>CM023488.1:77618533-77672676 GCA_013339685.2 Hyalomma asiaticum | reverse complement strand
CAGCTTATATAATCGAAGACGGGCTATGTGAGCATCTTGGCGAGTGCACGTATAAATTCTCGCTCGACAAGGGGCGGGTGGTAATGACGTCGTCGGATTGCGCTGGCGTCTCCTGTATTGATGTTGTATTTGACCACTAATGTTTTCCCGAAAGGACGGTCATGAAAGTCAAAGATGTCGCGGTAGGACTTCAATACCGGTAGGCCTTCAATAGCGATGATGAAATTCAATACGGGTGATGAGTGCATTCGAGCACGTCTGATGCATGGGAAGCGGTAAGCTTCTGGACCTGTCAGTAGCACTTCCTCGAGCGGAGCACATCCCTAGCACGGGACACGTTCCGCCTTCGGCGACACGAATGTGTTGTACTGCGGCTGGTGTAAGACCTTCCTGAGGTGGCGAATAAGATTCAAGTGCATCGCTGGTATCTGAGCCCCTATATCCACTGTGTCAACATCTCATCGTGAGAGAGATAGAGAGAATATATTCTTCATGACTTCGAAGATGCTAGCCTGATTTGTTGTCTCGCTTGTTACTCCAGGTGTTTGGCAGCGGTTTTTCATATTTGCAATGATCACGTGTAGAACAAACCGTACGTGCAGTCAGACATACAGGCACACTCATATGTGCATATAGTGTGGGCGTTTATGAGGCACGTCTTCATCATCTGTATTTTACCGTCATCACCATGCGTTTTGCGTATCTTCCCCATCGCCGATGCGTGATCATCATCTTGTTTGTGTCCATCGGGTTTGCATCATCGGGTTACTTGCCCAGCTACAGAGAGGAATAAACGTGGTCCAGACAGAGACGTCATAATATACACATTAAAACGCAGTTTACAGTGTTTAGTTCAGGCATGCTGTCCTTAGAAACGCTATCAATTTTTAGTGCTCGTAGTGCGCAGGTGCTATCTTGATACGGGCCGAGGAGATGCCGCAGCTCCAAGTGCGAAGCGTGTTGCAGACGAAACGTTGCCCTCAGTCTTTTTCTATGAGTCGTAGCGTAGGCCATCGCACAGGACGTGTTTAAGGTCCTCTTGTGTGTTGCTTGTAGAGAACAGTCCAGAATCTTAATGTTGGATCTTGTGCTTGCGCTGTCTTGTGTAGGCTACATGAAGGCACGCCTCGTCTTGCCATCGTAATCCTCGTGGTATATGGAAGCTCCAGGGTGGATGAATAAGTGCAGTGGTCCATATTGATTTCTTGAGTAACACCAGAATGACCGCTGGAGGTTCAAGTCAAACGCCGAAATCCGTCGCCTGGTCTCTTCTTGAGAAAGGTATAGCTGTTATTGGTGCTATAGCACCGGTTGCTGTTCTTGCAGCACTGCTACTTCGAACATATCCTTGTATCCCACGGAGGGCTAGTAACCACTGGAACAAATTGTGGTGATTAAGTTCATGAGAATTACTGCCAAGGCGCTTGATGTCCATAACCAGTTGCTCTTAGGCGTGTGGTGGCTTCAGGAACTGCAGTGCTGCCGTGAATCGGAGAATATCACCCAAGAATCTGGTGTCTAATCTATGGCGCAAATAATGTCTCTCCTTAATACAGCCAGCTCAGTAGCGGCGGCTGGTGTGTGGTGACCCAAGGTCGCAGAGATTGACATGTTTACCGATGGGATGCAGACATCGCGTTTAACTATTATCTCAGTATCCTCTGCTGCGAGGACGGTGGAGTTGGCAGAGCAGTTGTTCAGCATCAGCTCAGGCAGCTTGATCGCCTAGTTTTCCCGAGGAAGGTGTTCCGTCGGCAGCATAGGACAGCGGAATTGAGGCAAGTGAGGTGATGCGCGATGACAGAACGGCGAATCGTTCGCGTGACAACGCGTGCATGGCGAGCGACGGTACGGCTTGGGAGAAGCGTCGTCATTGGTAGTCTATGGAAGCACGCGAAGGGGGTTGAAACTAAAGATGATCGAGTTCGGAGAAGGAGGAGGACCAAAGAAATTCAGGGAGGTCAATCAGGCGCGCGTCCGGTTTTCTACTTTACACTGAGGAAAGGGCTCAAGGGATTAAGGATTCAACTCGGGGTGATGGTTATATCCATCGGACACCTGTTGAGAATACCACCGACTGTTACAATGGGGGACCACGTTTCCAATGCGACGGCAGTGGAAGCATATGCCACGGTCATCAGCAGTCCTCCACGGTGCCGGATTGCGAGTACGAAGCGTCGGCTTTTGACGGTGGTCGTGCGAAAGACGGACAGTGCACGACCAGCTGGTAAGGAACCCCGTCGCACAGAGTGCCTAGGAAAGCACTGGAAAGCTCCTGATGCACAATATCTTGGACAAGCGGCCCCATCTGAGAGCTATGTTCGCAGGTATGGATGCACGTTGAAGCAGGAAACACAGGGTCAAATTCCCATTGGGCAATCTTCACGTGTTCTACAACCGGTAGTGCCGACGGCTAAGGTACATCTCAATGACTGATGTGCAAGATATATGCGACGTGAGCCCAAAGGTGGTCGCCTAACCTCTCCAGTTTTCTCCTCCCTCGCTGCCACGTGAGAATGTCGGTTGCTAGCGGTCATTGGGACGACCGATGCAAGGTCTTCACCTTGTCTCCTAGATAACAAGGAAGGTTCTGGCGTTCTCAAAGCGTCTCAGGGAGTCGGTTGCGATGCAGCATCGCCGAGACTACACTGAACTACGCGGAACCTGAACTTCGACGAACAATAAACTACGAGGAACTACGAGAAATGTGAAAACGATCGACGTCACAAGGAATCTAGTAGAGGAGACATTGGTGCGACTTCGCACGTTCACGCTGCTGTCGTGCTCAGAAGTCGAGCAAAATGATGGGCGATACGTCGACTTCTGGCGGCGTCAAAGGCACTGCACTCCTGTATTCCTGCGCTGAGGGTTTCGTAGGCATTAAAGATTTACAGATTCAAGGCATAGTCTCCTCTGCCTATGAACATATTGCTGACTGCCTCAGACTCTGCCATACCATCTTCCTCTTAGCGGCAAGCGGTTGCGCGTCTTGTACGGAACTCACGTAAGAACCTGTTTGCGTTTGAGTTCAAGATGCGAGCTCTTTCTTGGCTGCTGTATTTCTACCTCCAGATTTCCGAGAAGGGCACATATATATTGCTTACATGCATCAGAGTTCCCAATTTCGCCTTCGTTATCTTGGACCCACACCTTCCTGTTCCTTTGAGGCAAAACATGATGTTTGCGAACATGGCTTTCTCGTCCCAGTGATTGTTCTTACTCGCGCTCTCGTACATGGGTAGCCATTATTCAACGACGACATTGTCAGACGCGAAGAGTGCGCCTGGGTTCTTTAGCTGAGCAAGGACGACCACTGATGTGGCAGCCGCCTCGGTGGTGCCAACTCCTCTTCTGCCATCGTCGAGAAAGCCAAGCGTAAGCCGCTGCGGAGCTCCGTGGTACCGTGTGGGCACCCAGCATCTCCCCGAACAACACCGTGGGGATAAGAGTTACCACAAGGAGTAGAAAATTATATTTTCAAAAGATATACGAAGACGTAGAGTCGCTGACAAATTGGCAGATGAACATGAGCACTCTTCTGATTGTAGTTTTCACTGCCTTTCTGGTGCATTGTTCCATACTCGGGAGGGCGCGTGACTACTTGTGCACGCCGAATACAGTGTAAAATTAGTGTTGTAGTCCGTAGTTTGAGTACACGTATTATTTTTTGCTGATGCCCGATTTAAGGAGTAGAATGTCCCGCTGGTAGAGCATGCATTGTCCTACATTTACATAAGTTGCTCATGACTAGTGCGTTCGCGCGGATAAATATTTTTTCGGGCGTTCTCGACCGTTCGCCGATACCGGTCAAAACGTTTGTCATAAGTGGCCTTTACCTATATTTTCCGTTTAGTTCAATGGAAGAAAGGGTGTCACTGGAGGCGCGAAAATGGGAGCTCCGTCAGGCCACTTCCAGCGCACGGCTAGGATGGAGTAGCTCGACCGTGAAGGAGTGGGGCACTGGACATGTGAGAAATCTTAAAAAAAACTTTCTGTATGGGGCACACCAAATGGGGCCCCTTTTGCAAACTGCAAAGTTGCACCCGCAGAAAAATAAACGACATCGTTGCTAAGTGCTTTTTCTTTAATTAAAGCGGCATTCCGCCCCATGAAGGCTCCCGACGAAACGCATATGCGTAGCAGAAGGCGCATGGCGTTCTTCCTCGGATTGCCTTGAGTACGTTGGTTTTCGGCAGTGCGCACTGCACACCACTTCATATTTACAGCGAGGCAGGTGATATTCAAAGCCAACAATATAACTAACCATCTTCCACGTATTTTTCGGGATCTTTCATTACACAAAAGTCTCGCGAAACTTCCCGCCAGTACTTTGTGCCATAGGCTGAAAATATAACAGTCAGGCAAGCACGAGAGGCCCATCCGTGGTCACCACTTGCGTGTTCTGCGTGCATTACGAGGGCTTCTCCTTTTTGACGGACAAAATATCCTGCGCCGTAGGAAAGTGGCCGACTAATGCAGGACAAGGGTGATTGCTGCAGTCCTATGTCGAAGTTTAAATACTGAACCCTTGGAAAGTGGTTGACGGGCTGAGGGTGAACACCTCAGGGCACAGTTATTCCAAATACACACGTCGGGTCACAAAGAGTGATCACGACTCCAAAAAGTTTCTCCTTGGCGATCTTCTTCATATTTTCATACAGGTGTTTTGTCATGCTAGTATGACCATTCCTCCATTTTATCAACTGCAAACAGTGAGTCGAAAAGCACGAAGTCCCGTAAATATATGCAGTGTTCTTTTTATATTATGCTCACACTCATTATTTTGACGTGCTTTTAACACCGCGCGGTCGGACACCAGTAGTCCTCGATAGGCGCGAAAAAGCGATAATATATTTGTCACCGCTAAATTCGGCCACCGAAATCGGTGACCATCTTTTTTCTAACGAGCTTCTGTGCCATTGACCCATAAAGTACCTCCTCGTTTGCACTACATATTTCAATGTTAGGACGGGCATACGAACGCAGTTGACGTAGATAAGAGCACATTCACCACAGCACTGGAGCTTTAACATTTGGCACTTTAAACGAGATCAAACGAAAGGGGCATTATTAGAACTTTTCCGAGTGAACGAACGACGAGAGATCTCGTTGCCATGAAATAAAAAAAGAACAACCGGCGCATCCTGGGGTGAACGAATCTATATTAAAAGACGGAACGCTAGCAATTTTATGCATGTAGCCGCTTCGTTTCAGGTGCAGGAATACTGTTACCATGCTTAGGAGCAACGTGAGAAAAATGGCTGCCGACGCAAACAGCGCAGATGGCGACCTATCGAAACCTAAATACGCGGCCTCGTTTATCATTCGGTTAGACCGGAGAACTAATTAAAAGCCTTCTGAATTATTTGTTATATCTTCATTTCTTAATCAATTTGCACACAGTTTTCCCTTGTGTTTGGCAGGCTGTTGGATTTAGATTGGACATCGCATAACAGCTATTATGTGGTAGTAGCGCTGCCAGCGAAGGCGGCACAAGTGCAAAATGAGAAGGAAGTTCTCCGCAAATGACACATGTTGTGCTTCATAGAATCACCATCATGCGATAGCCAACGGTGGCCAGCAGCTGGTCCATCTGGAGAAAAGAAGGACCAACCGATGGGGACAATGCGCCGTTTTTCTATTATTTCGAGATCTACGTATTAAAGAAATTAATTAGCAAGAAAAGCAAGAAACAAGATAATTAGCAAGTCACCTTATAGAATCTGCAGATCGTTCAAAGCAGAAGAAAATTTTCTTAAGTTACCCGTTGGGCATTTGGCCTGTGAAAGGCAAACGTTTTCAGGGATAAAGAGGGGCGATTTTCCACATTTTCCTCTTCTTCCGCGCTTCTTTTTCTATATACATTATAGGTGCAGCTTTTGATTGACGAAAATTGAATAAAATGTGCGCTAGGGTTCGTGGCTGTGTCAAACTTTTGTGAAGCGTGCCGACGCATTACCTGAAGCGAGAACTTAGGAAATTTCGTCCACAAAGAGTGCCACGAGGTGTTTAGCGCAAGTTTGCCTCCTTCATGTTTTCCGTGTCGTCCTCTGACCTGTTTGCCTCTGCCGCAAGTAGTATTGCGGCCCATACATCGCCTATATGTGGCAGACTCTTGGCCGACCATGTTAAGTCAACAGCTTTTCAGTGTTAAGTCAACAGCTTTTCAAGCACGAAGTGATTTTAGCACCCATTATGGCGGCGTTCACGTGACACGGAGAAAAAATCGCAGCGCTGAAGTAAGACCTTCCGTCATCCCAACGAGATACCCTGGTATTGAAACGAGAACATCCGCAAATCCAGTGAAAACCTAAACGCATTCGGAGTATGTCCCGCTGGACTGGCTACAAGGGTGCACTGTGTAGGCTAGTGCCTCATCACTCGCCGAAAGTTTACAAAAATATTCCTAAGGATTTCTTGCTAATGCTCCTTCAATATCTGATTCAAGCCGTAACTTCCTGCATGCCCAAGTTTAACTTCAAATTTATAATAGCGACCTTGAAGTCATCAATAGCAAACCACATGATGCTGCAGCGTATGGACCGTAGGACGCTCTGTCGATCGTCTATCGACGCTGTGGCAGCGGCTGCCGAGAAACAATGCTGTCGGCGAAGGCTCGCCGGGATCAGCACTTTGGACGGGGTCTGCTTTCAAGGAGGTCTCAATCTCATTGTTCTGGTTGAAACGCTTCCAGCAGGGCGGCTTGGAAACTATAGCGTGCGTAAGATTGGCAGTCAGCAGTCATGAACAAAGGAGATGAGTGACTGCTTCCACAATGCGGTGGCACCATGCCACCTCGCTTTGTAGCTAGGCGCTTCCAGCTCAACGCTTGATTTCCGGACAGCTAGCGGCGTTTTAACCTCTGCCAAGCGCTACCCAGTTGGGGCGAGTGGCAGCTTCGCCTTTGTGCGTAGCTGCGATCATGTTGCTGGATTTCGTGTGGAGCAGTGCTCGAACTTTCGAGGTTAGGCCGCGTTAGCCAACGCGCCATCCACTACCTGTCTTCACTAGTTATCGGCCTTAACAGAATGGAATGGTCGCGATATATTTTTCGTAACTCCGAACTCCTTGTTCACCTTATACTACCCGGTGTTTGTATTTACGTTAGAATACCTGAAAATATATATGTGGTCGCCGGCCCTGTGTTCTTAGAGCGAATGCGCCTTTGTGTAATAAAGAAACCTGATCCTAAGGAAAATGAGACAAACCGTCCTATCCCTTTTCCTGTGGTTCTTGAGCCAAACTACGGACTTGAGATCGCACTGAAAACATTCGGCCAGTTCACTGACTGCCGGGGATGAGCAGTCGTGCGAGGACGTCTTGTTATGAGAAGCCACAGCCTTTCCGTCATAATTCTGAATGAAAGAGATAACTAGCATCGGTGAACGTTCAGTGCTGGAAGGGGCACTTCACAATCGACTTACACGAAAGCCCTACCGCAAAGATTGGCGCTGAGATGCGCGTATCTTGGGGCCACTGAGTGTAGTGGCCTTTGCACATCAGTATTCGCATGCTTCCTACGACGAGCCGAACAAGGAGGCCCAAGGGGACCGTGTCAAAAGGTGCGTTCGGATGAAGAATAGACATGCATTAGGAATGGGAGAGTGTTTGACACTGCAGAGCTTAAACGACAGACAGCACTACGCCAAATCGCGAACATCCGCCTTCACTGAGCTCAAACAAGGAAGCTGAAAATTGTGTCCTACATTGCAGGAAGTTCCAAAGGCGGCACACGACACAAAACATTACGACAGAGCCGGCATTTCTAGAGTCTAATTTCGTACGACTGCCTACGAGCGCGTTTTCGTTTGAACCTGTTGGCTAATATCCTTGCTCAGTTGGCGGGCACTTCACAGAGTTTCTTGGCAGTTTCTAATCAGGATATATCACAAATCAAACAGGATATTAGTACCCACTCTAGCTTATTCACCTCATTGCTTATTCCGCAATATATTTACATTTTGGCTTTCCTGAGCAACGTTTTAGCCAAGGAAATGGTTGAGGTCAGAGAAGTATTATAATAAAAGGCCCCGCATATCTTTCTGCCTCATTACATTTGTAATGAATAATGTGGAAGTCGGTAGGATACAAACCACTGCGTGATTTCGACGTTTCATTAAGTGAACAACACAGTGCACGAGAGCTGGTGCTGGAGCATCAGTGTATATTGACTGAATTGAAGTTCAATCCATTCGGAACAATAGAAATAATGTTGTGGCTGCAAGTGCATTAAAATGGATGCAAACAAAAATGCCGCGCCACGTGCTTCAGTAGCAGCGTTGGCGTGCCGAGCAATGGCAGAAATTTGACAGAAATACTTTGTTAATCAAGCCCGATGAAGACATTTTCAAGAGGTGGGTACCTGATCTATTTCACACAAAAAAAAAACACAAGTTCAGCTGCATAGGCCCCGTTGTATGCGATAGCGCATCAAGACGAATTATGGCATTAGCACTGATGGCGCATATGAAATATGTCCCATGTTCTGACCGCACTGACCGCAGCAAGTTAGAGGCTCCATCACGCTGGACACGTCCGAAGGTTGCGGTATCAAGTCCCGACCGCGGCGGCTGCATTTCCATGGAGACGATATTATTATTATTATTATTATTATTATTTGAAAGTACCCTACATGGCCACATGGGCATTGAGTAAGGGGGGCTTCACAGAACTTGTATAAACCAATGGTATATAGACAAATTAAATGACGTAAGCAAAAAAGACAAGTGAAAAGCACAGCATAAGCAAACAAGTAATACAAGAAATGCTATAAAAGGTGAAATTATACAAGAACGATGCACAGAAGCTAACATCAAAAAGTGAGATACAAGTTACGTAGTATAATATAGTGCATAATAAATTACACAGAAAATACAAGTGATATACAATATATATCATGGCGTAACGAAAAAAAGGAAAAAAGAATGGGAAAAAAAAGAAAAAGAAGGGGGGGGGGGCTGAAGCGAGGACTACAAATTCAAGGCTATCGCACATGTAACTGCGCGAGTACTGGATGACTACTGAGTACACTAATCACAACATTAGATAAGTTAGTCAGACCATTGTCTGTTGGCGATATGCGTGTTAAGCGACTGACGAAATTTCATCGAGTTACTTTCGGCGACTATGGTATCAGGTAGGCTGTTCCATAAGCGTATGGCACGCGGAAGCGCCGAATGGTTGAATGCGTCAGTGTTACCGTATAGTCGCGTGAAGCTCAGATTGTTGTGTATTCTACGGGATGTGTGCGGTGATGTATGCAGGCCTAAGATATGATGGTCGAACTGGTACACGTATTTATGGAATAGCGACAGGAGGGCAATATTACGACGGTCGTTTAACAGTTCGAGGGAAAGAGAGAGTTTTATTTGTGTCACACTTGAACGATAATTATAGTTTTGGGCAATGAAACGAGCGGCTCTGTTTTGGATTGATTCTAAAGACGTAATCAGATACTTTTGATGGGGAGACCAGATAGAAGAGGAAAACTCAAGTTGTGGGCGGACAACTGTTTGGAAAGCAAGCTTGCGAATGGGCGAGGGCGAGTTTCGAAGGTTACGACGTAAGTACCCTAATGACCTGACAGCGTTGGCACATACGTTGGTAATATGGGTAGTCCATGAGAGGTTCGGAGTAACGGTGATACCTAGGTATTTGAAAGAAGAGGCCTCGGATAAAGGAGCTGCTATTTATACTGTAAGCAAAGTTGGATCTTGAATGCTTCCTGCTAAAAGACATTACTTTGCATTTCGTTGAGTTCAGATGCATTAGCCATGTGTCACACCAATAGGTAATTAAGTTGAGGTCTTCTTGAAGTGCCATGCGGTCGGTGAAACTGTGAATTGGGCGATATATAATGCAGTCATCAGCGAATATGCGCATGCAGGATGAAATGTGATTGGGCAAGTCGTTGATGTAAATGAGAAAAAGTAGAGGACCAAGTACGCTTCCTTGAGGTACACCTGAAGAAACATCACAAAAGGACGAGGGAACATTGTTTGCCATGGTGAATTGCTGCCTGTTGGAAAGAAAATTTCGGAGCCACGATAAAGTTAACGAGTCCAATTTTATTGCGGATAGCTTGATGAAGAGGCGACAATGTACTACGCGGTCAAATGCCTTAGAGAAGTCAAGAAAGATGCAGTCTGTTTGTAAATTTGAGTCCATGGTAATGTGCAAGTCTGTTGTTAATTCCAGCAGTTGAGTCTCGCTATGCAAACCTCTCCGGAACCCGTGCTCTTTAGCGAAAAAGAAGTGATTTGATTCGAGATGACGGTAAACATGAAATGCAATAATGTGTTCCATCATCTTACAACAAATGCACGTAATTGAAATGGGTCGATAATTTTCAACTCTATTTTTGTCGCCATTTTTAAAGATGGGTACAACTTTGGCGGATTTACAATCGGTGGGAATCTGACCAGTGTTTAGAGATTGCTGGAAAATGTGGAATAGAATCTTGCTAGAAACCGGGACCGTGTTCTTTAGAATTTTGGAGTTAACATTATCTATACCTGCCGTAGTGGATAGTTTAAGATTATCAATTAGGTGCGCGATACCATCGATTGAAATGTCTATGGGTGTCATGTATTGGTAGTCACAATTAGTGACCACGGGCAGATCATCTAAGCTTTCTTTTGTGAATATGGATGAAAAGAAATGATTGAAAGCAGATGAACACTCACTGTCAGGAAGAGGAGCACCGTTATCGTCGTTTAACACAATGCGGTTAACGTGATGACTGGGGCGTGAGGTTTGCCAGAATTTCTTAGGATTAGATTTCAGCAGTGAGGGGAGATCATGAGCAAAGTATTTATCTTTTGCATTAGAAAGAGCGTAGCAATAATCTTTTGCGCAGCACTCATATTTTTCCCAGGATTCCTGGTTGCCTGAACGTTTTGCGGCTTTATATAAGCGTTTCTTTTTGTTACGAAGCTGTTGAAGATGTTTAGTGAACCATGGATTGTTTTTATCAGCTGTTATTCTTATAAGAGGTACGTGGTGGTCGACCAATGCGCACAACTTCTCTTTGAACATTATCCAGTTATCTTCAATGGACCTTGAATGAAACAACGGAAAAAGTGAGCGACTAAAGAAGGAATCAAGTTCTTTGTTAATTTCAGTATAGTTTCCCTTGTTATAATCGCGGATGGTTTTTTGTTTCAACTCCCGCGAATTGAAGAGGAACGTTTATGGTTGTCTGGAGTAGGCTGTGGTCACTGAACCCGTCTAAATGTGTAATCTGCCCCATAGTCTCTGGCGCATTCGTAAGAATCAGGTCCAACAGAATATTACCACGAGTCGGTAGAAAAACAACCTGGGATAAATTAAAGTCTATAGTTAGATTAATAAATTCTGTTGAGAGGCGGCACGATGAGGACAGGTGTGACCAGTCAATTAGGGGGAAATTGAAGTCACCTAGGAGGTAAGTGAATTTAGTCGAACAAAGCTGTGTTGCTTTATCAATGCTAGACCGGAGTTCATTAGAGAAACAGTCTGGGGAGTCAGGGGGGCGGTAGCAAATTCCAAACAGACCCTTCGTTGTGTAACTGAGACACACGGCCCACACAACCTCTAGCTGAGAATTTGTGTCGAGCACATGTGAAGTGATTGTTTTTTTATTGCGAGAAGGACGCCACCACCTCTTTTTTTGGTGCGGTCACAGCGGCATATATTATGGGTGTGCGCTAAAGAAGCAATTTCATTATCGGAAATCTCACGGTGGAGCTATGTGTTACTGGCACTTAGTGCAGCCATGTGTTATCAGACAAATAATCGCGAAGTCACAGAGGAAAGATTCATATAAGGTTCACTTGATTAAGAAAAGACATCTCAACGATTTGTCCGGGTGTTCTTTGTATGCTTGCGCGAGAGTATATATTCGATGCAATTTGCAAATAAAGCTCAGTTGAAAGTTAGCGCTCTGTCCTCTTGTGGTCTGCTTGGCCGTTTCTCGTGTTCCATAATGCGCTATACCAGTCCAAGTACGACAAACCAACTCGCCCAATCTTCAATACTTCTGGAGTGGTAGCACTATATTGCTCATCACTTGCATTAGAAACATCAAAAAGTGGCGAAATATATTAAGCCCGCACAACTGAGGTAGGTACACATTTTGGTAATATCTGCATTTGTCTCTCACAACAAAAGCTGCATCAGAGGGTTTTTAATGCTTGTGTTACCGCCTAGGTAATGGTGTGGTGGAGACGACATGCTGAGTATGCGAGAATCGGGAAATATAGGGACCAGAGCTAGCTTCACCTTGGGGTCGTTTAAACAAGAACAGCGTCCGCTGGGAGGACGTAGTAGTGTATTGAGAAAGCATGCTGTTTAGCAATTCTAACTATGTATTTGCTTTCCCACATCGTTCTGGGGAGATGAATGAATTTATCAACTTTCTTAAAGGCCTCCTGAAGTGATCCTCATTTCAGTGCTATATAAGACAGGTTCGGACAGCAGACAGGAATGCTTTCCCCCGGTAAGTGTGGTTATATCGTTGATTATCGTTGCTGTCGGATTGATAGTTCTTGAGGATAGCTGCGGCCCGGGCCCTGCGTCTTGGGATATTGTGTTCCGGGTGAACATTTCTGGGAATTTGCGTTGCAGTTATAAGATCCCTAATGCTTGGTGGAATTTCTATGGAGTCACCATGGTATGACTGTTCCGTGTACCCAAGTTTCTTGAGGATATGTCTGCCAGTCGTTGTGGAGGATAGGCGTGCGATCTGAGAGCGCTCCTGTGCTTCCGCAATTTCCTCTAGGGTGTTGTGGATACCAAGCTGCATTAGCCTATCTGTACTGGTGCTGCAGGGAAGGGGGATGGCAAAGGAGAATTCTGCCCTTAAGGCTCCAATTTCGTCCCAGCAGTCCCAGATAGCTAAATTGACTACCTACATACGGTCTCTCGAAGCCAAAATTGACAGAGCACTCGCCACCCACACACAAACAGCAACACCCACATCATCGCAAACACAAGAACCACATTGTCCTCCGCACGCAACTAGCAACGTGGCGTCGGCGCCAGCACAGCAACCTCAGAGCACCAGTAAACGCAAGGCCACCACGCCAACCGCCTCACTTCACGCTGAAGTCGACATCGCCACGACAGTAACAGCGGCAGTCAAGGCAGCCATCTCTACCCTAAAATCCGAATTAACATCCGAACTTGAAACGCGTTTACACGCGATCCACCGAATCGTCTTAGAAACAGCGAATTCGTTCACTTTTCTGAAGGGTTCGACTGAATCTGCCCTGGCCGACTTCAATGTGGAGTTAGCCGCTCAGCGCAAACATTCAGCAAGCCGGCAACCCCCGGCCACAGCGTCAACGGCTACTTAGTCATGGCTTCACGCCAAACGCTTACAGTTTGGCAATGTAACTGTACGGGCTACCGCAAGAAGAGGGGCCACCTGCAGCAACATACCCAGTATATTCAGAGCCAAGCACAATTTGGAGAGGATACGCCGGTTGCAATAACTTTGCAAGAAACTAACAGCCCCGCTAGCCTACCAGGATATGTCTCATACGATTAGAAAATAGACCTGACCGGTACCGCACAACGCCTCACTGCCATCTTAGTACGTAAAAGCCTCACAGCCATTCAGCATGAAATAGAAGGCACAGACATTCATCACACACTGGTGGAAATTGTACCAAAAAGAAGAGGAGACAAACCACTGTTTATTCAAAAGATATACAGCCCGCCTCGAGACAATGAAACAGAGCTCTCTCACATCTTCCGAAGTGTGTCGCGTCTGGCCAAGGGCGCGATGCTGCTTATACTCGGTGATTTCAACGCCCATCATCCCGAATGGGGATACCTAAAATCGAACCCAAAGGGCACCCGTTTATGGGAAATAATACACGGCTTGGGTTTCAATATCCTCAACGACCCTCAGCAACCTACGCGAATCGGAAACAGCGTGTGTAGAGATACTGCGCCGGATCTCTCTGTGCAGAAATACACCGGGTGCCCGATGGCAAAACACGACTCACACATTGGGAAGTGACCATTACATTCTAGCGATAACAATCGAGATGACCACTAGCAACACAAATAAGCGAGCCATCGCTCGCCTTACAGACTGGGATAAGTTCCGCCAGCTCCGAAAAGAAACAGCGCCTGAATCCATATCCGACCTAAAAGAATGGATTAGTTCGTTGAGTCGAGATGTCGACCGCACAACGTACGAAACGGCGATTACATAAGAACAGCCGTCTACAGACTCCCGCCTGCTCCATATGTTGGAAGCGCACGATAGCCTCATGCGCAGGTGGCGACGCCAGCGTCACAACAGCAGGCTTCGCCGCCGTATTGCAAGGCTTGAACGCGAAATTGAAGACCATTCTGCTGACCTAGAACGCCAACAGTAGGGCCAAATCTGCGACAGCTGAACGGGCAAATGGACTGCAAGAATACGTGGCATCTGCTCCGCCACCTCCTTGACCACGGCAGTTCAAAGTCGGCGGCACGGAAACAGCTTGCGCGAATAACCCACCAATATCAGGGCACAGACGACGAGCTGCTGCAGGAGCTCACCACCCGGTATGTCAACAGTTCCCAGTCGCAAAGCAGCATTCCAAACTTGCCAAAATACACTGGAAACCCCAATGAAGAGTTGGATGCCGATATATCTGAGGCAGAGGTTTGTGCTGCATTTCACAAACTACGCACAACATCAGCACCTGGTCCCGACGGGGTAACCAACAAGATGCTCCGTAACCTCGATGAAAAGTCGGTAGGGGCCATAACTGAATACATGAATGAGTGTTGGAGAACAGGGCACCTACCACCGGAATGGAAACACGCAAGAGTGGTCTTTATACCAAAACCAGGAAAAAAACTCAACCTCGAGAACCTACAAAATTTTGCGGAAGAACACAACTTACTTCTCCCCATTATGCTCGGCTTCAGGGCTCACAAAGCTTTCGATAACGTGAAGCATACCAGCATTCTAAACAGCCTAGCTGAATTACAACCCGGCGAGCGTGTATTTAACTACATCCGCGCCTTCTTATCCGGCCGAACAGTTGAACTCTCGGTAGGCAGCCTTCATTCCAAACAAATCACTCTTGGCGATCGCGGTACTCCGCAAGGAGCTGTTCTGTCCCCCTTTCTGTTCAACCTGGCTATGAGGTCACTGCCTCCCAAACTCGACGCGAACCCCGGTCTGCGACACACCCTCTACGCAGATGACACGCTCTGGACGACCATGGGATCCGACGGTCAGATTGAAGAGACCCTACTGAAGGCTACGGACACGGTCGTCGAGCACGTCACGGATGCGGGTTTAGAATGTTCGCAGAGCAAATCAGAGCTACTAGTACTCCGACCCCCCGACTGGCGCAAAATCAAAACCCCCTTACCCAGCATTAGCGTGTATGTCCACAACATTCCAATACCCCAGGTCGACAACATGAGGGTACTCGGCCTCAACGTACAAAACAACCACCCTAATAATATTACAATGGACCGCCTTACCGTAACAGTGAACCAAACGGCCTACCTCATATCCCATGTGAGCGCACGCAAGCGAGGCATGAAGGAAAAGGAATTGCTTCAGATCATCCAGGCCTTCGTTTTGTCGCGCTTCACATATGGCCTCCCTTATTTGCACCTCCTACAGTATGAGCGAGCCGAACAAGACCACCTCATACGCAAAGCTTGTAAGGTGGCCTTGGGGCTTCCGCGAAATGCATCTATGGAGCACCTTCTCAGTCTTGGACTACATAACACCATAGAAGAATTGCTCGAAGCACATCGTACGACGCAAATTTACAGATTACAAGGCAGCAGGACGGGTCGCTGGATCCTTAATAAAATCGGGCACAAGGTATCTGCAACTGGTACAATCCTGCCACCATCCGCCCGAATATCAGGAAAAGATATCTGATAAAGCCGCTGCCAAAGAACATGTTGGCCAGCCACCACGACGGCAGGAGGAAAGCGAGGGCGATATCCTCGCACAGGACCCACGCGTCAAACTCCGAAGCGGCGTATGTCGATGCCGCCCATTACCGTGGCCTAAACCATGCTTACGCATTGAGTGTGGTAACTTTCGCCGGCAACAATGCAGAATCGCCCTGTGTTAAAGCAGCTGCTTCCGTCCGTGCACTTAACTCGACAGAAGCCGAAGAAGCGGCCATAGCGCTGGCAGTGGCAGCCGGGTACACAACTATACTCAGCGACTCAAAAGCCGCCATTTCGAACTTTGCACGTGCCATCGTAGCACCCACAATGCTGCGATTACTCCGATCCCCTGTTCCAGACGAAGATGACACACCATGCCCCATTGAACTGATATGGGTTCCGGCTCACGCGGGGAACCCGGGAAACGAGGTGGCCCACCAATGTGCTCGAGGATTCATCAGCCGAGCGGTGGAGCCTACGTCGGATCCGGGCGACCATCAAGAAGCCCTTACCTCATATCACAACATTACCAACTATTATCGCTTGTCGAGGCAGCTCAAACCACCTCCGCACCATAAATTGACCAAGCGCCAGGAGGTGATGTGGCGCCGACTACAAACACATTCTTTCCCGAACCCGTAGGTCTAAGCCCGCATATACCCTGACCTATTCGACCCACATTGCCCGCAATGCGGCTCAACAGCCACACTTAACCATATCCTCTGGGACTGCAGAGACGACCCACCCTCTCCCCATCTCCTGGCCACTCCCTCACCTGAGGGGTGGGAGGAGGTTCTGACCTCCACCAGCGTTAGCGTCCAGCTCCAGGCCATACAGAGAGCTGAGGAGGTGGCCACCAGGCTCGACCTGGCGGATCACCTACCTCCGTAACTGACGACAGTAAAGTTTTATCTCTCTCTCTCTAGTTCGGGCTCGCGCTCGCCCTCGGCGCGTGCCTCCCGGCTCGCGAGCTCTCTCACTCTTCCATCTGCTGCCTTGTGAGAGAGAGAGACGGAGATAGAGAGAGCGAAAGGTGCGCGTTGACTATCGAAACTCTCTTCGATGAATGCTCTACCAGCCGGCAAAGAAGGAGAGCGCGCCCTCACCCGCGAGAGAAAACGTTGACGCAGGCAGCGTCTTCTAGCGAGTTTCTTGATTGAAAAATACCGACTGCTCGCGCTGGAGAACAGTTCACCGGCCACCCATATATATATATAGGTACTGGATCTTGGCTTGCAATGAAGTGTCGGTGGGAGATTTCACTTGTGCGTAGTTGAACCATAAGGTTTCGTAGCGTGCGCGTTAACTAAATTAATCCAGAACTCGGCACGATCTACGACGAACATCCGGATCTTCGCCCACTCATCATCATTCACTCCGTGGATATCCGTGGACTTCTGCTCGGGAGCGCGCTTTTCCTGAAAAATGCGAGGTACAGAGTGTTCAGCACGCACACATGTCAGGCGGCTGGGAATGTCCTTTAAAGGGGCCCCGAACCACCCCTCTTGGTTGGTTTTCAAAACGAGTGGGTGTTTATTGAAAGCCTCTAAGCAGTGAATAGCCGGAAGAACTTTTTTTTAAAAGATTCGCACGGAGCGAAGATATTGGACCGGAAATCATCGCTTTCCAGTTATGTCTCACTTCTGCGGGATGGACCCCATTGAGCTTTTTTGGGCGATGTCAAAGGAGATGCCTGCCCAAGGTGTTACATCACCAGACTTCAACGTCCTGTTGTGTCCGTGTTTGCAGACTTCCCTTTTGTCCTCCCTTCTTCCCTTGTGTACGTGTTGTGGACGCGTTTGCACTATGAGTGATGTCAGAGTAGAGCAACTTGCTGCAGGGCAACTTGGTGCAGCTTGGGCTCGCTCCGCGCCTGGGCTCGGTCGCTTGCCCTCGCGATCACTGCGTTTTTTCGATCCTCCAAAGCTTTGTTTTCGTTCGTGACACGCTTACTTTGTCAGTGCGCTGCTTCTCTTCGACGTTGCGCATTCGAAAGCGTCAGGATAAACTGCACGACTACCAATGCTTGTCCGCCTTGTTCTGCCTAACCTAGAGATAGTGCTTGATTAGTGATTATAAACGGGTTAGCCATCCTGGCGGGTTCCACCGCGCGACTACTGTGACTCGAAATAGAGGACTACAGGACTTGAACCCATAGGTGCAGGCGGATTAATGTGGAATAAAATGCGTTGAACAGCGGCACGGTGGTTGGATTAGTTTAAAGTTGACTACACCATATATGCACTAATCCAATTTTAATAACGAATATTTTAGGCTGCTGGTGAAAGTGGGACGTCCGCAGAAAAATCCGCTAGGCTATCTAATGCTAGCATAACCATACCACGCAATAGTAACTATAATTGAAGCTTGCTAAGACTAGCTTTGACCTAATCAATCTAAGACCATTTAGGCCGCATTAATTATATCGGGCCTAATTAGGTCATACCAATTTGTTCATCCTAATTAAAGTTGGACCCAGTAATCCGAGGATAATTAGTCTGACTAATTATTTCAATGTTAATTAGCTCTACAAACTGTACTCAATGATAACTAGAATATAATAAATAATTAAATTGTAATTAGCACAAATATAATAGGGTGTAGACTAATTAAGCTAGTGTACTCACAAGCTAGCACTCACAACGCAAAGACAAGCGAATCCACTGCACGCACACGCTTTCAGTTTAAACACGCTCTGCCAAGGGCCCGAATATAGGCGGGGCAGGGGCAAGGAGCATCTACAAGGAGCTTGAGAAGAAGCCTCAGTGTGCGTGGCGGGTGACTACAGAATATGGGTGAGGTGTTGAATACAGAGTACGGTAGCCATAAAGAGTGTTTCCTCACAAAGCCCAGCGAGTGGATTCATCATCATCATCATCATCATCATCATCATCATCATCAGCCTGTCTACGCCCGCTGCAGGGCGAAGGCCTCTCCCATGGATCTCCAATTATCCCTGTCCTGGGCAGCTAATTGGGCCCAATTTATCCCCGCAAACCTCCTGATCTCATCTGCCCACCTAACTTTCTGCCGCCCCCTGCTACGCTTGCCTTCTCTAGGAACGCTTTGATGTAGCGCAAAAAACAAGACACGGACACAAGAAGGCACATATGGACACTACACAGCGCTATGTGGTGTCCATATGTGCCTTCTTGTGTCCGTGTCTTGCTTTTTGCGCTACATCAAAGCGTTTAATATGAACCACCAACAAGCCCACATCGCAACTCTTGTTCTCTAGGAATCCACTCCGTTACCCTTAATGACCCCTTTAAAGGAAACTCTGGCGATCGTTGGAGGTTCACCTATCCCAATGAAATATTCTATATATGTGCTTCTGCGTAATGTAAAAGTGTATGCAAAGCTAGTCTGTTGCTAGTTATTCACGTTTCACAAAAATGAATACTAAACTTGTTTAGTGGAATCTCACGCGCGCCACTGTAGTTTCGATGACACCTCCTACAACGCTGCCTACCCATTAAGGCAGATCATCTAAAGCAAGATGGCGATACAGCTGCACTAAAATGCACGTTTTGTGGCGGAAATGCAAACAGCATATCGTCCTCTAACTGCTGAAGCACTCAAGCACGGCTGGCGCTTGGCGGCTCATAAGAGCACGCAGACAAAGACACACAGGCACGCAACGAAATCTTAGGGTTCCCTTACGGCATGCCGTTGTAACCGCTTGCCGCGCCTATGTAGAGAAAAGAACACTGTGAAGCTCTTGGGAGATAACATTTTCATGCGCACGTTCGCGATTGTTTATAAATTTCCCCATGTTGGCTGTTTAACCTTTCACGTGATCGTGAAGATGCAGAATGCGGCAAATTGAAAGCGTTCAGTCGAACTGTTTAATTTGCGAAGCTATGCCAGTGAAAAGAGAGGTATTCACAATGCCAGATGGCAGCGCCTTCCCGACTGCATGCGAACATGCAATCAGGGAGGCACTCATGAACTGTGTCAGTATAGCCAAGCACGAAAATTGATAGTGCTTTCCTCAGGCAGATCGTAATCCCAAAATCTTGCCAAACCTTGGTGAAGCGACCCATGAGTGGCGCGAGGTCATTGGCAGAATGAGAAGTAACTGCTTCATCTACCGCAAACAGGATTGTCGCGCAGGTCTCGACTTTAGACTTCGCATTCATCCTAAATAGCTTGAAGAGGTTTCCATCCCATCTGGTCGTAAGATAGGTCCCCTCTGTTGCTGGGCCGAGCGCAAGCTACGACATGAGAACAAAGATCCCGGGCAAAGCCGGCGCAATGAAACAGCGCTGCTTCACCCTCCTTTCCATATTCAAGGAGTCTGATGCTGAGCCATCGAAAACAATAGTGTCCTTCATGTACTCACGAAAAGACCTGATGATGTTAATGAGCCGAGCTGGACGTCTAATCTTGGAGAGGATCTTGAAGACGCCATCTCTCCTCAACAAGTAGAAAGCCTTTGGGACACCTATTAAAACAAGAAAGAGTTGTGGTCGTCATTCCCTGCATGAGCTTGAATTTGTTCCAATGCATCTGCAGTAGATGTGATTTCATGAGAGTTAATTTGGTTTAGAATTATTGTATTCTTATTAAAACCTGAATTGAATTTTCAGGCACAAAAATAGAATAGTTCATCAAAAGGCTGCTCTGTGTCCTATGCATATGTTATGAAACGCAGCTTCCCGAGTTTTCATGAGAAATGTTTCCAAACACTTTTATCGAAAAATGCGACTTCCAAAAATAGAATCAATGATTTTTAACTTGTTTCATTCTTATCATTTTCAGAAAAGGTGACGTAGGAATTACAACACTGCGGCGTTCGGTATTCATAACAGCTCTTCTGCTGGAGCGTGAGTTTGAATTTTATGATTTCATAGCATTGTTTACAGGTGTAGTCCGCCAAAATGCAGAGCTTATCCACGAGCATAAGGAACTTAAAAACGCTCGCACTGTTTCACAGTTAAACACTTCATATGATTCTTTTCTCCACTTACCTCCCATGAAAGCAGTTCGAATGGTTTGTAGGAATAGTTGTATTTTTTTGCGTTTTCAGACTTGTAGTCAGCACGATCTCGACTGCGTTCTGCTTCACGATAGGGACGACTGCTTTAAATACGGTTAATGCCTAATGCGCATGTTTCAATGCAGCCGAGATTGTGCGCCGGCAAGAGTGATAATTCAGTTTTTTTTTTATAGCAAACGCACGTATAAAAAATTGACGGCAGATCCACGAGGTGAATGATGATGAGATTGGGCGAAGCTGCTGGAAGTAATCATCGGTTAAACCGTGAAATTTCTTCCGTTAATTCGCCCGATAAAAATGACGTGAAACGATTGATTAAATGTTTTATCAAACTTTTATTGCTGGTTTCCGTTGTCCTTTCATTATGACCGCTTTGTGGTCGGTGAAATGTAAGCTAAGTGGTTCTTGCACTGGTTGCAGATGAAAACCATTGCTTTACCTGGCGTCTTTCGTTAAGCAGCTGGCGTCTTTTCGTTTTGCTTTAGAAACATCTCGCGTCTTTTCGTTTTGCTTTTAGAAAACATCTGGCGTCTTTCTTTGGTTTATTTCATCAATCAACGGCGTTTTGAACAAAATTTTTATTGTTTAATCACGCACAGGAGAAATCTCACCAGGCACTACCTTGGAGGTAAACAATGGCTGCTACTGGGAATGAGAGACAGCAGAAGTCGGCTTTTAACACTTCTACTTCTACTATCGTTTCCTACTCGAACATGCCAATGGCTGCTAATGGGGAATGAGAGACAGAAGAATTCGGCTTTTAGTTAACGCGCACACTGCGATTTTTTTTTATTGTTCAACAACGCACAGGAGAAATCTCCCACCGGCACCACCTTGGAGGTCAAAGCGTAAGACTGGTTACGCACTACGACTACGACTACGACTACGACGAGGGACGAACGGGTGCCGCTTTAAGGAGCTTCGCCCCTAAAACTGACGCATCTCTCGCTTGATCAGTTTTTAGATGCGAAGCAGCTCATGGAAGGGACTTTGTCTGTCTCTCCCTCCCTCCGCCGTGTGGTGTCCACACCCGCACTGCGCAAGCGCATCCTCCTCCCCCTCCTCTCCCAGTCTCATCTCCTCTCTTCTCGGCATTCCTCTTCTCCTCTCCGAACGGCGCGCGTTGACTATGGAAACGCTCTTTTTTGAATGAACGCTTTCCCAGCTCGCAATGAACGAGAACGCGCCCGCGAGAGACAACGCTGACGCAGGCGCTGTCTGCTAGCGTCAAACTGATGCAAACGCGGTGTGCATCCTCCTTGCTTCTACGCATCACCTCATGGTAGTGGTGGTAAGAACATTTATTGCCGATGTTTGAATGCGGGGGTGGAGCCCCCTGCATGGCACGTGGGTGCTCCCTCACTGAGGAGACAGCCTTACAAAACACAGGAAAGGCCTTGAAGCGCAATCCTCTTCATCGCGCAGGAGATGACCTTGCGCTGATCGAAGGCAGAAGTGCTGTTCATGATGGACTCCCAGTAAGACACCACCACAGCGGGTGATGGGGGATGGGGGAAGGTGAGGCACGTGAGGAGGATGTGCAGAAAATCCCCTTGTTTGCCGCAAAGTTTACATGAAGCGGGGAATTTGTCAGGGTATTGGACATTTAGTAGTATGGGGTATGGGGCGGTCCTAGTTTGTAAGCGTCGCCAATGTGCGGCCTGCGTTACGGTTAGGGATGAAGCTGGGGGTGCGTGTATACTCTTCCTTGGTCCCGGTAGTACGCGAGAATATCACCGAAAGAGAGCAGGCGCTCCTCGGCCTGTGAAGGGGGCTCAATTTCTCCTTCCCGGAATGTGAGACCTTGGGCTAGGGAATGAGCCTCCTCGTTGCCAGGAAGGCCGGCATGTGCTGGTGTCCAGATGAGGCTTATGGAGTGCCGGGGCTGCCAGAAGCGTAATAAGCGAGCAGCGGTGCGAGATGTGAAGCCACTGGCTAAATTTAGGATAGCAGATTTAGAGTCGCTTATAATTGTGATGGCAGATGTAGGGATGAGCACAAGCGCGATGGCGGCCTCCTCTGCCTCTGTGGAGGAATTGGTAGTGATTGAGCTGCAATATAGAAGCTTCGCCTCGTTGTCAGCTACCGTCAGGGCCATACGGGATCCTGATGTATACGCCGCTGCCTCCACGTAAACCACGCCATGGTCCTCGCCATACGGTTTTTGGAGAGCCCGAGCTCTTGCCTCTCGGCGTTTCTCGTCCCGCTCAGCGTGCATGTTGCTTGGGATGGGGGAGGACGTTGAGGTGAAACCGAAGGTTAGAAGAGGGACCCCCTCGGGTGAGCGTGTAATTGCGGTTAGGTTTAACTTGGATAACAGAGTGCGGCCAGCCACTGAATGAGAGAGACGCGATTTTTGTGCCGTAAAGGTGGCTTCCGAGAGTTCCTCAAAAGTGTTGGACACACCGAGTTTGAGGACTCATTCGTTGGACGTGCTGGGGGGAAGGTGTAGAGCCGTTTTCGTGCAACTGCGTAAAAGTACGTTAATCCGGTCTCTCTCCTTTTTTCGGAGGGGTAGTTACGGGAGGGCATATTTGGTGCAGCTTATGACGTAAGCCTGTGTTAGTCGAAGCGTGTCGCGCTCGCGCAGGCCGGCCCGACGGTTCGCTATGCGGCGAATAAGTCGGGTGGCCTGTTGAGTGTGTGCTTGGAGAGTCCTTATGACTTCTCCGTGTGCGCCATGCGAGTACAAATCTTGCCCTAGCATACGAATTTTAGAGACTAGTGGGATGGGATGGGCGCGTGGCGTGAGGGAGATGAGTGGAATTACTAAATTACGTTGCTTGGGGCGGTAGAGGAAAAGCTCTGATTTGGAAGGGGAGAAGGTTGGGCCACGCCCTCGTACATATGTGTCGATGGTGACCAGTGCTCACTGTAGGTGCTCTTCTATGTCGGTGTCACTGCCTCGCTTTGCCCAGACAGTGATGTCGTCGGCGTAGAAGCTGAAATGAGTATCTGGGATTTTAGCTAGCTGCTGGGGCAGATCAAGAAGCACAATGTTGAAAAGAATAAGGGATAATACGGCTCCCTGGGGCGCATCTCTTGCGCCAAGTGTGATGCCTGGGAGGCTGTGATCGTCGAAGGTAAGCGTGGCAGTGCGGTGGCTGAGGAAGTCTCGGATGTAGTTGTACATCTTTGCGCCGACTCCTAGCGTAGTAAGGTTCTGTAGCATAGCTGAGTTCGAGTTGATTAATTTGTGGGGTTTAGCGTCCCAAAACCAGCTCTGATTATGAGAGACACCGTAGTGGAGGGCTCCGGAAATTTCGACCATCTGGGGTTCTTTAACATGCACTGACATCGCACAGCACACGGGCCTCAACATTTCGCCTCCATCGAAATGGAGCGGCGGCGCAAAATGCACATTTTTTTATAGCTATTTAATTTTAATGCCCAACGGCCACGGTAGCCCCGGGAAACACGTACAAAATGTTTTAGGTTGGTTTTAGCGTTTTTGTCGCCCAGCAGTGCATGAGAGCCCCAGCGCAATGGAAACTACGATAACGTATGAGCACAGTCTCTTAACAGTCGCTCAAATTGCCCTCAGAGTCGCTGGACGACCCTCAGATTGTCGTTGTTTGCTTGTCCCACGTGTAATCGACCACAGACAACAGAGTTGCAGCGACGCTATCACGAAATGCTGTCCTTACGTGACTTAGACGTACGTCCGACCGTGTTGACACGTCACTAGGAAACCGCCCCGTGAAATCGAAAGCGAAAGTGGGCTTTTAAGGGAGCCGTATTAAATATATATTCATTGCGTAGCGAGGCACCATGATACTCTTTTTGGATTTTCTCCACGCCAGTGCTTTCATTTACAGCAACAATCCGAGAATGTCGAAAATTCGTGTCAGTAATGCTTTAACCTTAACAAAGACGCAAACCACTGATTTAGCCTCCCGCAAGAATGTAGTTACTTCTTCGGAGCGTCAGATTCGGAACGGGTCCTCGACGACAAGTAGCGAGAGCTGCATTTGCTGATGTCTAGTTATCTGCCTCTGCCGTGTTCCTTTGTCCAATACAAAAGTCTAAGTGAGCTGTCTTGCAGGACTTTGAGAGAGCAATTAGTCATGAATTTTTTCCAACTAGTCCCCATCGCATCCTTGGTAGCATTATTGCTTGAAACCGTTTTGTAGTGCAGGCTTCGTACTGTTTATCTTGATTTGTATTTGTTGGCCTTCATTGATTTCAAAAGTGGTAGCATATATCTGGCTGATCAAATATGTTCTCTTAACCACAGCATTCAGCTAACATACGCAAGTAATCCATAGGTACTGTGATTGTTTACATACAAAGCGATGAATTTGCAATAAGGCATCTCTCTAATAACACCAACTCCGGAATGATTCCTCCATCTTTGGAAGTCTTATTTAAACAAGCAGATTAGAAAACGAATAATAACTGACAGGTTATAGCTGAGGAACCTGACATTCGCAACCGGCGTTGTGCTTTTTATAAATGACAGTGACGAAATGCGGCGTTCATACTCCATTGCGTGAATAAGATATCGGAACGAGTCCTGGTGACAATGTCGCACTCCTGCGTCCATTGCATTCCATCCCATGCGAGTAAATTTTAATTTCGCCTAGAAAAAATCCGCGCATCTCCAAGAAGTGAATTGTGACGAGTGGGCGAAGCACTGCAGATTGTTCGATATTACCGTCAATCACCTACTCACGCATGTAAATGAGTGACAGCGCGTGTGTATACACACGGGTTGTCGGTCATGCTCCTGGTCTTTATGAGGTTGCTGCGCTCCCACGTCGTAGGTCGTACCGAGTTCCCAATTACTTTAGTTAATGCGCACGCTGCGAACCTTTGTTATTCAACTGCACACAAGGAAAATCTCAAACCGGCACTCCATGGCAGGTCAATGTCTAGTACGTATAGGTATGGGGTGGTCGGTGAACGGTTGTGCTGAGCGAGCAGTCGGTTTTTCAAATAAAGACATGGCTCGCAGACGATGCGTGCGTCTGCATTGTCTGCATTGTCTCTCGCGGGCTAGGGCGCGTTCTGGTTCCTTGCGATCTGGTACAGATTGTGATGATGACAATTGTGGTTCGTTTGATGATCTGGATTTCGTAGTGCAGCGCCCCCTGGCGTATTCTTTGTAAAGTGTATTGTGCTGTCATATAGCTGATTGATGTAGACATCAATTCGGTTATGCAGAGATGTTTTGGTTTTTGTTGTACAGGTGCTCAATTTCGGTATTGTGTATCGTGACGCACGCCGAGAAGGTTAGGCCTTAAGGACCTATGCCCGTAAAAGCACACGCCTCTCATTAGGTATCTAGATTTAAAAATGAAGTCAAGGCACGTTTTCCTGGAAGTCATGTTAACATCCCTTTGGCTGGCCCTATATTCACATCGACTCTCGATGTGAGCGAAGAGCTCCGGCAGTGTCGTTAGCTCACAGTAGAGAAGACGTCGTGGAATTGAGCAAAGGAGTCTGTTTTCTGCAGCTCTCCTTGGGAGGAATCACGGCTCGACGTAGCGGAAGTACGCGCGGGGCGGGAGGGGGAGGGTAGGGGAAGAGAAATGACAGAAACGAGAGCAGAATGAAGAGACCACATTCCCGATACACCAGTTCCCTCGTATGTGAGAGCGTTCTTCCATATTGTCACTCTTGTCTCGTATCCGCCGCCTTCGCGCCGCTTCCTGATTTTCTGCTCTTCCTTGCAGTTGGGACCCGTCTCCAGCTTCTCACATTATATCCTCGTGACTACAGAGGGGCTACCTCACTCACAGTTAAAATATCAACTTACGGATTGCAACAACGCAACTCCGTTATTGTTTTTCCCACATCAGACTAATATTTTTCGTATATGAGCTGGGTAAACATTTCTTCCACTTTTTAAAGTTCTGCAGGGTCGAAGAGTCATGGCATGGAGAAGGATGTATTGTCCAAGAAACCCTGGGCCACCCCCAACAACCACACCACCACGTGAGTTCACTTTAAGTCCCTTCTCAGCTCTATATATATGCATTTAGCTTTCCTTTCCTTCTGAGACTTTTCCTTCCTTTCCTTCAGGACTTCCCCTAGTGCCGCCTTCATCAATGGTTGAGTTATCTAACACGAATGGACAGCCGCAACTTAGACAAAAAGAAGCAAAGAGGCAACGAGGGAAAAAAAAGTAAACACGGCAACTCGCAGCTGCCGATAAAGAAACCGAAGAGAGGAAAGTTAGAGCTTGGATTCAGCGTCACACATTAGCCCGACACAACTTTTCACAGCTTGAAATTATCTGGAACGCATTTAAATGTAGCTCTTTTCGATCAATACTAAGCAGTAAAAATTCTAATGTCGTGCTTGATATGTCCTACGTAGTAGGGCTTGCATCGTGCCCCGCACCGCCGCCCTTCCTCTTTTTGTTTTATTTGTTTTGTGCACATTGACCTTGCTCCTTTCTGTCATCGTTATTCTTAAGGAGTCGCAGTTATAGCCGACTCTGACAGAATCGCCCTTTGGCGCTTGCCCTATCCCTAAAACGAAAAATATATAACGACAGCATTGTAGCAGTACGTGATTACGGCTTAAAAACTAGGACGATAATGCAGCAACTTGAGTAGGAATCGGGAACCACGCAACGTTTTATCAATAAAAAAAGACACGAGCAAGTCCGCGAGATCGAATGAAACCTTGCTGAATCAGAGAATAAAGAGGACTGCACGGCATTTTTGCAGCTAATACGAAAAGCATATTTGACCTGAGCATGTCACGTAATTCGCAGCAATGATAACAGGGCAACATCTAGAGCGACATAACGGGTACCTGGCGGAGGCAATGAAAAAGGCGGAGCGATGAAATTAAGGAGGGGAGACGCGTCAAATAGAACAAATTAGCGTAGGTCATGTTAAAATGAAGATGTCTGGATGATTATGATGACGAGTAAGGTACTGTCTCAAAGACGAAATATTGAGAGAAGTTGTAGAACATATTAATTAGTGTTCAGAGGATACCCTTTCATAACAATCGATATAAGGATTTTCATTTTTCCAATCTATAAGATTGAAAATTTGAAAATTGCACCACGTGACTACGCAAATGGTTGTTATAGAAAAAAACAGCGAAGGGTCGTCAATTGCTCCTGCTAGCCTCTGGAAGCGAACCTCCTCTGAGGGGGTGCGCGCTAGCCTCTTGGTTAGGAATAACTTAGAGAACCAACAAATAATGTAGCCAAGGAAACGACAGGGGAAGTTATTGGAGTTTTTAATTTTAGTATTGTAATTCTCTAGTAAGCAGAAATGAATAAAGTGCACGACAAAGCAACGCTGCTTTGGGATGGGGGGAGGGTAGCTAAACCCACGCATACCAATATTAAGGCTAATGTAACCAATATTAAGGCTAATGCACTGTGGTAACGTGGAAGTGGGCGGCCCTTTTTTAACGTTTGGATTAGCTTAACTGACGCAAGCTGCATATAAAGTTTTGTAATATGATAGGGAGGCATTTTAGCACGGCTTCACAAGTTAGGATGAGAAAGCATGGAAGCCATCGGTGCTCTCCTGGTCGCCCCGTTCACCTAGTATAACCCAATTATTTTGGTTTTAGAGTATAAATCTATGAAAAACATGAGTGTACTTCACATCACTAACATGGTATACTCACCGTGTACGTCACAATTAACGATACTGCAGTACACTCGCAGTCTTCTGCATCTCACATAGTGCACTGCCTCCACGATCGGCCCAAACACCTGATGGCCACCTTATGGCGCTCCGCTCCGGGAACGATGAAGGGACACGGTTTCTGCTTGCTTGTGATTGTAATGTGGATAAAACAAGCACACGCACAGACACACATACATGCAACTAACCAAGTGGTAGGGCGCGCTACGACTAGACAACGGCTGCTTCTGTCACACTGCATATAGACCTGCACTTGTCATGGTCGTGCTTCTAATGCGGGATCGGCACTATCATGTGCACTGCTACTGTTCGGTATGCTATTTTGGAACCTTGCTCAATCGCGTAGGAATACTTCAACGAACCACTCTCACGATAGCACGTCAATGGACAGTATAGTGCATTTTTCCTCGACATTACCGACGTCTTGAGTAAAGTGAGCTCCACGTTGCGTTGTATCATGGTGCTGTCGTACATTCACGTAACCACGGTGCTGTCGACCTTGCTCGGCAGCGCATGCTAAGCATAATCATGAGTGGGTTCCCGTGCGCTTTACACAAAGACACACAGCCTTCTGATCAAACTTGGCTGAATGTCGAACAATTTCTCGTAGGCATTTCGGACCCTGAATGTTTCGCATGGCACTGATTCTGACAATGCGTAGGTCTGCACGACTTTCTTCGCTTTCATTTAGCCGAAACTTGCAATCCAAAATAATAAATATAACCCTTCTAAAAAGCCGTCATTGTAAATAGTGACTCATTAGCTTGAGAAGAGCACCGCCACGTTAGTGTAATGGTTACAGCAACCGGCTGCTGAACCGACGGTCGCGGGATCGAATCCCGGCCGCTGCGGTTGCATTTCGATGGAGGCGAAATGTTGAGGCCCGTGTGCTGTGCGACGGAACGGAACCCCAGGTGCTCTAAATTTGCGGAGACCTCCATTAAGGCGTCTCTCATAATCAGAGCTCGTTCTGGGACGTTAAACCCCACAAATCAATCAATCAGCTTGAGACGGTCAATGGCGTGTACATACGACATCACTAAACGCCGATTGCCCGAAATATTTCAATGAGTAATCATGCTGTAAGATAGAGCTGTGTACATTTTTCAATAACACAAATGAGCGGAAAGTTACACTGGCAAGAATAAGTGCCTATGTCTCTTTTTTTATGCAGCTTGCCCTCACGAACATGAAGAGCCTTATTCCTGCCAAGTGGATGGTGAGCCTTATGAAAGATTGTGTCCGCAGGCACCGCCGAAAAATTGCAGCACACAAGGAGAGCGTGTGTGCCTTTGTGAAGGTTACTATCTGCACGAATTGGACAAGCCATGCGTTCGGTACAGAGAATGCGGTAAGTAACGTCATGTTTTTCAGAGTTTCCTGTAGATATGATGAATCAAGAGGCTGAAGCAGTACATTCCGTTTTTCCGTCAGCTATTTACCGCTGGAATAGATTATCTAACAATATTGTGTTTCGTAACACCATGGAATCATTCATGCATCTCATACAGTGTTCATTTTGAATAATGAGTTGTTGACAATGTATGTGTATTCTTGTACTTTTGTCCCCACTCCTGCATGGGACGAGAAAGGTCTGCAGTATGTTCAAATAAAGGAAATATTCTGCTCTCATGGAGTTGTACACAGGAATCACACCACAACGAACGCCGAGTGCGGTACTCAATATGCATTCTACGGGATCAAGGTGTTGTTCATTGAACTACGAATGTTGGTGCACTCCTGCGTAAAATATGCTGCTCGCTTGTGTTGAAGCAAGTGCTCTTTATATATGTCGTGTATGCACTCGGCGCATCATGTGCATGCAACTCTGAAAAGAGCCGAAGAAAGCAGCGTGTCAGAGAAGGGGTTGCTTGTGAAGTTCTCATATTTACATTCTTCGCGTAAAGACACCGGCACCCCATAGGGAAAAAGTGAGCGAATGGCATGTTGTTCGCTACGTGGCGTATTGTGCATGTTGTTTCCCTCGCCGTCTTTAGCACACACGCCTTATCTATAGAGGAAGCAAGTTCATTGTACAAGTAATCCTACGTTAGAAGTCGTGCAAAATTACATGAACATTGCCTGCAGAACACAATTTTTCTTCGCTGCTTCCGGAGAGAGGCATCGCACCTGCCATAAAAGTGACAAGAGTTCGAAACCACATGTCTTTGGCTTGCGGACGTGTGCCGCAACCTCTCGCTGTCACCTTCGTTGCCTTTTGTGCTGAAACGGCGCTTCTACGTGGCCGCTTCGTCCACTACGCCTTCGCCACAGCACCGAACACTGCTGTCACGCACTTCTCCCATCATATGAGTCCCCAAAACTGAGTCACCTGAGTCCCCAAACTTCAGCCAAGTGCGAAAAAAAATGTCATAGTCTCTTGGACATTCCTCGAGACAAAGAAACACCACCAACAAATTCTTACATACTGATATTCAAACTAGCATCACATTTTATAATAAAAAGCAAGAACACTGAAAGACGAGCTCATCACACAACTGTACATCCCCACTTAGCAATCACTACATAGATCACTCCACTTAGTCAACCAGACAGCCAAAAACTAACATTAAGCGCAGTAGGAAAAACCAACAACCCCACCAGGTGTAATATCGCAAGTTTGTCAGCTAAGCGCAATGTCATCATCCACATTCAGATATTCCGCAAAACGAGGACTGTCTTACTGACCTTCTAATGGCGTCCCATAGGGGCGCCAGGTGCGAAACAAACAACACCCCTTCCCTTCCGAATTTTTATATAAATATAACAACGACGTGCGTTCGTGACCGCATGCAAAAAATACGGAAGACGTTGGCCCGGTCCAACCGCGCGTTTATGCTGGTGCTTACTACAGCCTTTCGATGAACATCCTTACAAATCCAAAGTACTCAAGATGTGCGCCTTGACGCAAAAACGTGCTAGAGAACTTATGAGATGGCCAAATTCTGTGCCTGGTGGCACAAGTCGGCAATATATCCTTTTCTGGATATAGGGTTTCGGAACCAGATGACACAAAACACGACTTATCAGTTCTTTCCTAGCTAAAGACTCCCGCAAAACCCTTGTGCTATCACCTCGGTGGTCATTATTTTTGCACCTACAACATGTGCTTTCGCCAAAACACTTTCGAATTCCTCTTTCACGTATTTCATTAGTCAGCTGACGCTCTCTATCAAAGACGCTGTAACATTCGCTGTCTCCCGAAATCACTTGATTTCAAGGTACGTGCCATGCCCTGCCAGTCGTCCAGCCAGCTTGGAGGGTTCCTTGTCCCCACGTGAGCCTCTTCGTGATGAACATGAAAAGGAAGGCATCATCGCGGAGGTCCGCATGCCGGTAGATTCGGTGAGTCCACTAGTCATTGTGGTAACAACATAAGGGACAAGCTTTCGTGGACTCGCGACGCATAAATGAAAAATTGAAGAGAGAACACTGCCAAATACATCGCCGAGAGAACATTGAGGCGGACAGGGTAGTCGCAATGTTCATTTAGCATACTCATGCAAAGGCTTTATTCCACCATATCCCGCCAGGCGAGCAACTGTCCAAGATATGCACATTTGCTAAGACCGTCGACCTTTATCGCTTTCTCCGTCTTCCATTCGGCATAGCGTCAGCAAGTGAGGTGTTCCAGAAGGCCCTAAACGAGATTTTCGATGGCCTCCCTGGCGTACGCGTGTACGTGGACGAACTACTTACTTGGGGTACAACTATGTCGGCACACGATGAAAGATTACGCAGTGCGCTAAAAGCAGCTCAAGAAGCCGGCCTAATGTTCAACACATCCGAATGCCGGTTCTGCGTTCAAGTTCTGTTCATGGGTGACATCCTTAGCCACAAAGGCATTAAGGCGAATCTGGATCTCACGGACGGTGTTCTCAAAATACCAAAGGTTACTTGGCGTCGTGAAATATTTTCGCAAGTACCTACCGTCATTCTCACAATGCACCTCGCCTCTACGTCCTCTCATCAAACAAGACGGCATCTTCGATCGGATGCCAATCAAGAAAAGCAACCGCGAGGTATCTGTGCGGAGCTGAGTACAGCGCCAATTCTAGCCATATTTGACATAAGATTGCAGACAAAAGTAAGGGCAGATGGTTCTCGTAGCGGCGTTGAGTCGGCGCTCCTACAAAGGCATGGGGATTTTGGAAGCCGGTAGCACATCTATCGAGAACACTTATCGCATCGGAACAAAGTACTCTCAGATAGAAAAAAATTCTACGGATCTCCACGAAGTGAGTCATGAGAAGTGGGCGAAGCAATGGGAACCGTTCTTACCGCAAATCACACGTGACATTGCGGCATTGCCTACTCGCCCTTGTAAAAGAGTAAGAACGCGTGTGCACAGTATATACAATGTTTTATTTGTCATAACTTGTGTGTCGCGTTCAGATACGAATTGTGTTTTCCCTTCATTATCACAGCTTTGCTCTCCGTGAAATGTATATCCAATAATTTTTGATCGGTTCTAGACTGCAGTTGGTAAAGACAAGGTCTGTTCACATTCCCCTGGTAGTTATCAGCTCTTTCCAGTCATACGAAATGCATCGTAGAGGGTACCGAGACGTCATATACAGCACAAGCCAGTCGTTGTCCGTGATGTCTTCATTGAAGTCAACGACAAGAACGAAGGGGTTGATCCTGTACTTTGTTTCGTAATCGCGCATGGCTGGATCTATGTACTTTTCTATGATGCCTAGGGAGAGATTCACGGCCAAGCACACTGTCGTTGCGACGGTTCCGTCTACAGTTTTACTGCAGCGTGTTCGCTGTTTTGGGATTGGCTCGTTATTGGCAAGAAGAGATTCACCGCGGGATGTGGCAAGTTGACGTATATCCCAACACCACCCACCGATCGCTCTGCTTCTTCTCTGTAGACAACCGCTAAGACTTCGTTGATGTGCAGTCTTTTCGTGCTGAACGTTTTGAAAAAGCAAAGGACGTCTGCTTTCGTCAGCATGGAAACTCGTTCGACGTAGTCTGCGCGGGCATTCACGGAGCGAGCTTGCAGCAAGGCCAGGGTAAAGTCGGCTGTTTACGCTCGCCTCCACCAAGCGTAGCAGGTTTTCTTCTCGAAGCCCAGGGCTCGTGTTAGAGATCCGTCCGATGATGGCAAGAATTTGCTCAATCTGTCGGGACAGGAGGGGAACAGTATAGTCCGACCTCCGATCACTTGGACGTGCAGGCCAAGGAGGAGGGCACGAAATGGTACTTTTTCTTTCTTCTTGTTCACCCTGTTAATTCTTATAATTGTGTCGATTATGGTGAAATAAACCAAATCTCAAAATCTCAAATAACCTGTGGCATGGGTATACCATCAGCCTGCACATTTATAGGGGGAATAGAAGAAGCGCTGCGGGGCCGCGAATTATATAAGCTCCGACTTTTGCGGGATATATCTTACGCCGCCTTTCCCCACGCACTGGGATGCGCTGGGCCGAGAGGCTGCTGCTGTCGGTCCTGGGTGGCACTGTCGGAACCTGACGGTCATGTCGTCCGCATAAATAGCGTAGGCGACATCGGCGATCTGGTCGAGTGGCTGTGGGAACCCTGCGATGGCGACATAGAAAAGTTTAAGGGAAAGAATTGGGCCCTGTGGCGCCCCACGTCTTACAAGGCGGATTGTTTCGTATCAGTGAGGTCCCATTGCTACGGTGGATGTGCGATCCCGAAGAAATTGTACACATGAGCCCCACAGTCCTAATGTATCAACAGTGAGCCCTGTCCTACCACAACACTGCTTCTATTGAGTGAGCCAGAAAGAGAGAGCAATCAACCTTATTTAAGGACCAGGCTTTATGAGCCCAAAGATGGGTGGCTTCCTCAGTCCAGGTAGCCATGGCTCGCTGCTAGTAATCTGGAATCATGTCGAGGTGAAGATTTCTGTACGAACGATAGCTCAGTTCCTGATCGGTTGGCTTCTTTGCCACAGTGCGTAGTGAATAGAGCATTGGCTACCTTAATGTCTCCATGTCTAAAGCAGATATTTTCCAGCACCTGCTAAACAGTCGCGTCACCGACAGACATTATGCTGGCCAGTCGGAAAACTACTACTGACACGCAAGAAAACATTACTGTGATATCGGGTGCATTCATCGTTTCAGCATCCTTGCTGGCGACGAAGATTTTCCATATAGGCGAAACAAAACGTAAGACTGCTGACTTCGTCTATATAATGCTGAAATGTCTGAGCTACATTGCCCCGACCGAAAGGCATTCTTAAATGCTCAAAAAGGCCAAATGCAGTAGTCATAGCATTTTTGGGGATGTCGGCAGGCTCAAGGGGGCATAGAGTTTCCTACTAAAATACTAGAGGGAAAACGGGCGCTGCGATCATAAAGCTGCCATGGGAATGATGGGTATGACATGGATTTGTCTAGTCTTCGTGCCTGCGGCTTCAAAAGTTTTGGTGGATTTGTTTATTCCGGCTTTTTAACTTCATTGACGCGAGTGACGTTACTACACTTTCTTTGACGCGACGAAGGCAGCGGCTGTAGTGTACGCTTTACTGGTTTTACTGCTAGAGATCATCAGACTACCGCATGTACCAAAGTCGTTTGCAATGATGAGGTGATATGCAGTGTTTCGTTGTGTTTGTTGGTGGATGTATACATATTATTTGCAGCGGTATTTTACCCAACCTTAGAGATATTTGCGCTGTGTCTCACGAACCTTATCGATGCAGTTTTGCCGTTTTTTTCTCTTTTCATTTGTATCAGATGTGATAGGACCTGTAACCGTAGGGTCGCTTTCACGGCTGACATACATCCCTTGTCAGGAGGCTGTTCGTATATCTTGTACTACGGCACTTTAATTCCGTTGTCTGATTAATTCAACGCTGACCGAACACGCCAAGCAGGCGCACAGTTATCGCGCGTAGTAGACGCCCAGTGGACGATAGGCAGACGCGCCTGCGGACGACGCTCAAAGAGTCAGCTCAGATCAAAGCTCAGGCGCAGTTTCCGATAGAGTTTAACGGTACGGTTGTTTATTTAACATCGCGTTTTTTTCACAAAACTAACCACCAAGCGATGGGCGATACGGCGCTCCTGCTACGACTCGCGCAGTGGCTTGACCCATGCATATAGTTTGTAAAAATACAGTGGAGCACTTGCCCTGCACTAAAGGAAGTGAGCGAAAGCCCGTATGTTATATTTAGAAGACACATCTACCTTTTACATACTTGAAAATGTCAGCACGTCACTTACAAGATCAAAAATCTTTATTTTAAGTTAGAACACAACTGCATCTGGAACTTAAACCTGTACGGACGCTGCTAAATCTGGGCACAAGCAGAGGAGGCAACATTGCCATATTGCACAATATTGCTAATTTTCTGAGCGTTCAATATTTTTCTAACCGTGAAAAAGCAACTAGTACCTGTGCACTAGCATAGTTATTCCAAATCTACCGTTTTAGTGCAATATTTTGTCGTAAACGGCCTATTTTTTCGAAGTCGCAAAGCGATATGAAGCCAGAAGAGCGAAGACTAGGCAAATCCATGTCATACCCATCATTCCCATGCTGGCTCAACCGCCTTGTTTGAAACTCCCATAGACACTAGCGCCAGTTTGCCCTCTAGTAGTTTAGTAGGAAACTCTATGCAAGGGGGATCTTGTGATAAGCTTCCACGAGCTGCATCTTCGAGTATTCGCGATTCCATCTAAATGCTCGCCACCTAGCGGACGCTCCTAGAACCAGCCAATCCAAGGTCGACCTCGAAACGCGGCGTGTTATCGCATTACTGCGCGCTGTAAAACAGCTCTATATTTCCTTAATCGACGCCATGCCGCCTCGAAGAAGCCCGAAAACGAAAGAATCCTCATCAAAAAACTTTTGTTGCGTGCCTCAGTGCGTGTCATCGCGATGCAAAGCCAGCAACACGTCGTTTCATCGGTTCCCCAAAGAAGCAGACGACGCTTCGCTCAGAGCACCACAGATTACGAACTTGCGCATCGGCAAGAAGATGACGGGAACTATGCTAGTTTGTTCCACGCACTTCACTCGCGACGACTCCTTCCTCCTCGATGAGTACTCAGATTAGATTTGTGCGTACGCGCGTTTATTACCACACGCTTTTCGAAGAACCGGAGTGTACTTTAGGCATGCGCGTGAACAAAATAGCGACATTGTTTATACATGTATATCTGGTAGCGTTTTCAGAATGTGTCAATGTTCAACTTCAACCAGGGTAATATTGCTGAAGTATTTTTGCCCGCATGCATTGTAGTAAGTAGATATAAAGCGAGTACATGCCTTCGTTGACCACTTTCGTCGGATGCGCGCGCTGCGCCTCGTAGTTTGTTAGGTGGTTATGGAAGTACTGTGTGATCGTTTAATATAGCGCGTTTGCATTTCAAGTTCATCTGGTGCCAATTCAGGAGTTCCAACTTTTGAGCCCTCGACCTGTTCACCGCGCCTCTGAGATTGTTTTCCGGCACTGCGCAAACAACTGAACTCTCTTAACGCCTTTGTAAGTGACGCATCTGTACTCAATTAAGCAACGCTGCGCACAAGTGCTTGCATGTTTCGGAGAGGCCTGCTATGCATGAACACCTGCCTTTTTCAGCTTTAGGCTCGCTGGAAAGGCTCTTTATCCTTAAAAAAATCTGTTGCGGGTATCTGAACGAGTGTGAAGTTTGAACGCACAGCGCAATTTCTTCCGCTGTTTCGCCGCTCAAATCCTATAGGCCGATTAATATCCGATGTTCGGCAGCAAGAACCATTTGGCCTTCGACGAAGCATCGTGATTCGTCCCCGCAGTCAAGAAACTTTAGCACAGCGATAAGCGAAAGCGCGGCTGTGACCCTGGATGCATAGAGTTTCCTAATAAAATACTAGAGGGAAAACTCGCGCTATTGTCTATGGGAGTTTCAAACAAGGCGGTTGTGCCAGCATGAGATTGATGGGTATGACATGGCTTTTTTCGTGGTCAGAAAAATACTGAATGCTCAGAAATATTGCAATATTTCGCGATATGGCAACGTTGCCTCCTTCTCTTGTGCCGAGAATTAGCAGCGTCCATATAGGTTTAACTTCCAGGTATAGTTGTGTTCGAATATAAAATAAAGATTTTTGCTCTTGTAATTGACGTGCTGTCATCATCAAGTATGTGAAAGGTAGATGTGGCTTGTAAATACAACAAACGGGCTTTCGCTCGCTTGTTTTAGTGCAGCGCAAGTGCTCCACTGTATTTTTACAAACTATATGCGTGGGTCAAGCCCCTGCGCGAGGCCGTAGAAGGAGCGTAGTATCGCCCATCTCTTGATGCTTGGTTTTGTGAAAAAACGTGATGTTAAATAAACAACCGTGTCGTTAAACTTCATCGCAAACTGTCCCTTAGCTTTGATCTGAGCTGACGTTTTGAGCGTCATCCGCAGGCGCGCCTGCTTGGCGCGTTTGATCGGCGTTGAATTAATCAGACAGCGGAATTGCAATACCGTAGTACAAGATATATGAACAGCCTTCTGACAAGGGATGTATGTCAGCTGGAAAAGCAACCCTGCGGTTACAGATTCTAGCGCATCTGATACAAAAGAAAGAAAAAAAGAAACAGCAAAACCGCATCCACAAGTCTCGTGAGACGCGACGCGAATATTTCTAAAGTTGGGTAAAATACCGCGGCAAATCATATGTGTAGCCATCCATCAACAAACACAACAACGAAACACCGCATATCACCTCAACATTGCAAACGAATTTGGTACATGCGACAGTCTGATGATCCCTAGCAGTAAAGCCAGAAAAGCATACAGTACAGCGTACAGCCACTGCCATCGTCGCGTAATGAAAATGTGTTGTAACGTCACTCGCGTCACTGAAGCTAAAAAGGAGGAATAAACAAATCCACCAAAATGTTTGAAGCCGCCGGCAGGAAGACTAGACAAATCCATGTCATACCCATCATCCCCATGGCAGCTTCACAATCGCAGCGCCAGTTCTCCCGTTAGTATTTTAGTAGGAAACTCCACAGAGTTTCCTATTAAAATACTAGAGGGAAAACTGGCGCTAGTGTCTACGGGAGTTTCAAACAACGCGGTTGAGCAAGCATGGGAATGATGGGTATGACATGGATTTGCCTAGTCTTCCTTCTTCTGGCTTCATATCGCTTGGCGACTTCAAAAAAAATATGTCGTTTACGGCAAAATACTGCACTCAAGCGGAAGATTTTGGAATAACTATGTGCGTGCGCAGGTACTAGTTGCTTTTCGCGGTTAGAAAAGTACTGAACGCTCAAAAGTTGGCAGATCCCACGTGCAGTGGGAATCAAGGAAATGCGAAACACGCATAAGGAACGTAAAATGGATTTGCACTGTTGTCTAGCAATACCGACTTTGGTACACATGAAGTTAACGAAACGGCCGCAAGAGCACCATGACTGTGTCATGTAAACCATGCCGCTCATACACGCATGTCATGAATCTAACGTTATGACTTCTCATTTACGTTCGTCATGCAGTCGTGTTGTGCCATAGCAATTTTGGTATACATCCCTTTAAGGAAACGAGTGGCATGTAGATGAGGCCGCTAATGACATGCATGTCACGATTTTCAAGTTATGACTTGTCATTTATGATCGTCATGCAGTCATGTTGCGCCAAAACAATTTTCGTATAGGCTCCGTGTAGTCGAGTTTTTCATGTGCGACATCAGCGCCAGAATGCACTGCCTGGCGGAGAGAAGAAGCAAAATTGGGCAGATTGTGACAAGAAAATACGCGAACGCGATGCGCGTCTCCAACTCTATAGCAGCAGCGACCGCCCGTCCCACCTTCTTTCATTTCCTTTGAGACGCGCGCTCCAAACCTGCGGCAAACTGTTCCAAAGGGCGACGCCGCGAGCGTTCGTGTGGTTTGCAGCACGCCCGGAAAGCAGCGAAGAAACGCGTGCGTCGCTGTCGCCTCGGTTTCCACAGTGCGCGCGCGTCTCATACGTGCGACCCAACCGGCCAATGTCAGCGATACTGAGCCGCCCGACGAGAGCTATGTAGTGCCCTTTGGTCAGACGGAGCCCATACATCCCATTAACGAAACGGCAGTATAGCGCCAGGACCATGGCATGTAAATCATGCCGGTTATGACACGCGTGTCATGATTCTAGTGTTATGATCTGTCATTTACGTTCGTCATGCTGTCGTGTTGTGCCATAGCAATTTTGGTATACATCCCATTAACGAAACGCCCACCATGTAAATCATGCCGCCCATGACATACATGTTATGCTTTTCATGTTATGACCTGTCATTTATGGTCGTCAGGCGGTCATATTGTTGCATACCAGTTATCCTACGCATCCCACTAACGAAACGTCCAAGAGAGCACCAAGACCGTGGCATGTAAATCATGTCGCTCATGACATGCATGTCATGATTTTCATGTTATGACCTGTCATTTACGTTCGTGATGCAGTCATCTTGTGGCGTGCCAATTTTCGTATACATCCCGTGAACGAAACGCGTGGCATGTAAATCATGTAGACCATGACATGCATATCACGATTTTCATGTTGTGACCTGTCAGTGATGTTCGCCATGTAGTCAAGTTGTGGCATACGAATTTTCGTATACATACCATTAACCAAACGGCCAGGAGAGCACTAAGACCGTGGCATGTAAATCATGCCACTCATGATATGCATATCATGATTTTCATGTTATGACCTGCCATTTATGTTCATCAGGCAGTCATGTTGTGCCATACCAATTTTCGCATACATCCCATTATCGAAACGGCCAGGAGAGCACCAAGACCGTGGCATATAAATCATGCTGCTCATGACATGCATATCATGATTTTCATGTTATGACCTGTCGTTTATGTTCGTCATGTAGTCATAATGTGGCATACCAATTTTCGTAAACATCCGACTAGCGAAACGGCCAGGAGAGCACAAAAATTGGGGGTCCCTTAAGCTTCGCCTTTAAGAGTTGAACGCGATAGCGAAATCCGGTCCCTAGTGTGCACTTCAACCACTCAGTGCATACTTATTAGTGTGTGTTGTTACAGACACACGCGCGCGCGCGCGACATATCTATAGTAATGGTAGAGGTTTCCGATCTATTGAATAGCACTTTCATTCGTAAATGGTCACATTCTGTCGTTCTTCTTGCGTTAACTATCTGACAGCTGTTCGATTTGTTCTTCTGGAGACCTCTTCCGGCCAACCCCAACAAGCATCGCCTTATGGTCGGTGAAACGGCAAACAGCACATTATCTAATGTTTGCTGTTTGCTTGATATGATATTGTCACGTTGACGTGACGGTCTTTCTTGAACACACCAGACGAAGGGACTATGAAATGAATCAAATTTTATTCGGGCGAACCTGTGCCCAAAAGCAAGCTCTGGTTAGACTACGGCGGATGATGATGATGATGATGATTGTGGATTAGTTAAGGGAAAGACGCTAAGTTCTGCAGCCCATGTAGGGATCACGGATAAGCGTCCGTGGGAGAAGGGGAAAGGGACTGAAAGAGATGCAATATGAACGCCGTAGTGGAGGTCTCCGGAAATTGAGACGACCTGGGGTTCTTTAACGTGCACTGACAACGCACAGCACACGAGCCTCTGGCATTTTCGCCTCCATCGAAAATGCGACCACCGCGGCCAGGATCGAACCCGCGTTTTGGGTGGCATCCGAGTACGTTAACCACTACACCACCGCGGCAGACAACGGCGACGGCGAAAACAGCATGCGCAGTCGAGCGTCAGCGGTAAGAATGGCCGCGCGCTCTCACCAGTCCGGCACTTATATTCGCGACAAGGAACGCTTTCGAGCGCGAGCGTCTCGTGACATGGTGAAACAGAACATGAGCCACAGTTTTAACAAACGCGGCTCCAACGCTACAGCGACGCGTCGGTGCAAACCATGCAGCCGAAATAAACTGTCACTGCAACACCAACGCTACCACAGATAAATGCACGTGGCAATATGTTCCCTGTCCTAGAACGGCGGAACCCTATAGGCTCTGCTGTAGTCGCATGGCCTCCGAGATGGCGGGCGCGCTCGCCGTCTCGGAGGCCATGGTAGTCGAGACATGTTTTTCACAATGTGTCACAGATGGCAGCACATTATGTAACGTTTGCTGTTTGCTTGATATGCTCAATAAAGTTTATTCCTCCTACAAATCTCCGAATGAGCCTACAAATCGCCGAATTGGCTCATTTTCATCGTGACACCTGCCGAACAAAATGCGTAAAGGAGAGAGTCCTTCCACTACCTGACATTTATGTGGTGTTTTTTTCCGAGGCAGTTCCAAGTAACATCGTGGCTTTGTCAATAAAGAAAAAAAAAACATGGTGGCTTTGTGGTAGGACACCTGCTTGCCACGCAAACGGCCCGGGTTCGACCCTCAGTGGGACCGAAGATTTGTATTGTTTATTTTATTTGCATTTTTCTCGATTTTTCGCTCACGGCCGATTTTTCGCTCACGCCGATTTTTCGCTCACGCACAGACACCGACGGCGGTATTTCTGCGAAACGAGCTCTCTAACGCTTTCGCTTTAAAATCGTAGGCGGCTAGATAGATAGGTAGATAGATAGATAGATACGCTCTAACTCGCCGAAGTTCGCTAAGAAATGCTCCGCATTTAAAAATTTAGCAATATTGTGCAGTGTGGCAATGTTGCCGCCTCTGCTTGGGCCCAGATTTAGCAGCGTCCATACAGGTTTCAGTTCCAGATGTAGTTGTGTTCGAACATAAAATAGAGATTTTTGCTCTTGTGAGTGACGTGTGGACATTTTCAAGTATGTAAATGGTACATGTGTCTTCTAAATATCACAAACGGGCTTTCGCTCGCTTCCTTTAGTGCAGGGGAGTGCTCCACTATATTTTTACAAACCTGTATGCATGGGTCAAGGCGCTGCGCGAGGCCGTAGCAGGAGCGCATTATCACCCATAGCTTGGTGGTTGGTTTTGCGAAAAAACGTGATGTTAAATAAACAACCGTGCCGTTAAACTCCATCGCAAACTGCGCCTGAGCTGTGATCTGAGCTGACTTTTTGAGCGTCGTCCGCATTCGCGTCTGCCTATCGCCCACTGGGCGTTATTCTACGCTCGATAACTGTGCGCCTGCTTGGCGCGATTGGTCGGCGATGAATTAACCAGGCAGCGGAATTGAAATGCCGTAGTATAAGATATACGAACAGCGTTCTGACAAGGTATGTATGTCAGCCGTGAAAGCGACCCTACAGTTACAGATTCTATCGTATCTGATACAAAAGACAAAAAAACCAGCAAAACCGCATCGATAAGGTTCGCAAGTCATCATCATCATCATCAGCCTGTTTAGGTCGACTGCAGGACGAAGGCCTCACCCAACGATTTCCAATCCACCCTATCCTGAGCGAGTCGGTTCCACTTTATGCCCGCGAACTCTTTGATTTCATCGCTCCATCTAACCTTATGCCAACCTCTGTTGCATTTTCCCTCTCTTGGTATCCATTCCATCGCTCTTACAGTCCATCTGTTATCTTTCCTCCTCATGACATGTCCTGACCAGGTCCACTTCTTTCTTTTAATTGCTAAGATAATATCGGCTATTTCTGTCTGTTCTCTGATCCATTCCGCTCGTTTTTTATCTCTTAGCGTTACCCCTATCATTTTTCTTTCCACTGCATGTTGCGTGCTCCTTAGTTTGATCTCTAGCTTTTTCGTTATCCTCCCCGTTTCTGCACTGTACGTTAGTACTGGGAGAATGCAGTGATTGAATAATTTTCGCTTTAGTGAGAGCGGTAAGTTTCCAGTCATGATTTCGTACTGCTTTCCGAATGCGCTCCAGCCCATCCTTCTTCTACGGATAATTTTTTTTATGGGTAAGTGTTCCTGTTACTAACTGCCCTAGGTATACGTATTCGTTTGCACATTGTAAGGTTCATTGTTGATTTTAAATTCCTGTTCCATAGCTAAGCTATTGAGCATAATAACTTTGGTCTTTTGCCTATTCATTTTTAATCCAATTTTAATACTTTCACTGTTTAGATCGTCAATCATGTTTTGTAATTCGTCACCATCATTGCTAAAGAGCACAATGTCTTCTGCAAATCTTAAATTGCTTAGATATTATCCGTCTATTTGAATTCCTTTTTCTTCCTAGTCTAGATTGTTAAAGATTTCCTCTGTGAATAGCATCGGCGATATTGTATCTCCCTCTCTCACACCCCAGGCAGCACGCCAACACAGGACTTATGTAGGCGTGAAGTCGGCCAAAGTCGGCAGCGATATCGGGCCTAAGTCGGCAAATCGCGCTCGCGCTACTTTCACCCACATGTGCCCGATGACGGCCAGCCAGAATGGCGCCACTGTGGCGAAGCCACCATGGGTCGAACTTGGCCAGCCAGAGTGGGCGAAATTTGGCCAGCCAGAGTGGCCGAAATTTGGCCAGCCAGCGTGGGCGAAATTTGGCCAGCCAGAATGGGTCAAATTTGGCCAGCCAGAATGGGTCAAATTTGGCCAGCCAGAATGGGTCGGATTTGGCTAGGTAGCATTGGCCGATGTTGCGGGCATTCAGGCTTTTTTGGCGTGTTGTCGGCCACGCCGACATCGGGAAACCCCTTGCGCGACCGTTCACAGCCACTATGGTGTTTGTAGTTTACCCCACGTGTGTCGCGCCGTTTGGATTGCGATAATTTTATTTTTTGTTTTCACATTTTCGAAGGACCAACAGTAGTTTGTGTAAATGTGCCTCTCATGCATACGCGAAAGCTTTATTAACACAGTAATAAGTGTGGCTAAGTGGATCCTCTGTAGTTTCTATTAATGCGTTCTCACCAAAACAAATAACACAACATGAGAGGTTTATAGGGAAAAGCACTATTTCATTTATTTTGTGAACTCTGCATTGATAATATGCTATTCTCGTGTTGCACCGTCGTAGTGGAAAAGCTTCGGCAAGGGTGGAACCTGCGGGAAAAGGCGTGAAAATTAGCACAGCTGTGGAGCACATCAGCACTATAATTCCATGCAACTTATGTGCGACTCATGAACAAACGCGGAAATACAAGAAATGTCAGAAACATTCATAATCGGGCACTACTTTAGAAAATAACAAAACAAAGTCGTCCTTTTAAATATAATGAATCTATGTTCAATATCCAACCCCGAGATCTTGGTGTCGTGTCGCTTTAGATACCCAAGGGGGAAAAAACGTGAGTAAAGGATCTGTTGCAAAGCAACTTTAAAAGCGGCACATTACTTGAAATCGGTGCATCTTGCATTATAATAAATTTAATATTTTTGGCATACATCGTAAAGGAAAACATGTAGACGTGAGCTAACACGACACACCCCAGGGATGGGGTCGTTAGGCAAAAAATGTTCTTAAATGATAGGTGTAAGGTGCATTATAAGCAGATATTAGAGAAGGAACCTCTTTTCAAGGCTACTTTAAAAATGCCATCGCGTGCCGAACTGCCGCACATGTCCTGCACCAAGGAGCGCGTGTTCGGTATCACATTACCTTTAAAAATACGGGCAAGAAAAGAAAATGTTACAAAGACGAGAACTGCAAGTCACCACACAAAGGGTGTTTGATACAAGCACAGGATTAACTACATGAAGTAAAACTGCTTTGGGACAATGTACGTAGGCTCTTTATTCGAAAATAAAGAGCCTACGCACCTCACGACACAAATAATATATAAAGTGGAACCGGTGCTTCCACATGACAACAATATGTGCCACATCCCATTTTGAAAACTGGCCAGCAACTTACCGAATTTTGGCATCCGCTCTGCACTCTTCAGCTGTGAGTCCGCAATACAAATTCGGCGACGACACTGTAGTCTCACCAAAAGGCACAGGCTTGTGTTCATATACAACCGATGTCACAGTTGGGATGGGCATTGTCTTAGGAGGTACACTCGCCAAGGAATCGCGCAATCAACTTGAATGATCGATAAATGCGGTACATGATAAACGATAAACGCGTGGACAGACTGCGTGCAGCCGCTGAAACTCGTTCTTACACCTTGCCCGTTGGTAGCGATGCAGCCGCGACGGGAGAGCGCGGAGAGAGTTCCTCGTGGTTTCCCCCTCGGAAGGCAGCGAACGCCAGCAAAAGCAGGTTCAGAACCACATTCTTTGCAAACTGCAGATGAGCACAATGGATGTTCACGGAGGGGGCCGTGACAAAGGTGGCCAGTTCGGGAGGGGACGCGCGCCCCCCTCCCCACACACTTTTTTTTATGTTTAGTTGCTGCTGGCTTAGCACGTGCTAGGTTGCTTCTCGGCAGAGCACGCTCGTTTTTCTTGCTTTCTTTTTTTTTTGTAGCTGTCTCAAAAGGTGGACGACAGCATGTCTGTGGGGCAAACATTTTTGCACAATGGCGGGGACGCCCGCCGGGACTGCATTTGTTAAGTGCAGCTCAGTGCAGCCTGTGGCGTATGCTGGCACGCATGTGTTCTCTTGCCAGCTACTTGTAACACAGGATTTCGCAGAGACTGAACCACCCACTATAGCTAAAAACGAGAGCGAAATGCTGCACTGCACGCAACAAACGTAGCGAGGACGCACGGCGCCGCCATTCTGTTTGAATTCCTGCCATTTTCTTCAGCGCACGAAAGACATGCATGTTCTGCCTTTCCGCACGACAAGAAATACTGCGATGACTCTGTCTCTACGCGCCCTTCTTTTGCCCTATTGGTTATAAATAAATGAGTTGTTAAATATCAGAATACGCACATGTGCGCTTATATCAACGCCATAGTCTCATACGAACGCCAGTGATAAATCCGACACACTGCACAGAGCATGCACTCAAGCTCGATATATTCTGCTCATTTCACCAGTACAACGTAACCGATGGCCGATGTGTAAACGAATTCGATATGTATGGAAAGAACGCAAAAACGGAAGTTACACAAAAAAGCAAAAAAAGCATGAATTATACGCAATGGCGTGGACATATTAAGGAATTATTAGCCTATTGTATCTGCGTGGTAGTAGAGAGCATGGAGGTGCATTGTCTACCCGACCAGTAGACAATTATTTTCTTTTGCTGAGCTTATGCGAGCTGCGATACATGCGTTGCGCTGTACAGGAGCTGTTTTTGAAAGGATTGCACTAGTTTCGCGAACGCACTGATGAAATGTAGTGGAGGGCCACGTGGTCAACAACAGCTTGACTTAGGACGGCTGATTTATGCTGTAACCCTGCTCAAACGTATGAAGAAACCAGGGAACAGAAGAGAGCTTTGATTTTCAACTGATTTTTTTTTCAGTGCATGCTTGCTGTTTTTATATAACATAAGATACGCAGATCGCCTGCACAAGAACACTCTGTGATCAGATACACTCTAGTAGAACTCACCAGAAAAGCTCTCTCTATATCAATTATAGGTGTGTGCATTTGTTTGCCACCTTTGAGATGAAAAATGCTTGCCATATCACTGCTTGGTATTTTTCGTTTTTGCTTTTTTCGCAAATGTCGTGGTCTTGACAAGAGCACTTCATTTGAATTTGCAATACAAATGGATCTATGTATTTCATGGTCCTCTCATTATAGAGCTAGCACTAGATCAGTATTGTCTCCTCGCTGTCGCAATGTTAGCTCTGTATACCGTTCTTTTGCATAAGTTGCTAAATGTCAGTAGTATAACGCCGGTGGCGAGTTTATCTCCGCTTCAGCGCACCATAAAGTCGGCGCTAGACCTTTTTTTGTCCACGCGCTGTTACCTCCATATGCCTTTTCCTTCCATAGGTTGCTAAATGTCAGTAGTATAGCGCCGCTTGCAACTGTTTATCTTTGTTTGAACATATGAGTGCTGGTTATGCCCATCGATGTATGCACGAACTAGTTCAATTTCTATGAATTTAAATTTTCTGACATGCGCGCTGTCAGATAATTTTCCACCATGCTTGTCGATCCTTCTGGCTAATGTTAACTGTTGCGCCAGCCTGTTTCGCTAAGTTCCCGCAAAACAGCCTATAGATGTATATATGAATAGTTTATATGCATGTTTTTTGTGTGCCCTGCTTATTAAAAACAATGCGCGCGAACATAATGTCATATATGCTGCTCAAAACGCACGTGCGCTATGTTCCGGCACTGAAACGCGTATACATGAATATATGAAGCTCAACATCTTATTCTTACGTCGAATCTCTCAAGTGAATTTTGGTCATCGTTGTGTCGATCGGATCTCTATTGTTATATACAGCAGGCTTCCAAAGAGGCCCGGCCGATATCAACCATGAAAGGCTGCGGCGTAGTCGACGTTGCCTCCAGGACAACAGAAATGACTCAATGTCTCCTGTGAAATAATCTTCCTGGGCAAATATCGCGCCAAATTCGCCATTCCTCAGGTGATTCTGATGAGCGGCAAAATCGGCGCCACATTTGCCGGAGAAAGTTATCGGCTAGCCGACGGGGGCTTTAAGGTGGCATACTTGGCACAGTGTTGCCGATAAATGGCGTCGGCCAGCCCATATTGTCTGTAGAAAGGCAAAATCGGCGCCATAGTTGCCGTTGAAAGCCATCGCCTCAGCCGATGTCGGCAGTAACGCGGCATAAGCGGCCCCATGTTGCCGATTACAGTAGACGGCCTGCCGATATCGGCGGGGCAGCGGCTATAGTAGCCCGACGTTGCCAGTCATTGACGGCGGCGTGGCCGATACTGGCTCGCTGTCGGCAACATTAGGCCGTGGATGGGCCGAACTTTGCCGCCATAAAACCAATATCGGCCCTACGTTGCGTGCTGCCTGGGACCTCTCCCGATCAGGATTTCTCTGCTTCTCTCATGTAGGAGTAGTGTGGCTGTGCAATCTTTGTATATGTTGTTTATGGTTTTCACGTATATGCCAGGTACCCCTTGTCGACGTAAAGCTTCTAGAACTGCTTGTATTTCTATGGAGTCAAATGCTTCCTCGTAGTCGATAAACGCCGTATAAAGACGTTTGTTATATTCCGCGTACTTCTCAATTACTAGGTTGATAGCGTGGCTGTGGTCCATTGTAGAGTGACCTTTCCTAAAACCAGCTTGTTCTCTCGGTTGGTTAAAGTCGAGTGTTTCTCTTACACTCGTAGAAATTCACCTTTGTTAATAGCTTGTATATTACTGGGAGTAGGCTATCAGATTGGGGGCTTGAGGTATCGAGTTTATCAGCGCCGGTCCTCTGTCATTTCTTGTGGTGTACTTTTGCGCTGTTCTATCATGATTTTTTGAGCAGTATCGCGCCATTTTTTTTTGTTTTTCTCCCTTTGTTCTTTCTTGTATTGTCTCCTTTCTATTATATTCCATTCACTTCACTCCTTTTCCCTGCACAGGGTAGCCAGCTGGTCTCAGTACTGGCTGACCTCCCTGTCATTCCTCCATTCCTCCCTCGTCCTCCTCGTTAAACAGAGCTGTATAAGTTGAGGGTGGGGGCTCCAGGAAAGTGGGCTTCGGGGCCGCAGAGTGCCACAAGCAACCACTGACCGATAAGCCGGTGATGCTATTCACCGTCTAAACGAGCATGTTAAAATGTCTTGCAATATCATCCCCCAGGATTGCTTAGAAGACGTCTGCTATCCTAAATAACCATTTTATCCTCCTCTTGAGACCGAGATGGACAGCCAGGGAGTTCTCTCCAAAGCTTCCGAAAGACAGGAGAGTTGATCGCCTCTGAAGTTGTTTTTGCACAGAGACGCTGATTAGCTTTGGAAGCAGGCATTATGCTGACTTCTACCGCCGTTCCCACAAGCAAACGTATTCCGGTGGTTCGGTCGGTGAGTAGAATAGGCGCGTTGATCATTGGCCATGATCGCCCGCCGCTGTTATGGACGATGGGCCTGGGCGTTTCCTATATGCCACGAACAGGGGGACGGACATCTGCGAGCCGCGGCACGAGAACGGCGGTGATAGTAGCATAGATTATGCGATGGGAAACTGCTCAGGCTCGTGGAATGGTCGTTGCTGAGAAGGTGACGTGAAAGGTTGGTGACGTGGACATGTGCTGCATTGAAGTTCCGAGTGTTTTGCAATATCAGTCGCAAACGGGCTACTGGAGTTGCGAGATTATTTACCCTTTCTCGAAGAGAATCTGCTTCGGAAACCGCAGAAGTGAGGGCAGCGCTTATGGCTGCCGGAGCAACGTGTATGATATCGTAGGCGAGTTCCGCCAGTTCCGACAGGGACTTTTTTGAGCTAGGACAAGAGCCATTCGCACGTTAGTTGGAAGATGTTCTAGAAACAGCTCACATAATACCGCCGTGTCCAAGAAGGCCGACTGGTCCCCAGTCGGGTTCTGCACTTGACGTAGCCTAGTTCCTACGTTATTCCTTGTATTGCTTGTATTGGCCATTGCGTGTAGCGGCAATGCTTCATGACGAAGCCTATACTTGCGAACTCCTGACGTGGCGTGGTGAATAGGGAACTCGTCTGAGCTTGAATGAGCCATAACGCGGAATCAGCAAGCCATAACTGCGGTAGCTTTATGACGGTAGCGCCTCGTAAGACACCTACAGAGGGTACCTGGGCGGTTGCAGGTGGTCTAGGACCTGGGTTGAGGTCGTCTGGATTGTCATGGTGCTCGGCGGAAGGTGGTGTTTGTAGTCTAGGTCAGCTGTACCTGAAGCATTCTGCAGCACGTTTCAGCGAACACAGAGTGGTGTATTACTACTCTATGCCATTGTTCGAACTTCGTCCTCCTGCTCAATCAGACTGCCCATTAGTTGTTTATGTCTCAAGTGGTTGTGCACCAGAAGAAGGATCTGCCACAAAAGTTAAGCATATCAGGTCTTGGCCAACCCCCGATGTGGGTATGCGCCATATATGACGGATCATTATCATCATCAATAAAATAGTTAAAAGTTGGGCTAGTTGGTGTTCAGACTTCACGTTCATCGTGAAGACTTCACGTTCATCACCAACTCCATTATCCGTCACGTGTGTGCTCGAGCCAGACATCTGTTGTAAGAGTTGTGTGGTCCTCCTGTGGACGAGTTCCGCAATTGAGAGAAGCTGCTGGACGCACGACCACTCTGATGCGGCCGTTCTGTCTAGCAGCACTACCTTCAGTTCGTTGTAGTGGCCCGTCGGGGGGTATATACTGAAGGAAACCAAGGGGCCGGAGACCTATTCTGCGGCCATGGGTGGCAGTACGTTAGCGACATTATATTTTTGGAATTGAGATATCACTCGGGAGATGTGGACTTGCGATTCCACCTGTAGGGTTACGCGCCCAGTGCTGTGGCAGTCCGAGGGATGCAGGAGCGACTGCGTTACCGGTGGCTCTACTACACTTAGTTGCGGATAGTATCGCGACAGGTCACCGATTTGTAGAGCACGTGTGCGCAGGTCTGGCAACGATGGTGTCAGGTAAGTAACTGAATCTTTATTCTCAACTCTGTCGCGAGACCGAGAGGGCGCCACGGAGTGACACGAGAGAGAGAATGAAAACAAACATGCCAGGGCAAGTCCGAAATAGGAGCACGTGGACAAAGGTACAACGACAGCTAGTGCGCGCAGGTGCACGCTGAAAAAAAGCTTCGGAGAAAGCAGTTTTGTTAATAGCCCGCGAGTACGTCGGCACTGGCCACCTGGGACACCTCGCGCAGTTGCAGGTAAACGAAGGATATCCAGCAGTTCCGACGATCCGCTACACCTCCATGCGGCTGCTCACGTTGTACGGCATGTAACCGGTCTGAGGGCGGCATTCAGCCAAGGCGTAGTCATGGGCCGTCGTTGTTGATGCGAGGCTGATCATGTGACTGCCAGGTCATAATCCTGTCGACTTGTATGAAGCTAGAAATGGGAGCCGTGCCGTGGTCATTGCGTCATACATGATTCCACTGCATGCGCCACTTCATGGCCTCCTCCTTCCACCTCTTGCTTGCTATGTCACGTGATTCACGTACATACATTAGCGTTGGCTAATTAAGGCATCTTTTCTGCTCTCGACTTCTGTGTGTTTTCTGTTTTCGAATTCCGCGTGCTGTGTTCTGCAGCGGGCTACTGCCGACACCACTATTATACGTTGCCTCAAGTAATTCGTCCTACAGATGAATGAACGCGAAGGCAGCGTTTTGACAGACCGCATCGAGGCTGCATTCATGGACTACGACGTCATACCCACTGATGACAAGCCACACCTCACGACCAGGCACGTTGACTTCGCCAACGACAGCCAACACTGTCTCCTAGCCATTGCTCCAAGCGGTCGTTCCTCCTCACCCCAGCTTTCTACCTCAAGGGGGTGGGAGTGGCACGGCGAGCTCTCGCCGTTTTAGCCCATGACAGCTAATTGGCGACTATGCACCCGGCTGTGTGCCAAACAGCACAACCGAGCAAGGAACAGTCAGTGAAGCAGCGTTCGCAGATAGTCTGTGTTCGACGGACGAGCAGAAGCAAAGAAAGCGGGAGGCCACAAACCACCTGCGTGTTGGCTGTGGACGAAGCTTCCTACTTAGAAATAAATAGCCGACATTCAGAGAGCTGTGATGCTTCACTGTAACCAAGGCGCTTGTAATAACACGAACTATAGGTCTAGCACATTCACTTGGAGGCGCCACCGCTCTACAGCCGCACAATGCCACAATGACCAAGTATGATCATAAAATAACTGTTCCCGGTGCACAAACCTTGAAGGCCATGTATGCCATTCCCGACACGAAGCTCGAAGTTGCTCCGCAAAGCGAGAGCTATTTGCTGCTTTGCGGCTGCAGGCGGATATTTCAGATGGAGCAGTTTGGTAGCCGGGGGCGATTTATAGGCCCTAATTCACCTAAGCTGCGTGAGAGGACTCATTGATTTCGATCCGTCGGAAATTGTCAGCGCCTTACACAAATAAACGTGGATTGCTATGCGCTTTTAGAAACGCTTCTTAAACTTTAGTTCTATCGTATACGTGTATTCTAAAGCTCTTATTTATAAAATAATCCGCCGGAAACTTGGTGTGCTCGGTAGTTTCGCGGTCGGTGTCCACTAGCAGAAAGCTGGGGAGGTTGCCTGTTGTTTATTCTGCTGTCCTTTCGTATCAGCTGTACCAAATTAAAAATAAAAGCTGAAACCAAGAGACATCACGAAACAATTGTATTTTCTCTTCTATACCACCGTTAGGCATCAAAAAGGCACAGCATAGGTGTCCTGCGGTGACCGATTGCACTCAAGCATCAACCGTCATTCCTCCAAATCATTTTTTACTTGCCGGTTTAGTCGTGCGCAACACAGCAGGTTGGTTTTTCTCTATGAGCTGCCTGAAAACAGGTACTTCTGTAACGCCTAGACGTGCGGCACCTGTTTCGCACACTCGTTATCAGCTCCACAACCGAGGACGAAAAAGGATAGGAAAGGCAGGGAGGTTAACCTGAGGTGAGCCCGGGAGGCTACCGTGTACTGGGGACGGGGAAGGAAAGTTTTTGAATATACAGATAGAGCCAAAAAGCAAATATAAATTCTGGAGTGTCGCTGAACTTACAGTTCCTTGTCCATTTTCATAGACAATAGCATTCAAGAAATGCAGCAACGCTTTTGATGCCTAGCGTAGCTGAGATGCACGGCGCCATGGATCCAAGATCATTTCAACGGCGAAAATGTTGCTAGCTCTCTTTCCCAGTCTTGCACGGAGTTGCAACACTGCGAAATCGCATATATTGGGGAGTGCCACAGGAGGTGCTAGATAGTCTCTTCCACAGCACCATCGCTGCACTTGGCGCTTTGAGCCATTTCGAGTTTAAGAGAGCATGAACGGGTGCATGCGACGCCCAGTCGCAAACGGCACAACTGTCTCTTCGAGCCGCGAAAAACCCTGTGGAAGGCGCAACTGCAGTGATGGGTCGAGAGAATGTACGCGGTGATTCGTGAAGCCAGGTGTGTGCCACTGCAGCAGTGTCATGCAATGTGCTGCCCTACTTAAGAGTTGAAGCTGCGTCAATTATGCATAAAAGCATGCGGACAGGGTTCGTTCCTTCGTGTGCCTTCATGGCAGCGGCGTCGGCGACGTCGCTGCCGGAGATACCACAATGACTCGGCAGCCACTGAAACACGATGTCGTGCTCTGTACAAACGAGAAATCGTACAAGCTTACTGCACCTTCCGTGGTCCTGGCATTGAACGTAACAGCCAACGACTCTCATCAATGCCTTCCGCGCGCTTTCCACGAGCATTCGGCAGACGCGCAGTTGCGCTGACACGAAGTTAAACGTTCCCGAACTTCCGTGAGTGTCTTTACACGGGATCATCTTCTGAATATGGCCATATGTATCTTCGCCTAGGTCGTCCCATCACACGCGATCATGGAACCCCCGAGTATGTACGATCTATGGATTCGTCCATGTCGAACATTTCACAGTGGGCTCCGCAATGGAGGTGCCTGATGCTATAACCACCGTTGCTACTAAGCAACTGAATGAGTGCCACTGCCACCTTATAAAACATTTCCCAATGAGCGCAAGCATCCCTGCGCAAGCGACGAGCGGCTCCAAAGCAACATTGTCGCCAATCATCCTTGCTTTAATTGCCACGCAAACCGCTAAAATTCCACCTTCCGCAGCTTCCCGAGCATGGTCTCACAGCTGGTATGGAATCGACACAGGCAACAGCGCGTACAAAGAGACTTCTTGCGCCGCGAGCTCAAGCTCGGGCTTCTCTAGCCTGGTTGGTCCGCCCTGCCGAAGAAGGGAACGGGCAA
>CM023488.1:77581249-77618433 GCA_013339685.2 Hyalomma asiaticum | reverse complement strand
GCAATGTACCACGTGACGGTCAAGCGGCAGAGCCCACAGCCCATCACAGCTACGAGCTGTCATGTTATTTTGATGTCTTCTGGCGCGAACTTCTGACGTCTTCTGGCGAGACCGCGCTAAGCGGCGTGCCCTTTGCGCCATTGAGAAATTTGGTGTAGCACAGCGGCATTAAGCGGCCACTTCCTTCCAGAACTCCTAGACGCGTGCTCGTGAGCGCCGCGTGGCGAGAGCATTACCGGCGTTACGACTATTGCCTCGAGATCGCGCAGCGGTCGCATATTCGATGGAGGCGAGAATGCCAGAGGCCCGTGTACTGTGCGTTGTCAGTGCACGTTAAAGAACCCCAGGTGGCTTAAATTCCGGAGCCTCCACTACGGCTTTTCTCTGCTTTCTATCTTTTCGCTCCCTTCCCCTACCCCATGGACGCTTAGCCGTGCTCCTACATGCGTCGCAGAATAGCGTCCTTTCCTACCGAACCACAATCAATCATCTCACACAGTGGGTGTCTAGCGGCGACTGGAGGACGCTCCCAGGTGTGGATAGCCCTTGCGTGGCTAATGCTCGGCTTTTACATGCGAGCGTACGTCGAACATATACTCCAATATGTCTGGTGCAGCTTTGAATGCTTTCATATATGGTTTTCTAGCATAAGAGTATTAGTTATAGTAGTTTTTGGCTTTGCGGTCCAGTCTTTGGTCTTCTTGAAATACTGAGCCCCTGTGTCGTGAGCGTGCTAAGTCGTCGTCACACCTCCGGTGTGGCACGGATTTCAGTTTTGGCTGCTGCTGCATATAAGAATAAGGCAAAGTGCGCTTAGCATCCTTCTGAATAAGTCAAGCGGGAAACATCAACATGTAAACGCACTACTGCAGCGATATCGTGACAACGACTTAAAATAGAAGACTTCTTCTATTGAAGAACACATCGATATTTATGTGCATTAAAAATTAAACCTTTTCGCTTCGCGGCCACGCTAGTAATGATGCGAAAAAAGACATACATTTAAGTAAAAAAAGGTTCACTTAATATAGGCGTGTGTCAAACATCACGATTAAAACTCAAACGGCGTATACAGTCACGTAGCTTGACTAAATGAGCCAGTTAACCACCTTGGTTTTCAGGAACATGACATGCAAGGCATTGAAACGTAAGTATCTGTGAAGTGATACAGCGAGTACACAAGTGCTACTTCAACGCAGTGCGAAGTAACACCGCTTTTTTTTTAGACCAATAGTGAAAATGAACAAGAAACTCAATACTTAAACTCCTTGAGTAGCGTAAAAAGAAGGCGAACATTGTAGAGAGGAGAGAACTTAATATAGTAAAAAACATGGTCGATTCTCTCTGTCATTGGAATCGGCATAACCGAAAGTGAAACTGCACATAACCATCAATGTGTTGGAAGAAATGTAAGCGATTTAGGGCAAGAAGTACCCTACTATGGGAGAGCTGTTCCAGCTGTCCAGAAATGAAAGGAATCGAGGGCGGGATGTCGGTGGATGGTCAGCCCATGTGAACATCATTGCATACAGCTGCACCTCCACATTGCACATGGATCCTCGACAGCTGCACACAAGCGAAACTCTCGAACGACCACATTGCCGCAGACGCTCCACTGAACGCGCCAGAGCCCTGCGTAACCAGCCATAAACCAGGAGCGTTCGCAAAGGGCGAATCAAAGAATGCGATATCAATGCATGATATAATATGCAAACTAAAAAAACACTGCCCTAGCACTCCGTACAAATGGTTAACCAGCGAAGCTGAAATGTGCGGCGCCGGTGTTTAGCAGTGGGTTCAACCCGACACAGACGTCGCAGCCGAAGCCAAAGTGCCGCTGGAGAAACTCTCGCTGAAAGCGGGCGTTCGCCCCGCGAACGCGCTCCCGCAATCATCACGTCGACGCTGTTCTGCCCGCAACGCTGCTTCTTCGGCGCGCCGTCGTTGCAAGCGTTCGACATCGCGAGCTAACATCCGTGGCTTACCCATGTAGAAGCTCTCAGTCGCGTGCTCGGCGCCACGGCTGCGACTGGGTGGACGACGTCACTCACGGGCCAGCCAATGGCACGCGCGCTTTGGTACGGCGCAGAGAACGACGTCACTGGAAGGCGCAGCCAATGGAGACCGCGCGCGGTCCACGGACGAGCGGTTTTTCGTTTCTCCTAGCCATAAACAGCTTTCGCTGTAAAATAGTATCTTTAGGGGAAATCTGAATTGTAATAAATAGTGCGCGTATTAAGTACGCATATACTTGCGCAATGTACCACGTGACGGTCAAGCGGCAGAGCCCACAGCCCATCACAGCTACGAGCTGTCATGTTATTTTGATGTCTTCTGGCGCGAACTTCTGACGTCTTCTGGCGAGACCGCGCTAAGCGGCGTGCCCTTTGCGCCATTGAGAAATTTGGTGTAGCACAGCGGCATTAAGCGGCACTTTCCTTCCAGAACTCCTAGACGCGTGCTCGTGAGCGCCGCGTGGCGAGAGCATTACCGGCGTTACGCCTATTTGCCTCGAGATCGCGCAGCGGTCGCATATTCGATGGAGGCGAGAATGCCAGAGGCCCGTGTACTGTGCGTTGTCAGTGCACGTTAAAGAACCCCAGGTGGCTTAAATTTCCGGAGCCCTCCACTACGGCTTTTCTCTGCTTTCTATCCTTTTCGCTCCCTTCCCCCTACCCCCACGGACGCTTAGCCGTGCTCCCTACATGCGTCGCAGAAATAAGCGTCCTTTCCTAACCGAACCACAATCAATCATCACACAGTGGGTGTCTAGCGGCGACTGGAGGACGCTCCCAGGTGTGGATAGCCCCTTGCGTGTGCTAGCTGCTCGGCTTTTACATGCGAGCGTACGTCCGACATATACTCCAATATGTCTGGTGCAGCTTTGAATGCTTTCATATATGGTTATTCTAGCATAAGAGTATTAGTTATAGTAGTTTTTGGCTTTGCGGTCCAGTCTTTGTTCTTTCTTGAAACTACTGAGCCCCTGTGTCGTGAGCGTGCTAAGTCGTCGTCACACCTCCGGTGTGGCACGGTTATTTCAGTTTGGCTGCTGCTGCGCATATAAGAATAAGGCAAAGTGCGCTTAGCATCCTTCTGAATAAGTCAAGCGGGAAACATCAACATGTAAACGCACTACTGCAGCGATATCGTTGAGAACGACGGAAAATAGAAGACTTCTTCTCTTGAAGAACACATCGATATTTATGTGCATTAAAAATTAAACCTTTTCGCTTCGCGGGCACGCTAGTAATGATGCGAAAAAAGACATACATTTAAGTAAATAAAATGTTCACTTAATATAGGCGTGTGTCAAACATCACGATAAAACTCAAACGGCGTATACAGTCACGTAGCTTGACTAAATGAGCCAGTTAACCACCTTGGTTTTCATGGAACATGACATGCAAGGCATTGAAACGTAAGTATCTGTGTAAGTGATACAGGCGAGTACACAAGCTGCTACTTCAACGCAGTGCGAAGTAACACCGCTTTTTTTTTCTAGCCAATAGTGAAAATGAACAAGAACTCAATACTTAACTCCTTGAGTAGCGTAAAAAGAATGCGAACATTGTAGAGAGGAGAGAACTTAAGTATAGTTAAAAAACATGGTCGATCTCTCTGTCATTGGAATCGGCATAACACGAAAGTGAAACTGCACATAACCATCAATGTGTTTGGAAGAAATGTAAGCGATTTAGGGCAAGAATGTACCCTACTATGGGAGAGCTGTTCCAGCTGTCCCAGAAATGAAAGGAATCGAAGGGCGGGATGTCGGTTGGATGGTCAGCCCATGTGAACATCATTGCATGTACAGCTGCACCTCCACATTGCACATGGATCCTCGACAGCTGCACACAAGCGAAAACTCTCGAACGACTCACATTTGCCGCAGACGCTCCCCTGAACGCGCCATCGCCCTGCGTAAACCAGCCATAAACCAGAGCGTTCGCAACGGCGAAACCACACAAAGAGCTCGTTTTCCCTATGATGAACGTTGCAAGAGAAACTGACTGTTTGTCAGAAGAGTGAAGGATGGAGGGTTGGTATTCCCACACCTTTTCATTAGACAGGTGGTTAAGAGGTCTTATTTTCGCGAAACAGATGATCATTCCTGCGCACTGTGTGCCAGTGAGGTTGATAAGAGCTTTGCCTGAATATGTGGTTGGTACAGAACACATGCCAGGGTCTAGTTTTGGGTTCCTTAAAGAGGTCATTTTAAGTGTTCGTTTTTTGCTTGTTAGATTTTCTAGCGAATGCCTTTTCTCCGTGAAGCGTAAAAAGCTGTACAAAGATGTATGTGATTCAGTATTCCCAGTCGCCTTGTATAGAGCCATATACAGTGGAGGCCAATGACAGGACGTGCTTAAGCGGGTGAAAAGAATGGAAGTAGCGCCTGCTGCAAAGTCATTCTTTTTTAAACTTCACACAGGGACCTTATCTGTGAAGACATTTGTAGAAGATCGTGGTTTATTTACACCTTGGGGTTCAGATTGTCTTATATGTAAAAGCCAAGAACCATCGACATGTGTTTTTACATTGCTGGGAGGGCGTATATTTTTGGGATGTCCTTCAAAGAACTTTAAAAAAGGATTTACCTGTAGATTCATATGGAATCAGATTTCTTCCAGTTGACGATGAAGAAGGCTTGCCGCTCGATTTAATTATGTTAACGGGCCTCCATTGCCTATGGCGAGCGCGCATGGCAGGGTTTTATTGTGAGCCTAATGCAAGGCCCGCGCGACTATATTTTCGAGAATGTACGTTAACATTTGTTGATTGTCAGAAAACGAAGGAACGCCAACCTGAGTGGTTGTCCAGGGTCGTACCGTTGACAACGCTCAAGGATATCTAGATGATGTTTGTCCAGTTGCACTGAGTCCATTTGTTGTACAGACTTCCGAAGTATGCTCTTTTACCGGGTGTGTACAAAGAGGCAATAAAGAAAAAAAAAAGGTCGGTGGCATGGTGGTTACGCTTCCAGCTCATACCATTGCACCATGGCAGGATGTGGGTTCGAATCCTAGCCAGTGGAACTTCTTCTATCTAAAATGCACATTTATTTTTCAGACATCTACTTCCGTTACGGAAGTACGTCACAGATTTCTTGGTGGACCCCGGCATAAAACACTTTCGTTTTAAAAAAGAAGACGGAAAGAACCACCGAGAAAGTCAAACTGTGTGGCCGGGTGACGTCCGAGCCCCGTTGAATTGCATATGACGCTTCCTTCACGTGCTATAAAACATTTTTTCATGCTTCCTGCACTGATGTGAGATTGAAGGATACATTTATTACCGTTCAGCTGCAATTAATGCATTCAGCTAACAACTGCCTCAAACCGCTCACTACAGAGCGCCGCTGTGTACATTTCAATGCCTGCTGGCGAAGGCCTATCCACACTCACGCGGTGACAGTACTGCCATCTACACACCCGCCCCTTTCACCCCCATCGCGTCTTTTGATGCTTGTTAAAGACAGGCGGGGTATTTCTTTTCGACTTCGACGCAGGCCTCCCGACCGTGGTGATGTTATCGCATATGCGCTCCTTGCGACAGAGATGGGCCGGGCTCGTTTGCTCTCTGCTTCAGCCGCGTTCGTCGCTCCGCCCAAGTCCTTTTTAACAGTGGGTAGAAGGTACGATGCGCGGGGGCGTTATCAATTTGTACTTTATACGCAACATGGCGGCAAAGGCAAAAGTCCGCCGAGACTGTCAGTATAATTGCTATCGCAATAAAAGCACCTCTCACTTGAACGAACCCACCACTACCCGGGTAGCGACGATAGGAGCTGCAAGCTCTGCCAGCACACCACCGCCACAATAAATGCCTGCCGAACCTACGAACCTTCTATCTTCACTGCATCGCTTTTGTTGTGTCATGTGACCCCTGGTGTGATGCAAGCACTCCAGTGCGGTGAAGCTTCTTGTGCTTGTCTATGGGAGGAGCTAGGCCTCCACTATGCCTGTTTCCCGCAACCAACCCGGCGTAGCCATGCCGGTCACGTGACCCGTGCCTCACTGCCCTATAGGCCCTCTTCCCCTTCCGTAAAACCGCCTGCAATAAACGCACGATCCAGTCCCTCGTCAGTCTCGCCGGTCTCCGTGTTGTCGTGGCCCTACGCGTCCTCACGCCGCTAGGCCTCTCCGTCGGCCTGCTGCGGGTTAGGACGTGCTCCTAGCCCTACACAACACCTTTTGGTTTATCACAATACGCACTTGTTCTAAAGAAGCGCTCTTTAAAGGGCAACTCCGGCGATTTTTCAGTGTCCACTAATCGCAATGAAATGTTGACTACATGTTCTCCTCGGTACTCTAATAATATATTCCAAGTCAGGCAGTTGTAAGTCATTTAGCTATCCTGTAAATGAATTATAGGAATTTTTAGCGGATTCTAACGCGGGCCACTCTGTTTTTACGTCATCACCTGCAGCGCTGCCTAACTGAGCTTGCAGGCCCTTAAACGCAAAACGGCGATACTTCGGCGCTCAAATTGTCGCTGTTAAGATCAGAAGAGCTCAATACATCTTTAGATGACGTCGCCACTTTCATTTTTCTGCCACCAGCTACATATTTCTGATGTTGGGGAGGCTATGATGTCATCACATACACCGCACGAAGCGTCTACTTGTTTCGGTTTCAGTTTGAACACGCCTTTCAGTCAGTTATTTAAAATTATTGGTGCGTTTCTGAGCAAACTGAACCACCCTGGCTGCTACAGGACTATCAGTTCCATTCAAAAACATCGATAGCAGAACATGGTGAGAAAACTGCCGGAGTTGCCCTTTAAGGTGTTCAACCATCTCTTCGCGTTGCCCTTAGACAGCTCCGACGTTGCCGGCTATAAAGCAAGACTGAGACCTCTAGGCGCTACGGACGCAGCTAAATATGCTTCTAGCGTCGACAGGTGTAGCTGATATCGGACACGTTTCTCAACAGACTTTCTAATTATTTGAAAGGCCTTAGAACACTCAACAACTGCAAAGTTATCCAGCACCGAACACTCTAGTGAATTCTGTTTTCTCCTTACAGCCTCAGAGTACTTGTTGTGAAGCAATTACCTCGAGCCTTTAGGAGAGAGTGCCGTATTTCCTGGGACTTGTGGGGTAGACAAAACCGAGTTCACTGGCACACAGTTCTTGGTACTAGTAGAGGAGTGGCGATCCTTGCTGCGGCGCACGTAAGCACGACCCTGTGGCTACTGGCTTGCAGATGCTGTAGTTGTTGACTCGGCGAGTGGGACGTTGCTGCGCCGGTTCCCCTTGCGTGCTCACTGCCGGAAGCACAGGGAAAATCCGCGAGGCTGTTCGTCCGTCGGCTTGTGTCAGGTAGCGTCTTGTGGACCTAGGCTGTCCTGGACGGTTTCTGGAAGCAGTTCTGTGTAGAATACCTTTGAGAATATTTGGGCGAACTCACGCTGTATCGCCAACTCGTCGAGGTTGCTTCACTTGGGGACGAGGAGCAAAGTTGCCGGATGTGACTATCCATGAGTGCAAGACCTTGAAAGCTTAGGTGTACTCCATCAGCTGCCAGTACTCGTCCAGGCGGCAGCCATTCCACCATGTGATCTAGACAGGACAAGTTCCTGGAAAGTCCGCAGAAACTTCGCAGTATTCTGTTGAAGCGGCTAGCCTCGCGGTTAAAACGATGGACGAATGCCCTGTTATAGTTTCTACAACGACTGGTAGTCCTGGGCAAGACCAGCGTTGCGCAAATGCACCTTATTTCAGGTAGTTCTTCGTGGATGAAGTCTAGAAGCTTGCGATAAAGTTGAAAAGTTGCCAAGGCACTTCTCGCTAAGTCGTTGCTCCCGACGTGAAGGACCAGTGTTGTTGCCGATGAGGGGACGACAAAGTCGACCAGCGAGGGAGCATCACTGATCAAAGCGCCCGAGAGTGTTACAAACGCTGGCGTGCTTTGCAGCAGCGGGTCAAAGTGCTGGAACAAATACTGTGTCAGCGAATCGCCCAAGACGACTGTAGATATTGCGGACTTTGGGTACTTCCATGTCGTGCGTTACGTAGGTCAAATCTACATAGGCCAAACCGAGACAGGTTTCAGGTACCGTTTTAATAACCACAAGGCACATGTGCATGCCCTTCCTGATTTGCCTGTTTCAAGGCACGGCACAGACGCAGGTCACTCCTTTAGTAAATTTAAAGCCACAATACTTGAATCAGGGTTCAACTCACATCACGAACGCGAACCCAGACAATCATTTTTAATGCAGAAATTCAACATGCTGCCTAAAGGCATGAACGAGAGTCCGGGCTCTTTGACTTGTTTGTTGCCTTGAAGCACTGCCCCGTATTTCGGTCACGTGTACATCACTCTCACGTTTCTCGAGAATAGACGTATTTTTAGCCTGCCTACTTGTTTTATCCTTCTTCTTCGTTTTTCTTTTTTTTTTCGCGTTGTTGAGATATGAAATGTGCTTTTGCATGATGTTTATTCCGTATATTTGCTCACTACAGCAGTGACTGTCAGCACTTTTCGCTATCATGTATTTATGTATGGGCAATCGACGAAAGAGTGAAGGTGTCAATTCACGATTGTATAACGTCGCGCGTTAAAATTATGTTCCTGCCTACGGTCAGGTGCATGCGTCGATAACTAATGATAATTACCAAGAAACGATATTATTGATGACACGGCTTTGTGATACGCCAGTATATGCGGACGCTATATATGCCCTGCGTGGCAAGCAGTCTCTGTTACTCTCACGAAGGCAGGCCGACCTGCCGAAGCGTTAGTAAAAAAGTTGTGTTTCGAACGTTTGTTACCCTCTTCCTCAAAAACATTATATATATATATATATATATATATATATATATATATATATATATATCTCAAAAAAGTTCTTCCTGGATATCGGCATAAATATACTATCAGAAAGACACAGTGACAAACATAAGATTTATTCTGACGTTTCGGCTGGAGGCCAGCCTTTTCAAAGATGAAAGTTTTCTCATGGGCGCATGGTCTTAATATACACTTCACGAACAGGCATAATGGGGGGTGGAAAGGGGGAGCTCACAAAAACATAAAATAAAATAACATAAAAGAAGGGGGGGGGGGTTAGGATACAGATGTGTGTTCAAGAAGCAAAGGCCAGTCTAAGATGAGATCTGCGTCGGCAAGGCGCCTCCATAACAAAGAACGGGTGCTGCGGCTCCCGCAGTACAGCGGGGAGCCGCTGATGCCGAATGTCGTTCTTGTGTGGGGAGTACAGAGAAGAGGGGCGCGGAAACGGGAGAAGGACAGGTTGCTCTGTGCGCGGTCGGTACCAGTATAGTTCAAAGGATCGCTCCCCGCCGTGTTTCACGGAAAATGGAGGATCGATAGACCTAGCGCATCCGTGAACAACCTTAAATGGTTTGGATCGTTAAAGGCATGTACACGCAGACACACAGACACACACACAATACAGAGAAAAAAAATAAAAAAGAATAAAAGAAGAGAAAGCACCACACAGAAAGAAGAGTCGTTTAGTTTGACGGGTTATACTCCGTGAAACCCGTTCTCTAGCGAAAGTGCGCGATTTTCAGCCACGGGGACACGATACATATGCGCACCTTGCGCGCGCGGCGCGATCTGAGTGAAATATACTAGATAAAAATGAGAGAAAGACAACAAGAAACATGATGGAGAATTAAATATCCTAAGATAATACATGAAAATAAATGAAATCAGAGGAAGCAATAAATTAACAATAGGAATAAAGTAAAATAACACAGGTGGACATCGACAATCAGTTCCGTGTCCCAACAGGAGACACTGCCCGAGTGAGCGCCGAGGGCACACAAGACATATTTTGTACCTTGTGCGCGTGCAGTGTGAAATGAGCAAGACATATCAGGCAACAATAAGAGAAAGAGACAATAAACATGATGAGGAACCAAATATCGCGAGGTAACAAACGAAAATAAATGCAATGAGAAAGAATCGGGACACATACAAAAAAAAAAGAGGTTAACAATGCGCGCAGAATGAAATCGACCATCATTTCTGCATCTCAACAGGAGCGCCATGAATGGGCACCAGAAAGAAAATAGAGAGAGAAAGCAAAAAAGAGAGGAAATATAAGACTTCCGGGATTTCATACTGCACATAGATTTGCATGTGGAGCCCTAAAGAAACAACAACAATAATGATAAGAAGGAATATAAGATATTAAAGACACTTAGTCGCTTGCGTCGTTGATTGGTTTAGTTGCCTGACAGGGCAAGCAAGATAGTCGGCCTGTACTTTCATTGATGCCACCAGACGCGGTATTGAATTTGTGAATAAGGTAAGATTCGCGAACCTCCCGGTCATAATGCGTTTTGAAATCAGATTGGAGCACCACAGCTGTGAATGTATGGAAGGGATGACTAAGATCATTTACGTGCTTGGATAGAGGAAGGTGGGGCAGGGTCTTTATGTGTGCCGTGTGGTTGTTTATTCTTATCCTGAATGGAGTCTCAGTTTGGCCAATGTATTGGGCGTTGCACACGGTGCATTCAAGAAGGTAGACAATATTTGAGCTGTCGCAGTCGACATCTCCTCTTATTTGGTAAAAGAATGGCGACGCAGTGCTGTTTACTGTGGAGGTTCTATTCATCATCGGGCATAGCTTGCACCTGGGTTTGTTGCAGGGGCCGCTGCCTGTGAATTTAGTAGTGTTCACCTTAGAGGACGTTACAGTATCTCTGATATTTCGCGCCCGTCTGTAGACAACACGTGGAGGTTCAGGGAAGACGCTTTTCAACTTGTCGCTTTCGAGAAGGATGTTGTGGTGCTTTTTAAGGATACTGTTTATGTTAGGGGGTGAGGCTGAGTACGTTAAAATGAGATTTGGAGTGGTGTTTACGGAATCTGATTTTGGTTTGCTTATTAGGTAACGGCGGTCCTGCTTGCTAGATTTCTTGATCGCATCATTGATGACAGACGGCGGGTATTGTTGACGAGTGAGGTCCTTGCTTAGTTGTTCACAGTTGGAGGCAAAATCCGCCGCGTCAGAACATATCCGCTTGAACCGAAGTGACTGACTGTATGGTATGCCGAGCTTACAGTGCTTAACGTGGCTGCTTTTAAAATGGAGGTATTGGTGTCGGTCAGTTGGTTTTCTGTAGACTGATGTAACAAGCCTATTGTCTGATATTCTTACGGAAACGTCGAGGAAGTTTATGGTCAATGCCGAATACGTATGCGAGAAGGAAATGTTTTTGTACGTGTTGTTGAAGGCGGTGATGAAATCTTTGAGTTTTTCTTCGCCGTGGCACCAAATGAGAAAAATATCGTCGATGAACCTTCGATAAAAAAAGAGGCGGAACGGGGCGCTACTTAAAAATTTAGATTTTAATGTGCCCATAAAGATATTGGCATAGTTGGGTCCTATTTTCGTTCCCATCGATGTACCATTAGTTTGGACATAGTGCGTGTTGTTGAATTCGAAGTTGTTCATTTCTAGGACTAGTTTGAGAAGTATTCCGAGAGTTTCACCATCAAGTGGACTATTTGGGAATGAATTTTCGTAGGCCTGAGTGACATATTTGATGCCGTCTGAGTGCGGAATATTTGAGTATAGAGAAGCGACGTCCAGAGTAACTAACAGACTGTCTTTTGGTATGACGAGATCCATAATATCAGCTAGAAAATGAGTCGTGTCCTTGACGTAGGAGGGTAATGTTGGTGGAATGTCTTTGATTAGGTTATCGATGAAACTGGATATTGGTTCCGTTACTGTGCCAATACCGGAAATTATGGGTCTTCCTGGGTGGCCTGGTTTGTGTATTTTGGGTAGCATGTAAAATCTTCCCGGCCGCGGACTTAAAGCTTGGAGTGACGCTGCAATTTTATCGGTAATCTTATTGTCTTTGACGAGAGTGATCAATATCTGTCGTACTTTGTTTTCGAAGCATGTTGTCTGATCATTATCAGTTCGCTTATAGAATGAAGTGTCGCTTAGTTGCCTTTCAGCCTCTGCGATGTAGTCACGTTTGTTCATTATAACAATGGCGCCGCCTTTGTCTGCTGGCTCGATTATTATGTCCGAGCGTTGGCTTAAACCCCGTAGCGCTATTGCCTCATTATGTGAAAGGTTTTGCTGGGGCGGAATTCGATTGCTGTATGCAGCGAGAATGTCACGTTGTACAGCCTTAATATAAATATCCAAGAATTTGTCTCGTTGTGAAGGAGGAGTCCAATGTCGTTGTGATGCTGGCCAGGTGTCCTTGCTCGCGTCCTGTGTTTTTCCATGGTAGTATTCTGTTAACCTTAACGTGCGAGAAAAGTTCTCCAGATCTTTGAAAAGTTGAAATTCGTCTAATCTGCCCGTTGCCGGACAAAAACTCAAGCCTTTTGAAAACACCTGACGCTCATCGTCTGTCAATGCGATGTCGGAAATATTTACTATAGTGGAAGCTTGGAGTTCTGTCGCTGTTTGGCCAGGGACATGTTTGTGGTTCCGATAAGATTGAAGTTTAGGGGATTCAATTTCATCAAGAGGATGTGTTATTCCGTCCCTAAGTAGTTTTTTTGTTTTGTTAATATTATTTCGCGCCGTTTCTTTTCTACGAACTCTTCTAAAAGCCTCATTTCAGAGGCCGTCAAGTATCCCTGGGAAACAAATTTCCGTTCTTCGCCACTTAGGTGTTCAAGTTGGGAGCTATCGTGCTCAATAACTATGTTCAAAAGCAGCATAGATGCTTCACGAACGCACTGTGCCCACTTAGCCTTAAGCTCTGGCTGCATGGCTGCAAAATTCCGCGACACTGCAGGCACGTTGTCAACAGAAACGTGCCTGCAGTGTCGCGGAATTTTTTGAAGGCTAGAAAAATAGTTGATAAGCGAATCAGATACCAATGCCATGTTAATGCACTACAATTGTATGTTAAATGTGATGTTTTACCGAAAGGGTTACGCATTTGCGTCAAACCAGCGACCTCTGACATGGCGCTCCTTTTGAGATGCAGAAATGATGGTCGATTTCATTCTGCGCGCATTGTTAACCTCTTTTTTTTTTGTATGTGTCCCGATTCTTTCTCATTGCATTTATTTTCGTTTGTTACCTCGCGATATTTGGTTCCTCATCATGTTTATTGTCTCTTTCTCTTATTGTTGCCTGATATGTCTTGCTCATTTCACACTGCACGCGCACAAGGTACAAAATATGTCTTGTGTGCCCTCGGCGCTCACTCGGGCAGTGTCTCCTGTTGGGACACGGAACTGATTGTCGATGTCCACCTGTGTTATTTTACTTTATTCCTATTGTTAATTTATTGCTTGCTCTGATTTCATTTATTTTCATGTATTATCTTAGGATATTTAATTCTCCATCATGTTTCTTGTTGTCTTTCTCTCATTTTTATCTAGTATATTTCACTCAGATCGCGCCGCGCGCGCAAGGTGCGCATATGTATCGTGTCCCCGTGGCTGAAAATCGCGCACTTTCGCTAGAGTAACGGGTTTCACGGAGTATAACCCGTCAAACTAAACGACTCTTCTTTCTGTGTGGTGCTTTCTCTTCTTTTATTCTTTTTTATTTTTTTTCTCTGTATTGTGTGTGTGTCTGTGTGTCTGCGTGTACATGCCTTTAAATGCGCTAGGTCTATCGATCCTCCATTTTCCGTGAAACACGGCGGGGAGCGATCCTTTGAACTATACTGGTACCGACCGCGCACAGAGCAACCTGTCCTTCTCCCGTTCCCGCGCCCCTCTTCTCTGTACTCCCCACACAAGAACGACATTCGGCATCAGCGGCTCCCCGCTGTACTGCGGGAGCCGCAGCACCCGTTCTTTGTTATGGAGGCGCCTTGCCGACGCAGACGTCATCTTAGACTGGCCTTTGGTTCTTGGACCCACATCTGTATCCTAACCACCCCCCCTCCCTTCTTTTATGTTATTTTATTTTATGTTTTTGTGAGCTCCCCCTTTCCACCCCCCATTATGCCTGTTCGTGAAGTGTATATTAAGACCATGCGCCCATGAGAAAACTTTAATCTTTGAAAAAGGCTGGCCTCCAGCCGAAACGTCAGAATAAATCTTATGTTTGTCACTGTGTCTTTCTGATAGTATATATATATATATATATACATATTATGCATGTTCGTGAAGTGTACTTAAAGACCATGTGCCCATGAGAAAATTTCATCTTTGAAAAAGGCTGGCCTCCAGCCGAAACATCAGAATAAATCCTATGTTTGTCACTGTGTCTTTCTGATAGTATATTTATCCCGATAGCCAGATATATATATATATATACACCCGATGTACAACTGCCCCAATTTCAATGTGTCTATGGATGTAGTGAAGGACAGAGCGAATGGGAATTGCGTTGAAAGGCCATGTGAAGCACGTACCTTCCATTTTGAATTTCAATATGAAGCACTTTTCTGTAGCATTCCAGTGCAGGAGGGTGTACACAATGGAGTTTCTATCTGAAAAAAAAAGTAGTTTACATGAGATGTAGCCTATATTTAGCCAAATAAACATAAAATATATCGTATCTGCAATATTTCCTTTTAATAGCGCCAGCAAGTATTCACATTTTCTTAAAGTGATTGTGTACTTCGGATCATATAGATTCCACGAGACTGGAAATTCACATAATGCGCAACTAGCCATACTTATTTCATTGATTGCTTGATTGACTGATTGGTTGATTCATTTATTCATTCATTTATTCATTTCGTGGGTTTTACATCCTGAGCCCAGGATCTTATTTTAAAAGAATAGTCTTAGCATCAGGGGCACCGGAGTGGAGCGCTCCTGGAATTTCGCTGATCTGGTGTTTTTTTTTACCACCGAGACCGCACGGTACACCAGCCTCAACATTTCGCCTCTATCGAAATGCGGCCGACGAGGCCCACCGCTGCAATGTTTGCTTCATTATTCACCCATTTAGTCTAGGAATTCCGTATTGGAATATATAAGCTACCTTTCGTACTTAGCACTTACGAGAGTCAAAGCAATCTGACAACTCACGGCGTTTTAAGTCGAAGCAAATGAATCCTACTTAGAAAGCAAATATCATTGGAGGTCGCACTACATTTTAGAAATGACAGACACAAAGGGACCAGCCACAAAATGGTTCCATCCTGTCCATGAGATACTGGTACTGACTTAGTTGTGAAGCGGTTTGCGATGGCATAAGAAACAGTCAACGTCACACTGTAAATATCGCACACGCACTGCTTTCTTCTACTTCTCTAAGAGTAATAAGTAGACTGAAAAAAGAACTAAGCGACTGAAAATGAAGGCTGCTTGAAAGGCTGGAGATCCAAACCGCTGAGCTCCGTGTTGCGAGTTGCACATGCGACCCGATTTAGCCGCTCTCAGTTTATCACAAGCGCACGCTAAAGCACGCTTTTGTGTGCATTACGAAAGGGGTACCAGTAACACGTGCACCCCTCCAGTGCATGGTCGCCAAATGAAAAAAAGAAGAGCGAAGAAAGCAAGAAGAATGAAAGAACGAAAGAACGGCAGAAAAAAAGGGAACAAAAAATAGAAAGAAAAGGGAAAAGCGGCCGAGAGAGAACGAAGGAACGAGAAAAAGGAAGACAGCAAGCAAGAAAAGAAGGGAGAAAGGAAATAACACACATCCCACACATTGGCAATCGGTGCCATGCTATGCCATGCTATGCCATGCTATGCCATGCTAAGCAGCCAGCTAGGAAATCGCCTTTGCCGAATTGACTCTCATGCAGACAAGACGTAGTAGTGTCAATAACATGGGCGTGCAAAGCTCGTCGGTAGCGCCATGGTGTCTGTGCAGTGACGTGCACAGATGTCTGTTTTTTCGAATAAAAATGTTCGCTACTGCGCCATGATGCGCACTTCGTAAGTCATTGTGTTTCGGAATATTACCACGAATCAGAGGAGTGCATAACGAAAGCCTGTGGAGCGAGCGTAATTTATATGCATCTTTTATCGCGTTCCTGAAACAGTGGCTATGACGCACCTCAGTGACGTTGGAACAGCCCTGAGTGGAAGAGCGGTGACCTGCGTCCTTGGCCCCAGTAGAGCCGGGGTTTCACTTGTAAGTGCTGCCGTGTGGTAAGCTGCCTTCCACCATGACAGCGCGATTGCCTGTGTCAACCATCTGTTATATCGACGTTCAAATGATAAGCTAGTACAGTAGTTACCTCTTTCTCCTGCTCTGCACCAAGTGTGTTCTCATCAAATTTCCATATACTATTCTGCTGCAGCTCTGATTTAAATAGGCTGCAATTAAAGTGTGGTCCATACCCGCATTCCCCTGGTTAGTGTGAGTCGCATTTTAACGATCTAGCATTGCTTATGACGTGCATAGTAAGTATATCATAATAGTCGCTTCAAGATTAATCATTCATGCCCATAATACTTTCATACCCTACCGTGGCAATATTGGTGTATACATCATAAACGATACGGCCAGAAAGCACCGAGACGTAGGTGGCTAGCGAATAAGATAGATAGATAGATAGATAGATAGATAGATAGATAGATAGATAGATAGATAGATAGATAGATAGATAGATAGATAGATAGATAGATAGATAGATAGATAGATAGATAGATAGATAGATAGATAGATAGATAGAGAACCTTACTGTTTTTAATTGCCTGCTCTTCTTCAGCAATGCATAGGGCGCCAGCCACAGCGAGGAAAAGAAAGTTCCACTATCGGCACCGCACATTGCCAGGCACAGCAACTATTACAGGAGGGAGAGGGATTATCACGCTGTCTACCGACCAGACCGGTTAGTGTACCCGCCAGTAGAAAACGCTCTCATTTCAGAGGATTTGAAGTTGATGTCAGTTTTGGCGCCGTAAGCAGCCGAAGCCAGCAAAGCCCCGAAGCGCTCGCGTGATACCGTTACTAAAAGATGACACTGCGCAAATAAGCGGGACAGACAGACAGACATCTAAGCGTTTTAAAGATGCTTCGTGGCCCTTGGAAAAGGCCCATGGAAAGAAAGCACCGTCTCGTCGATACTTTTATGCCACTTCGGTGGTTCGCTGGCGTGACGTGGTTGCTGTTCTGAGTGGAAATTCGGTGCGGTGGCCAATGGTCAAGATATGCGGTGGCCAATGGTCAAGTGTTATTGAGTCCCTTACCGTGCAATCTTGTCATATTTACTGAAAACGAGTTCTCTTCTTCGGACTCCTTTGCAGACCAATGGCAAATCTCCTTTCGTTGCGTTGAGCCGTCACTGGAACCAAATTAATGGAATATTCATTGCGAATGCAGGTACAAACGCACGAAATTTGTTATATATCAATGATCGGTTAGCATTTCGCGGCTTTTGGTTATTTTGGAAGAGTACACACTGAGTAACAGGTACTCAAAACTTTTTATGGGTTGTGTGCAGAAACTCCATTCAAGCGAATATCACTTAAAACTCTAGAATTAAGGCTGTAAAGCCATCTGACAAACATGTATTAGGTTCTGATGCCAATTAAAGCTTGTTTTATTAAGACATGAGAGGAGGGGCGTAGAAAGAAACGAGCAGTCCTTTTAACTACGCTTGGTGGTGAAACGTTAACCAAATAGTGGGTGAAGTAACTGGATCAGGAAAAACGCTTTGTCAAGAATGCATCACAAATAATATTGAAATGAAATAACACGGGCAGAGGTTTCTTTTCTAGGTAAACCAAAACACCTAGTTAGAGATTTGCAGCCAGAATATTTGCTCAAAAATCAATGCACATTATGGCTAGCACCAAGAAGACTGCTAAAGACCAGCGGAATGCCAAGGCCAAGTACAGGTGCCTCCCCTCATGATACCGCCCGTGCTATCTCTTAATCCAGTAGCAGGCTTTCAGCCACCCGCGCGAAAATCTGTCATCTAGACAGCGAGACCCACAGGGTCACATTGTGCCAGATTCGCACATTCGAGTCCGGGTTCCAGATACACGTAAATAGGCATATTTTTTTAAATCAATGATTCTCTGCAAGTACAGGACGTTCTTTCAGAAGGTGATGCGAGTTCAGTTCATTTTCAACGTAGAGCTTGCAGCGTTTGCGCCAAAGGCAAAAACAATCTGACGCTCCTGTACACAAACATGTTTACACATGTTGAACAGCCTTTTTCTAAGTGCCTCTGATGCTGCTATGTTCATAGGATATAACCTTTTCATTGACTATTCCTTATTGGTTTTGAACAGGCACGTTTTCTTTGTTTATTTTGTACAGTTCATTGACTGCTTTTTGCTGTCACCGATATCCTTGCTTTGTACTTCAGATTTTCGCTCTTTCTTCTTTATTTCTTGGTATTAAGTACTCTCTATTTTGTATTCCCTCTCCTGTATAGGACTGAAAAGGCCCACAGTAATGAATAAATAAACAAATAATAAATAAGGTCGACTACTGCGACAGCAACGCATTCTTTACGCACGACGTACGCAAGGCTATCGCATAAGTAACGGATCCGTCGGAAGAAGTACACAGAAATAACGGGCGATGCCTGCAACTTTGTAATAAGCGAAGGCTATAGCTTAGTTGCGCCTTTGTTGATGCTGCTTTCGTAAGGTCAGAGCCCACATGGCGACTTGTACAGTGCACAAACGCGCTCCCCCTTTTGCAATTTCGTCCATTGGCACCGCCGATAATATTTGGCTACTCCTCCTCACGTCAAGGTTAGGCACCGCGCGGGTTCTCCACCTCCCTACATCGAATCTCATGATATTTCGATTTTCCTCCTCAGCCAGTGACAACCTTTCGTGAACGTATCGATAACGGTTGCGTTCCTGAGCGGCCCTATACTTAAATCTCTGGGTTTGTGCGTCCGTGTTACATTGAGCTTATTCCGTCTACCCTCGCCGTAACCGAGCGAAAGAGCGCTGCTTAAGATACTTTAGCGCACTCATCTCTTTCCATGCCACACTCCTTTTTTCACTCTTGTATCAACACGCGCATCGTTGCCGACTGCTTAGATATATAATATATTATTTTATTTCATATAGCATGACGACTTCCGCAGAGATTCCGCAGCAACACTTCCGTAGGGAAAGCGCAGCAACACCTGACTTCCGTATAGAACCAGTCTGCTACCACTAATGAACAGCGAGTGAGTTTCCGTGGGATTCAATGAAATTCTCTAGTAACCATTACATCCACTTCTTTCAAGTGAAATGTTCTAAACACCTCCTGTTAACGTCGTACAAACAACATTCCACACACCATATCTCCTGTCTTACACATTTTCTTATTGGTCTTTTACTGGTCACTTCATAAAGGACAGCGGTGGCGCAGGAGCCATTCGAGATATGTTCTAGCACTCTTGCGTGATCCTCGCCTAGTAGACGCGTAAGTTACCTTTCTTCTGCGTGCTTCTTTATTCTTGTCATTCCGACTTAACTTACTCCTGCTTGTCCCCTCCTCCTCTTCCAGTTCCACTATCTGCTATTTAACCTATTCATCTTTTTCATCATCATTTACTTCCTTTGCTTGGTTATTTTCGTCGCCTGTCTCTTCCTCGTCTCTTTTCTTCGCTATGTTTTTCCCTACTTTATCGTCGTCAACATTTTCATTGTCCTTTTTGATGCGACTACAACCCGAGGCTGGGAGCACATAATGTCCCAAAAGACCACTCCTTAAAATCGCAGCTGTGGTTGATAAGTGCTCTGCCATGTTGCGAGAGCCATTGGTTCATACTACTACCCCTCCTAGCACAACGGAGGGGCAGTTGAGAATGAAAGGTGCCGAGCCAAGTTGGTGAGAGCCTCTCAATGTTTTCGGACACCATTCGGAAGGAGATTGGTTCAAATCCGCACAGGCGTGGACACCTTTTTTTCATATTGAAACTGGTAGCGGTTACCGACATTGGTGGCGGCGGCGGAGGAGGACACAATCGCTACCAATTTCTGCCCCTGTAACGAACTTGACAGCTTAAGCTGTAAAAGGAGAGCGAAATAATCAACATTGACCATAGCGCTGTGTTCTATGGGCGCAACAAGTGAAAGAGGGGCAGGATAGGGGGCGCGCCAAACTTACGAATATTTACAATCGGGCTACCCCTGACCCCCGCCCCTTCCTCAATTGCGACGTCGTGAGACCACAGCATTATAGTGAGTGTCGTAATAGCCAAACAAGAAGTTTTATGAGAAATGCTCGAGCTCAGAACTGCAGCTTCGTCCTCAATGTCATCCCGTAATGTGTAGCCTCATGCGTGGTCGTTGGGACGAACAGAGAATGAAAGCGCTCAAGCCACAGTACTCAGCTCGAGCTTAAAACTGTAACGCCGTTGACACCTAAAAGATGTGACGTTTATTTTCCGACAAGCGATCAGTGAGACAATGAATTCCTTTTATAATATCATGCCATGGCTCTTGGGAAGCGTTGCAGGAATCAACGTATCACACTTACGAGATTTCTCACTGGTGTAGGAATGCATGCATATTTACTTACAGAGAAATCTTCACACAGTGGTGCGGTACTGTATGCCGTGTGGTAATTATTGTATATCATGTCTCATTCTCATGCCCCGCCCAAGTAAGCAGTGCGGTCGTCCGTAAAGAGCTCGGAGCATGCTCGGTCAGTTCAGGGCCTTTATTCGTGCACTCACCGAGGTACCAGGGTTACCCGGTGAGCTCCAGTTATATTACAGTGATTGCCAGTGCTCAAGCTATCTTGTCCTCTGCCGAAAGCGCATCCCAGCGCATTTTCAAGCAAAAACAGCGTTTGCAGCGTCCTCTAGTGCCAAGACTGAATATGGAGGTGTTTCTAATAGCGCGCTCTTCAGGATCCTCGCGTTGGTGGCTGAAGCTTTCCTGTATTATGATGAGCAACCAACGCCACGCGGCAAACTCGTGCCCATCCCGTGTTTGTTTTTCCATGCATGACGCATTTGTTCTTCTGTGGCTCGACTACTGGGCAAAAGGAACTGGCCGTGACTGTAATGTATTAGGAACTAAAGCCGCCCGGCGGCTTCAGGCGTTACACGGAGGGAAATTTTGCTGCTCATGACATTTCACGCTCTCCATGATACCGTGCAATATACCACACATTTATGGCGTATTCAGATGGTCATTGTCGAGCGATCTAGAGCGCTCTTAAAAGCGGGTACACATTCGGTTGGTAAAAGTCGAGCGCTGGAATTATCCTCCGTTGGTTCTTTGGGAGCGCCAGCCTCTGACTCGGAGCGCTCGCGCCCGCTCTGACTTCGAGGTGAGAGCGTCGGAGCGATCTGGCCAAGAGACGGGTCACGTGACACCAGTCGCCGCGGTAGCCGACAAGTGGCAGCGTGAGCGCGCACCTCGGAAGTGGACTCCATAGGACGTTCTTGTACATCGTTCGCGTTTCTGGGTTTGTTTTCGTGGCGTTTTTGAGCGTTTGCGTGGCATTCAAAGCCCTAACTGCCCCATCTCGAAACGGAGGCGGCTTCTCAAAGCGGAGGAAACGTCAATGCTGCTGTTACAGCACTGCACAATTACAAGCCAGTATTTTCTCTCGCGAGGTTTTGATCAACTTACCTTCACACATCGTCCGAAAAACGGATTGCGCTGGGCTAAGTGGCGCGTCACTGCGTCCAGACATTGCATAGCTGGCTATTGCACTGGACGACGCCAGTCGTCGATGCGCCGCACGATGTGTTTACGCGGCGGCTTCCCGTTCTGGCTGCGCGGAGGTGCTACAGGCGCTGCTCTGAGATCCCCTTATCTATTCGGTTGGTACGCTGCGCCTCTCGCTCCGATTGCAAGCTAACCCGCATCTGCTAACTCCGAGCAAGAGGATTGGAGCGACCAACCGAATACACCATTAGTCTGTCATCCACTAAGCAGTTAGGCATATTTTTTTGTTTTCTGCGTTGGCCGCTAGCAACTTGTGACATGGTCACTCAATTGTTGGGGGGCTTAGTAACTGCGCATATTCACCGATTCCCACCCGGTTAAACAAATAGGTGTGTTTATTTATTCGTTGCCAGTCTTTGTACCTCAGATTTTCGATCCTGATGTTTCACGTCGGTAGTGCTAACAATTTTCACAAGACGTTGCGCTCACCCACGCACTTCGCAAAACTGTCGCTCACGCTGGAGTGTAAATAACTGGGATAAGTGCCAGCCTACGTCGATAATGAACGGACCTGCTTACACCAGGAGTTACACAATTACTTGGATTTGTCGACGACTATGCGTTGGTTGTTATTTGTTTCTCTGCGTGCACCCTCACTTTCTCGTCTGCAGCTGTCACGACGGCCTGTCCCGAGCTGAAGCAACAAGAAGGATTTGTTTTTTCAAAGTACTGTCATGGCTACTCACCTGTCGTAAGCCTTGTACTTAAGGCGATAGGTCGTCAATTTTGTATCATTGAGTTTTTTGTAATGATAGCATGTCGTGAACATTGAGGGCTTGTATGATGACTTGTGTATCCAGTATGATGAACTCAATTTAAAGCCCTAGAAGAAAAATATTCATTTATGGAGTATACGAAAAGAGCATCTTTAATATGCTTTTGACGCAACGATTCAATTTATATTGAGCAGGGCCGACGTTTTGTCCATCAACTTAAAATGCTGCTAAACATACGATGTTCACAGCAGGCGTGTAAGTTTCAAAGTATATTAAATATGCAGTGATATTAGTGATATTGATGAAATATCAACATGAAAATATTTTGACACGAAAATGCGTAAAAAAGCAGGTATTAGCCCTTCAGTACCTCTCTGAAATTTTAGAAAACTTGATATTGACACCGGAGCATCACACTAAATAAACCACTCTACCAACGTCACTTGCACTGACATACCACATTTCTTGTGTTCCCCTCATTTAGGGTAAGCAAAATCAGGACCATATGTTGCCTTACTTCGAACGAGAATAATTTTACCGAAGTCATTCTTACAACAGGCCTCAGGAATTACGCTATCAATATTATAACGTGACGCTACCCCGGAAATTTTGTTTTGTTGATGTTTTTCTTGTCGGTTCCTGTACATAAAGAAATCAAATGCAAATATCTTGCATACGCGCTTATAACAATTCTGAGTGAAGCGGGATAGGAAGGCAGAGTGGGTAGTGGGCACATTTTCCTTATTGGCTGAAACTCTACCTTAGGTAAAGTCTTCTTCTGTATGCAGAGGTTTTTCTCATCAAGTTTACGGAAAAAAATACGCGCTAGTTTTGGCCACCAACATACTTTGCAGCAATTTTCGAGATTTATAATTCTTATTGCGCTCACGGACAAATTGCCCATTTATTCTTACAGTGCATTTGTTACTCGCAAGTATCACAATATAGTGCGCACTCTATCGTCAAGAATGGCATTGGATCAGAAACGCAACGTCGAATTCAATCACGAGAAGTAAAGGAGCGCAGCGAAGCCCACACCACTGCCGGCGTCACGCGGCCCCTAGCCAAAGTCCGCAATCAAGTTTCAAGTGGTGAACCACGTTGTCGGAAAGTGAGCAGAACAAAAGTAGCCGCGACAACCAGAAAGCAAAGCAAGCTAATGGAAATAAATAAGAAGTTTCAAGCGCGCAATGCACGGCTTCAAGCGCATGCTTCCGATTGTTCTCGAGCTCCAAAGTTAACGTCGTGCTGGATTTGTACGAAGACAGGGCACAGACACGATAGTTGCCCCTCGAACACGGGAAAACGTAGAGAAGCATGATGCTCTGTCGTAGGATACCAGAACTATGAAGCAACACAACGCGTTGCTTAATAGTTCTACGCGTGTGGTTTAATAAGGTGGAATTAGTTATTCAAGGGAAAGCTTTAGTCACCTAGTAGAGCGAATTTTGCGGGCGCTTGGCCTTGAAGTGACGGAGAGATATCGCGCGCCGCTGCCGTGCGTATGCGCGTGGGCGGAGGTGTGTGTGTGTGTGTGTGTGTGTGTGTGTGTGTGTGTGTGTGTGTGTGTGTGCGTGTGTGTGTGTGCGCTGGACTGGCCGTGCTCCGTCGCCGTTGCTGCCCCGGCAGCTGTCTCTGCTGACTACAGCTACCTCGCTAGCCGTATGAACGTGACTCACCGCTCTTTCCAATCTCTCTCTGCCACGTCGGTTAGCGGATTAGCACTTCAGCGGGTTAGTGCCCCTTAAACCGCTATGATGGACGTACAGCCCTGAGCACTGTTAGGGTGAACAAGCGAGCGCGTGGCCTCAGTATGCTCAGCGCCAATTGGCAAGCCTGGCCGTGCATCGAACTAAGCTCGAGCATGCGCAGGGAAGGCGGGAGGGATGGCTTTGTGGCGCTTGCTGTGTGCTTGACAGTCCTGTATTGGCACTGGGAAAATACAGCTGGCTCAACCATGCCATGCCTTCGCTTATTACTGCGCATGGGCACGCTTGCTTCCATGCGCGGCCACGTTCGCCACACCGACACTTTACGGATAACGGTAATGCGCTGGGGTGCTCACCCTGACAGGGCTCATGGCTGTGCAGCTTCCCGAGGCATCATTAGGTTCCGGTCTCCCGTGGGAATCACTTCGAGGAAGCGCGGAAGCACATCAGCGACAGCGAGGACAGGGAGCTGGACTCCGCCTAAGTCGACGAGTCCGCGGAAGACGGCTTTTAAGCCGCCTTCTACCGCAAGGCTAAACAAAGAGTTTTTAACACATCTTCGGCGTCAAGTTCGTCGAGTTTAATAATGCGCCTCAGCGATGGCCTCACTCCTTTCTGTTCGTGCCACAGAACGCTGCTGACAATCTACGCGTCCAGAGCAGGCAAGCAATTTCCTTAGATCTGGAAAACACCGTGCCCAACGTGATCAAGGACCAATGTAAGGGAGCCACACCACGCGCTCTTGTTTGTCCTCTTTCTTGGTATTGTGTCTTATCACAGCCCATCAGAGATGAAATATACCAACTAAACCACTATTCTTTACTACTAAGTGCAAGGACTTCCGACTAAACACAATGAAGAACATCTTGGGAATCGATGTAATGAACCCATCCGCGCTGAACACCGTATGTGACGCAGCTGGGTAACATAAAGTTCCGATCCTTTGTTCCATCGGGGCTGCTGCCGTGGCAGGTGCCGTCTGTCATATTTACACTGAAATACCTAGCACCGGCCTTCCGCTTCTAATCAAACCAGCAAGTGAACACAAATACCGTTGTGCGGGTTTGTCTGCTCGGTAACGTACTCCGTGTGAGATTAACATTCAAAGGTAACTGTCTTCCCTCCGACGTAAAGGGTGACCACATAAGTCATCATTTCCAGACCGTTATTCCGATGCCTATAGAGTGCTTCATTTGTGAGATTTGCCGTGTGAAAGGTGCTTGCAAAATTCCGCGGTGCGCCGTTGATGCGCCGAGACTCACTCAGAAGACAACTGTAGTGCAGCTATGATGAAGTGTCCAAACTCTGAAGGAGATAACTGTGCCTCTTCCAAAGACTGACCACAAATCAAGAAAGAGATCTCTCAGGCAAATGGTCGAAGACAGCTGGACCCACAGAGATACCACTGAATATGACCGGCGAAGAATACGTCGACGTGGAAGATCATCAGGACGGAAATTCTTTTCAAGAGAAGTGAGCCAGTCAAACAGCACCTTCATCGGAAGCATGCGAAACGCACGTTCGAAGCACGCCAAACTCCTATGTTGGAAAGGGAAGGTCTGGTAGGCCTCTGTCTAGAGCGGAATGGCCACTGCTGACGTGTCTACGACCTGCAGCAGAGCCACAGCATAGGTATCCCACAGTATAGCACGGCACAGCATCCGAGGAGTCGCGAAATACAGATCAACTGACACGGTATCGCTCTTCTGGGACCCTTAATTAACGGCACTCGTGTGTTGGTAAGCAACATGCACACACCGTCTGCCAGAAACGCTCTCCAATTACTGGATGCTTGATTCCAGTGCTAGCAGCCGTTGAATAGACCCATCATGGCTCATCAGCCACTGTTCTTCGTGGAAGAGGTCTGAAATGAAGCAGTTTTTCTGCTGAAGCTCCGTGGTCAGAGATCGCGCATTTTGACTTCCGTCGCTATGTGTATGTCAATATGTTTCCCATTATAGTCATTTGCGAACGGAACTGAACTGATATGCCTCTCTGGATATGAATCATTTTTTCGTCGACTGTCGACGAAAACAGCAAGGTTTAGGTGTTTATTCGCTGTGACCTTACCTACATTTTCCACCCAGTTCCAGGTAGCAAATAAAATCAATAGATGTGCTTCACAGTAAGGAAGAAGAATTTTTCATTCACTGTTGTGGGCACCTACTTATCGCTGTCAAGTCGATTTCACCACAAAAGAGGGATATCCTGTCCTCAGCTCCGATCCGTGAGTTATCATCGGAGATTTCAACGCGCATCATACATTCTGGAGAAGTTCGAGGATCAACGAGAGAGGCAGAGCTCTGGTATAATTCGCATCCAATAAAGAGCTATGGATGTGGAACGATGGAAGTCCTGCGCACCTACCTCTGCGACACGTACAGCCGCTGTCTAGGACTCACATCTGTGTCACGAAGCCTTGTGATGCGTGGTAGGCGCTTTTCGGACAGAGGCGCACGGAAGCGACCATTACCCGACATATGTGACGATCATAGAATTGGCTCCTACAAAAATTCGAGATGAGATTCAAATATTGGAGTGGACCAAATTTCAGTCCTTCATGGAAGACCCCTGCGAATCGCATACACCACTCGACTTGGAGGAGGAAATAAGAACCTCAATGCATGGTAATGCGCGTACTCTCGCATGGTGCTTAAAACCGACGGAGTTAAATTTTGAATTAGACTTCAAGCAATCCGGAGACTTGCTGAACGTAGGTACCGACAAACGCAAACAATAGAGGATTTACAGACGGCTAGGCGCAGGAAAACGAAGGTCCAGCCCCGGTTAGATAGGCTCGAATCGCAGCGTTCAACTACCATCTGTGAGTCGCTAGGTCTCCGCAAGCCTACTATATGAAGCCGACAATATGAAAAATGAAAAAGACTACATGCATTGAAGAAAGTCAGTTTCTCAAGAAAGGCGAAATAATGAATGCGATAGCAATGTATGCTGTAATATCCCGCGGCTTTCATTCGGCAACAGTGGTTGCAGCTAGCGGAGCACTGACACGCGCTTTCTGTACCCGCAGGTTAGGTCTGCTCATCGCCACTCTGCTTTCCTTCCTTTTGTAACTGTTACTGCCAGTGCATTCTGTGTTATGCTGTTTTATGCTTTGGTTGAATACTTTTCACGGTCTCTACTTGTGCCGAGTTTGCCAGATAAATAATGATGGTATTACAGAAAACAGGCGCTCTATGGACACTTTTCGCAGCCCGTTCGCGTTGAGATCGAAGCACGTAGAAGGGTTTAGGAGCCACCTGCTGATGGCTTCCCAGATGGCGACCGAGCGCAGTCCACAGTTGCCACTCGAGGCGCCCCCCCCCCCCCCTTCTCTTTCGCGTCTTTTCACGCTCGCTCAAGACGCACAGGGGGTTTGAGCTCCGCGTAGATGGCAGGCGTTCCGATTGCGTTCAGGTTATCGCATGCGCCCTACTTACGACGGAGATGGGCCAAGCTCGTTTGATCTGAGCTTATGGCGTGTTTGTCGCTTCCACTCGCCTGCTTTTACTCGCGGGTAGAAAGTACGGTGGGGAGGAGGCTATCGATTTGGGCTTTAGGACATGAGCATGACGGCAAAGACCCGTCGAGACTGTCCGTATGCACGCTATCGCAAAAAGCGAAGTGCATTAGTAAATTATGCAGAGCTGCTAAGAGAACCTAGTTTGACAATTACTTAACAAACCCATCTGTAGTCAACTCGCACAGGGAGCCCTACAGGTCATTCCAAATGTCACTAGTATAAGGAAAAAAGGAAAAAATATAACGCAATGCTGGGATAATTTCAAATCAACTTTGTTAACGTGGTAACTCCTTCTGGTGAGTCGTAAGAAAGAGTTAGAAAAATTAGGTGCACCAATGAACGTTTCCCTTCGCGCAGTTTCACGCAGCAGGACAAAATGCTTCCAAGTATGTCTATGGGAAAGAAGTTTTAGCGATACCTTGTTAGCTTGTACTGTCGGTGAGAAATGGCAGTCGCAACGATTAAGTGTGAGTGAAGTGCATCTTTTTCTGAACAGTAGTTATGAGGTGACTACACGATGTAAGCGCACTCAAGTAGATGCTTTACTAGCGATTTGTGTGACACTAGTATACATTCCTTACATGCATCTCGGAGTAATCTAGAAACTCAACTTTTAGCGCTGTATTTGTTTTAAACTTAATATCAGCATATAATTTCAGATCAAGAAATATTGTAGCAGTAATAATTAACTACCTCTCATTTTCTGGAGAACTTGAACAACTATCTATCTATCTATCTATCTATCTATCTATCTATCTATCTATCTATCTATCTATCTATCTATCTATCTATCTATCTATCTATCTATCTATCTATCTATCTACGTCTCGGTGCCCTCCTGGGCGTCTCTGTGACTACGTGCATGTCATGATTTCTAGGGTGGTGTATCAATGTATGGAGAAAATGAGTGCTTGATCTATAAACCGATAAAATGATTATATATATACGTACAATCGTCACATACGTCACGACTGACGACAATGAAATTGCCTGTGGTGCATACCCGTAGTGCTCGGCCCAGGTTATGCGGGTATGCGCCACCGCTGTTTGAACCTTAAAGGCACCATGAAACGATTTTGGTAATTTCGTACAAATGCATTGAACCGATAGCCCGAGCCCTTCTGATCATTAGCGTGGCAATGTCAGAACTCTACGTTAAGCGTGCAATTTACTACAGTTTTAAATACGCACATCGTGAAAGATCGACGCGACTCGGAGCGTTTTCAACCGCCCCTTCGCACGAAGCGGAATCCACGTGACGTCACGAGCACTGCAGGGTAGCCAACGGTATCGTCGCGGCATCTGGCAGCGCACACGCGAGTCGCCGGCGCACTATTACAGAGGCTAGCACTGCCGAGGCCGGCGACCTCCGTAAAGCATCGTGTCGCTATGTCGCTACGGAGGGCTCTGCACAGCGGCTGACGTGGGAGGCGCAGTCGTCGCTAGCGCACATTCCGCAGCTGTTCGAGTTGAGGAGGAACAGCAGTGGTAAGTAGGAAGGCGACAGAAATAAGCCTGTAGCTACCTCAGCGCAGGCTGCTTCGCTTTATTTGTGGTATGAATGATATCACAACTGTGTTGCCTAATAAATGACACAATATAAAAAACACGTTTCAATGACCCTTTAACCTATCAGGTCATTTTATTCATTGACTAACAAAATAAAAACCTATGACAACGCGGTACGTAGGTCGCGTTTATCGATTACGAGAAAGCATTTGACTCCATCGAAATACAAGCAGTTCTAGAAGCTCTACGACGACAAGGGGTACCTGGCGTATACGTGAAAACCATAAACAACATATAAAAGATTGCACAGCCACACTACTCCTACATGATTAAAGCAGAGAAATCCCGATCGGGAGAGGCGTGAGACAGGGAGATACGATATCCCCGATGCTATTCACTGCATGTTTAGAGGAAATCTTTAATCGTCTAGACTGGGAAGACAAGGGAATTCGAAAAGATGGAGAATATCTCAGCAATTTAAGATTTGCAGACGACATTGTACTCTTTAGCAATGATGGAGACGCACTACAAAACATGATTGATGACCTAAACAAGGAAAGTATTAAAATTGGGTTAAAAATGAATAGGCAAAAGACCAAAGTTATGCTCAATAGCCTCGCTAAGGAACAGGAATTTAAAATCGACAATGAACGCTTACAATGTGTAAGCGAATACGTATACCTGGGACAGTTAATAACAGGAACTCCTAACCATGAAAAAGAAATTCTCCGAAGAATAAGGATGGGCTGGAGCGCATTCGGAAGGAATTATGAAATCATGACTGGAAACTTACCGCTCTCACTAAAGCGAAAAGTATTCAGTCACTGCATTCTCCCAGTCCTAACGTACGGTGCAAAAACGTGGAGGATAACGAAACAACTAGATGTGAAACTAAGGAGCGCGCAACGTGCAATGGAAAGAAAAATGATAGGGGTAACGCTAAGAGATAAAAAACGAGCAGAATGGATCAGAGAACCGACAGGAGTAGCCGATATTATTATATCAATTAAAAGATAGAAGTGGACCTGAGCAGGACATATAATGAGGAGGAAAGATAACAGATGGACTGTAAGAGCGACGGAATGGATACCAAGAGAGGGAAAACGCAACAGAGGCAGGCAAAAGGTTAGATGGAGCGATGAAATTAAAAGTTTGCGGGCATAAAGTCGAACCAACTCGCTCAGGATAGGGTGGAGTGGAAATCGTTGGGAGAGGCCTTCGTCCCGCAGTGGACCTAAACAGGGTGATGATGATGATGATGATGACAACGCACCTTGCGCGGGTTAAAAGCAAACGAAACACATAACGTATGTTGTAGCCTGCGGTTGAAATGTAGATATAACTAGCAGACGAGCGTCAACCTAACACTCCCAGGTATGTCGGAATGGAAGCAGGGACTACGAGGTGCCAGGCAAGCGAGCTGCAATTCTTCCGCGGGTGCTTTTGCAGCGCATCACGTATTGTTAGTTAGCCTACCTCACCAACGGTAGTGGGGATGATGCTGGTGCTCAGTTTATTTATTTAGTTATTTATTTATTTATTTATTTATAACCCACAGCGCCTTTCGGCGTTACAGTCGCGACAATACTAACATAGCCAAAAAAGCACGTAAATGAAGAAATGTACAATGGCAAGAAGCCAAATGCACAAAACAAAAACCACCACACGTTCATCCTACTCATTGCACTTGCTTGAATGCGAAAGAGTACGGCATTGAAAATTCTTCCCTGATTGCTTTGCATGACGTCGACACCTGCAATGCGTCGGAAGCGCCGAATTTATTATTGCACCTACACTTGTGAGATTGCGGTCCTGTCTAGAGCATGTAAATTCTAATCGCAGTTTTTTAGCTGACCATGTCACTGACTTTTTCTTGACATTCAATGACAGCTAGACCCACTTACACCGTTCACAAAAGCGCAGAGAAACTTAACTCTAACCAATCTCCAGCATAAGCCACAGCAGAATAAGCAGCACATACACCCTAGAGTCGCATGTTACCAGAACTCCGAGCTCTCATATTTTATCCGTCTTACCTGCACAAATTCGTTCTCATCCCTTTGAGGGGGGAAGATCCTTAAGTCTGGGTCGTGGTCACGCTAGTAGTACTAGTGGGTAGCAAGCCGGCGCGTGCCTGCGGGGAGCACGCAGGCGCCGAGGGCGACGCGTGGCCCCGGCACGCGCTCGCCCGCGAGAGACAACGTTGGCGCAGGCAGCGTCTCCTAGCGAGTTTTCTTGATTGAGAAATACCGACTGCTCGCGTTGGAGAAGCGTTCACCGGCAACCCATATATATATATATATATATATATATATTATATATAGATATATATATATATATATATTATATATATAGGCACTGCATCTTGACTTGCAATGAAGTGCCGGTGGGAGATTTCACTTGTCCATTGTGCATAGTTGAACCGTTAGGATTCGTAGCATGCGTGAGATGTTATAAAACTACATGGCGGTACTTGTAGTTGATGATGAAAGATGCGAGATGTTATAATAGTTTGATGACATTTACCAAGTGTTTCACTTTTAATTGTGGGGCGAATTGCACGGAAGAGTTTCACGGTTTACCGATGATTCCTTCCGGAGTTTCGCCCCACTCATCATCATTCACCCCATGAATATGCTGTGATTTTTTTTTAGTGGGTGCTTTTTGGGTGGTTTTGGTATCCTTCACGTTCCTTCATCATACGCCATCTTCATCGTTCGCGGTTTAGTGTCACCTTCTCATATTCAACGTTTGTTTTACTTTCCTCAATTTCACCGTGATGACTAGAAAGAGCTAATCATATTACCACCACCCTCTGTGTTCTGAATACATGTGTAGAATTTTAGCTGCACTGCACAGGTCTCTAGTTCGGGGGGTTCTTGATATACGTCTTTCCCAGTTATAGGTCTCCTTTGCAAAACCATTGATGTGTAACAGTTTCACTGCGTGCTACTCCTATCCATTCCAATATTCGTGTTTCACTAATCGGCACAATTTGCTACGGCCATCAACCACCATTCAGTCATACACGCCTGATGTAGATCAAATTGATGCATCCTGTTTAATTCACCCCGGCTATGGTACTTGTAAAGATCAAGCAATAACTGATTGTGCAGACTCCTAAGTAAGGCGTGCGGGCATTCATAACCCTGGCAAAATAATTTCGTCCGCTTTGCCATAACATTACAAAAGTCGGACCTTATACATACAAGATCTCAAGGTTGTTGCGTCTGCACTTATTTGCCGCCGGCTAATAAGCTATCCGAGCCACATCCTATTTTCACTTACGGTGCTCAAACACACGGGTGTTCGTCATATGTTACACTCACTAGTCCATTTGCAAATATAAATTCAATGTTTTCACTCTCATGTCCTTATTGTCCTTTTGCTGCACACTTATAAAAAGACTATTTGTGATTCTCGTCCATTCTACTTATTAGGGAGACCTCTTTCAATGGCCGCATAACCCTTACCTATAATTTGTGAGCTCTACAATTTCAGTTCATCTTGCCTTCGTTCTTCTACCCTGCATGATTACATAGATAATAAGACAGCGACTCCTCATGATAATTCATTCAAGTTTTCTTCCAGGTATTTAAAACGCTCGTACTGGCCATTTCTTATGTGTCCTCCGCATGACACGTTCTGCCCAATTCCACTTTTTAAAATTTTATTTGATATAAGAATATGAGCCACTCCTTTCTGTTCACTGATCCTCGCCGCTCGTTTTTTTTATCTCTTTGTCTCATAGGAGGAAAACGCTACAGAGACAGGGAAGAGATTTCCTGGAGCGATGATAATAAGAAGCTCGCGGGCATAAATTGGAACCAAGTCGCTCAGGATAAGGCAAATTAAATATCGTTGGGAGTAGCCTTCGGCCTGTTATGGACCTAGATGATGATGATGACGGTGGTGATGATGTTGATGGTGGTGGCGGTGGCATTTGAAAAAGCTCTCATTGAAAGCCCCCGACATATTGTTCCTTAAATTTTGTTGCTCCTCCGGAATGCTTACGACAGCTAAAACAGATATTTACTGCGAATTGTGCAGCTTCGTAGGCCACTGTGAAGAAACATGGGGTCTAATATAGTGCAGTCCCGATTAAGCGCTTCGCTTAACGCTTCCCTGCTTCCGTCCAGAAGTGCCCCGCCACGGTGGTCTAGTGGCTATGGTACTCGGCTGCAGATCCGAAGGTCGCGGGATCGAATCCCGGCCGCGGCGGCTGCATTTCGATGGGGGCGAAATGTTGAGGCCCGTGTGCTGTGCGATGTTAGTGCACGTTAAAGAACCCCAGGTGGTCGAAATTTCCGGAGACCTCCACTACGGCGTCTCTCATAATCAGAACTGGTTTTGGGATGTTAAACCCCACAAATCAATCAATCAATCCGGATCTTTCGGCCATGTGGGGCTTTTTAAAGGGCAACTCCGGCGGTTTTTTTTTTCAATAGGTTCTGATATCAACGCTGATTGATTTGTGGGGTTTGACGTCCGAAGATCAGCTCTGTAGTGGAGGTCTTCTGAAATTTCGACCGCCTGGGGATATTTAACGTGCACAGACATAGCGCAGCACACGGGATTCAATGTTTTGACTCAATCGAATGCAGCCGCCACGGCCGGGATCCGATCCCGCGACCTTCGGATCAGCACCGAGTGCGATAACCACTAGACTACCGTGGCGGTGCTCTGATATCAATATTTTCCAATGGTACTGATAGCGCTGTAAGAGCGAGGGCGGTTCAGTTGGCTCAGAAACGCACAAATAGTTTTGTGCGTTTCTCGGTTTCGTCTAACTCGGGCATGCAGCTACAGACCTGGCAGTGCAAAGATAGATTGGACGGCGTGCCACCTGATAGCGACCTTCTGTGTTCAATTAATCTTTTATTAATACAGCGCGCAGTTTGCCCTACATAAAAACGTCCGCAGCTAAAAGGAATCTTATAAACCACACCCATGCGACAGTCGGTGAAATTGTTCTTGTCCAAGTGCTTAACCGGACAGATATCCGTTCGCTTCTTACCTTCCATCTGCTCATTTCTTCTATGCACGGTAGCACAAACCCTTCCTAACTTATTGGGAGCCGTAAACACAACATTAACCCCATATTTACTTCCCACTTTCTTAAGCCTGTGCGAAACTGCGTGGATATACGGAATACTCACGACCTTTTTCTGGTTAATGTTACTCTCTGCTACAGCTTTCGTTCCGGTCGAAATCGACTTCTTGAGACGCTCAGCTACTGTGGCTATGGCTTGTCTAGGGTAGCCTGCATCTAAGAGGCGCTCGACCTGCGCATTAAAGCTAATGGTCAAACGGTGCACGCACGACTTCGATAGGGCTGACTTTAAACAGGACAAGGCTATTCCGTTTTTTACTACTTTCGAATGCTTGGAGTGAAAGTTTAACAACGGCTTAGATGCTCCAGGGGAATACTGCCAACACACGTGATTCTGCTCAAATGACAACAAGATATCTAAAAATTGTATTACGTTTCTCTCTGGCAGTTCTTTCTTAAACCTTAGACCATCTCCATTAAGTTTAAATTGATCACTTACACAGGTGACGACGGATTCAAAATCATCCTTACTACACAATAACAATATCATCCTTACTACACGTAATACTCCTTCCTCAATCTTACTTTCACTGCCTCGTATTGGAGTTGAGAACACCCGCTTTCCTCATTGTACACGCAGTCACCAACGTTTGCGTCAGCCGCCGGCTCTGTACTTTTTCACAGCAACTAGGCACCAGTGTTCTAAGACATGTTTTGAGAACACTGACGCCTAGTTGTTGTGAGAGATGATGAAGGAGCAACACGAAGGATGCCGAAAGCACCCAACAACACGGCGCCAGCGCCTTCATGCTTTTTCACAAAAACTAGGCGTCAGGGTTCTAAGAACATGTTCTTAGAACCCTGACGCCTAGTTGTGAAAAAGTACGGAGCCGGCGGCTGACGCAAAACGGTTGGCGACAATGCGCCTACAATGAGAAAGACGGGTGTTCTCTGTTCCAATACGAGGCAGGGAAATAAGCTTCAGGAAGGAGTATTACATCCTATGCGCCTTGGGAAAAGCCAGTGTGCATATACAATAAACTGCTTTATAACATGAAAGTGTTTTATGCCGGGTCCACCAAGGATTCCGTGACGTACTTCCGTAACGGAAGTAGATGCCTGACAAATATACACGCCTTTGAGAATGAAAATGTACCACCCGCTGGGATTCGAACAGACAACCAGCCATGGTGGGGCGGTAGGAGCTGGAGCGCAACCGATCACGCCACCGACGGACTCGCAATAAGAAGGAAAAGACGGGCCTTACATATTTACGAGAGCGCTACGTAGTTTGCACCTAATTCATATCCGGTTAAATCAAAGGTATTTAGGAAGACAAATTGTTTTTAACAACACTTCCCTTTCACTGCACTCTTGGTTCTCAGCGGTGGTACTGCCACCTACGAAGGATGGAGCGAAGCCTTAAATTATCGCGTTTGTATGCGCGCCGGCAGTTGGCGCTTCACTAGCCTCGACACCTATCTCGCCGCGCAGGCTTCGGCCTTCTGCCGGTGCATTGCTTCAGCCATGGCCGCTAGATAATTTGTCTTGTGTGAAGTTATGATAGCCAGTTGCGTTGTGAAGCGCTTTCCTCGAGGAACGCAGAAAGCCGTCGACAATAAAATGATGCACCTTTCGCACAGCGAAGTGTGCGGTCACATAACGGACCGCCGACAAACAGTTCGGTTACGCTTGCAAAGTTTCACCGTTTGGAGACTCTCCTCGTTTATGGGAGGTGGAGTTACTGTATACGCTACCGCAGTAGCATATACAGTACCTCGATTTGTCAGATTGCCACGTATGTGCGAAGACAAGTTTTACTTTCGTGTTATACCGATTCGTATGAAAGAGGGATCAACCCCATTTTTTTAGTGTCATCCGGAATGGAGAAGCAAGAAATTTCAGTGGGATATCGTGGTGAACTTTCAGATGTCCTTAGTACTTCCACACATAAACTGCTAACTTCTCATTGGCTATGTTTTCATTGTAATAAAACGGGCGCTTGTGGGGTACGCAGAGACACTGAAGGCACTAAAGATGAAGGTTGAAGACGTTTACGTGTCGAAGGGATGCCATGATAATCGCGATTATTGGTGTCAATGAGCGACGACCGTGCCTCCAGCTTCATGGAGACGCTAACGCTTACATTGCCAAAGGCGCTGTGAAAACCTCGGCACTCGAGTTCGTGAAAGCATCTCTTCATTTGCTTCCAGCTGCCACCGCGTACAAGTGTCAGCATCAGTGCGTCACACTCTTCGAGTTTAATGCGGCGGGTTCACGACACGCCGTGACTGCGGGAATTTTCCCTTTTTCTAACTCTAGAGTGAATAACGAGAGTTCAAAGAAGGAAATATGCCTTCACATTTCGAATCAGAAGACCACTCACCTCTTCATTACCATCCCTCTCACTACTTCTCAGGTCCGCATGCACCAGCATTACACTGTACTGGAAGCCGAGCAAGATAAGGCTGAAAAGGCTGTTCATCATCGCTCGCTTCATAGTGTAACGTTTTACCTGGCTGGTTCTACCTCCTGAACTATTCTGCAAGTGTGCAAGTGCATTTATACATATCGTGCTACGTCCCACGCTCACAGATGACGCAGCTGAAAGTTTTTCAGTGAAGTCCATACTACTGAGGCGTGGCCGAGTAGCACTTTCGTCATTTTAAGACGACGTCACACCAAACCTCTACTTACGCACGACCCCCACATAGTAACATGCCCACGGCGGGGTACGATCTGAGATTCTCATTCGAAACAGAACGCGCTTTCTTTGTATTGTGGCAGGTTGGCCCACAGGAATACGTGAGAACTCTGATACCACAGACCGTCAACGGCCAATCGGTGAACACTGCACAACTTAACGAGAACGATTGTATGCTGCTTGTGGACAATCATATCTTTCGCCTTCCATTGAATAATATTGAATAAAATAATGACCATTTTTTTTCTGAAGAATACACGAGCGATCAAACAGTAATAAGATTGAATAGAACCATAACCGCTTATTTTAATGCTTTCGTATCATCATTACTACATGGCTTCATGTCCCCGTTCATGTCGCTGCGAAAACCGTAGGACTTAAATAGAAACGAAGCAATGGTCGCCGATCTCGCCTCTCTGCTGACGACGGGATATTCT
>CM023488.1:77392604-77581149 GCA_013339685.2 Hyalomma asiaticum | reverse complement strand
GCGGTCATCCACGGAATGGATTCACCTTCCTGATAAAATTGTATTCATCCACGATAACCAAAGTTTTCGAGCGTCTTTAGCTAAATTGTTTAATCGAAACATTTTTCCCACTATATGTTTGCAACCTAAGTGCATTTTGTATTTTGTATTTACTATTTTACTGTCATACTTCTATACCAATTTCTTACGACGATTTAACCCTAGCTAAAACTGTGTAATTGAGAAGCCTTTGTTCTTGACCGTTCTAACAGATTTTTTAAATTATTTTTATGTTCATTTGCTATAACCCGCTCCCCTCTTTAATGCCATTAGCGCTGAGGATGATAACAATAAATAAAATTAAATGGTTCCAGCGCATCTGCGCGCTCAGCGCTGCACCCTTTCTCCCATGCCGATTGTGATATTTCTTTACAGCAAAGCTGTTCTTGTCCGTCATAAACTGAACCACCTATTACAAAACTGTCACCAACAGTAGTTCTAGACCCCAAGAATTTGCGTGCATTTCGATAATACAATGTGCAATGTGCGGCGTTCGCACTCATGCTAATATCTTCTTTGGGGCCCATGCTCTCAGTCCACCACTACACTCGCTAAAATACGACTGTCGAGTGCACGCGTTGCATGTATAAGTAAAAGGAGAACAAGAAGACAGATAGTGTGCGTCGATTTGTCCTTTCAGATAACTTTGAAGAGATCGACGTTGAGTTGTTCAAGAGTGAAGCGCACCAGGTCTGCTCTGCCTCAAGAAATTTCTCCCCGTCAAACTGAATCAGAGAACTACTTTTCAAAGAAAGACATTGACGAGAACCTACCAAACAGTGATTTTTTTAAAAGATGATATTTTAGCGCAAGCAGTATCAGAATTTTTGAGAGAAAGCGACCTTTACTGCTTCCATCGTGGCTGTATGTCCCGGAAATGTGAGCAGAAATGTGGTGTACCCCGAGAAGCCGTGCTATATCTGGTCTTGCGTCCTCTCCAGCAGGATGTCCAATTATATGTGTGTGCTGGTGACATTGCTTTTTTTGCGGCCTATAGTGACTTACATATATTGGAACAACTATACCGCCGCGGGTATGTGCCAACGCCGACAAAGTTGACGTTGAACGCGCTTTCGGGCTGATCTTGCCGACGAAGAAGACTTTCGGCTCTTTTTTTGGACGAGCGTAAAGTGTTTTGCTTGTGCTGCTCCTGCGCCTCGTTGCGCCTTGTGCCTCTTTGATTACGCGTCGTTACACTGGTGGAGGGGCTGGGTATCCTTCATGCTTATCACCCCTTCGCGCAGCGGACGGTCCAGCCCAGAATCACCATCTCGCGTCGAAACACCGGTTCACCGGTTCAGTCACCGCCTCTTCGGCCTGTCGCCCGAGCCCTTGCAAGAAACTTCACGAGCTCAACCGCCTTCGTCGACAACCATGGCCACTGCAGCCCCATCGCAGATAACACTGCAGAACCCTATGGTTCCGGAGAATTTTCATGGTGATGTCTTTGAGGACGCTCAAGACTGACTAGAAATTTAGAGCGCGGTGCGAAGTACAACAATAAGACCAGCTCAGAGGACAAGCTCGCTAGCGTCTATTTCTACCTCAAGGACAACGCTCGAACGTGTTATGTGAACCGGGAGAGGAGCTTTGCTACGTGGGACGATTTCCACACACAGCTGCTTGAGACTATTACCACTATCGACAGAAGGGAAATTGCGCAGCGTCTCCTTGAATCTCGCATTCAAAAACCCAATGAAAGCGTGGCTATGTTCACGGAAGACATGACAAGTCTTTTCCGTAGGGCGGACCCCGACATGCCAGAAGAAAGCTGCGGTATCTGTTGCGGGGCGTGAAGGAACAGCTCTTTGCTAGCCTGGTGAGAAACACGCCAACGAAAGTAGCAGAGTTTGCAAAAGAGGCTACAGCCATTGAACGGGCCCTCCAACAACGATACCGCCAGCGTGACAGCTACTCGGCGGGGAACACTTGCGCACTGACTGCGGGTAACGACAGGCTGCTGCGTGAGGTCATAAAAGGGGTTGTGCGAGAAGAGCTTCGGCAACTCGGATTTGCTTTTGCACCTGCGGAACCGGCGTCATCTTTATCTGTTGTAGCTGATGTGGTCCGCGAAGAAGTCCGACAAGCATCGTCTTCTGGCGCCACGGCACGTTACCGCCCTCTGGCGATGCAATGACGCCCTCTGACGATGCAATGAACCGAATTTAACGTGCATTACCGCACGTTAAATTCGGTTCATTGCGAATTTCTCACGCATCGCATGGCCCTTAACAAAGCTCACCAGGCAAGACACACCTTTCCCGTGGGGCGAAGACCAGGAGCGGCCTTTTCACGACCTCCGACAACTCATGCAAATGCGTCCTGTGCTAGCGCACTTCGATGAAGACGCCCCGACGATAGTGCATACAGAAGCTAGTAATGTCTGCCTAGGTGCGGTGCTCGTACAGTGGCAGGACGACAGCGAAAGGGTGATCGCTTACGCCAGCAGGACGCTGTCACGAACGGAGGCTAACTACTCCACGAATGAAAAAGAATGCCTCGCCCTCGTTTGGGTAGTTCTGAAGTTCCGTCCATATTTGTACGGTCGTAGTTTCCAGTTGTTACTGACGACTACCCGCTCTGCTGGCTCCTGAACCTGAAAGACCATTCAGGTCGACTCGCACGCTGGAGTCTGCGACTCCAAGTGTTCGACTTCGCTGTCACCTACAAGTCGGAAAAGCAGGACGCCGATGCCGACTGCCTTTCTCGGTCTCCTGTTGAGACGGCAGCGCAAGATGATGACGACACCGCTTTTCTGGGAATTGTGGACACTGCCGATCTTTCACGCCAGCAACGTGAGGACCTTGAATTGCTGCCGCTAATTGATTACCTGGAAGGCCGAACAAAGTGTCAAGGTTATTCGCAAGAGGGCTGACATCGTACTTCTTGTGCCACAGCATACTATACAAGAAGAATTTTTCACCTAGTGGCAGCAACTACTTACCAATCGTACCATCATCACTTCGAGACGAGATTTTACACGACTGCCACAACGAGCCGAGTGCTGGGCACTTGGGCCTGGGCACTTCGGCTGCACTCGCACGTTGGCACGAATTCGGCAGAATTAATACTGGCCAAGACTTGCTGCTATCGTGAAGCGTTACGTCCAGACATGCCTCGATTGCCAGCGCCACAAACCACCGTCCGTCAAGCCAGACGGTTTACTGCATCCTGTGCAAGTACCATCTGCACCATTTGCGCAAGTAGGTATGGACTTTTTGGGACCTTTTCCTGTGTCTACTATCGGCAATAGGTGAATTATTGTCGCCACGGATTTCCTCACCAGATACGCCGAGACAGGTGCTCTTAGACGGGGAACCGCGGACGAGCCGGACGATTTTTTCTGGAGGCCATCGTTTTAAGGCACGCCGCTCCCGCCGTAGTCATCACGGACAGAGGCACAGCGTTCATGGCGAAGTTTCTGGACCACGTTCTACGGCTGAGTGGCACAGCCCATCGAAAGACAACAGCTTATCACCCGCAGACAAACGGGCTGACGGAGCGGCTAAACCGAACACTGGCTGACATGATAAGCATGTACATAGACGCAGATCACAAGAACTGGGACATTTTACCTTATGTAACTTTCGCATACAACACGGATCGTGAAGAAACCACTCGCAAGACACCTTTCAGTCTCGTTTACGGCCGTGAGGTTACGACAACATTAGACGCAATGCTGCCAGTACGGAAGAAATCACCCAACGAGCAGAAGACGCTAGGCAGCTTGCGCGCCTGCGGATCCACGAGCAACAGGACTGTGACGCCAGTCGCTAGAACGTTCGTCACAGACTCGTAACAAACAAGGTCGGTGACAGAGTCTGGCTCTGGACACCTATTCGTCGGCCTGGGCTCTCTGAAAAACTCCTGCGCAGATACTTCGGGCCTTGTGTAGTTCTCCGACGCATCAGTGAGGTCAACTACGAAGCCCTTCCCGACAGCCCACACTGTTCAAACCGACGACGGAACTTGCCCGAAGTCGTTCACGTGCTTCGTATGAAGCCGTACTGTGAAGATTTACAAACCTACCCAGTCGTTTTTTTGTCGCAGTTGGGTGAACTTCTATCATCGGGACGATGATTTCTTTTTAATGGCGAAGCTCCTTAGGGTGTGGGTCTGTCCCTCCTCTGTAGTATGTAGTAGTCGTTGTCGTCGTAGTTGTAGGTAGCCACGTCTACTTTTATAAAAAAAATTGACGGCAGATCCACGAGGTGAATGATGATGAGATTGGGCGAAGCTCCTGGAAGTAATCATCGGTTAAAGCGTGAAATTTCTTCCGTTAATTCGCCCGATAAAATTGACGTGAAACGATTGACAAACCTGTATCACGATATGGTTTTGAATATAAAACCATTGCTTTAGAAAACACCTGGCGTCTTTCGTTAAGCAGCTGGCGTCTTTTCGTTTTGCTTTAGAAACATCTGGCGTCTTTTCCTTTTGCTTTTAGAAAACATCTGGCGTCTTTCGTTGGTTTATTTCATCAATCAACGGCGTTTGGAACAAAATTTTTATTGTCTAATCACGCACAGGAGAAATCTCACCAGGAGTCGGCTTTTAGCTAACGCTTACACTTCTACTTCTACTAACGTTTCCTACTGGAACTTGCCAATGGCTGCTAATGGGGAATGAGAGACAGAAGAATTCGGCTTTTAGTTAACGCGCACGCTGCGAATTTTTTATTGTTCGACAACGCACAGGAGAAATCTCCCACCGGCACCACCTTGGAGGTCAAAGCGTAAGACTGGTTACGCACTACGACTACGACGAGGGACGAACGGGTGCCGCTTTAAGGAGCTTCGCCGCTAAAAATTCCGAAAGTTGTGTCCGAAGCGGGGAATCGAACCAGGGACCCCTCACTTCCGCACGCGCGGCGCTAGCCACTACGCCACGAAGCGCACATGGAAACACGCACCACGATGACACTAAATACCCAACATTAACGAAAGACTGCCCGTTTCTAACGATGGTGATGATGATGATGATGATTGTGGTTCGGTTAGGAAAGGACGCTAATTTCTACAGCCCATGTAGGGAGCACGGCTAAGCGTCCGTGGGGGTGGAGGAAAGGGAGTGAAAGAGATAGAGAGGAGAGAAAGGCCGTAGTGGAGGGCTCCGGAAATTTAGACAACTAGGGGTTCTTTAACGTGCACTGACAACGCACAGTACACGGGCCTCTGGCATTTTCGCCTCCATCGAAAATGCGTGGTAGTGATTATGGTAAGGAAAAGACGCTCATTTCTGCAGCCCAAACTGGAATGCGTTTGTGCTAGCGCGTTACGGCCCGTGTAAGAAGCTGGTGTAAGACGCTGTGGCCTCTCCGCCTTATACTCTCTCAGCAGTCATGTGATGGCGTCGGCAAACGCGGTGCGCGTTCCGGTCTGTGTAAGGGGCTGCGTAAGACGCTGTGGCCTCTCCCCCTTACTAGAGTGTACTGCACGTTTCTAACGCGTTTGTGCTAGCGTCCCCTTAAACGCGAGATCCCAGCGTTCGAATACAGTGTTTCTCACGTCTTTACATGATGATCGACTGGGCGAATTACACGGAAGATTCACGGTTTACCGATGATTCCCTCCGGAGCTTCGCCCACTCATCATCATTCACCCCGTGGATATGCTGTGATTTTTTAAAGGGGAAGCAATTGAAACAACTATACTACCGTGGGTATGTGCCAACGCAGACCAAGTAGACGTTTAACGCGCTTTCGGGCTGATCGTGCCGACGAAGAAGACGTTGGGCTCTTTTTTTGGACGAGCGATAAAGTGTTTTGCTTCTGCTGCTCCTGCGCCTCGTTGTGCCTTGTGCCTCGTTGATTACGCGTCGTTACAATATCAGGCATTACAGACGTATCCGAACACTCTAGATACATGGCTTGAGTGTATACGCATGTCATTATGTGATAATAAAAGTGCGCTTCTTGCTTTTTCTCTTAATAAACTAGTGAGGATCTCAATCATGCATCGTCAGGAGTTCATTCCCTAGGCAGATTCGTTGGAAAACTTCGGCATCACATCTAATGGGACCCTTAATTCGAAAGCTCACATTTAACATTTGGCAATTAAAGGCACACGCGCAGTGGGGTGGCTACGAAAACTTCAAAAGCGTAGAATTTGTTTGCGTAGATATACTGATAATGGCCTTCAAAATGTATGTGCGGCCCCTCATGGAACAGAGACGGGTGTTCTCTGAAAACGGAGCTTATAAGATTAGGCCTCTAATGCTATTAGAGAGGGAATTGCTGCGTTTGTGCATTAGCCTCGCAAAGTTCGTAGCAAACACTCTGTACATGGGGACACGCTAAATATGCTTGCGAACTAGGTTCAAAATTCTTACTGTTCAGACATCTTTAAATTTCTACAGTTATCACCAGAGACGATCAATGTATGATTTCAATAATGAACCCCGCTTATGTTTTGGAATACAGTGGTCGAGGCCCCATACTCCTCAGGCTATACCCGTACAAGCACAGGTAGGGCCTCTGATGGCAATTCTGAAGCAGCATTAAATCACCGATTACGCCTACATATTCTATTTCATGACTTTTCCCTCCAAATTCCAAACAAATATTTTTTCGGTATTTAAATAGCCAATTAGAGAATTACCTTGCTCAATTAGACATAAGTAGTATTATAGCAACAGACGCATCGATATCGAAGGAAAAGGCTGTAGTAGGCATTCTGTCCCCTTCTATTGACTGGCTTTTGTTGTTCACTTTTCAGGGCCGAGTTATTGGGTATCGTATTCGCGCTTTGTAAACTTTCCTCACATGACCCAGCAGCAGTTGCAATTACGCTCTCACGCGGCTACAAATTCAGGTCACCTCAATGTGTTTCATTGTGCAATTGCAAACTGTTCGTCTGCTGTGGGTAAAATGCCAATGTAGGTTATGTCTAAATGAAACGGCAGACTCGTTATCGGCATCATCTTTAAGGACTCCTATAATACAGTTTAACCTCACACTGTAACGTTACGTGACAGCACTGTGGTATAGAAGTGCTTGCTCACAAGGTAGGGTAGGCTCCTGTGATAAAAACATTACAGCATATCCACGGAGTGAATGATGATGAGCGGGCGAAGCTCGGGAGGTTCATCGTAGATCGTGCCGAGTTCCAGAATAATTCAGTTAACCGCACGCTACGAATCCTCATGGTTCAACTATGCACAAGTGAAATCTCCCACCGGCACTTCATTGCAAGTCAAGATCCAGTGCCTGTATATATATATATCTATATGGGTTGCCGGTGAACGCTTCTCCAACGCGAGCAGTCGGTATTTTTCAAACAAGAACCTCGCTAGGAGACGCTGCCTGCGCCAACGCTGTCTCTCGCGGGTCAGGGTGCGTTCTCCTTCTTTGCGAGCTGCTAGAGCGTTTATCTAAGAAAGAGCGTTTCCATAGCCATCGCGCGCCTTTCGCTCTCTCTCTATCTCTCTCTCTCACAAGGCAGCAGAGGCACGCGCCGGGAGAGAGAGAGAGAGAGAGAGAGGCACGCGCCGGGAAGCACGCGCCGAGGGCGAGTGCGTGCCTCCCGGCACGCGGGTTACGCCTGACGACTGATGCGTGACAAGGTTAGACTAAGAGGAGCTTCGCCCCTAAAACATTTAAGAACATGGAGCTGGAATGAACAGTGGTGAGCATCGCGGCAATTAGAGGTTTACTTTACCAGACTACTCTGTCGAATTCAGCATCTGAACCTCTACTTATAGAGAGCTAGCCTACGGCCGTCCCCACTATTTCTGTTTTCCATTGAAATCGAATCCATACACCCCTTCTTTTTACTCTGCCGCAGATACTCGGCCCAGAGAAAGAGGTTCCTGGAAAGTCAAACGCTGAAGCTGGGTATAAAAACGAAAATTGCAGTAATTTTATCATTTGCAGCCATTATATTTGGGTACTGTCGCAGAGGTGTCTGCTCCACTGTATTCGACTTCATAAATGAAACAAAAAGATTTGCTTGCTAATTACATTTACACTATTTTGCCTTGCAAATCCATCTTGTGCGAAAGTCAATCCAGGTGGTCTTCATATCGAGACATTTCACTGATCTCGCCTTCCTTCAATTCCATCTGTCACCCTGACTATTGGACCGTTCTATTTTTTTTCTTTCTTTCGACTTTGTTTTTTCTTCTTCCTCTTCCTGGCTCAGTATCTCTTGATGCAACCTCAGATTGACTGTCACCAGTGCCGCCTGATTCTTGGCTTATCCTTATCAGTGGGTGAGCGCCAGAAAAGAGGTTCATCCTCGTCATCATCGTCCGGCGCACGTCTCGCAAAGGTAAGCCCTTGTGTACAGGTTCGTACCACAGGCGCCTGTATCCTTTCATGTAAGAGCCTCTGCACAAATGCATACTGTTCTACAGCAAATGGATGGGACGGCGCCGCCAAGGCCACGCGTGCCAAGTCTGTCACCGTCTCTGGTTCGACGCCATTACGCTGAGCTTGGTGCGAAACATTGAGAAGCAGTCCCTGAACACCGCACTGCTTCGCAAGACGGTTCCCGAAGCCTGGGACTATGACGAAATGCGATTGGCCTGGCGACAAAGCCGCACTAGCCAAACGCCCACTAGATCCACCGTTTTGCTAGCCTTACGCCACTAGCGAGTCCTTTTTCACAACCATAAAATAAAAGTATCGATTTTACTGTCGATTTAATTTGCCATACCCACTTAACGCATAGCCTTCATTAACACTGAACTGACAGCATTATGCTTCCATAGACACATTTTTGCGCAACCTGCCACATTCAACAGGTTGCAACACGTCCGCATCATATAGTGTGCGCAGAGTTGTCTGATTGCGTTCGCGCAACAGCTGGTGTCTTCGCAAATTGCCGTAAAGCTATATGGGCTTATAACTGTTGCTTACGTTTAAACCTGCATTATTATAATGCCCTAGGTAATTTTTGCAGAACTGAGGTGTTATCTTCAGGATGCAGCTGCTATTTTCCGCGACGCGGAAATGGTATGTGTGTGCGAGCGTTTATTTTTGCCACGATCTGGCTTTCATAATTCCGCTTAGCTTATTCAGATGTACTCTCGTTCCGGCCTTTTTGACATATGTTATCTCTCGTGGATATTTGCGTCGGCGCTCACCAAAACGGTTACACAATTTAGAGCCCTTCCCTACAGGTGTGGCTCCAACAGTACCGAATTATGTTTAGAATCTAGGCTCTTTTAATCCACGTTTGCACACGTGTGTGGGAGAAGTATTAAATGTGAGGCATTTCTTGAAAAACTTGAGCACACTAGACGTATCTATCTATCTATCTATCTATCTATCTATCTATCTATCTATCTATCTATCTATCTATCTATCTATCTATCTATCTATCTATCTATCTATCTATCTATCTATCTATCTATCTATCTATTTACAGTATCTAGCCGACTAGGTGGCGGTGCTCGCCTGGCCGTCTTGTTCACACGATATGCGCCACAATTTGGATGGTACCCGACGATCATGTTACGAAACTGAATGATTGATCTTTACACTACTAACATGACATACTTGTCGTGTACTTCACGATAAAAGAGACTACAATGATGTGTGCTTTATGCCCACAAATATCAACCCGTAGTGTTGGGGCATGCGCCACCGGTGTTTCACTTTTATGCAGCCCATGTCGATCTGCGGCCCGACTAAAATAGACATTTAACTTATAAGTACGAGGACATACACTTTAATGCGCGTAACCACGAACGCCTTGTAATGTCCCAAGCCACACACCAAGCGAAGCGGTATAAGCGGGTATTGGACGAGGACGCCGAATGTGCCAAGCAAGGACGCTTCCACTAGGCTGCGGCGGTTCCTCCTACAAGGTATATATCAATGCATCTAATGCGCCGACAATTCTGATCATCATTCTCGTTTGACATTATTTGCGCGTGTTGTGTGTGTAAGCAACCTGAGAGCAATTTTTTAAACGATGCATACGTTCTTGTAGAAGTCGGCATGCTTTTGTCCAACTTTGCTCGATTATGTGGGAATACTTCAATTAGGGACGCTCATAATACCCATATGAAAGCACCGTAGCATGCATTTATATTCGATAAAACAGATGTATATCGTGTGCACTAACCATTATCACTGTTGTGCCCTAACATAAGCTGCCATTTAGTCATGACGGTGTGTCGAGTTCCCTAGTTACCCCTGTTGAACATATCCCTACAATTGCACAAATACGCTCATTCTACTCATAACACTACGCCGAATGCCACAGGATCCGTCATAGGCTACTGCTTCGCTGACTTGATCTGCGGAATATTTTTCCGTTTCTTCTTTCTGTTCCGGTAATGTTGCACCTTCTGTTTTTTTGTCAATATGTGTCTATGTCACCCCGCTGATTGCTTATACCACAAAACGTACTATTCCTGGTTTATTAAAGTATACGAACGATTTGTGAACCCTCACCGCATCGGTAGCTTCTTGAACTTTGAGACATGACAGGTTTTATTGCGCATGATGGGTGAAAGCGAAAGGCTGCTGCGTATGGCCGCCGCCCGTGATGGAGAAGGTCGTGAAGCGCGTGAAGTACTACCCCTTTTCCCACCTTCACCAGAGGGGTCCGAGTATGCCTTTGTTGATTGCAGGACGACGAGGCACGTGTGCGTATGGGTATAAAATGGAGTACGTTGCTTCTTCTGGGAAGGAAGTGAATGTGGCAACATCGTCGACAGCCACGGATGTGGTTTCTAAGCTAGTGACATTTAAATCTGGCTGAAATCGTGACCGTGAAAAACAATCCGAATATATCTATTCTGAGTTTGTAATGCGCAACATTAATTGGATTTGAATAACACTAACTGTTTTACGGACCATTCTGCACGTGATCTTTTTAACGTCGGCTGACGTGACAAGGATGGGAGAGCCTTATGTTCATGTGCAAGTACGCCTGTGCTTGGTCATTTCACTACAAAACCGTAGTTTGCCACATCAAATTTTTGCATATACGTGATCATTTCCCAATACATGAAGGGTTCCTACACACCGGATGTTACAGCGAACATTTTCAGATATTTCAGAATGGAGGAAAGTCGAGAGAAAAAAAAGTCAATATGTTAACGAGGAAGCAGTCAAGTTCCGCGCAAGTTGCTGATGATTCAAGACATGCACGTAGCCCAGGTGATGAAAAATGGTGAATGAATCTTCATTTAGCAGCCTTCTTTCGGGAAGCTTCTAGCCACAGAGAGGATAACGTCGTCTCTGTGGCTAGAAAGAGTTTTCTGTGGCCCTTAAATAGTTTCTTCAAATACGACGCAAACAATAGAGGTCTTGAGTAAAGAAAGTGCATCGAATAAATACTTTGCTTCCACTGTTCCAGAGCCAGAACGTTTGACGAAGCGGTGAATCGGACAACGGTGAGCATAACCTGCAATGCACATCAATTATTGAGCCCCTGAGGGACAACAGGTACCGCCGGAACGTTCTAACGGCGGAAAGCGATGCACGAAAAAGAAGGTGAAAGAGAAAAAGGCTTGAAATGAGAAAAATGTCTTGAAAAGAGTAAAGAAGCGAGCCATAGTGAAAGTCCATTATTCACATTCGCGTTAACGTCCATAATGCGGTTTCGATGCTAGATTAGTGGTTTTCTTTCTTTGTGGATTTGGGCTCTTGACTTACGCGCGCGGACTTGGCATGTTTATTATTAAAAGCCCATTGATGTGGTCGTGTAAGTTGCGCATGTAGTTATATTCTCCGAAACCACAACAATAATTATAACTGATATACGATCTCTTATCGAATAGTCCGCTTGCTCACAATTAATAGGTTTCAATACTACGCTCTATGCTGTATACCTGATCGCAAAAATGATATGCCGTTTGCCTTAAGTTGTTAACCGGGCGTTTTGTGTTTACGCCAGAGAATTTCACCACCACCGAGAGGCGCACACCTTGACTGTAAATCCAACAATCTTTAACAGTTGCTCCGCGGCGCCTTCCAGGGCAATACAGCACCTAATGTAGAAGACTGCGACGTAGCACGCAGATGTGATCATTCGGATTGTAGTTCCAGAAAGGAAAAAAATTGAGGGAGTCCCTTTCGGTCCAAAACACTGAGTGCCGAGTGATATGAAAAGCCTGTATTACCTTAGCGGAGGAGGCTTAATCGGTTCTGGTACGATTATGTCTAAGGTGAGGAAGCAGGTGACTCATGAAAAAGAAACGACCCGGGAGGAAAGGCGACGGAAGCTGATCGAGAACGTTATCAGAGATGACGAAATTCTTTGCAACAGCATGTGGGATGACGACGAAGGAAATTTTGTAGGCGACGCAGCTGCAGAGGTCGAAATAATATTTAGTAAGTGCCCCGCCACAGTGGTCTAGTGGTCATGGCACTCGGCTGCTGATCCGAAGGTCGCGGAATCAAATCCCGGCCGCGGCGGCTGCATTTCGATGGAGGCGAAATGTTGAGGCCCGTGTGCTGTGCGATGTCAGTGCACGTTAGAGAACCCCAGGTGGTCAAAATTTCCGGAGACCTCCACTACGGCGTCTCTCATAATCAGAGCTGGTTTTGGGACGTTAAACCCCACAAATCACTCAATAAATATTTAGTAAATAACGTAAAAACCGGAAATGCTGCTTCTTCACATGGTGATTCGAATAATAAAATGTCAAGCTCAGAGAACAGGGTGCTAAAGCTAAAAGAAACCAAGTTAATCTGCTTTATAAAATTCCCGATTTTAAGCCGACTACCAGCTTCTGACTGAATTTTGGCCTAGTTACTTGAGCCTTGCTTTGATACTTGTTCCGGTTACGTCAGCAGTAGTTTGGCCATCATCCATCAGTGATCACTGAAGGGAACGGTCCCATCTCTGAGTGGAAAATTGCTGAGATGCCGTTGTTCGCCGTCATTGTGGGCCTCTGCCATATCTAACCAAATGGGCAGTGCTGTTGCTTGCGTAGGATGCATCTCCTCGGCTGGGCCCTTCTTTGCTGACAATTATTTTTGTCTTCCTGTCGAGAAGTTTGGTCGCTGTTGAATGTAAACCCATTAAAAAAACTGTATCCTACCTGCACAAATACAACCACATCAGTTGGTAAGTGCCTACATGTGTACTGAAAGGAGTGCGCAGCACGACTGCTACCAAGTTGGTTCGTACGCGTAATCATCACGTTACCGGAGGTGAAATCTGGTTCTATTTTCATTGGTAAGCTCACACTGCGTGCTAAAGACAGGAAAGATGGCGGTTGCGTGGCTCGAACCACGCAAGCGAGGAGAGTTTCACTGCACTGTTTCGCTCGCCTAGAACGGTGCCTGACAGAAAATGCTCAACGAAGGAACGGGCTAGTATTACTTTACCTGGCTATCCCAGTCCCAGCATGAAGGTAAAGTTCATCTATGTCCACAGTCCCTCAGAAATACATGCCGTGGTCATATCGTTTGTTTTTTTTCTGTTGGACCAATAGGAGCACCAAACCTCATTTTTTTATATCGCATGGATACAATTCCACGATGATTCCGTGTTGAAATTGCGCCTATCCGTGAAAAAACGAAAACAGCTGAACGTGATGACTCTGCACCAGCTGCACGTGCAAGAGTTTCATTTATTTACCTTCTAGATACATCCTGACCATTTACAGGCCTTAGGCAGGAGGTGGGAGAGAAACACATCATAGAACGAAAACCGCGTAAAGAAAGACAAAAAAATCCGCATATAACGGAAGCAACAGTGGGCACACTCATAACGCATAGAGACGAAGCTCAAGGAACAAGAAAGAAACAAAGGTAACGAGAGCAAAACAACCAGGTGAATAAGCAAAGCGATAACCAGCGTTGTACCGAAAAGAAAATCAAAACGAAACATGAACAGTAACCTATGGAACTCTGATATTGTTTGCAGGAATGAATGAAAGCAATTGTACTGTCGGTAGTGAAAAAAAGTCGCATCATAACTGGTGTCAACGCTAAAAATTACGCGAAGACACGTGTGATGCGGTTGAAATGGGGCGGTGCCTATTGCACTTTATTTCTGATTGCCCACGTGCCTGAATCAATGTTGGCTCTATTACAGTGCAGGGCACCTTTCTGCAGAAAGTGAGGGTGGACAGATACAGTGCACAACAGCGACATGATTTCTCTTTAATACAGTACACGACGGTGTTTGATGTATTGCTGGAATGCGCATTCGGAAACAACCATGCGCGACTAATAGTGGCCGCACTCCATGATGCGATAATGCCGTATTCTTGCTGACAATACGCTCTACTGTTGAAGGAAATACCGAAACTTCATCAATACGATGCCGCTGCCTAAATCTAAAGGGTTGTAACAGGTAGGTAGGTAACAATATTAAATACAATTAGTAGTGGCTGGGCCCCTAGACGTCCGGGAGTTCTTTGGTCGACAGCTCCTGGCACGCCCCTTCTACCAGACAGAGCTGGTCGTCCGAGCATTTGGCCCGAAGGGCGGCCTCGCACGAGAAAAGGGAAGGGTTGCGAATGCGTTCTACTGCCATTGGCTTGGGGCAGCTCCACAAAGAGTGGAAGAGATCTGCCTTGGGCGCTTGGCAAGTGGCGCATTGCGAACTGTGGAGGCGAGGGTAAACTAAATGTGCCAGGTAGGAGGAAACAAATGCCTTGGTGCGGACCTGGCGCAGACTGAACTCTGATGGGGGTCTGCGAAGGGTGAGGGGGAGGTAGCTCCTGTCGACCTTTCCTGTAGTATGTCGTAATCTAGTGGTAGGTGTAGATCGGGCAATAGCAATTGTATCGGTGCACGGCACAAGTGCGTTGATTTAAGGCGTACGCGTACTTGAAAATGTTCCTTGTCCGGCGGACGCGTCCTCATGCTGAACACAGCACCATTGAGCTACCCGTATTCCTATACTACGAAGAAAAGGCACAATAGTGAAACAGGCCAGAGAATTTATGCTCGACAACCTCGGCTGCTGAACCGAAGGTTTGTGCATTGAATCCCGGTTGCGGTGGCAGCATTTCAATGGAAGGCAAACGTTGAGGCCCGCGTACTGTGAAATGTCAGTGCACGTTAAATAATTCCATGTGGCCGTAATTTCGGGGGCCCTCGACTGCGGCGTCTCTCACATTCATATGGTGGTCTTGGGACCTAATTTATTGTATGTATTCTCACATTCACGTTCACTTTGCAGCATCGGGATAAAGTTTCTCAGAGCGCGGGGGGGGGGGGGGGGAGGGGTTGAGAAAAGCGCGCTTTTTTGTTTTGTGTACGGGGAGAGCCGTTAGCACTTTCCTGTGATGCACAGCGTAGACCGCGCTGATCTTACATGGCGCTTCGAGAATGGTATCGATTGTTCTGGAAACTTTGCTTGCCGACGAGCACATTTGAGCGCCTTCCAGAATGTCAGGGACAACACCAGAACGCGTTGTGACAGGCGCCTAGAAGCTGACACACGTCACTGTTGGCGAGTTTTTGATCGACAACTGCTGACGCCGCTATCTTCTGGCAGTGTTATTTGTTTCGCTTTACTGGACATAGGTTAGCCCTATAAACACTTCGACTTACAACGTCTGCAGTTCGACTGTGCGCTTCAGCGTCACGATCACGTGAAAATAAATAACAGAGTGTGTGCATCACTATGGACTTATGTGCGCAATAAAAAGTTCACAATGACATCGCGCCAACCAAGTATATAACTAAAAGCCGGTGAAACGGCCAAACATGGCTAAATGTTGCGAGAAAACATGCTTGGCACGATGTGGTATTCTGGGGCTGGAGCAGCAAAACTGCCTGCAATCTGTGTTTCTCAGTGCAGGGTGATTGACTGTCCCGCTTTCGCAACACTTCGTACGTGCGTACCAACGAAAAAATCGCTTGCACACGTCTTCACTTCCTGGAAAAAATCACAGTTTCGCCAGAAGGGCGAAGCAATGAATGCCATATCAATGCACGACATGATATACGATGCAAGAGTAGCAGCTTTAGGGGCAGTCTGAATTGCAGTCAATGTGGGCTTCTTAAGCAAGTATGCAGATGCTTAAAGTACCATGTGGGGATCAAGCGGCAGAGACAACGGCCGAGCATAGCTGCGAGCTAAGTCATGTTGCTTTGATATCTTCTGGCACGTACTTCGCAGCGCGCGACCGTCCTAAGCAGCGTACGCTTTGCACCATCGATAAATTTGGCCGAGCACAGCGGCATCAAGCGAGCACGCTCCCTCCTGCGCTCGTAGACGCATTCGTGTGAACGCTATGTTGCGAGGGCATTGTATATATACGAGGCGCCAGGAACCAAGGTGCTGCTACGCCGTGCGCAGCGTGTCTGATTGCCGCCGAGATAGCGCACGCGCCAGCGATGGCGACCACGCGAAGTCCACATTGGTCGCACGAGCGAGAACCCACCCTCCAACCACTCCTGCCTATTCAAGCTCGATAAAGACGGGCGGAGTGTTTGTCCACCGCTTCGACGCAGGCCTCCCGAGCGGGGTCATATTATCGCATGGGTACTCCGAAGGACGGAGATGGGCCGGGGCTCATTTGATCTCTTCTTCAGCCGCGTTCGGCGGCCCCGGTCGCGTGCTTTTACCCGCAGGTAGAAGGTGCGATGCGTGGGGTTATCAACTTGAACTTTGTATGAGATATGACGGCGACGCCAAAAACCCGTCGAGACTGTCCATATAATTGCTCTCGCAATTAAATTCCTGCAACACGCTATGCACGACGCGAATCACAACGGCAACGGTCCGTTAATCGAAAACACCACAGACGAAGCGAATCACAACCGCAGTGGCCCGTTACTTCTGCATATCGGCTCAGTAGGCGTCCAGACGGAGCGATAACCGAGAACCGGCGAGCGATGGCTCACCAAATTGAAAATGCTTCGTTTCTCCCCGATATGCCAACAGCGGAAGAAAAGCACCAGTTCCAAGTGAACGAGTATGCAGTAGCGTGGGTGATTTCTATTACTCACAAAATCGAGAATTCAAAATGAGTAGAGCTTACCGCGCAATTCTTTGACTCGTCCTGTCTCGTCCCCTACGCTGCACGGCTGGAATTCGCAGAAAGACTTCGAAGGAAGTGATTAAACATGAAACGGCCGCGGCACGTTCAAACGGGAACTACTGTGTGGGAGCACCGCGGCGCCGGCAGTGTTCTTGTGCACACATTGGCCAGGGCGGCGTCGCGGCAAACGATCCGAACAAAAAAGTAGGGCGTGCGCATTTTAATCCTGCAATATGAACATGTGTATAGTACGCCCCTTCTATGGATCGCAGATTATAGCGGTGCTCGCAAACGACGAATCAAAATAAGAGCTTATTCTGCCTTAAACAGTGTGGCGTTGAATATTCCCCACTATTTAACATACGTGCCATGCAGTTCTGGCGGTCGTACGGCGAGAGAATAAAGCAGTCTCTTAAGTCACCCTTGGTAGGGAGTGAAACAGCCCGTCACTCTTTCGGTCCAGAATGAGTGAACAGCCCATTCTCTCTTTCACAGGGTAGAATGAGAAATGCAGAAGCAGGGAAGCTTTCACTCTTAATGCAGAAGTTGCAGTTTTTAGAATGCAGGCTGCCACAAGGCTGCGGGGGCTCCTCTCACACGGTATATCTGGTCAAAAAACATATTGCGCCTGCAGTCGTAATGGTGGTGCTTTTGTAACGTGAATCGCGCTTAATATGTGATAAGCACTATCTGAACAATGCGCATGTCCTGCTATCATTCGGTATGTCTCTGTGCGCAACTTTTGAGCGGGGTGCATAGGAATACCTCAGTGAACGACGCACACGATAGCACACGATATAACGATAGCACACCATTGGAACGTACATTGCTATTTGCTCTGTTTAAGCAGACTTCTGTATTTTAAAGTAATTAATTTCCTTTATGGAAGCCTAAGGGCCCGAAGGCATTACGTAAGATAGCAGAGGCTGAAGGGTGAGTACATAAGTTTCTAAACACTACAATAAAAGCCATTGGTAGAAAATGACACAAAAGAAAGAAAACGAAAATTGTAGAATCGGCAATAGGGCACTTAACGACACGCTGTGGTAGGGGCATATGTTAGAGCAAATGGCAACTTAGTTTTTCACGAAATTTTTTCTTGATCTGAGCAGGAGGCAAGCCTGTTTCACACTGTACAAACACTTCTTGGCGAGCAATACGACATGTGTGAGCTATTTTCCAAGATGATTCTACAGGTTTGATAAGAAGCTATGCCTCGTATGCGACTTCTAAAAGTACGAATGAGGCAGACAGAAACGAGGAATTATACGACGTGATTTGAGGGTTGGGAGTGACAAGGTTTGTTTCAAAGCCGATATATTAATGTGCCAGGAGTATCGGGGTCATATAAAAAGTGGTGGGCAGTTTTGTGCTGCCTCTATTACATCCGTGAGATATGATTGCGATAAGTGCCATATGGGATTACGCGTGCTTCAGCTTCGGTCACAGATGTGTTAGGTATGCCAGCATCTTGATGTCACAGGATGTGGATTAAAGACCACGATATAGGTAACTAAGCGTGCGTTATGCCCCGGAGCCGTTTGTTCGAACCAGTTCTCCAGTTTTAAATCATTTTTCAGGTGCTTCAACCAAGAACCCAGGAGTTATGCACTCAACCTCTTGAACGGTCCAGGACACTTCATCCACTCAGCTTCTCTACTGCACCTTTCCCGGCTCTCCTTCGCTCTTCTACGACGTTTTTATTCTTCAGCATCACACAGTCTGGTTATAAATAATACACGGCAAGTGCAGCGGCGCCGGACAAAGCATTACGTTGGCAAATTCACTTTATCCACTTTCTATGGAAAACAAAAACCCATTCGGAACATTCTTGGTCATTTATTGCAAACTAAAATCCCAATTCGGACCACACCCTTAACGGCATAGTTAATTACTTCTAGTTCTGAAATAACGTTTCTGGCTTAGTCACCGAAAAATTTTTTTTAACCGCAAATATTGGCTTTTTACTTAAATTACTTTTGGGCACTGCCCCTATTCTTTTATTTTGATTGGTTTTAAGCCCGATATACCTTTTGGTGGTGCGGGCTTCCCCCACTTTTCTTTTCCCTTTTATTTCCATATATTGGGGGGATACAATTAGCAATTAGCAATATGTGATAACCATGATAGTGAAGATGTTAAGTGCACTCCTGAATACCTGCATCGGTCGAGCTGGTGGGAGACGCACTTACGTGATTTGTATGGTTACACATGCGCATGTGTGGTTTTATGTGGGGTTAGCCATGCGCATTTCAGAATGGGTAGCCTGCGCAGATTCCGTGACTACTCAACCATGAGTACTAACGAGACTTCACAAAAAGGAGTAACCGTTAAAGTAATACGATGTATTTCAAATTTAACCGTAATGCTTTCACGCCGTCATCAACCCCCCGCCACGGTGGTCTAGTGGCTAAGGTACTCGGCTGCTGATCCGAGGGTCGCGGGATCGAATCCCGGCCGCGGCGGCTGCATTTCGATGGAGGCGAAATGTCGAGGCCCGTGTGCTGTGCGATGTCAGTGCACGTTAAAGAACCCCAGGTGGTCGAAATTTCCGGAGCCCTCCACTACGGTGTCTCTCATAATCAGAACTGGTTTTGGGACGTAAAACCCCACAAAACAACAGCCGTCATCAATGACGCGTAAGGCCTCTTATAGAAAACGGTCGGGTCGCGAAACCTGGGAAACATCCAATAATATGTGAATACGTACAAATACAGCTTACTACTCGTAATTTTATCCACACTGCCCGCTGCGCTGGTAGCCTACCAAATATGTGGTAAATGCCTTTGACACCGCAAAGCGCTCGTGCTCACTTAATCTCGCATGAGGTTGTTCGACGCTTCACATATAAGGAGATGATCTGCGCGAAAATTTCAAAACATTGTCCGTTAAGGTGCCAATGTAGCCCTCTTTAATTCTATTTACTCAGACGTCGTTTTTTAAGTCGTAGCCAATAAGAAGACATTATAGTTCATCACCTGCGGCAGCAATGTTGTAAAGAAGCAAATGAACTCAAGAAAACGCACTGACCAAGCACTCCGTACCGAAGCTCAGCCAGCGTAGCCTCGACGCTTAGCAGTAGGTTAATCCCAACGACGTATTGAAGCCTTGCTCGAATATTTACATGTTTGTCTGTTAATGAGCTTGGCCGCACGATTCCCTACGGTTTCCCACAGTGTTTACTTCAAATGGCCGCACATCATGGCCACACACTGTGCTTCGCACGATCGCGGTCACGAGGAGCGTAATGAGCGGTTCCCTCTGTTCAACTAACGCCGAAAGCGGGCGTTGGCCCCGGGGAAGTCGTTCCCAACATTGCCACGTTGACGCTGCTCTGTCCGCAAGGCCGCCGCCCTGGCTCGCCGCTGTCGCTTGCGTTCGACCTCTCGACTTAGATTGAGAGGTCAAATTTTTATCAGATGCAGCTTTATGCTGAGTGAATCCACCTACAGAAAAGTAATCTTTTATGTACAGTCTTTTTCAGTTCCCTTCATTGGGTATGTACCAGTCTGGAAGGGAGAACAAGCGAGTCCAATGGTTACACAGCCAAGGACGAGCAGAACTATAATATTAGCATGAAGCAAATTAAAAATTACAATTAAAATTGTTGCCGTTCTTACTGGCCCTTTATCTGTGTGCTCCTCTCTGTCTGCGCTTGGGGCGCAGCCTGCATTAAAGCTCTTCAATTTTTTACCTCTTGGTCAACTATAGGCTAAAATGTATTCACTAATCTGGGTGCCTGGCCACAAAGATTTGTTTTTAGATGAAAGTGCCCATTCGTTAGCAAAGGCGTCGCTTCATACGCCTATAATCCGGCTCCTACGGGCAACTGCACACTTAACGGTGGCCAGATTTCGCGCGTTTACACTTTAAAAGGATTGTAAGAGCCAGTATGGACGCCTTCTCCAGACTGTAAAGTACTCGTATTCACATGGCGTAGCGGATTAGCAGCACAAGGGTGATGGAGGCTGCCATCACAAAACTAAGTTGCCGAATTCCCTCCCTAAATATTTATTGGTGAAGGCCCGGTCTGGAAGCTTCGTCACTGTGCGCCTTCGGTAGTTAGGCGGAAACGAATCATCACTTTTTTATATGTTGTTACCGCTTCAAAATACAGCGAAAGAAGGTTCACGAGCCAATTATTCCCCAGCTAGGCCTGGAATTGGCTGATCTGACCATTCTTTTGTTCGGAAGATCCGCTTTGGGGTACAGTCACAGGTACGCTTGTTCAAGCAACAAGGAAAGTTGTAATTGCAACCAGAAGAATTTTACCTTAATCTTCGTCATTTGAACACTGCCAAACCGCAGATAAAAAGTACTCCTTTAATTCACGACAGTCTTGGTGAATCCCCTGTATTGAGTATGTACAAATTCCCAGAGGAGAAGAAGATTTTGAATCGTTAGCATGGTAAATTCCACAAATTAAATTCCCTCCAAATCCTCCTTTTTTCTATCTGTTCCTTTCAATCATTTCAAACCAAAACGTAATTATCAAAGAACTCTTGGCCAATCCCCCCTGGTGGGTAACCGTCGTATGTCATCATCATCATCATCATTATCATCATCCGAGTCAGTTCTGTATGGAGACCATGCGACATCTCCGTCGACGACATCGCTATGCATCGAATAGCCTGGGCGCCGTCGTCGATGCCGTCGATCAGCATAAGAGACAGAAAGGAGTCCTGCCCGCTGAGAGTATCGAAAATATGACGCCTCGAAGACGCACGAGCCCGACAAAGGTGAGCGCGTCGCTCGCTTCGCGCATGATTACGCACAGTCAGGCTAGGATAATGGCATCGCAGATTCACGGTGCAATAGGGATGTCATCTGCTGACCGAACATCGCCAAGTGAGCCTACCGTGCGGCCGTCCCGAGCAAGGAGGTCAGGGCCACGCCTCGCTCCAGGCGTTCTGAACCAGGCCAACAGCGACGCTATCTCGTGGGTACATGGTACCACCTCGTTAAGAAGAGCTCAACGAAAAGCTGGAAAGCGCGTTCTATCGGTGAGCCTGTCTCCATCCTGCAGCAATGGCGAAATGAAAGGTACCACGGACGGAAGCTCCAGGAGGTATAAAGGGCGCAGAGGCATGCCCTCGAAATTTCAATGGTCGAGCCTAGTGACGCCTTCGTCCTGCGAAAACGACGTGCACTGGAGCAGCTTGAAAAGACCTCGGCGCATTATGGCCCAGTACGCGACCACGGAAAGTGGGGAAAGAAGATGCTGCTCTGAAACCTTCGGAAGCAAGAATCGCTCACCAAGGATCAGGAACCTTTGCGTGAGCAAGGCACGTGGCAACCCCTGGGCACCTAAGCAAACCCGCCAACCGGCACTCGGAGACCATGACCAGGAAGCGTTCAAGGCTCGACGACATCGCAAGACAAAAGCAACTCACACAGATGAAGCAGGATGCCAAAGTACGGCACCCATATGGCCAACGACGCCCCACCTACAATGTAAGGGGGAAGGAAAAGCTAAGTATACAAGACTGATGACGCTCACAAAGCCTGTCAAGGAGCGCAGCAAATCATCAGCGTCAAGTTTTGTGAGTCGACTTATGGACGCCTGCGTTTGGGCATTTGCAGCCGTTGGATTCATCGTGTTTGTTCAAATAGTACTTTGTCCGTAATCGCGACATTTTCCTTTCACTATTGCGGCAGAGTGCAAAGAAATTTGTGATAACGCTTGAGAAATTCATTGTATTCTGGATCAGTTTCTAGACTCAAGGGCATGAGCGCCCCTCTCGTCTTAGCTAGCAACGCGCCTTGAGTTTTGCGCTTTCCTTAGAGCGACCCGTTCATGACATAGTTATCATATTTTTGGTAAAAATTATCCCGAACATGTCAGAAGTGTGTGATGTGTGGAAACTCACTCCCCCTTTAAGAAATCGGTGTGATTACATTTCGACATTAGGCAGCAATAATGACTGCAAAATGCTCTCCAGGCCGCGCCGAATTACACCAAAATAACCTTTGTCATTCTTAAAGAAATTAAAGAGCGGCATAGAGAGAGAGACAGAGAGAGAAAAGGACGGGTTTTGGAAGAGCTCCGTTTCCTCTACTCAGACTTTTCGGCAGGACCAGTATTGTATGCGCAATAATTGACTGCGATCAGTGATGCTGTGTAATATTTCTATCAACGTTTCCTTAGAAATCGCCTTAGCGCCCCTATGAGAGGCGTTGTGCGATGCGCGCAAGGGTAAATACCCGAAGCGCGCAAATACCGGCACGAGAGTAAAGCGAAGCCAGCAGGCACTTTTGTGATGATGATAATGCTTATCTGCCGTGTTGTCCGCGCGGATAAATTAAAGTGCCAGGGAAGAAGAAAGCTCTTGGCCAGCTACGCGCAAGCGGTTCGAAGACTGACGGTACGGCGTACACAGTGGCGTTCCCCTCCTCCACCCCCCCCGAGCGACAAAATGAGCTCGGCAGAAGGTAGGGCCGCAGTTCGTGGCCATTACAAGAGTATCCGGCCCGACGTCGCCGAGACAGTTCGGCGCTATCTCGTTCTTCGCAAGTGGCCGGGCTGTTTGCCGACCATCGGCGGCTGGTCGGCCAACGGATTCGAGCCGACATCATGGTTGCAGGCTGTCCCTGCAAGGGCCAGCCTCGGGCCACACGCGCGGCCCGAGCCCTTGCCGACGGTGGCAAAAGCAGGGCCACTGTGTTTCTGGGTTTATTCCTTGCGAAATATGCAGAATTAAATTCATTGCAAGCCTATATTATTTCGAGCTACTTAATGAAATAAGCAATAGTTCGTCCGCTTGGACTCATGTTCGCAGAGTGCTTGAATCAAACAATAGGAACTACAAAAAGATTTCTCTTATTAATGCTTCAAATGACGAGAAGTAAGAATTAAAATCTTCTTGCAACAAATAATTTTATTCGCGCTGTTAAAAATAATTAACCGGGTCCACTTGTATTTGCTCATACACATCACGGCTGTAAAATATATAAGTGCTGCTGCTGCTGCTGCTCCAATAAATCCATTCAGCGGCATCGACCTCCCAAAACCACACGGAAACAATTATTAATCTTCACAATCAATTTATTTTTGAATGACATCAGTCATAACTAACGGTTTTCTATCACAGACGCCTTCTATTCCGGCCAACCGTCCATGTAAATTGCACGAATAAGCGACGTTTTAGCGACCTTGCTTGCGGTAGCGGGTGCCTCCAGGAAGCTGTTCCGAATGGGCACATGCAAAGGAACCCACCGTAAACACATGGTCAAGATACAAATACAGTCAGTTTGCTGACGAAAAAATAACAATGGCACGACTACCTTACATGATAAAGGCGCACGACAAGCACATTTTTATGCAGCAATTTAAGCGCATTTAATTAATGACAATGTAAGCAAAAAAAAACTCTATAACAAAAATAATTACAGCATATCCACGGAGTGAATGAGTGGGCGAAGCTCGGGAGTTTCATCGTAGATCGTGCCGAGCTCCGGATTAATTTAGTTAACGCGCACGCTACGAATCCTTATGGTTGAACTATGCACAAGTAAAATCTCCCACCGGCACTTCATTGCAAGTCAAGATCCAGTGCCTATATATATATATATATATGCATGCGTGGCTGGTGAACGGTTCTCCAACGCGAGCCGTCGGTATTTCTCAATCAAGAAACTCGCTAGGAGACGCTGCCTGCGCCAACGTTGTCTCTCGCGGGTGAGGGCGCGTTCTCCTTCTTTGCGAGCTGGTAGAGCGTTCATGTAAGAAAGAGCGTTTCAATAGTCAACGCGCGCCTTTCGCTCTCTCTCTCTCTCTCTCTCTCACAAGACAGCAGATGGAAGAGTGAAAGAGAGAGAGAGGCACGCGCCGAGGGCGAGCGCGTGCCTCCCGGCACGCCGGTTACTCCTGACGCCTGACGCAGGACAAGATTAGACTAAGAGGAGCTTCGCCCCTCTTAATAGTGCTCCTGGGGCTCGAGGGGAGCAAGCGCGCCGCCCCCTTTGCTTTCTCGAGTCGGAGGCCATGTGTTCGAACAGCCGAGTGTTGCGTCAAAGGGCAGACGCTGTCGCCAAAAAATCACGGAGTCGACTGTCACTCCAAAGATAAGCATGATATGCGAATCCTTTGCACGTGTGGCACCAGAGTCCGCGGGCCCTCTTGCTCGAAAGTGTCAGTAAAATTAAACAAACGCAGATGCGGAAATCAAGGCGTTCAGAAGAGAGGCGCACCCTCTTACACTCACACCATGATGAACGCGCACCGCGCTCGCCGTGCCGACGCGGGTGTCGAATTTCTTGCCCAAGGTAGCCGCAAAACGCCTGAAAAGAAGCGAGCCTTCTCTCCCATTCTCCGGGTACTGGCCCTTGGGCAGCGCTTTGCAGACCTAGGAGAAGTATACCGACAGTCTCGACTGTTTACGATTGTCAATTTGGCACTCATTTCAAAGTATTGGTGTTTCTTCCGACTTATTAGGTTGAGATGTGACTTTGATTACAAATCACTTGTTGTTCTTTGTGATTACTTTGCGCGTTGCCTGTTTGTGAGCGTTGATGAAATAAGAAAGTGTGCCCAGGCATAAAATGGAACCATGTCGCGTACGACAGGGCAAAGTGGAGGTCTGGCGGTGGACGTAGAAGGCTGGAGGTCGCAATAATTTTTTTTTTGCGACTAAGCAATTGTCTAAGTTATTTATGAGTACGCGGCGCTTGTACTTCTTTTCCGGCTTATTCACGGTCTCGTTTTTGAGCGTGTCAGTTGTAGCTATATCCACTGAAATTGGCTTATATAAATACAAGGGTGCATATTTCCAACCTGTCAACGGCCACTTTCTCGCGCCTCCTTACAAAGCTTACGGTTGTCTCATTACCTCTTCACACCGCATAATTAAAAAATTAATGAATATATAAAACACAAGCAGTAGGAAACTTATGAGTGCAGGTTATGTTGGCGTTTGAGCAGTACTGTCAAGAGTGCTTGAGTTAGCATAATTAAGCGAGAAGTGTATGACGCGTTGATTTTACCTTCCGAAATGATTCGTGAGCTGGTTAAGTGTTGAGAACAGGTTCAGGGACCGTCATAGATTCTTATTTATGCGAAGCGGAATTTAGCCAGAGCGAAATGGAATGAGCTGGAATCATAATCCGAATTGAATTCATTTTCTTTTTCTTGCGGTCCGACAAGCTGGTATCGCCAAAATACGCCGCCCGCAGGCGCGAAAATGTAGCTTTTATTTTCGCAAGTATACGCAGAAAAGATAAGCACGGACGAAACTACTACGCTTCATAACATTTCAAGAATGATGCTTAAGCGGTTTATTGCAGTTTCCGAAAAGTGTGCAATACTTTGAGGACGGAAAAGAAAGTGGGAGCCGCTATGCTACCTCCAAACCGCACAGCTCCTTTAAATGTACCAGAATATGAAAACAGAAATTCTGCACTTATTTAACAACAAACTTCCTAAATAGCCACAAAACAATATTCACAGAAGAAAATAAACAACACACGCTGACCTGCCCGTATCCAAGTGCAACGGCACGAAATTTAACAAGTAACTGTCATACTTTTGTTTTAGTAAACACTTACAGTCACACAAATGCGCAATAAATTTGGAAATGATGTGAACAAAGTAAAATTATTTTTGCTCATTTATTGCAAATGGTGGATGAGGAATGCGATACGCATGAGCTTAAGCAACAAAAGAAGCCCGAAGACATGCGCATACGGAGGAAGCAAATCACAGACAGCCTTAACTAGAGAGTTGGTCCTTGCGTTTTTTTTTTTCTGTAATTAGGTCGTGTCACATGACCTCTGAGAACCTTGGTAAATTTGTGCATCAGCGCTGCCATTACATCGCCGCATTCGAATGAACGTGCGTTCTTACGAGGAGACCACGTGATGGGACGACACTTGTGGCTTCAATTCTGTTACGGCACCAGCGACGCTCCCCCTACATTTTTCCATCACCACACATAAATGTAACTGATACGCGCGGTAAACGCAGTGTCGCATGCATGCTTTCTTATAAAAATACGCGCGAAAGAAATGATATCACGTGGAACACCCACTTACTTAGAAGAATATTGGGGATCCTCAAGTCGAACAGCAAGCCGAGCGAGTGCCAGAAGTAACGTTCGATGGCGGCGAAATGCTACAAATCCGTTCATTGTGCGACGTCGTCAACGTCCAGCTGGTAGAAATTGTCACAGACCACACTATGGCGTGTCGCCGAGCCTTCCTCTCTCCAAGGGTAGTGGAGTTAGCGTTTTCCTCTCCACAACCACTTTGTGTACAGAATCGAGCTTGCCCTCAGAATCGAACCCTCAGAAGACACAAGTCGAGGCTCTCGCACAACTCAAATGTAGACCTTTCCACAAATCGCCCGTCCCCAGCAGCTTCCGAATGACATGCACGCGCCCACACAAGCACATACACACACACGCACGCACACACAATGGTAAAAAATTAAAAACACTACGCGGGAAACGACAGGAAACGAGAGAGAGCGAGGCCGTGCATCAGAGCGAACAGGGGGCGAAGATTTGTGGTTCGACGCAGCGGGGTGGGGTGGGCAGAGGGACAGCTATTCAAAAAAAAATCACGCGGCTACCTCTGCTGCTCTCCGTGCCTGGGTTGAACCTTGCGCATTATGAGCGACGCTGGGGGATGAAGCCAACTGCTTGGTGTTGTTTTGGACCCCAGTCCGAGACGGTTACTCTGCCTTGGATTCTTGGCCGCTACATGTTTCTGATTGTTTTGATGGGTTGCCACAAAGTCAGTATAATGCAAAATATGTTCGCGGGGGTGTTTCTTACCAGTGCAAAACTTAGCCATAGCGTAAATTGTACCTGTGGACGACCGCTTCGGCTTATATGAACAATACACCTGCTGAGCAACGGCAGTCGTGTACTGTTCGCTTCTTCAACCCGTGGTCCCTTACACCATGTAGTAAGGAAAAGCAAGACAATAGGCGTATTTACCGGGAAGGGAGAGAGGATCACCACTGATCCCCAAATGTAGGAGGCTGCATGTGTCTAAAATAGTTCGCGGTGAACCATCGTAGCCTGATATACCTGGCGTGCTCTTTCTTGCGCGCTTTTCACCGACATTACTTTCTTTTATAGTGCTCGGTGCTGAAATATCGTGGTGTAATTGTTCAGGATAAGTACGTGTTGACTGTTTCTTTAAGGAACCAATGATTGTCATTTCTGTGATCTATGTTACTCTCGGTATACGGAGGTTCTCTCAACAAGAAATTCGGAGCAGACAAGCTGTTCTCTAGCCAAAAACGTGATCGCATGCCGGAGCCCTTGCCCTCTGCAGGCAAGGCGAACAGGCAAAGCTCCGATGGCTGTGAAATGGTAATAAAACGCAGTCCGACACCGCACTCTGCCGAGAACGTTTGGCCAATGCACAGACGAGCTCTCTGGCCAGCACAAAAGCGCGCGCTCGGCGCTACAGCCTCCTGCTACCTCGTGCCGCCGTCGGTGGCCAAGCTAGCGCCGGTACAGTGCGCCACACGTGCCGGTGTGGTCGGCTGCCTATGCCCGCCCGTGCTCTTACGGGAACTATGTCGGCGCAGAACCTGTAGCCGAGCGAGGACCAACACTGGCCAAAAGGCGATGGTCGGCCAAGTTTGCTTGGGCTCCTACTTCCCCCTCCTTGCTGCACTATACTGCACAAGGCTACTCCATGCTCTACCATCTCCCCTCCTCCTTACTTCCATCCTCAGTATCACGCAATTCTTCCTCACCCAAACTGCTTCTCTAACTCTTCCTCGTTTCTTTTCCTCTCACCCTCAGTTTCCTTTCTCTCTTCTTGCTACACGATACTTTAGAAAGCTACGCTAGTGTACCATGCCCCCGAGTTCTTTCCGTCATTATCATACTCATGACATTTCTTCTCACTCTCAGCTCCCTTTCCCATTCCTTCTTGCCTGTACTCTACAAAACTAAGCTATGCTCCACTCGCTTGGTGTTTGCCGTGCTACCTTTTAATGATCTGCAGAAATATGCGCCTATTGCCTTTCCATCGAACCACTCTCTCTCTCTGCTCTATTTGTTCCTTCTTTCTATCCCCACCTCCACGTTATTCTTCCGCACACCCGCCTCGCTTTCGAGCCCGTCCTACTCTTCTTCCTGCTCATCCTGACTCCCTTTTCCCAGTCCTTGCTACACCATACTGTGCGACGAAATTGACAAAAATGAGAGTATCGCGCTTGAGGCGGCGCAATACTCTAAGGCGACCGATAAATGTGTGGGTGCATTTCAACCGCAGGATAGAGTTGTTCGTTACAACTGTGCCAAGTGGCCAGAAGCTGTAATAGAGGGGCGGACTCGGAGGATCTCGGGGTAATTTCAAAAATGTCGGAACCAGCGGAGAAAGAAGCCAACGAAATAGCCAGGGAAAAAGAGGCGGCGTCGGTAACTGACGAAATAGCGAGTGACCGACACGTGGAACTCTGAAGGGATGGCTTCGTACAAGACGGTCCTTCCGTTGAGAAAAAAGAGCGATGAGTGAAGTCATGTGAAATGGCGTCAAAAAGATCGCTAACGTGAGAAGCCGCAAAATGCCCAGACGTAGAGAACACCGAGCGCGACAATATCACCTGGCAAGAAGTAAGGGCCGTTAGCTGGTTTAAAGCACTAATCAGTTCAGTGAGGAGCTGGGACTGTTCATGCCTCGGCATTCGAGCGACCTTCGGGTGCCACGGAGGTCAGACGCGGTCAGCGTAGCAGAGGTGCACGGTGGAAAGCGGATGCGCTGAAAGGACACAGTTGGGCACTGCACTGACAGGTGCACAAAGGAAGAATCCTTTTCTCGTGTGGTCGTGATCCCTTACGCGGAAAGAAAGAAACGCGGTTTTGCCGAATCAAGGCGCACGACAAAGCGTATTTGTTTACTTCCGCCTTTTGTTGGCCCTGGCGATGGCGAAAGACGTCGGGGGTGCACACCATAGGGTGCGATTTAAAAGGACAAGTAATCAAAAGCAGCGACAGTCGTTTGGAGTCATTTTGCGCATGCGTAAAAATGGTGCAGGAAAATTTTCTTTTGTTAGCTTACAGTTCAGTGGGTAAAACCGCGAATGTTTTGTGGTAGGGAGTAGGTATTTTTCGCACGGAATGTTTCATAGCACGAATGTATGATGAGAGCTGTGGCATACAGTTACGGTAATGGAGGAGATTAATGTAAAAGAATATTTTGGCTGCGCGAAACGTACAAAAATTGTCCGCTACTTAGAACGGTTTTCATTTACATAGAGCTCGTTACAGTTGTCATTATTATATATTACTTTGAGGAAACGTTCGTGACAATGTAGGGAGTGTCTCTTTTCGAGTTGCGAGCTCTGGAGCTATAAATGCGAGCTATGCATTTAAGGTTATTTCGTTGATACGTTATTCGTTGAACATCTACTGTGTATAATTTTTTGGAGAGTGGGCTTGGCATACCACAGACTGGGTACGGCTTATCAGTGTGAGTGCGTTTGGTAGACTGAGTTTTGAAATATATTTTTTTGGAGGGTTGCTTCGGCGCCACAGAGCAGCTCGTAAATACTTACCAGCGTGAGGTAGTTTTGTAAATTTTCTTCTGGAGTAAGTTTTGTTTGGGTTGAAACCCTTATCCAAAGAGTATACTTAATCTGAAGGTTACGTTGTACCTCAGCGTGACGCCAGTGACAGACGATTGGGCATGTTAAGTTAAATAGGAGAGGACTGAGGACCTTCCATTCCTTTTGAATGTGGCTAGTAGACAATGAGCGAGGAGATAAATAGTGCGTTTGAAAAGTAATGCGCATGCTTAGTGTGGGCACCACAGAGAATGCCCAGTTCCGTGCACGAAGCTAATCTTACTCTCGAGATTGATCGCTGTCCACTTATCGAGTTACGTGAAATGCCTCCAAAGAATGGGCGCTTGCTCCGACGGACTCCGGTCCTCTAAGAATCCTTTACCGTTCGGCATGGGAAAGACAATATGAATGGAAGGCTCAATAGGCTAGTTTGTATTTTAAAGTGGGTGCCATCATTTGTTAAACTTTTGCTCGATAAATGTTGTTCAACGAATGCTTAGCTATAGTTCGTGAATGGGAGCTCTTTCATAACTTCTGTAAATTCCTGTCTTGAGCAAAACTTTACAATGGAAGATGGTCACTTGCTCGAAAAGAGCCCGAAATTTGATGTGTATTAGTGGACTTTGTGAAAGGCCTGGTGGGTGCAAAGCGGATTCCGAATGCTTGAGCGCGATTGAGTGCTGTGGTGCCTGGATCCTTCTTTCTCCAGTTCGTCCTTGCGGGATACTCGGGCCGCATGTCTACAGTTGTTATCGATTCCGAGATCTGTCTCATGATCAGCTATTGCGTTTCTCGCCATTCTAGTTTCCTGGCCGCGGAGGAACTGTTACGTCGGCGTAGACCCCCGCTAAGTTCTGTGGAGGGGGCTACCTGCAGTAGCCGACGGCGCCACTTTTCGGCGAGAAAAACCGTGGGGAGCACATACTACCCGCGTTCTCACGGACGGAAAACGCTGAAGTCTTCCCGGAAGGAACAGTGGAATTGTTTTCGATGCGGCCGGGACAACTGGGCTCGCTGCTTTTCCTGGAGATTCAAGGCAGTCGGTATCGAACACTGGTGCAGTGACGCACGGGAAATTCCAGGAATTCGTGGACCGCCATCAGTGTGTCGTGCGTTGTATGTGCGCGCATTTGTGCCGCTTCTTTTGTGACAAGAACTTCTAGGCCGCATAGGCGAAGCGGGAGTGGCCCAGCAGTGCAAAGGACCTGCTGCCAGCATATGCACAGGTGGACCTACGCGTGCCCGAGCATGAGAAGGCGACAGCGCGTCGTAAAAAGATGCCACTGCGTGTACCGGCAAGAGTGCATTTTTTCGTGCTTTGGTTGTTTTTAGCGAGCCTCTTCGCCAAACTGCACTTTCGATCCCGTCTGGAGCAATGCCCTGCTGCAACTCGGGGCCCGTCACCCTTTGCACCGGAGAAGCAACCATGGCGGGGCGTAACCCCCTCCACTGGAGGGCGGAGACGACCCTAGAAGTGTGATTGGGCACTATTGTATATTGTTTCCTTAACCGATCATTTTTAAATAAAGGTCTTCCTCGTCTGAAACGTCATCGCTCTCCGAGTCCGCTCCGTACAACGGCAACCGTTGCTTTGAGTGGGGATTTGGAACCGTCGACCTGGAAGCACGGAACCCCAGGACCGACGGGCACTGTCCCCCCACCAGCATTCCAACAATGCCCAGCATTCTTTGGCTCACCCTGGCATTCGCGCCACACGTCGACTCATCACTTCTCATTATGTGTGGCCGAGCATTGAAGTAGACGTTCCTCGTTGGTCTCGTGCGTGCTTCCTATGTTAACATTCCAAAGTGCATCGCCACACTCGGACCTCTCTTTGTACGTTCCCTTCACCAGACGCTCGCTTTAGTCACCTGCACGTCGGTATAGTCGGTCCCCTTCCTACATGCGGCAACCATCGCTACCCGTGAACTTGCATGGACGAGTTCACAAGATGGCCTGAAGCGATGACTCCTCAAAACACCACTGCGAAGTCGATGGCTCCCGCACTCGTGAACCTGTGGATAAGCCGTTAAGGCGTCCCTTCCTCGATTACGACTGACCGTGGTCGCCAGTTCGATTCAACACTGTTTGCCAACCTATCTCGGCTGCTCGGTGTCAACTAGATCATGAAAACCTCGTACTAACCCTTCGCCAATGAAATAATTGAACGTTTTCATTGCCAACTGAAAGTGTCACTCAGGGCTTCTACTTTTCCTTCATGGTGGACCGAAGGCCTTCCTTTCATTATGCTTCGCATCCGCACGTCCGTTCATAGAGACTCCTCGATAAACGCCCTCGAGCTGACATTTGGCACTACTCTTCGAGTTCCTGGTGAATTCTGCAGCGACTCACCCGCGGCACCTGCAGAAGTTTCCGACTACGCATACCATCTACGCAACGCTATGCGTACCGTAGTGCCTGCCCGATAACGGCGAACATCGCGTACTGTGTATATCAACCCTGACCTGCAAAAATGCACAAACGTTTTTGTGCGGCACAGTTCCGTGCGACCTCCCTTGCAGCGCCCGTATGATGGGCCGTTTAACGAAGTCAACCGCACGCCTAAACACTTCCGCCTGCTTATCATCTGCCGAAAAGACTCCGTTTCTTTCAACCGTCTATAACCTGCGTACTTGGACACCGACGCTTGCCCATTGGCTTAGTTCCGATCGTGAAGGCGTGAAGTCCTGTACGACCGGCCAATTTCAAGCGTGTAGTTCATTCGAGCAGTCTGACAATCGAAAAAGAAAAGAATTTAAAGCGCATCATACCACTACAGCATTGCCAACGACACTTCTCGTGTGTATGCTATCGCAGCCGTAAGCAATTTGCAAAAGCGTCGCTGTAATCGACCTTTCGCTCACGGCTACGTGAATTAAGCTCTTATATATTTGTTTCATTTGAGTGATTGAAATTCGTATGACGATGTATAGCTTCCCCACTTCAAGAATACACGGCGACCGCGATTACTTCTACACATCGAGCTAAGCTAACGTCGTGCGCGCTTCGCGGTAAGCGTCATCGCTCTGTGTCCGCACTTTGTTTATGCCAAGAAACTTGGTGTCGGAGCATTACACTTGAAAACTTGTGACGATGCCATTTCTCTGAAATGAAACATCCGCACTAACGCCAAATAATTATACATATGCCGTTACGAAGTCAACCGCACGCCTAAACACTTCCGCCTGCTTATCATCTGCCGAAAAGACTCCGTTTCTTTCAACCGTCTATAACCTGCGTACTTGGACACCGACGCTTCAACAACGGCTCATATTGCAATCACCCAGACTGCTATACTCACCGCATGCATTTCGCAGCTCAGCCGTCCCCCTCTGGCCACCAGCAACATACTCGTGACTTCCTCGCCCTGTAGCATACTAGCCACCACATACCGATCAGAAGACGACAACGACGAAGCACCAAGTACGATGTGGCAGCGCCTGTTCTCTTCTGGTCTGCCTAAATAGTTTCTAACAAAAAAAAATGTGGTCTCGTAGCAATGGCGTCTGTCTGCCTTTTAGCACACTTTCGTTGGAAAGCCGCGATAACACTCTCCCGTTTGGCTCAAGGTCATGCGACATTTGCCAAGGTAGGCAGCAGAATCGTTTCATGTTCTAAAAAAACGTACTAGGAAACGAGCGCCTGTCGAGACGCAAATTCGGCCATCATGCCTGTCCAACACAAAAGAGGCAAAAGGAAGTCGAGAACTGGCGTCTCTATCAGTTGTTAAATACGAAAATTGGCATGGCAGCGTACGTACGCACAACTAAAAAGATTGACAGCGGAAGATAGCACCAAATTGATGCTGTTTGTGGATTGATTTATTGGTGTTACATCCCAAAGCTTCTTTGTATTTCTTCAACTTTCTGCCTTGTAGGTCAGTACCAGCAAAGTGCAGTAGTTATAGAATTTCCGCTAATGTGATAATGGTAATTTTCCGTCCATGAGCCGGGAACGTCTCTCATACCCGCGCGATCCCGCACTGTGTATATCTTTTAGGTGAGTGGGTTCTTCTGTCAGTAGCTGTCCTAGATATCTGTATTCTTGTACGACTGGTATTGCAGAGTATTCAAAAATGAAGACATGTTTTTTCGCCGTGCCACGTAAGATTACAATCGTATTCTGCCTGTTCATCTTCAATCCTACCTTAGCGGTTTTCCGGCTTAAATCTACAGCCATATACTGTAGTTAGTCGGCGTCATGGCTGAAGAGACTATGTTGTTACTAAAACACTCGCCGTTCTAGACTAAAAACATTCGCCGTTATTCCTTAGTCCTGTTTGGTCCCAGTCTAATTGTTTGAATATTTCTTCAAAACATGCAGTAAATAGCGTTCGAAAAATTGTATCTCCTTGTCTAACGGGTTTTTCTACTGGGATTTTCCTGTCTCCTTACGACGGAGTCGGCTGGCTGTAGACTCTTTACAGATGTTGGTCTTTACATTTACGCAACTATCACATACCGCGCAATTCGTCCAAAACTACTGGTATCTCTACCGAGCCGAGAGCCTTTTCGTATGATAAGAAAGCCCAATGTCTTAGTCTATCATGAGGGATTCTTTTCTGAACTCTGCTTGCTCTCTTGGTTCATTAAAGTGTGGCTCTTATTCAATTTGAGATGACTTTTGCAATATTTTGTATAATGCTCAGAATCGCCTGGTGGGCCTGTACTGTAGTTATTCAAGATTTTCGATTTCCCGTCTTTGGTAATAATAGAACAGTTGCATTCTTCTAACTTTCAGGTACGTTTGAAACTTCGAGGCATTGTGTGTACAGTGTCACGAGCTTTCTAGTTAGGAAGACTCTTCCACCTTTGAGAAGTCGGCGGTGATGCCATCTTCTCCAGCTGCTTTCCCGCGGGACATGCCGTTAATTGTTTTCCAAACCTCGCCTGCAGTGACGCATGGAACTTCGGTGTCCTGATTGGCGCTTATTACACTCATAGTGGGGTGACTCGTAATTGCGCTGTAGAGTTCATAATAGTAGTCCTCAGCCACCTTGGCTACATTATTGAAGTTACTAACGATGCTGCCCTGCCTAGCTTTCACTGCATGCATTGTGTTTTTTCCTGCACAAAGCTTCCCTGTAGTTGTTTTGCTGCTGCCTCCCTTTCTGACGGCAGCTTCTATTGCTCCCACGCTGTGGTTGCGTATGTTACACACTTTATATTTGTTGACGAGCTTAGGCAGGACGGAGCATTCTAACTTATCTCACATTAAGAGATAGGAAGAGAGTCGTGTGGGTCAGCGAAGGGTCTAGAGTAGCTGACATAATAATCGAAGTTAGGAATAAAAAATCGACATTGACGTGATGAGGAGGCTGACGGATAGTTAGAACAACGATGATTGATTGATTTGATTGGTTTGTGGGGTTTAACGTCCCAAGACTAGCTCTGATTATGAAAGACGCCGTAGTGGAGGTCTCCGGAAATTTCGACTACCTGGGGTTCTTTTACGTGCAGTGACATCGCATAGCACACGGGCCTCAACATTCGCCTCCATCGAAATGCAGCGGCTGCGGCCGGGATTTGATCCCGCGACCTTCGGATACGAAGCCGAGTGCCATAACCACTAGACCACCGTGGCGGGGCAATTAGAACTACTATATGGATGCCAAGAGAGGGTAAGCGTCTCTCTGGACGATACAGGAAGACGTAGTAACTAAATTAATAAATTCGCAGGCATCAAATGTAGTCAGCTTGCACAGAATAAAAAAGGATGGAGAGCCTTTCAAGAAGTTTTCGTCCTTCAGTGTGCATAAGATATGGTGGTGATGATGATGATGATGATGATGATGATAAAATTCCAAAACGACGATAAGTATGCGAGATATTGCTGGGGAGGTCTCCTGAAATATCGACCACCTTGGGTTGTTCGGTAAGGGTCCCAACTGCCAATTTTTTACTGTACCGAAGGCTCCTTTTTTCTACATTTTAACGAAAATCTTAGCAGTCAAGGTCTGCAAGCATGCATAGGGAACGGGGAAAAAGTCTCGAGGTATTTTTAATGCGATTTTTTGCCCATTCAGTCAGATACGAAACATTTCGTGAAACAGTCACTGACAGTCATCGGGTGTCCTTTCGCCAGGTTCTGCCGTGAGAGAGCACGCGCCCCGAATCTTCGTGGACGCCGCGCCCTTGCGCCACAGGTCAATTCAGGTTTTCGGTTTCCGTGAAGGCAGCACTGCTTCTAAGTGTAGATTCCTTTTAGACTGTTACAAAGCAAATTATAAGTTAGGGGTGCGTTTTTAAGTACCGAATGCAAACGCGTTATGGTCATAGGAACAGCAGCAGGCGATATGCCGTATTTTAAAGACTAAAGCGCTGTAGTGAGGCTTCACCAGCAGGCTGTGCCACGTTTCAGTTGCCACGATTTCATTCGACGGTCCTTCTAACGTGCAGTACTCAGGCCTCAACATTTCTACTCCACTAAAATGAGGCCAAGGCAGGAAGGATTCGAACTCGCACATTCTGACAGGCAGCAGAGTACCATAGTCACTGGACCACCGTGACAGCAATGATATGTCTGTCATTTTTGCCACAATAAACGATCATAAAACTTTAAATTACCTTAAGGTTCCAGTAAAGTTCCTTCGAAGAAGCCGCTAGAGTTTGGTAAACTTCTCGTTCACAGTGTAGGGCTGAGTTTAATTCAATGGCCTGAGGCGCGTTCAATCCCGTAAAAGAGAAGATTTTGTGCAGTAATTTTTTATTATGGTGTCTTTTTTCCTTCGATTGTTGTCTTTTTCATGATATTAATTTAGCTTAGAAAAGAGCGCTGCAATCTGAGTACTGCGTTCTGATGTCCGAGTGCGTGCCTTGCGCGTGCTGGTTGCTACTGTGAATGTGTGACGCATTCACGCTTCCGCGTACGCAACCTGCGCTTCTGCGCTTCTGGCACATTTCGCTCCTTCGCCACGCCTAAGAAAACGCGCGTCGACAACATAGCTTACAGACTTACCATGTCACAGCAGCAATAACGATGTATCACATTTAATAACGTCAACAACCAGAAGAGCCCCTTTTCACAATTGCTTCGGATGTAAGAACTATGTACCACACTTTAATGGAGCATGTTGGCTTTCACATGCGTAAAAATAAACGTATTGCACAGAAGGAAATCGCGCTATATTGAACGACTCTATTGTTTATTTCATTCCTGTATTATTGCTTTTCTTCATCTTTGTATAACCTTAAAATGTATGAATCTTCTGCATGATGATGATTAGTGAGGTTTGTTGGAACAAGGGTCAGATGTGGCCAAAGAGTGCCAGGGCGATGATAATGACTTGTCAGTGGCACATGAACTGTGCGTTACGCAGTGTGGATAAAACAGATGTGGTATGGCTGTAAATGGGCCTAATAATAGTCGCTGTAAAGTGCGTAAAATACACATAGAATAAAATTATGGCAATGACAAAAGATGTGTACTATGGCGACGTGAAATGCGTTAAAAAGGATAATACGAACGTCAAATAAAGACTTGGCATGGAGCACTAGTGTCTCAGCAGAGCCCTTGAAACAAGGAAATGGAGGGATGTGCTCATACAAAGCTACTATCACAGCGGCATCTTCTTGATAGAGGATACGCGATGAACTTGTTGGGCTAAAAATATTCAACATCCTTTAAAATGCCAAGGACTGATTTTGTGTCAAAAAGCGGCTCTTCGCTAAGAAACATAATAGGTTGTAAAGGGAGATGATAACCGTATGCTAAAGGGAAATGTTTCTCTCTCTCTCTTTCGGCTTCCCGACACTCCAGGAGGACGTGGAGGATGGTTAGCCTCTCGCCACATCTACCACATGTAGGAGGTTTATCGCCAGTGAGCAGAAAGCTATAGGTACCATATGTGTGTCCTATTCTGAGGCGACATAATAGGACATCAGTTCGCTGTGTTCTCGTAGCGGAGGGCCAGTAACCTAACTGTGTTCTTAATCAAGTGAAGCTTATTATTTGTTTCAGTGTCGCACAATCGTTGCAAGTGGCTTCGCGATTTCTTACGCAAGAAGGGTTTGAGATCTGTTGTAGGAACAGCAGCTGCACGATTAATAGCGCGCGATGTAATTGACGTGGCCATTTGGTCAGCTAGCACATTGCCCTCGATGCTTCTATGGCCAGGCTACCCAGCAAATAGTAATATGCTGGTTGCACATATAAGCTGTACACAGAATGGAATACAGCTCAGTTAGTACCGGATTTATGAATCTGAAGAGTGACATTAGTGCATTTACGACGCTTAACGAGTCTGTAAATATAATTGATTTTTGTACCTTTGATTTCCGTATATACTTCACAGCCGACAATAGTGCATAGCCCTCAGCCGTAAAGATACTTGTTTCTGGGTGGAGTACACCGGATTCCGAGAAGGATGGTCCGACAGCTGCATAAGACACCCCGGCATGCGACTTTGAAGCGTCGGTATAAAACTGTACGCATGAGTAGTTGGACTGAAGTTCTCGGAAATGCATTTTAATATGTGCCTCCGGTGCGTGTTTAGTGATCTCGACAAATGATGAGTCAGAATCTATGAGCTGCCACTGCCACGGCGGTAACAGTTTTGCTAAAGCCATAGGAAAAAATTCATAGAGTGGAACACCCATTTCCTCACTTACGTTCCTCACACGCAAAGAGAACAGCTTTCTCGCTGCGGGTCCATTATGGAAGAGTGTGTATGATCGCTGCAGGCGGAGTGACCACTGGTTGGACTCTACATAGAGGCGCTGGATCGGACTTGTCCTGAAAGCACCGGTTGCGAGTCGGATACCCAGATGGTGGACGGGGTCTAGGATTTTTAATGCACTTGGCGTTGCGGAATGATAAATTTTACCTTGCACAATCAAGGCGAGACCAGACAAGACTTTTATACAACTTCAAGAGGCACTTTCGATCACTACCCCATGTTGTATGTGACAGAAGCTTTAGAAGGTTCATTGCTTTCTATCATTTCATTTTTACATATTTAATGTGGGGAATGAACGTGAGCTTAGAATCTAAAGTGATTCCCAGGAATTTATGTTCGCTGCTCACAGAGAGATGGTCTCCCTTGATCGCAATACTTGGTAGTGGTCTTACCCCTCGTTTGTGGCAGGAAAGTACGCAAGTACTTTTCCGGGTGTTTAACTTAAAGCCATTCTCATCCGCCCATTTAGAGAATTTATTCATTCAAAGCTGCACTTGTCGGTCCGCAGATCGACATATTGCATGAGTTGAAACTCATCTGCACATCATCAACATAAACAGAATAAAACATTGCACTTGGAATTACTAGTTCATTTTTACAACAAAGAGTGTGCAACTAAGCACGCCCCCTTGCGGAACACCAGTCTCTGGGGTGAATGATCTAGAGAGAGCATTTCCCACTTTTATGCGAAAGGTTCGGTTAGACAGATAACTTTCAATTGCGTTTAACATATTCCCATAGATACCCATGGCGGAAAGATCGCGGAGAATCTCGAACCGCCGTGTGGTATCGTACGCTTTCTCTAGGTCTAGGAATACCGAAAGTACAAACTGCTTACGAATAAATGCATCTCTTATGTATGCCTCGATGCGAACAAGGTGGTCCATTGTCGATGTCCCCTCTCTGCAATCACACTGAAAAGGGTCTATTATGCTGTTACTTTCTAGAAAGCAGATTAAGTGCTGGTTTAACATTTTCTCATATAGTTTGCATAGGCAGCTTGTTAACGCTATTGGCCTGTAGCTGGCGGCTAAGGACGGGTCTTTGCCGTGTTTAGCACCGGGATGACTATCGCTCCTTAGCATGACAATGGAATATACCCAGCTGCCCACATGGTATTGAAGAGTGTTAGGAGTGTTTTTAGTGTTTTGGGGTGCAGGTGCTTAATCATTTCGTAATTGTACGATCGCCACCTGGCGCCGAGTTCTTGCGGCACGCAAGAGATGCCTTAAGTTGAGCTAAAATAAATGGGAAGTTGTAAGCCTCACTGGATGAACGTTTACATTTAAGGGGCTGCCGCTCTTCGCGTTCTTTGAATCTTAGGAATGTTTCTGTAGAGTGCGATGCACTTGAGACATATTGAAAGTGTTCGCCTAGGCAGTCCGCCTGATGTTCCAGGCTCTCACCTCGGCTACTTACGAAGGGTAGGCGATGTGACTGCCGACCTCTTAACTTGTTTACCCTATTCCAAATCTTCGTTTCATCGGCGTAAGAATTTATGCTGGAGATGTACCTATTCCAACTTTCTTTTTTTGCAAGTCGACGCGTTCTTCTGGCTTGTGACTTAGCCTGTTTGAAATTGATGAGGTTTTCAGCCGTTGGAAATTGCGAAGTAATCTCCAAGTTTTGTTTTGACTATTACGCGCTTTCCGACACTCGTAGTTCTACCATGGGATGCGACGCTTGCTAGTCATTCCGTTAGTTTGCTTAGTACATTTCGTTGCAGCGTTAATGATAAAACCTGTTACGTATGCCACAGAATCGTCTACATTAAAAGCAGCAATGTCATCTCCGCCTAAATACGTGATCTCTCGGAACAGTTCCCGTTTGGCTGACTCGATGTTCCATCGAGGAAAATGAGGCGAGCATATATGTTAGCTTCAACATAGTCAGGAAGTGGTCACTCAAAAAGTGGTACTTGAGAACGGACCACTCCATATATCTAATTAGTGTACTCGAAACAATACTTAGTCTATAGAAGAGTACGTGTTGTGTATAGTGCTATAATACGTTGGTTCTTTGGCCTGACGAAAAGAGAAAGTGTTCTGTTGGGCGTCGTCGCGCATCGAAACGGGAGTTGCCCCATAGGGGACAATGTGCGTTTATATCACCAGCGACTATGTATGGCGGAGGACGTTCATCAATGAAGCTTTGAAACTGTGCCTTGGAAAGTTAATAACAAGGGGGAATGTAAATCGAAGTAATTGTAAGTAGCTTACCGAACAGTACTGCTCACCAGAAACCGCCTCAAGGGAAGTTCGGAGGTATAACGGCTTACAAACAACACCTTTGTCGACTATTATAGCGACACAGGCCGACGAGGTGGCGGCGTCGTCACGGTCTTTGCGAAAGATCGCATATTGCCTTAAAAAGTTTGTCTGTGCGGAGTCGAGATGCGTTTCCTGAACACACAGCACCTTTGGAGTGTATATATTAAGGAGCTCTCTAATATCATCGAGATTATGGAGAAGTCCTCTCACATTCCACGGTAAGATTTGTGTGTCCATTTTGGATGTGTTTTGTGCTGTGTGCTCAAGCATAGAAAATTAGCTCACAGGGGCCGTGACACGAGGTTTTTCTTTTTTGGAGCGGTCGACGGAATCGCGCCGATCCTAAGGCGCTGGCTGCGTCCTCACGCTTGGTGTTGTGTCCATTGCCTCTTGCGAGGCGCTGGACACGCGCTCTTGCGAGCGCTGTGTTTGCTTTGAGGGCCTGGCCTCAGAAGACGAGACCTTGGCGCCCCCCAGCCCAAAGGTTCGTGCGTCCTTCTTTCATATCGGAGCAGCACTGGCTGCAATCACCGAGGGGGCTCACTACGTGTGTGCCAGACAGCCACCGGAGGCCGTCGTGGCGCTGCCCCCTGACGCGCCGCTTCCGCAAAGGTGGTTTTTGGCAGGTACGGCACCTGCCTTCGTGCCTCCTTAAATGAAATGTTTTGTTTTACTTTAAGTTGGACAATTTCCTTTTCTTTATTTTCCCACATGGGCATGACCGCGAGTATGTGGCGTGCTCCCCATCACAGTTCATACATTGAAGAGAGTTTTCACAGGAATCAGATGTGTGTTCTTGATCACTGCATTTCGCGCAAGTTTGGCGGCCTTGGCAGTTCTGTGAACTGTCGCCGAATCGCTGGCATTTAAAACATCGGAGGTGATTTGGTATGTATGGCCTAACTCGAAGCTTGATGCGCCCGGCCTCGGTGGTGTCGGGCAGAACACATGATTTGAAAGTTAGTATCAGGTGCTAAGTTTGGACTTCTTTGCCCTCACGCCTCATCTTCATACGTTTCACGTTAATAACATTCTGTTCACTGAAACCCTCCAGGAGTTCAGCCTCAGTCAGCCCTAACGGATCGTCATCAAAAACAGCGCCACCGGTGGTATTCATAGTACGGTGCGGGGTTACTATTACTTTGGTATCTCCAAATGTCACTAGAATAGGCAGTTTTTCATATTGTTTCTGGTCTCGGAGCTCCAAGAGGAGATCACCGCTTGTCATCCTTGATGCTTTATATCCTGGGCCAAAAACTTCATTCGGAGATTTTGAGAGTAGGAATGGTGAAATTGTTCGCATTGGTTTGTGTGGTATTTCAGGGTGGATCACATGAAATCGAGGGACAGAATCTCTTTGGCGGCCAAAAAGCTGGAATATTTCATTGGTGCGCCCTTATTTCTGAGGGTGATCAGGAAGTGGAGGGAAGGAGCTAGGCATAGGTACATGTGTAATTCTCCGCAGCGACGCCAGCCACCCACCGTGGAGTCCTACGGGAGGACGCTGCAGGGTCTGTAAACACAGGCCCTGCAGACGCTAGCTGTCCGCCACCACTATAACCGAATATGGTGTATCCAAGGTAGGATAGCCACACAGGGTGTATCCAAGGTAGGATAGCCCTTGCCGCTAGGAAGCACGGAAGTAAATTGAAGAGAGGAGAGCACAGGAAAGATTTAAAGTAGGAGAAAAGACCAAGATGTGAGGAGAGTAACAGGAAAAGGCGACTGCCGATTTCCCCCGGGCGGATCAATCCGGAGGTGCCGTCTAGAGAAAGCACGGGCCAAAGGGGTGTGTTGCCTCTTCCGGGGGCCTTAATGGTCCAATCACCCGGCGTCGGCTCAACCCCCAGGATCCCCCTTTCCCCGGACACGGCTAAGACACGCACGGCGAGGCGTGGGAGGGGGTCGGAACCCCCCTGTTGGCTCGGGTCCGCGGTATCAATCTTCTGCATAAGTTCAGCATGGAAATGCACAAAAAGGCAATTCTTCGAAAAGTGCAGGTCTGTTCATAGCTATACTTTAGTCACAGTTTGGTTTGTAATACTTGTAGTCTGGTTCTTCTTGCAAAGTGTCTTGAACTTTTCGTCACAACTAGGGACTTCTCCATCATTGTCTGGCAATTTACTCTCGACATCGAGGTCACAATGTTCAACATCTGTTGGGGAAAAAGAAAAACAGGTATTTAGTTCTCAACAAAAGGATGTACGATTTGGTTTTAAGGGGTCGTGGAAACAATATGGAGATGCCTGGTTGTAGTTTTCTATGCTTCAACGTGCATTCATCAAGCCGATTCCGAAATATTTCGGCCAAATATTTAGTGCACATTTAATAACGGCACTTTGAAACTCCGGTATTGTTGCGCCCCCGAAAAGATTATGCGACGCTATAGACCGGCATCATAGTATTCGGTGCCGTTTCGCTAAGACTTTTTAAGTGTAAACTTGTAAAGGTATAGTGAACTCGCGTTTGCTCTAGAGGAATCGATTTACTAGAAAGCCGGAAAGAAAGCAGCTACTAAGAAGCAGTGGGGTACTGCCATTCGGAGACAAGGCTGCAGCACGGTTTCTTTTCCCGTGGCCTGATAGGGCGCGGCAATCTCGGAGGCCTAGTGGCCACTAACATGACGTCAACTGGCGAGTTGTGGGGAACGCGCGCAGGGATACGGCGTTTTCTATTGCTCTAGATCAACCCACACGACGCAGCGGAACAATGCACTTTGTTCACAGTAGCGTCAGGGTCCCGAATACGCATTTAGTACATCGATAACGGCGCTCTCCCGCGTGACTGGCAGGTTTGGAAGATGGTCTCAGTACACAAGTCAAGAAGTAAAAATTCACCCCTAGACTACCGCGCCATATCATTAACCGCACATTATTTATCCCAACATTGCCTCATATTTAGAAACATATTCCTTCTTCTCAGACGCGCAACATGGAGTCCTCAAAAATCTATCTTGTGAAACGCAACTGGCGTCCTTCATTCATCTGCCTCACGTCACTTTAGATCGCCGATCACTATCTGATTGTATTTTGCTCGACTTCTCGAAGGCTTTCGATAAAGTAAGTCATACATTACTGCTTTAAAGCTGAAACAACTTAACCTTGACAATAACATCATTAGATGGATAGAACTTTTCCTATTTAACCGCACGCAGTTTGTAACCGCCAATAGGTGCAATTCTTCATCTCGCGCCGTTCACTCTGGAGTACCGCAGGGTTCCGCCTTACGTCCCCTTTTGTTTCTAATTTACATTAATGACTTACCTCTTCGTGTTTCTTCTAACATAAAACTGCTTGCGGATGACTGTGTTGTCTTCCGCGAAATTAACAGCCTAAACGACGTCACTATCCTTCAAAATGACACTGACTCCATCTTTAATTGGTGCACGACTTGGGAAATGGAATTAAATATTAACAAATGCAAGGTTTTGCGTGTTTCCCGAATATCATCTTCTCCTGGCACCAACTTACTTAACAACATTCTACTCGAACCCGTCACCCCTTACCGTTATCTAGGCGTACACATCACCACTTGTTTAAATTGGTCACTCCACATCCGCTCCATTATTAATAATACTAATCGCATGCTCGGGTACATTCTCCGCAACTTCCCCTCCGCGCCTGTCTCACTTAAACTACTAATGTACAAGACACTAATACGTAGCAAGCTGGAATATGCCACTGTGGTATGGGATCCGAGTTCAGCTAATTTAATCAAAGATCTTGAATCAATCCAAAATAATTCTGCTTGTTTCATTCTTCACAACTACAGCCGCCATGCTAGCATTACTGCCATGAAAAACTCTAACTGGCGTCTCTTGTCTCTCGTGCTATGCTTTTCCGCCTCTGTCTATTTCACAAAATTTATCATTATATTCCAACTCTTCGTCGCACACGTATTTTCCCCCCTTCTTACGTATCAACTAGAATTGATCATCCTAATAAAGTTGGTGTTATGTCATGTCTAACCAAAACATGCAGTGATTCATTTATCCCCAGAACATCTGTAGAGTGGAACCGCCTTCCTGTATCTGTGGCCATCATCACTGATCATCACTTGCTTCGTTCTGCACTAGCAATCATTGTATAACGAAGCACACCAACTTACCTGTTCTCTTTGTAAACAACCTTTGTATTTTAGCTAAGATTGTATGAGTAAAGAAAATCATGTTCCACCCCCTCCATAATGCGTTTGCCCCCGGAGCGTATTACGAAATAAAAGAAATCTTCAGAAAACGTTTCACGACTCTTAATAGTTTGTAGCGATGTATACTGTAAACGAATAATTTGGGAGTCACGAATTGTGTTCTAACCGATACCTCATACATGCTGTTTTCCCATCCTCTCCGCACAACTTTAAATGCACTATTTATGGCGACCGAAAAATTTCCTAATTGCGGGTTAAAGAAACGTTCTTTTCTATGTTTTCTATGTTTTCACTGAAGCCCAAGTCTCTCCTATCCGTCGATTGGGATGCGAGACCAATTGTCTCGAAGTGTTTGTCTCGATTTTTCGGGCAACACAATTCGCTCTGCTCGTTGCTAAGTTCACTGCAATAAATAAATTTCAACACACACATGCTAAAATGTACAGAACGATACCGGTCAATGATCGAAGTTACCAGGTGTGAAATTGCCCGAAGGGACCATGGCGCGCCAGACCACCACCAGATGATACTCGCAAACGTCAAAGTTTTCAGCGCTCTTTCCCTTGTGTTGCTGCTCTCCGTCCACACTGTGCTGCTAAGTACGCCAGGTGCACTTTCTTTCCACATACTCGATTCGTACGCTTCTACACAGTATTTGTGGGGTTTAACGTCCGGAAAACAGCTCTGGGCGCGTATTCACAAAAACAACTTACGAGAAAAACGCTCGTAAGAGAAAATTTCAGCCAATCCTGATGCTGGACATATCATTACAGAAGCCCGCTGACCAATGGCAAAAGGCACTTACGAAAGAGAAGTTTTGTGAATTCAGCCCCTGATTATGAAAGACGCCGTAGCGGAGGTCTCCGGAAATTTCGACCACCTGGGGTTCTTTAACGTGCACAGACATCGCACAGCACACGGGTCTCAACATTTCGCCTCCATCGAAACGCAGCCGCCGCAGCCGGGACGCTTCTACACAGCCGTCATCTATGATCCGCTGTTCTCTACTAGCTCTCATTTATAACGACAATTAGTTGAATACCAACGTAGCGAATTTATGAAACCTAGAACATCTACAACGATGTTTTAGCTCCCCTATCAGAGCCCCGTCCACAATGAAAATGAAGGCTGGGGTGATACAACTGAGTTGGCTTAATGATGCAACGTAGAGAACGTGCATACACGAGCGGATAGTTCCTGGTCGGGAAACGACATTCGGGAGCACAGGGCATTTCGTCCAACCCATGTCTTCACCTAGCTCTCTAATTACCTCCGGTGCCTAGACAACATTACAGCCTGTCGCAAGAGAACTCCGCAAAACGCACGAACATGGCTCACCACTTCAGCTTCAGAAACGCATTGGCGATTGCAGCCGGGGTTTATCACAGTTTACCACTGTTCAATGTTACTAATTCATGCTCGTGGTGATGATTTCTTCCTCAGATGGTCGTGCGAGGCTTGGTCGTCTACTGCTGGGTACGTGGTTAATGAGCTCTAACGACAGTGCCACGGCCTGGATCTTGTTATGCTGGAATGCTGGAAACCGTGCGCGAGACCTGTTGACGCTGCCAGTATTCAAAGGACCCGTTGCAAAACCAAGCTCCTCCGTAGACCGCCACAGCGGTGTTGATACCGCAGCTTCAGAATAAATTTATACTTTTTTTCCAGTGAACATATTAGTTACAAGCCGTGTTAATTATTCTAGGTTCTATTCGTGTAAGGTTTTATTCTACTCTGTGCTCTCCTCGCCAGACGACATTTCGTCGAATTCTCGACTATGGTACTATGTGCTCTTTCGTTGCCATGCATTTACGCGCAATAACTTCTGCGGCGTCAATATGCGCCCGTTAGATGTCACACGAATTTTCACAGAACAAATATCTCAAAATCGGCATGTATGCAACCAAATCTTGTTAATGGTCTGTAACTAAGAATTCCATTAAATTTGTAAACATGTGACGCGTACTGTGTTCATTTAGTAGTGTTACAGGTACGAAGCATCTTATGCGATCGGGCTCCCTGCGTCTCCTGTCGGCGTCATCGCGTTAAGCAAGCTACGGTAACATAAACCAATGCTCTGTTCACAAGGGAAAAATTTGTTTCGCAAAAAGGGCGAATCAAAGAATGCGATATCAATTCATGATATAATATGCAAACTAAAAATAGCATCTTTAGGGGAAATCTGAATTTTAATAAATAGTGCGCGTATTAAATACGCATATACTTGCGCAATGTACCACGTGATGGTCGAGCGGCGGAGCCCACAGCCCATCACAGCTGCGAGCTGTCATGTTATTTTGATATCTTCTGGTGCGAACTTCTGAGGTCTTCTGGCGAGACCGCGCTAAGCGGCGTGCCCTTTGCGCCATTGAGAAATTTGGTGTAGCGCAGCGGCATTAAGCGAGCACTTTCCTTCCAGAACTCCTAGACGCGTGCTCGTGAGCGCCGCGTGGCGAGAGCATTACCGGCGTTACGACGACTATTTGCCTCGAGATCGCGCAGCGGCCGCATTTTCCATGGAGGCGAGAATGCCAGAGGCCCGTGTACTGTGCGTTGTCAGTGCACGTTAAAGAACCCCAGGTGGCTTTAATTTCCGGAGCCCTCCACTACGGCTTTTCTATCCTTTCTATCCCTTTCGCTCCCTTCCCCCTACCCCCACGGACGCTTAGCCGTGCTCCCTACAAGAGTCGCAGAAATAAGCGTCCTTTCCTAACCGAACCACAATCAATCATCACACAGTCGGTGTCTAGCGGCGACTGGAGGAGGCTCCCAAGTGTGGATAGCCCCTTGCGTGTGCTAGCTGCTCGGCTTCCACATGCGAGCGTACGTCACACATATACTCCAATATCTTTGTTCCCTGAGCTGGTGCAGCTTTGAATGCTTTCATATATTGTTATTCTAGCATAAAAGTATTAGTTATAGTAGTATTTGGCTTTGCGCTCCGTCTTTGTTCTTTCTTGAAACTACTGAGCCCCTGTGTCGTGAGCGTGCTAAGTCGTCGTCACACCTCCGGTGTGGCACGGTTATTTCAGTTTGGCTGCTGCTGAGCATATAAGAATAAGGCAAAGTGTGCTTAGCATCCTTCTGACCAAGTCAAGCGGCAAACATCAACATGTAAACGCACTATATATACTGCAGCGATATCGTGAGCACGACGGAAAATAGAAGACTTCTTCTCTTGAAGAACACATCCATATTTATATGCATAAAAATTCAACCTTTTCGCTTCGCGGCCACGCTAGTAATGATGCGAAAAAAGACAAACGTTTGAGTATTAAAATGTTCACTTAATATAGGCGTGTGTCAAACATCACGATAAAACTCAAGCGGCGTATACAGTCACGTAGCTTGACTAAATGAGCCAGTTAAACACCTTGGTTTTCATGGAACATGACATGCGAGGCATTGAAACGTAAGTATGTGTGTAAGTGATACAGCCGAGTACACAAGCTGCTACTTCAACGCAGTGCGAAGTAACACCGCTTTTTTTTTCTAGCCAATAGTGAAAATGAACAAGAACTCAATACTTAACTCCTTGAGTAGCGTAAAAACAATGCGAACATTGTAGAGAGGACAGAACTTAAGTATAGTTAAAAAACATGGTCGATCTCTCTGTCATTGGAATCGGCATAACACGAAAGTGAAACTTCACATAACCATCAGTGTGTTTCGCACATAACCATCAATGTGTTTGGAAGAAATGTAAGCGATTTAGGGCAAGAATGTACCCTACTATGGGAGAGCTGTTCCAGCTGTCCCAGAAATGAAAGGAATCGAAGGGCGGGATGTGGGTTGGATGGTCAGCCCATGTGAACATCTTTGCATGTACAGCTGCACCTCCACATTGCACATGGATCCTCGACAGCTGCACACAAGCGAAAACTCTCGAACGACTCACATTTGCCGCAGACGCTCCACTGAACGCGCCATCGCCCTGCGTAAACCAGCCATAAACCAGGAGCGTTCGCAAACGGCGAAACCACACAAAGAGCTCGTTTTCCCTATGATGAAACATTGCAAGAGAAACTGAACTGTTTGTCAGCGGATCATTTTGTGAACGCACACATCGCTGTGCGAAAGGCGCATTATTTCGTTGGCGAGCGTTTTTGCGTTCCTGGAGAAGAGCGCGTCGCAACGCAGCTGGATATATTCCGCACAAGACAAATGACATGGAGCAGGCAGCCGTGGTTGAAGCAAGGCGCCGGCAGACCTAGAAGGACGTTGAAGCCTGCGCAGCGATAGAGGTATCCAGACTACTGCAGAGCAAACTGCCGGCGCGCATATTAACACGACAATTTACGACTTCCCTCCACCGTCCCTAGGTGGCGGTACCACCGGTGAGAATCAAGAGTGCAGTGAAATGGAGGCTATGTTAGTCTAGGAACAATTTCCCTGGCAAAATACCCTTTCCTTAAGCAACATAACTTAGATGCTAATTGCAAACCGGTGCAGTAAAGATATAAGCCCGGTTTTTCCCTCGATTTTGTAAGTCGGTCGGTGGCATGGTTAACGAGGCTTCCACTTGCATTGCTGAATGTCTTCACTACTGCAATAGTAGCGGCAACACTTCCTTTATCCATTCAACATACCGCGACATCGTCTGCATACGCCTGGGGAAAGTGCCTTGGGTTTTGGCATGGACAATGTTTATCAAAACCAGACATTTTCGCCAATGTTAATTGGCTAACAACTCCTGTTAAATATCTAGGTGTCCCCCTGGAATATTATAAAAACAATAATGAATACTGGGAAGAACAAACAAGAGAGACACAGTTGAAGGTGTATAGGTGCAAAAGGCAACAATCTGTCAATGTTTTCTAAAGCTACTGTTAGCAACCTCTTTATTGTCGCCAAACTATGGTATGTAGTGCAAGTACAACATTGTTCACGGACCAACATACAGGAGCTTCATCGAATATTCGCTGTCTTTGTTTGGGCTTCAAATTGGGAAAGGTGCAGTAGAACTAATTTGTTCAGAAGAGTGAAGGATCGAGGGTTGGTATTACCACACCTTTTCATTAGACAGGTTGTTAAGAGGTTCTTATTTTTTCGCGAAACAGATGATCATTTCCTGCGCACTGTGTGCCAGTTGAGGTTGATGAGAGCTTTGCCTGAATATGTGGTTGGTACAGAACACATGCCAGAGTCTATTTTTGGGTTCCTTAAAGAGGTCATTTTAAGTGTTCGTTTTTTGTCTGTTAGATTTTCTAGCGCATGTCTTTTCTCCGTGAAGCTTAAAAAGCTGTACAAAGATGTATGTGATTCAGTATTCCCAGTCGCCTTGTATAGAGCCATACACAGTGGAGGCCAATGACAGGACGTGCTTAAGCGGGTGAAAAGAATGGAAGTAGCGCCTGCTGCAATGTCATTCTTTTTTAAACTTCACACAGGGATCTTATCTGTGAAGACATTTCTAGAAGATCGTGGTTTATTTACACCTTGGGGTTCAGATTCTCGTATATGGAAAAGCCAGAAACCATCGACCACGTGTTTTTACATTGCTGGGAGGGCGTATATTTTTCGGATGTCCTTCAAAGAACTTTAAAAAAGGATTTACCTGTAGATTAATATGGAATCAGATTTCTTCCACTTGACGATGAAGAAGGCTTGACGCTCGATTTAATTATGTTAACGGGCCTCCATTGCCTATGGCGAGCGCGCATGGCAGGGATTTATTGTGAGCCTGATGCAAGGCCCGCGCGACTATATTTTCGAGAATGTACGTTAACATTTGTTGATTGTCAGAAAACGAAGGAACGCCAACCTGAGTGGTTGTCCAGGGTCGTACCCTTGACAACGCTCAAGGATATCTAGATGATGTTTGTCCAGTTGTACTGAGTCTATTTGTTGTACAGACTACCGAAGTATGCTCTTTTACCGGGTGTGTACAAAGAGGCAATAAAGAAAAAAAAGGTCGGTGGCATGGTGGTTCGGTCGGTGGCATGGCTTCCAGCTCATACCATTGCACCATGGCAGGATGTGGGTTGGAATCTCAGCCAGTGGAACTTCTTCTATCTAAAATTCACGTTTATTTTTCAGACATCTACTTCCGTTACGGAAGTACGTCACAGATTTCTTGGTGGACCCCGGCATAAAACACTTTCGTTTTAAAAAAGAAGACGGAAAGAACCGCCGAGAAAGTCAAACTGTGAGGCCGGGTGACGTCCGAGCCCAGTTGAATGGCATATGACGCTTCCTTCACGTGCTATAAAATATTTCATGCTTCCTGCACTGATGTGAGATCGAAAGATACATTTATTACCGTTCGGCTGCAATTAATGCATTTATTCAGCTAACAACTGCCTCAAACCGCTCACTACAGAGCGCCGCTGTGTACATTTCAATGGCGGCTGGCGAAGGCCTATCCACACTGATGCGGTGACTGTACTGCCATCTACACACCCGTCCCCTTCACCCCCATCGCGTCTTTTGATGCTTGTTAAAGACAGCTGGGCGTTTCTTTTCGACTTCGACGCAGGCCTCCCGAGCGTGGTGATGTTATCGCATATGCGCTACTTGCGACAGAGATGGGCCGGGCTCGTTTGATCTCTGCTTGAGCCGCGTTCGTCGCTCCGCCCAAGTCCTTTTTAACCGTGGGTAGAAGGTTCGATGCGCGCGGGCGTTATCAATTTGTGCTTTATACGGAACATGACGGCGAAGGCAAAATTCCGCCGAGACTGTCAATATAATTGCTATCGCAATAAAAGCACCTCTTACTTAAACGAACCCACCACTACCCGGGTAGCGACGATGGGAGCTGCAAGCTCTGGCAGCACACCACCGCCACAATAAATGCCTGCGGAACGTACGAACCTTCTATCTTCACTGCATCGCTTTTGTTGTGTCATGTGACCCCTGGTGTGATGCAAGCACTCCAGTGCGGTGAAGCTTCTTGTGCTTGTATCTGGGTGGAGCTAGGCCTCCACTACGCCTGTTTTCCGCAACCAACCCGGCGTAGCCATGCCGGTCACGTGACCCGTGCCTCACTGCCCTATAGGCCCTCTTCCCCTTCCGTGAAACCGCCTGCAATAAACGCACGATCCAGTCTCTCGTCAGTCTCGCCGGTCTCCGTGTTGTCGTCGCCCTACGCGTCCTCCCGCCGCTAGGCCTCTCCGTCGGCCTTCTGCGGGTTACGACGTGCTCCTAGCCCTACACAACACCTTATGGTTTATCACAATACGCACTTGCTCTAAAGAAGCGCTCTTTAAAGGGCAACTCCGGCGATTTTTCAGTGTCCAATAATCGCAATAAAATTTTTACGACATGTTCTCCTCGGTACTCTAATAATATATTCCAAGTCAGGCGGTTGTAAGTCATTTAGTTTTCCTGTAAATGAATTTAAAATTTTTTTAGCGCATTCTAACGCGGGCCACCCTGTTTTTTACGTCATCACCTACAACGCTGCTTAACTGATCTTGCAGGCCCTTAGACGCAAAACGGCGATACTTCGGCGCTCAAATTGTCGCTGTTAAGATCAGAAGAGCTCAATACATCTTTGGATGACGTCGCCACTTCCATTTTTTCTGCGACCAGCTCCATATTTCTGAAGTTGGGGAGACGGTGATGTCATCACATACCCCGCACGAAGCGTCTACTTGTTTCGGTTTCAGTTTGAACACGCCTTTCGGTCAGTTATTTAAAATTATTGGTGCGTTTCTGAGAAAACTGAACCACCCTGGCTGCTACAGGACTATCAGTTCCATTCGAAAACATCGATAACAGAACATGGTGAGAAAACTGCCGGAGTTGCCCTTTAAGGTGTTCAACCATCTCTTCGCGTTGCCCTTAGACAGCTCCGACGTTGCCGGCTATAAAGCAAGACTGAGACCTCTAGGCGCTACGGACGCAGCGAAATATGCTTCTAGCGTCGACAGGTGTAGCTGATATCGGACACGTTTCTCAACAGACTTTCTACTTATTTGAAAGGCCTTAGAACACTCAACAACTGCAAAGTTATCCAGCACCAAACACTCTAGTGAATTCTGTTTTCTCCTTACAGCGTCAGAGTACTTGTTGCGAAGGAAATATCTCGAGCCTTTAGGAGAGAGTGCCGTATTTCCTGGGACTTGTGGGGCAGACGCAACCGAGTTCACTGGCACACAGTTCTTGGTACTAGTAGAGGAGTGGCGATCCTTGCTGCGGCGCACGTAAGCACGACCCTATGGCTGCTGGCTTGCAGATGCTGTAGTTGTTGACTCGGCGAGTGGGACGTTGCTGCGCAGGTTCCCCTTGGCGTGCTCACTGCCGGAAGCACAGGGAAAATCCGCGAGGCTGTTCGTCCGTCGGCTTGTGTCAGGTAGCGTCTTGTGGACCTAGACTGTCCTGGACGGTTTCTGGAAGCAGTTCTGTGTAGAAATGCCTTCGAGAATATTTGGGCGAACTCGCGCTGTATCGCCAACTCGTCGAGGTTGCTTCTCTTGGGGACGAGGAGCAAAGTTGCCGGATGTGACTATCCATGAGTGTAACACCTTGAAAGCTTAGGTGTACTCCATCAGCTGCCAGTACTCGTCCAGGCGGCAGCCATTCCACCATGTGATCCAGACAGGACAAGTTCCTGGAAAGTCCGCAGAAACTTCGCAGTATGCTGTTGAAGCGGCTAGCCTCGCGGTTAAAACGACGGACGAGCGCCCTGTTATAGTTTCTACGACGACTGGTAGTCCTGGGCAAGACCAGCGTTGCGTGAATGCACCTCATTTCAGGTAGTTCTTCGTGGATGAAGTCTAGAAGCTTGCGATAAAGTTGAAAAGTTGCCAAGGCACTTCTCGCTAAGTCGTTGCTCCCGACGTGAAGGACCAGTGTTGTTGCCTATGAGGGGACAAAGTCGACCAGCGAGGGAGCATCACTGATCAAAGCGCCCGAGAGTGTTACAAACGCTGGCGTGCTTTACAGCAGCGGGTCAAAGTGCTGGAACAGATACTTTGTCAGCGAATCGCCCAAGACGACTGTAGATATTGCGGACTTTGGGTACTTCCATGTCGTGCGTTACATAGGTCAAACCTACATAGGCCAAACCGAGACAGGTTTCAGGTACCGTTTTAATAACCACAAGGCACATGTGAATGCCCTTCCTGATTTGCCTGTTTCAAGGAACGGCACAGAAGCAGGTCACTCCTTTAGTAAATTTAAAGCCACAATACTTGAATCAGGGTTCAACTCACATCACGAACGCGAACTCAGACAATCATTTTAAGTGCGAATGCACTTTATAAGCGACCCTGAATCCGCCGTCCCATAGCAACGGCGCGAGGAGCGGAGAGGAGCGTCTGTAGCAACGGCGCAGCGACGTCACACCCCACGTGACTGCGCGCGCTCCGCCTCCTCACCGCGGTTTGCGCGGGCGCACCGCTCTCCGCGGCGTGACGTCACGGCGCGCTGTGCAGCTGGCGCCTCCGCGCCGTGGCTGCGCGCGCCGTGACGTCTCTCGAGTTTACGACCACGATCAACCGTGGCTTCATAGACTTGGCGTTCAGTAGGAACTGTACGGTCCGCGCCGTCTTGCCGGATCCGCTCACCGTACATTTCTCGGATCACAAAGCGCTGGTACTAACCGTGAGCTACAACGATAACACCAATAGGTGCTGATCTGTAGTGACGTGTGTAGAGTGTGTGTGTGTGACGTGCTCGGCGATGTGTGCATTTATGCATCTACGAAATTGCGAGGTGTAAATAAATAATACTTCGTGTATAAATGTGTGTGTGTGTACAATGCATCATGACAACACTTTAAATTCATTAATTACACTTTAATCATAACTTTACTCCCCCTCATAGCATCACCCCGTGCATTCGCACTTAACCATGTTCACCCTCGGGGAAATGCTTTCTTTATTTAATGCAGAAATTCAACATGCCGCCTAAAGGCATGAACGAGAGTCCGGGCTCTTTGACTTGTTTGTTGCCTTGAAGCACTGCCCCGTAGTTTGGTCACGTGTACATCACTCTCACGTTTCTCGAGAATAGATGTATTTTTAGCCTGCCTACTTGTTTTATCTTTCTTCTTCTTTTTTCTTGTTTTTTTTCGCGTTGTTGAGATATGAAATGTGCTTTTGCATGATGTTTATTCCGTATACTTGCTCACTACAGCAGTGACTGTCAGCACTTTTCGCTATCATGTATTTATGTATGGGCAATCGACGAAAGAGTGAAGGTGTCAATTCACGATTGTATAACGTCGCGCATAAAAATTATGTTCCTGCCTACGGCCACGTGCATGCGTCGATAACTAATGATAATTACCAAGAAACGATATTATTGATGACAGGGCTTTGTGATACGCCAGTATATGCGGACGCTATATATGCCCTGCGTGGCAAGCAGAAGCAGTCTCTGTTACTCTGACGAAGGCAGGCCGACCTGCCGTAGCGTTAGTAAAAAAGTTGTGTTTCGAACGTTTGTTACCCTCTTCCTCAAAAACATTATATATATATATATATATATATATATATATATATACACTATCAGAAAGACACAGTGACAAGCGGACGCAGACGTCATCTTGGACTGGCCTTTGCTTCCTGGACACACATGTGTATCCCAACCCCCCACCCCCTTCTTTTATTTTATTTTATTTTATCTTCTTGTGAGCTCCCCCTTTCCACCCCATATTATGCATGTTCGTGAAGTGTACTTAAAGACCATGTGCCCATGAGAAAATTTCATCTTTGAAAAAGGCTGGCCTCCAGCCGAAACATCAGAATAAATCCTACGTTTGTCACTGTGTCTTTCTGATAGTACATTTATCCCGATAGCCAGGAAGAACTTTATATATATATATATATATATATATATATATACACCCGATGTACAACCGATACACCCGATGGGCAGTTGTACATCGGGTGTATATATATATATATATATATATATATATACACCCGATGTACAAGTGCCCCAATTTCAATGTGTCTATGCATGTACAGAAGGAATGAGCGAATGGGAATTGCATTTAAAGGCCATGTGAATCACGTACCTTCCATTTTGAATTTCAATATGAAGCACTTTTCTGTAGCATTCCAGTGCAGGAGGGTGTACACAATGGAGTTTCTATCTGAAGAAAAAGTAGTTTACATGAGATGTAGCCTATATTTAGCCAAATAAACATAAAATATATCTGCAATATTTCCTTTTAATAGCGCCAGCAATATTCACATTTTCTTAAAGTGATTGTGTACTTCGGATCATATAGATGCCACGAGACTGGAAATTCACGTAATGCGCAACTAGCCATACTTATTTCATTGATTGCTTGATTGACTGATTGGTTGATTCATTTATTCATTCATTTATTCATTTCGTGGGTTTTACATCCTGACCCCAGGATCTTATTTTTAAAGACACTTTGGCAGCAGCGGTGGTTCTGAGCAGTTGCGCACCGAAGTCACTATCTGGCTCCGGGAATCTGCGCACAGTTGCACGGAACTAAACGCACAACGCATATTTTTCAGCATTCTCACTGCTGCAATGACCCTCGACAACGCTGAAAGGCTGCCGCCCTCCGAGTAATCACGCGCTGACACCAGTGCCACCTGGAGGATCGTCGACTTCGATATTCGTCGAATGCTGGCAGTCACACTTTGGCAGCAGCGGTGGTTCTGAGCAGTTGCGCACCGAAGTCACTTTCAGGCTCCGGGAATCTGCGCACAGTAGCACGGAACTAAACGCACAACGCATATTTTTCAGGTTAGTCTTGCATACCTGTTTACACGCTTCGCTTATCTACCACCGCTGCTGCCACAGAGTGTTTTTCTTTTTGCTTTCTGTTCATACAGTGCGCGAAAATAACTATGTCCTGGGACGTCTGTCTATCATGCTCTAAGCCAGTATCCAATGATTGTAACAAAATTATTTGTTGCGAGTGTCAATACCCCTACCACACCGGCAAATGTTCAGGCACAAATGAATCTTCTTTCAAGGGCAAACATGACTCGGCACGTAAATCATGCAGGTGTCCGACTTGCTACTCCTCAAAACTGAGGGGCGGTTGCTCAGGTGCCGGAAACCCAGCAGAACAGCCCGTAACACAGGACCCTAAGGCGTTTTCCGTGATTGTTACAAGGCTTGATAAGATAACCATTCAACTGGATGGCCTTAGTGAAGCCCCAGGTCAGGTTATATCATTGGAAGAAAGTATGCAGTTCATGAACACCAAATTTGAAACGTTACTGGCTAAATATGAAGAAATTACCAAACAAAACAAAGCTCTTAAAGAAGACAACGAAAGTCTCTTGCTTTAGAATCAAGAACTCACAATCCGTGTGAATTCACTAGAGCAATACTCAAGGGCCAATAACGTCGAAATTAAAGGAATTCCTGTCACTCAGAACGAAAACTGCGTCGCAATCATTCAAAAAATAGGTGAAGAAGTTGGGTGCACTGTAGAAACAAGTGATATCGACGCTTGTCACCGTGTGTCGACTTTTCGCAATGCAAGTGAGAAGAATTTGATTGTTCGTTTTGTCTCTCGAAATCTACGTAATGACTTCCAACGAAGATCAAAAAAGGCGCGCCTTTCAATGGAATCACTAGGCTTTCCCTCCGTTAACAAAAGACCAGTGTACATGAATGACCACTTAACGCGTGACAACAAGAAAATTCTGGCCGAAGCTCTGAAGCTGAAAAAAGAAAAAAGTGGTTGTTCGTGTGGACGGACCAAGGTCATGTCAAAGCAAGAAAAAACACTGATAGCCCAGTCGTGCGCCTCACTTGTGAGGCTGATCTTGGGCTTATCACTTAGCTAGCATTACAGCACATTTCATGGCTTGCTTTACTTGCTGATTTGAATGGGGCTCTAGCTTCACAAGATAAACTTTTGGGCGTACATTTTGATGCTCGCAGTTTAAGAAAAAATTCCGATGAAATTCGCAATTTAGTGGCCCTGTTTAAGCGTAAATGTTCATTCATTGGTATATATGAAACGTGGTTATCTTACAATGAAGTGCACTCCTATAGAATACCGGGTTATAGCATTGAAGCCCAGTGCCGCTCAGAAAACTTCTTCGGCACTGCTCATGGTGGAACAGCATTGTACATAGACGACAGCATCACTTACAAGCGGCGTTGTGACGTTAAATTTAGTACTCTGTGTTGTGAATCCGTCTGGATAGAAGTCGATAAAAAACAGATGAAAATGCCACAGAATCTTATCGTCGGTGTTGTTTATAGATCACCATCAGCATCTTATGATCACTTCTGCGAGGATCTGGATAAAATTTTGCAGTCCTTTTTAAATGATAAAGCTGCTGTGATCATAATGGGGGATTTTAATATTGATCTCTCAGATATAACCTCTCCCACTTGCTACGAATATGTAACATGTTTCACAAGCTATGGTTTTTCTTCTGTTGTTCATACTCCCACACGAGTCACTAGCCATAGCAGCACGATTATTGATCATGTCTTATCCAATACTTCACTCTGTACTTCTTCTTTTGTATTAGATGCAGCTATTACAGATCATTACCCTGTTGCTTTTGTTCTTTCGAGCTGCTTTAAACCAGTTCAGAAGTGCTTCATTAAGACTTCATTTGACTCGGATCTATTTGTTAAAACTATACGTGCCATAGATTGGACACCTGTGCTCGAGCTGCGATCCTCAAACGAAAGCTATGAGAGGTTTGTTGAACTGTACTCCCAGGCCGTAGATACCGCTTCTACAACTTCATATGTGACGTCCAAGCATAAAGTGCCTAGAGACCCATGGATATCTTACTCGATTTTGCGCTCTATAAAGAAAAAAATATAATATGTATAGAAAACTTAAGAAACAACCATTTAACGCTTCACTAAGGAAACGGTACACGACATACTCATACATACTGAATCGAACCCTTTACGCCGCAAAGAAAGAGTATTTTAGCAACCAAATTTCTCGCAATGGAAATGACTCCAGAAAGAACCGGAATCTTCTGAATAAATATCTCGGTAGGGAAAAAAAGGTTGTGTTACCTGAAAAGATCATTTTTAACAACGTTTCATATGCTTCACTAGATGATATTAGCGAAGCATTTAGCAGTTATTTTTCTTCGCACTTAAAACCAACGGAAACAAAATTTGATGCGTCGTATATACCACGTTCTGACGCCACATTTTTTCTTCATCCCACAGATCAAATGGAAGTAGCTTCTGTTATTTGTGCACTGCGCAACACCGCTTGTGGTATCGACAACATATCAGCCTACTCTGCCAAACTTGTTAAAGACAATATTTCACCAGTGCTAGCGCCCATAATAAATACCATATTTACAACTGGCGTTTTTCCCACTAAGATGAAAATTGCTAAACTTACTCCGCTATACAAATCCAAAGAAAGAGACAGGGTAGAAAATTATAGACCGATCTCGGTACCTCCATTCTTTAGTAAAGTCCCTGAGAAATTAATTTGCATTAGGTTGACGAGTTACTTGGAAAAATTCAAAATTCTTTCACCTCACCAGTTTGGCTTCAGAAAAAACTGCTCGACGACAACAGCAATTTCAACGTTTGTTGACACTATTAGGAAAGCGATAGATTCCGGTTTATTGGTAGCAGGAGTTTTTATTGACTTTGCGAAAGCATTTGACTCGTTAAATCATAATATCCTCAAAAATAAACTTGATAGATATGGCATTACCGGAACGCCTCTAGCACTCATCAGTAGTTACCTAAAAGACAGAACACAAATCGTCCATATGGTCACGTCACAATCGTCTGCTAAATTTGTTAATATTGGGGTGCCACAGGGCTCCATACTGGGACCACTACTTTTCCTCTCGTTCGTAAATGATCTACCCTCACAGCTAGTCAATACTACTGCTCTGCTTTATGCGGATGACACAAACCTGCTACTTTCTGATAAGAACGAAACTTCGTTAATTACCAAAGTTAATGCTGAACTTTGTAATCTTCACCACTGGTGCACAACCAATGCCGTCACACTTAATCCTACAAAAACTGCATTCATTATTTTTCACTCCGAAAGACGACAAGTCTTAGCACACAATGACATAATCTACAACAACTGTCTAATACAGCATGCCAATCACACAAAATTCCTGGAAGTATACATAGATTCTCACCTAAAATTTCAGTTACATGCTCGAAACGTTGTTCAGAAAGCTTCATACGGATTGCGTGTTCTTTGTAAATGTCGGCACTTTTTTTCAAGAGAAATACTAATTAATCTTTATTATGCATTCATTCATTCACACATCAATTACTGCATTGCTATATGGGGTTGCACGTACAAATCTCACCTTAAATCCGTTACAGTTATCCAAAAAAGAGCTCTACGCATAATAATGTCTAATAGTATGAACGTAAGAGGTGACAATTTATTTCTAGATTGCAGTGTGTTAAGTGTACACAATCTGGTTACTTATAATATAGCATCCATAATATACAAAATACTTCACGGTAGTCTGAACTTACTGTCCGTGTCCCTTCGTCCGTCACCTCGAGCTCACGGGTGTTTTTCAGGCGTCCGACTTTTACTACCAAAAATAAATACTAATTATGGTCGTCAAACTGTGGAATTCCGAGGAACTACCATTTGGAACAGCCTCACTATTAACCTAAAGACAGCCCCGTCACTTCCCTCTTTCCTAGCACAACTGAAAAATATGCTCCATAACAATTTGTCCTGCTAAGAGATATCTTTTGTTGATTTTCACATGTATTGAACTTCGCACTTTTACATATCACGTATTTAGAACTTTTTCTGCTCAATACATCAAATTACTGCGTCATTTATGTTTTAATAATTTGTTGTATAGCTATATTATGTGTTAGCTTAGTTCTTATGTTTTTGATATTAATTCCTATTTAGTGTTTCGCCAATGACAATTGCCGTTTAGTGTTTTTTTATGTTATAATGCCGTTAGGGACCCTTTAACAAATTTGTTGGGTCCCTAAAAGTGTAAATACATGTAAGAAGCAAAAGAACAAATAACCTTCAACTTCAACTTCAACTAACAAAAAAAAAAAGAATAGTCTTAGCATCAGGGACACCGGAGTGGAGCGCTCCTGGAATTTCGCTGATCTGGTGTTTTTTCCTTACCAACGAGAGCGCACGGTACACCAGCCTCAACATTTCGCCTCCATCGAAATGCGGCCGACGAGGCCCACCGCTGTAATGTTTGCCTCATTATTCACCCATTTAGTCTAGGAATTCCGTATTGGAATATATAACCTACCTTTCGTACTTAGCACTTACGAGGGTCAAAGCAATCTGACAACTCACGGCCTTTTAAATCGAAGAAAATGAATCCTACTTAGAAAGAAAATATCATTGGAGGTCGCACTACATTTTAGAAATGACAGACACAATGGGACAAGCCACAAAATGGTTCCATCCTGTCTATGAGATACTGGTACTGACTTAGTTGCGAAGCAGTTTGCGATGGCATAAGAAACAGTCATCGTCACACTGTAAATATCGCACACGCACTGCTTTCTTCTACTTCTCTAAGAGCAATAAGTAGACTGAAAAAAGAACTAAGCTACTGAAAATGAAAGCTGCTTGAAGGGCTGGAGATCCAAACCGCTGAGCTCCGTGTTGCGAGTCGAACATGCGGCCCGATTTAGCCGCTGTCAGTTTATCACAAGCGTACGCTAAAACACGCTTTTGTATGCATTACGAAAGGGGTACCAGTAACACGCGCACCCATCCAGTGCATGGTCGCCAAATGAAACAAAAAGAGCGAAGAAAGCAAGAAGAATGAAAGAATGAAAGAACGACAGAACAAAAGGGAACAAAAAATAGAAAGAAAAGAGAAAAGCGGCCGAGAGAGAACGAAGGAACAAGAAAAAGGAAGACAGCAAGCAAGAAAAGAAGGGAGAAAGGAAATAACACACATCCCACACATTGGCAATCGATGCCATGCTATGCCATGCTATGCCATGCTAAGCCATGCTAAGCAGCCAGCTAGGAATTGCCTTTGCCGAATTGACTCTCATGCAGACAAGACGTAGTAGTGTCAATAACATGGGCGTGCAAAGCTCGTCGGTAGCGCCTTGGTGTCTGTGCAGTGACGTGCACAGATGTCTGTTTTTTCGAATAAAAATGTTCGCTACTGCGTCATGATGCGCACTTCGTAAGTCATTGTGTTTCGGAATATTACCACGAATCAGAGGACTGCATAACGAAAGCCTGTGGAGCGAGCGTAATTTATATGCATCTTTTATCGCGTTCCTGAAACAGTGGCTACGACGCACCTCAGTGACGTTGGAACAGCCCTGAGTGGAAGAGCGGTGGCCTGCGTCCTTGGCCCCAATAGGGCCGGTGTTTGACTTGTAAGTGCTGCCGTGTGGTAGGCTGCCTGCAGCCATGACAGTGCGATTGCCTGTGTCAACCATCTGGTATATCTACGTTTAAATGACAAGCTAGTACAGTAGTCACCTGTTTCTCCTGTTCTGCACCAAGTCTGTTCTCATCAAATTTCCACATACTATTCCGCCGCAGCTCTGGCTTAAAAAGGCTGCAATTAAAATGTGGTCCATACCCGCATTCGCCGGGTTGGTGTGAGCCACAATTTAACGCGCTAGCATTGGTTATGACGTGCATGGTAAGTATATCATAATGGTCGCTTAAAGATTAATCATTCATGCACATAATACTTTCACACCCTACCGTGGCAATATTGGCGTATACATGAGAAACGAGACGGCCAGAAGAGCACCGAGGCGTAGGTGGCTAGCGAATAAGATGGATAGATAGATAGATAGATTGATAGATAGATAGATAGATAGATCATCATCATCATCATCAGCCAATTTTATGTCCACTGCAGGACAAAGGCCTCTCCCAATCCTCGCCATCCTTGCCTGTCCTGCGCGAGCTGATTCCATTTGATGCCTGCGAATTTCTTGATTTCGTCCCCCCATCTTACTCTCTGCCGCCCACGGCTGCGCTTACCCTCTCTTGGTATCCATTCCGTCGTTCTAACTGTCCATCGGTTATCTAGCCTTCTCATCACGTGGCCTGCCCATGTCCATTTTTTCTTCTTAATATCGTTCATTATGTCGGCGACCCCCGTTTGTTCTCTGACCCACTCGGCTGTCTTCCTATCCCTTAGTGTAACGCCTATCATTTTCCGTTCCATCGCCCGCTGCGCGGTTCTTAACTTCCTCTCTAGCTTCTTTGTAATTCTCCAGGTTTCTGATCCGTAAGTCAGTACTGGCAGGATGCAGTAGTTATATAGTTTCCGTTTGAGTGATAGTGGTAGGTTTCCGTTCATGAGTTGTGAATGTCTGCCATATGCGCGCCATCCCATGTCTATCTATATCTATCTATCTATCCCAGATAGATAGATAGATAGATAGATAGATAGATAGATAGATAGATAGATAGATAGATAGATAGATAGATAGATAGATAGATAGATAGATAGATAGATAGATAGATAGCATTACTGTTGTCCATTGCGTGCTCTTCTGCGGCAATGCATAGGGCGCCAGCCACAGAGAGAAAAAGAAATCAGTTCCGCTATTGGCACCGCACATTGCCAGCCGCAGCAACTATTCATCTGGGGGGAGAGGGATTATTCGTGCTGTCTTCCGAATGAACCGGTTAGTGTACCCGCCAGTAGAAAACGCTCTCCATTTCAGAGCATTGGAAGTTGATATCAGTTTTGGCGCCGTAAGCAGCCGCAGCAAGCAAAGCGAAGAGCTCGCATGGTACCTTTAATAAATGATGACGCCGCGCAAATAAGAAAGTAATGAAAACATCTTAGTGTTTTAAAGATGTTGTGTGGCCCTTGGAAATTACCCATGGAAGAAAGCACCGTCTTGCTGATAATTTTTGTCACTTCGGTTGTTTGCTGCCGTAATCTTGTTGCTGTTCTGAGTGGAAATTCGAAATCCACCGAGACCACCTATATCTTATTAGCTTCTCATGTTTGTGAAAATAGACATGCGGCGGCCAATGATTAAGTGTTATTGAGAACCTTACCGTGCAATCTTGTCATATTTACTGAAAACGAGTTCTTTTCTTCGGACTCCTTTGCAGACCAATGGCAAATCTCCTTTCGTTGCCTTGAGTCGTCACTGGAACCAAATTATTAAAAGCGTGATTTGAACATTCACTGCGAATGCATCGAAAACACCATAAAATTTGTTATATCTCAATGCTTGCTTAACGTTTCGCGAATTTGGTTATTTTGGAAGAGTACACTGAGTAACAGGGACTCAACACTTTTCATGGGTTGTGTGCACAAACACCATTCAAGCGAAAATTGCTTAAAACTCTAAAATTAAGGCTCTAAATCATTGTGGCAAACATATATTAGGTTGTGCTGCCAAATAAAGCTTGTTTCACTAAGACACGAAAGGGAAGGGCTTAGAAAGAAACCAGCTCTCCTTATAGCTACGCTTGTTGGTCAACGTTAACAAATTAGTGGACGAAGTAATTGTATAGAAAAAAGCGTTTTTTTCAAGAATGCATAGCAAACACTAATATTGAAATTAAAGAACATGGGCAGAGCTTTTCTTCTAGGAAAACCAGATCGCCTATATAGAGGTTTGCACCCAGGATATTTGTTCAAAAATTGATGCACATTCTGGCTAGCACAAAGAAGACTGCTAAAGACCAGCACAATGCCCAGGCCACGCACAAGTGCCTCCCCTCGTGTTACCACCTGTGCTATCTCTTAATCCAGTGGCACGATTCAAGCCAACCACGCGTAAGTCCACCATCCAGACAGTGAGACCCACAAGCTCACATCGCGCTAGATTAGCACATTCGGGTCCGGGACCGACATGCACCTAAACACGCATATTTTTTTTAAATATTCATTCAGTGCAATTACAGGATGGTCCCTCTAAAAATTATGTCAGTTCATTTAATCTTAATGTAGAGCTTGCAGCGTTTGCACTAAAGGCAAAAACAATCTGCCGCTCCTGTACTCACACATGGTTACACATGTTGAACAGCGTTTTTCTAGGTGCCTTTCAAGCTGTTATGTTCGTAGGATATACCCTTTTCATTATCCTTATTTGTTTTGAACATGTATGCTAGGTTTTCCTTTTTTTCGCGCAGTTCATTCACTGTATCTTGTTGTCACCGATATGGTTGCTCTGTGGTTCAGATTTTCGCTTTTTTTCTTTCTTGACATAAAATCCTCTGTATTTCGTATGCGTTCTCCTTTATAGGACTGAAAAGGCCCACGGTATTGAATAAATAAATAAATAAATAATAATAAATAAGGGCGACCGCTGCGACAGGAAAGCTTTCTTTAGATGCGAAGCATCTTTTAGCGGTGTCATGTCCCGCGGCAACGGCGTCCGCACTCACACTGCGCATGCACAACTCTTCTCCTTCCCTCTCTCCAACAGCTACGCTTTACTCTCTCCACTTCTCTCCTACCACCTGCTTGCGCTTCTCCTGTGTTCTGGCTTCTCCCCCGGTGGCGTCGGCGTCCACACCCGCACTGCACATGCGCATCCACCTCCGTCTCCTCTCCTTGTCTCATTTCTTCTCCACTCGGCATTCTTCCTCTCTGAACGGCGCGCGTTGACCACGGAAACGCCCTTTCTTCGATTAACGCTTTACCAGCTCGCAAGGAACGAGAACGCGCCCTCGCCCGCAAGAGACAACGCTGACGCAGGTAGCGTCTGCTAGCGTGAAATCGAGGCAAGCGTGACACCTAGTCAAACCGATGCAAACGCGGTGTGCACCCCCAGTGCTGCTTCGCATCGCCTCATGGTCCCCTTTAGCAGGAGCTGGTGTAATTTTTTACGCATGACGTACGCAAGGATATCGCGTAAATAACTGGTCCATCCGAAAAAAGTACGCAGAAATAACGAGCGATGCCTGCAACTTTGTAAAAAATTGGCAGATCCCACGTGCTGTGGGAATTAAGGAAATGCGAAGCACGCATAAGGAACGTAAAATGGATTTGCATTGTTGTCTCGCTATACTGAGTTTGGTACATATGAATGAAGTGAACGAAACGACCGCAAGAGCACCATGATTGTGGCAAGTAAACCACGTTGCTCACACAGGCATGTCATGATTCTAACGTCATGACATGTCATTTACGTTCGTCATGCAGTCGTGTTGTGCCATAGCAATTATGGTATACATCCCATTACGGAAACGAGTGGCATGTCGATCATGCCGCTCATGACATGCATGTCACGATTTTCATGTTATGACCTGTCATTTATGATCGTCATGCAGTCATGTTGTCCCAAACCAATTTTCATATACATCCCATTAACGAAACGGCAGTATAGTGCCAGGACCATGGCTTGTAAATCATGCCGGTCATGACACGCGTGTCATGATTCTAATGTTATGACCTCTCATTCACGTTCCTCATGCTGTCGTGTTGTGCGATAGCAATTTTGGTATACATCCCATAACGAAACGCCTGGCACGTAAATCATGCCGCCCATGACATGCATGTTCTGCTTTTCATGTTATGACCTGTCATTTATGTTCGTCGTCATGCAGTCATATGGTCGCATCCTAATTTTCCTATACATCCACTAACCAAACGGCCAAGAGAGCACCGAAACCGTGGCATGTAAATCATGTCGCTTATGACATGCATGTCATGATTTTCATGTTCTGAACGGGTCATTTACGTTCGTAATGAAGTCATCTTGTGGCATGCCATTTTCGTATACGTGCCGTTAACGAAACGCATGGCATGTAAATCATGTCGTTCATGACATGCAGATCATGATTTTCACGATGTGACCTGTTAGTCATGTCCGCCATGCAGTCATGTTGTGGCATACCAATTTTCGTATACATCCCATAAACAAAACGGCCAGGAGAGCACCAAGACCGCCGAATGTAAATCATGTCACTCATGACATGCATGTCATGATTTTCGTGTTATGACCTGTCATTTATGTTCGTCGTCATGCAGTCATATGGTCGCATCCTAATTTTCCTATACATCCCACTAACCAAACGGCCAAGAGAGCACCGAAACCGTGGCATGTAAATCATGTCGCTTATGACATGCATGTCATGATTTTCATGTTCTGAACGGGTCATTTACGTTCGTAATGAAGTCATCTTGTGCCATGCCAATTTTCGTATACATGCCGTTAACGAAACGCATGGCATGTAAATCATGTCGTTCATGACATGCAGATCATGATTTTCACGATGTGACCTGTTAGTCATGTCCGCCATGCAGTCATGTGTGGCATACCAATTTTCGTATACATCCCATAAACAAAACGGCCAGGAGAGCACCAAGACCGCCGAATGTAAATCATGTCACTCATGACATGCATGTCATGATTTTCGTGTTATGACCTGTCATTTATGTTTGTCATGCAGTCATGTTGTGGCATGCCAATTTGCGTATACGTCCCATTAACGAAACGCGTGGCATGTAAATCATGTCGCTGATGACATGCATGTCATGATTTTCATATTATGAGATTTTTATGCTCATCATGCAGTCATATTGTGGCATACCAATTTTTGTTTACATCCGATTAACGAGACAACCAGGAGGGCACCAAGACTGTGACATGTAAATCATGCCGCTCATGAGACGCATGCCTTGATTTTCAGGTTATGAGCTGCCATTTATGTACGTCAGGCAGTCATAGTGTGACATACAAATTTTTGCATACATCCCATTAGCGAAACGGCCAGGAGAGCACCAAGACTGTGGCATGTAAATCCTGCCCCTGGTGACATGCATATCATGATTTTCATGTTATGACCTATATCTTATGTTCGCCATGTAGGCATGATGTGGCATACCAATTTTCGTAAACATCCGATTTGCGAAACGGCCAGGATAGCGCAAAATCGTAGGCGGCTAGATAGATACATACGCTCAAACAAGCTGAAGTTCGCTAAGAGATGCGTCGCATTTAATAACCGAGAGCGATAACTTAGTTGCACCTTTGTTGATGCTGCTTTCGTAAGGTGAGAGCCCACATGTCGACTTGCACAGTGCACGAACGCGCTGCCGCTTTTTGCACTTCGGTCCATTGGCAGCGCCGATAACATTTCACTCCTCCTCCTCATACCAAGGTTAGGCACCGCGCAAGTTCTCCACCTCCCTACATCAAATCTCCTGATATTTCGATATTCCTCCCCAGCCAATGACACCGTTTCGTGAACGTATCGATAACGGTTGCGTTCGTCAGCGGCCCTTCACTTAAATCTCTGGGTTTGTGCGTCCGTTTTACATTGAGCCCACTCCGTCTACCCAAGCCGTAATTGAGGGAAAGAGCACAGGTTAAGATAATTTAGCGCGCTCATCTCTTTCCACGCGACACTGTTTTTTGCACACTTGTATTAATACGCGCATTCTTGACGACTGCTTACATATATCAAGCCTTCTCCGGCTTTTTGTCCGTGCACCAAACATCTGTCAGATGTTGAATAAAATTGAATTGAATTGAATACTATGATATTATTTTATCTAGCACGACGACTTCGGCAGATTCCGTAGCATAACTTGACTTCCGTAGAGAAACCGCAGCAGCACCTCACTTCCGTGGAGATCCAGGATGCTACCACTAATGAACAGCGAGTGCGTTTTCGTCGGGTTACGTTCAATTCTCCATTAACCATTACACTCACATCTTTCCAGTCAAACGTTCTAAATACGTCCTGTTAACGTTGTGCCAACAGCATTCCGCACACCGTATCTCCTGTCTTACACCTTCTCTTATTGGTCTTTTACTGTTCTCTTCATGGAGTACAGCGGTGGTGCAGGAGCCATTCGAGATGACTTCTAGCACTTGCGTAATGCTCGTCTACGCCCTGATTGCCCAATGCCAGCGTGGTTTCAGAGGTTTCGACCTCACATGAACACGGGCGACGACATTCAAGAGTTGACAGCGCTCCGAGCTACCTCAACGCTACGAGTTGCCTCAACGTTACGAGGTACCCCAACGCTGCGACGGACACCACTGCTACAAGACACCGCAACCGCCGGAGCAAGTTCGGGTGAGTTACGTGGAAGCCATGCAACGACCGTGGCTGTACGTCGCCTGAAACGTCACGCATGGTGGTGGTGGTACGAACATTTATTGAATTACAAGGAATTCAGTGGAGGTATGCAGGCACCGCCCCTTAAGGGGACGGTCCTTACAAACACTAGGTGGGGATCCCTAGTACGGGACCCCATTGGCATCGGCCGCCGCTTGGGCTCGTCCCACCAAGGCCTTTTGGGCCTGAAGGTCAGTGCAGCCAAGCAGGGTTGCCTCCCAGTCCTCCCTGGTTGGGTTGGGGATAGGGGGTATAGCGGGATTAGAGGGGCAGCCCACACCATGTGGTAGATGTCCGAAGACATCTCCCCACAGTGCGAGCAACTGCCGGAAAAGGCGGGATCGAAGTGTTTAAGAGCTGCCGGGCACAGCATAGTGTTAGTGTAGAGTCGGAGTAGAAGCCGCTCCTCCGCTTTACTTAAGCCTTTACACGGACGTGGATAAAGGCAGTGGCCAGATTGGTAGTGGTGAACAATTTCGCGGAAAGATTATATCGGATTGAATTCGAGGTCGTCCTGATCGGGGGAGTCGATTGGGAATGCCCGGTGAGAGAGCGCGCGGGCGGCGGCGTCGGCTGCCTCATTCCCTTCCAGTCCCATGTGAGCAGGAGCCCAGACTATACGGCGGGGTGCAGGGTTCTCCTGATAGTCGGCATGTTTCAATAATCGACAAGCTAGGTATGCGACATAGCCGTTTTCGACGTTTCGACAGGCCCCTCGCGAGTCGGAGATGATAGTTCGCGATTTAGGATTACAAGCTGCCAATGCAATGGCGACTTCCTCCGCATGGGTTACGTTTCGGGCTCGGAAAGTGAGCCCGTTAACGGTTCGGTTCTCATGGACGACAGCGGCCGTGTACCATCGCCCGTGGTGTGGGCCAGAGGCGTCCACGTAGAACACACCGGGTTTCGATCCATAATGGCGGGCCAGGGCTTCCGCCCGCGCGAGGCGCCGACCATTATGGTCTTCTTTTGTCATATTGCTTGGAAGAGGGCGGACGTGGAGGGCGCATCTCCACTCAAAAGGGAGTTGAACGCGATCTTCCGTGATGTTTGTGTGGCTGATGTGTAAGCGGGCTAATAGGCGGCGACCCGCTACCGTATTCGAAAGGCGAGTGTACTGATTTGTGAGGTGGGCTTCTCGAAGCTCCCGGAAAGTGTTCACCATGCCCAGGCCCAAAAGGCGCTGGTTCGAGGTGTTTAAGGGGAGGTCAAGAGCCCGCTTTACAATTTTGCGAAGGATGACTTCAAGTGCATCCTCGTCTTGCTTCCGCAGGTGGAGGTATGGAGTAGAATATAAAATTATACTCGTTACAAATGCATGTGCCAGCCGCAAGGCATCCTTGCATCGTAAACCCCCGCGTTTGTTAGAGACCCGGCGAACCATGCGGCCCACCTGGTCGCCCACCTTGCGGAGTTTCGCCAATGTGGTGTCTGATCGTCTGTTTTTATTTATAAAGAGCCCCAGTACCCGGATTTCTTTTTGTTCAGGAATCGGACCTGTTTCTAGCGAGAGTTAAATTTTGGCCGTGCACTTTGGCGAGGGGCGTATGTGCACGAATTCTGATTTGGAAGGTGAGCATTGAAGGCCGCGTTGGCTGGCATAGCGTTCGACAATGCTCGCGGCGCGCTGCAGGTTCGCCTCGATATCTCCGGGTGAGCCCTGCGTAGTCCAGATGGTGATGTCATCAGCATACAACGCGTGTTGTATACCGGGGACATCAGCCAGCTGAGCTGGTAGGTGCATCATCGCCAAATTAAATAATAGAGGAGACAGCACTGCACCTTGCGGTGTACCTCTAGTTCCCAAGGTAAAAGGACCGTGTTCGTTGTCCTGTAAGCGGATGTAAGCTTGTCTATCGGTTAAGAACTGCCGGATGTATTCGAACGCTCTCAAGCCACAGCCGGTTTGCGATAGGTGTGCCAGAATTGTCTCGTGAGTCACATTGTCAAATGCCCCTTTTAAGTCCAAGGCGAGTACGACCTGTCGTTTTGAGGGCATTCGATAGGGTCTAGGACGTCCCGATTGAGTTGAAGCAGGATGTCTTGCGCTGATCTGTGCGGGCGAAACCCGTGCATTGATTCTGCGAAAGTACATTGGTTCTCCATAAACTCAGACAACCGATCCCGCACCATCGTCTCCATCAGTTTGCCGGCGCATGATGTGAGAGATGGGGCGAAGGTTGTCCGTGTTCACGGCCTTGCCAGTTTTCGGAATAAATGTAACAAGGGCTGTCTTCCATTATATGGGGAGTGGCACGTCCCCTGACCAAATTGAGTTGATGTAAGCTAATAGTGATTCATATGCCGGGTCGGGAAGGTTAGCTAACATTTTCACAGTAATTTTGTCTCTACCCGGAGCGGTGCCACGTTTCATTTTAGCCAGGGCCTTCCACAGTTCGAAAAGCTGGAACGGTTCGTCCAGCTTAGCGTTCTCCGAACCTGCATAGGAGTACGCCGATCCACGAGGGTCCTGTGTGGAGCACAGATACTGGTCCCTTAACTTATGCGCCAGCTGAGTTGTGTCGCCCTGAAAGCTATTAATTGCCCTCTGTAGATGTTTTTGACTTTCGGTACGGGTCTGCGTTGGGTCTATGAGAGCGCGAAATAGCCGCCAAGTATTTTGCCGGACATTTGGCGCGCTGCCGTGTTGCATCTATTCACCCAGTTGGCGTCCGCGAGCTGGGCCGCATACTCGGCCGCCTTCTGGGTGAGCTCCGCGATTCGAACTTTAAGCTTGCGGTTGTGCTTTTGTCGTCGCCATCGGCGAACAAGGCAATGTCGTGCTTCCCAGAGGTGGAGGAGGTGGTTGTCCACGTCCGATACCGCCTCCGAGAGCTGAATTTCCTTTTCAGTGGAGCGAAGGTTCCTAACCAATTCTTGGGACCACGCGTCGTATCCTCGCTGTAATATTGATGTTGCAGTGTTATAATTTAGCCTAAATGTGGACCAGTCTGGGAGCCGGGCATGTCTTATGGGTTTTGCCAATGGTTTGGTCCGAATTATTGTATTCAAGATGCAGTGGTCGCTACCAAGCGTTTCCTCAGTGTTGGCCCACTGTGCATACTGAATGTTGCGGGTAAATGTCAAATCTGGACACGTATCTCGTGTCACAGAATTGCCTATCCGAGTTGGGTGGACTGGGTCGGTGTGAAGAGTCAGGCCCAGCGTGGACGCAAGTTCAGCCAATTTGCGCCCGCGTTTCTCTTCGCGATGGTAACCCCAAACACGACTGGGGGCGTTGAAGTCACCCACAATCAGGAGGGGGTCCCTGCCCGCAACTCTTAGCGCGCGGCTAAAGAGGTCAGAGAAGGAAACGTTTGACAGTTTGGGAGAGCAGTATACGTTTAGGATATGTAACGGTGGCTCTGATTTGCGGACGGGAAGTAGAGTCACCATTACGTATGAGTAAGGGAGCTGGAGGCCGAGATCGACCATGCTGGCAGTATAGTTCTTGTGGACGCAAAGACAAGACGAGGGGTCCTGTTGAAACGTCGTGTAATTTGTTATGGTGGCACCCCTTCCTGGCTCTTGAAGGGCCACCACGGCGGGCATTAGCTCAAAGGTTGAAATGAACAGTCGGAGGCTGGCCCGCTTAGCACGGGACCTGAGTCCCCGACAGTTCCACTGTGTTATTAGTGTTGGGGAAGCCAATTTAGATTTGGGGGATCGCCTACATGGAGGGTGTCCCGCCATTATCTGTGTTAGGAATTTCAATTGAGGTTGTAGCTCCGGAGCCGGCTCCCTGGGCTTGTACTACTGTGCCAGAGACAGAGCTACTGTCCTCTGCGTCGTTAAGAATAACTGTACGACGAGATAATTTGCTTGGGCGGAAAGATACATCCTTTAGGCTTCCCTTGCGCACTGCACGGGCGAGCACGTTGGGCAGGGCCTCTGCTACTTGAGCGTTAAGTTGAACATTAAATTGATTAGTAATTTGAGCCATGATTTCCGCTGCCAATGCGTTCATCATGGTGGTAATTTTGTTTTCAAGGCGGGTCTCAAGGGCGGCAATGGAAGATTCCAGAGTCGTCGGTGCCGCCACCTCGCTCTCCATGCTTTCTGCATGCGGACCAGGCAGGGGAGGGCGAGTGGATTGTTTTTTAAGAGCTTCAATTTTGGCTAGAAGCATCTCGTTTTGTGCCCGGAGAGATGCCACTACGTTATGGAGCTCAGCGTCAGCCGTTGAGCGAGAAGGAGAGGGGGAAGAGGGAGAGGAGGAGGCAACCCTACTCGTGCCGCTCACCTTTTTGTCATTTTTGATAGGGCTTGCCCGGACGTCATCGGCGCCTTGCACCTTGGGTTGTTGCTGCTGGGAGCGGCTATGGTTCCCTTGGCCGCCGTGTGGGGGCGGTGGTGCTGCTGCTCCTCGCTTCTCGGCGAGCCCGCTGGGTGGTGCCTGTGCAGAGTTAACGTCATTCTGTCGCGGTGAGTCCTCACCGCCAGTGACGTGTGTCGGCTGACGTGTCGCCGGCTTCTTCGCTGAGTTATTCTTCGCACCTTTCTGTGTGGCCATCTTGGTGTCCTTGCGGTACTTCGCCGCACAGTCCTTTGAGTTTGTGGCGTGGTCACCACCACAAAGTGCGCATTTTACGTGACACTCATGAGGGGCCCGCACCCCCTCCACAAATGGTGCCTGCTGTCCACACAGGCCACAACGATCTTGGGACGGGTTGGGGCATGTGTCCGCCCTGTGTCCCACGGTACCACACACGCCGCAGGCCGGGACTGTCCGGAAGTAGGGCCGGACAGTGATTATTTCGGAGTTGTAGTGGACGGTCCGTGCCTTGACCTTCCCGGCGAAGGTGAGTCGGGCCTTGTTGGACGTCCCAAACTTGCGAATATAAAGGATAGTGCCCTGCCTCCATTGAATGCTATCCTTCAGAGTTTCAGCGGTTTCGTGATTAGCAATGGTGACGACACCATGGCAGACCTCCTCGCCAGATTCTTTGAGATGGCCGTGGAGGGACACATCCCCTTTCGCCGATTTGATGACGAAGTCCCCAAGAAGGCGGTCGGCCACGTAGGCGTTCTTGGTACTTGCAACAATAACGTTCTGCTCACGGGAAAGCACAAAACTAAGGTCTGCAGCCAACTGCGCGCCAAGGTAAGCTCGCAAAGAGAGGCCCAGCTCACCAGGTTGGAAAGTAGCTCCGAGTGCTAGAGTGGTACGGGGCTTCAGGACAACTACAAAGTCGTCCTGGTGGAATTTCTGAAGAGGCTTCGGCTTCCATGCTGGTTTAACATGGCCCTTTTCCTTGCGCGTGGACGGCGTTTGTTGCTTTGAGAGACGCTCGCCGTGAGCGTCTTTTGCGGCGGCCGCCAACATATTTGCTTTACGTCGTTGGGAGCGTCTCTCCACGAGACGGAACAAATTTTCATTCCCGTATACACCGAAGCAGTTTTCAGGCGTCGCTGTCCGCAGTTCGTCGGTGAGTCGATGGATGGATGGATGGATGGATGCTATGAGCGTCCCCTTCGCCAAGGGGCGGTGACATGTGCGCCTCCTGGCTCGTAAAAAAATTTAAGAACTTTTCGTTTTTTAACGCTAGAGCGTTTCTTGGCTATGTTGGCGAGAGTGCGCACCCAGCTGCCGTCCGCAAAAAGCATCCGCAAAAGCCGTGCCCACAAAGTGCGTGACATCTCCCACCGGTAGTGATGCCGGCGCCAACACGGCAGTCGGCAGTCGCCACGCCCCGCTGGAGCTAAGTGCAGCGGCGTACGGCCGCGTCGCCACGTTTCTTCACTGGGTTGGCGATGGCAGGCGCCCAGCTGCGTGGCTTCACCGTACCAATACTTGGCGCGCGAACGCGTTAGCTAGCCCATCGTTCCTCGCCGCCATGCGTGCCGAGTTCAATTTCGAGTGGAAGACGCCAACTGGGGCCATCACGACGTCGAGATGTACGTGCATCGATTTCGCATTCACCAACGACCCATAAATTGTGCGAGATGCCATGTCTCCACCGGATCACACTCATCGGATCACAAGTCCATGATAGTGTCTATGTACCCCGGCCTAAGTACGCCGTCACCGGAAGGATAAGAGGGTGACAACACCAGTCGCTGTCTAATGACGCCACCCTCAACACCGTGGCGGGCGATCGCACTACTTCGATATGCCCGAGACCTGTCTGGGCACATCTGCATAAACTGCCTGGACGACCAAATAGAAAACGACATGTGAAGTGTCGACACCACTTCGATGGCATCATATGATGTAAACAAACACAATACGGCCTCCCACATTGCCTCATTCTTCCTAACACAACTCGGCAACACCACTTTGAAGTACCCCTCCGCAAGAACAATCTAGCGAAAAGAAACGCTTTCGCGTTCTCATCTCATAAGAATATGCTTAGGGATTGTCGAACTTTTTTCCTTCTCTCTTAAAGTTGTCCTCATGCCTTTTACATGTACTTCAATTAAATCGATCATACTATAGCAAAAACGGAAATTCATAGCCCAGTTCTCTGCCCTTTATGGCAGAAAGTCCTTATTTCCCTTATAATTATTTTTGTCCGTTGTCTCCATTTTTCTGGCATCAGTATTTTAGCCGTCTCTTATTTCAAGCGAGGGTATGTTCAGCTTCCCGATGTTCTCTTTAAAAAACAAGGCTTCAAGTAGGGTAGTGCCCAACCGCACACCTGGGTGGATATTTCCGCATACAACCAGAACATGCTCCGTCGTTTCCCTATCTTCCTCACAGTATGTGCATTTTTCTTCTTCTTTACTGAATTTCTCTTTATAGCTACGCGTTCTAATGCAGTCCGATCTCACTTGAAACAGTAAAGGGTTTGCTCTTGGATTATAATAAAATACCTCCCTCTTTATTTCGTACTTGCCGTTTGGGTAGTTATTCAGGGTCGGTTTTTTTTCATCACTGCCATCCAGTAAATCTTCTCCGCCTCTCTGACGTTTCGCTTTACCCTCTTTGTTGTCAGTTCTCTCAGAGCCGTATATTTACTGGGGAGCCTCCTAGTTCTCTTTCACCACTGCGTGTCAACACTCTCTCTATATAAATAACGGAACACCTTCACTGCCCATTTACTCTTTTTCATATTCCTAAGCCTCTCTTCAAACCTTACTTTGCTCTGGGCTTCCCTTGCCTCCAAACTCGCCCATCCCATATCGCCCTTTACAGCCTCCTTTGTCGTTTTCCTGCGAGCATCAAATACGAGGCGTTCCACAATTCTTCGATTCACATCGATTCCCGATTGTATCTCTAGCCTCATGCACACCACTGAGTTCCCAAATCTAAGCCCCGGTACCATTACCCCTTTCCACAGATCCCTGAGCACCTCGTACCTATTGTACCCCCATAACGCTCTGTGCTTCATTATTGCAGCGTTCCTGTTTCCCTTTGCTGCCAAGACATTTTCGTGTACCCTCATTTAGCCATACCCCAAGGTACTTGTCTTCACTTACTCTAAGTATTTCTTGGCCCTGTATGGATACCGCCTGGTCGTTGGGTCCATTGAATACCATCACTCCACATTTTGTTACACTAAATCCCAGTCCTAGAGCCTCGCCTTCTTTTCCGCATATATTCACCAGCCGTTGTATATCATTTCGACTGTCCATAAACGCTTTTATGCTGACAATATTGTCAGCATAAAATAAACCCGGAAGCATCTGCTCAATCATCACGCCGCCCTGTTTGTGTGACAGATTAAAACCAGCGTTGCTATCTCCTAGCGCTTTTTACATTATAACCATGTACAGTATGAATAACAGCAGCGACAAGGGACATCCCTGTCTCAGCCCCTTGCTAATATCAACGATCTCTATGCTACTTATTCCTACCCATTCTATGCAACTGTATTTTCTCGATATATCTCGCTCAAAAGCTGTACACAATCGTCGCCTATGCCCACAAACATCGTCTATGCCTTGCAATATTTTCCACAATATGTCCTGATTAACACTGTCATTCGCCCCAGTGACATCTAGAAAAGCCACATACAAGGGCCTGCTCTCTATTTTAAATATTTCTATACACTGAGTAAGAACAGATACGTTATCGTCCAGCCGCCTGTCTACTCGATATCCATTCTGAAGTTCTCCCAAAATATTGTTACGTTCTGCCCACGCTTCTATTTTTAATTTTACTGCTTGCATAGCCATCCTGTATAGTACCGATGTAATGGTTAGCGGTCTATACTATCGAAGTTATTCTTTTCCCCCTTACCTTTATAGATTAAGTTCATTCTCGTTTTTCGCCAACTGTCCGGTATTTGCCTCTCCTGTAAGCAGTTTTCAACGGCTTTCAATAGTGCTTCTTTAGTGTTCTGTCCTATTTCGTCAATGAGGCTAACGGGGGCCCCACCTCAACCCGGAGCAGTGCCCTTTGGAATTTTTCCTTCGGCCTTTTTCCAGTTGAAATTCTCAAGTTCAAGCTCTTCCTTAGTTTCGCTCTCCGTCATGGTTTTATCCACTAGGGAAAACTCTTGGACGATGTTTTTAAACGAATCGGCTGTTACTTCTAGATGTAACCCAACGCTTCGTATCCTTCAAATTGATTTCCTCTTTCATCAACAATATGCTGTTGCAATGTGGCAGACTTTTTACCTACCGCTTTTATGTGGATCCAAAATATCCAAGGCACGGCCTGTTTTTTGTCATAAGTTTCTGTCACCCAGCGTTCGCTTTCACCTTTAATTTTTGCCTCGACCAACTTCTGTACGATGGATTTATGTCTAAATATATTTCCCATCTTTCGTTGACTTCGACTTGCGGCCACTTCTCCCTTTTTGACTGTGTGTACTCCCTTGACGCTTTACGTCACTTTTCGATCGCTTCCCGGATTTTCTTGTTACACCATCTGTTTGGCTTTCTCTTTCCATTCCAGCAAATAGATCTCTTTTCTTATTTCTTTCGTCATCATACGTACTAGCTCATTATACCCGCAGTCCTTGCCTGGTATTTCGCCTACTTCTTCCTCTACTCTTGCGGCTACATTCTTATTTGTTTGTCATTTAAATATGAGCTACCAAACCTTGATTCTGCGTTATTATTTTCAGTTTTATATCCCAGTTGTTGTGCGTTTATGATCAGTACCCAGGCTGTTCATCCTGTCCTCGTCTATTCTCATTCCTCTCATTTTTTTATAGACTTATTCTCTCACAAAACAATAATCAATGTTTCATTGCCTGTTTCTGACCTCCCACGTGATCTGTCCCTCACACTTGGGCCCCGTGTTAACTATCACAAGACTATGTTGCTCGCAGAAATCGAGCAATCACCCCCCATTGGTGTCTGTATACCCGTCGAGGCATTCATGTCCCCTATGAGGATTTGGGCCCCATGACCAAATTCCTTAATACCGGTGTTTATAGAACTCTTTATCTCCAGATTCTTTTCCTTACAGTTATTTCCCGTCCACATGTAAGCTACACCAAGCTATGTTTTCTGTCCCCCAACCGTGCGCGAATCCCAGAGGTGCTCTGAACACGTTTGCTTTACCCTCTTCCATTTAGCTCCGCTATGAATAAGTATTCCAACACCCCCACCTTTTCTTTCTGATTTTGTTGCGTTGCACACTTCCCAAATATAATTGTAAATATGTGGTGGCTCTTCCAGGTCTCTGGAAGCCTATCTTTTCTTTGTTTAACTGTTCGTCGATGTCTAACCATTTTGCCTTTTTTCTGCCACCCTGCATGTTTATGTAATTAATTGCTACACGCGCCTTCCTTTTACCACTTATCTGGCTTTTCTCAATGCTACCTGCCCGAAAATCCCCCTGATTGTTTCCTTAGTTCCTACACTCTGAAAACAAAGAGTGCTGGGCACTCACTTTGGGGGAGTACTTTCCTGTCCCAAATTTAACTCTTTTTTCAGAGTAGATCAACGCCATTGCAGGGTACCGGTACTCTCTCCAAAACTGAGTAGTAGGAGGCCTCCGAAGGGGATTCGAACACTCTTTTGAAGAGAGCTCTACTACCCCACCAAGCGGGGTGCTAGTACTCCCAGAGAGAGTAGCAGAGACAAAAAAGAAAGCAACCACTGCGTTTTTCGACCATGCTACAATTAGCAGGCATTTAATTACATCACACTGAACATGGAACGTACAGACTGACATGACACGAACGCACATACACGCCAATAACACAACCACAGCAAAGCACAAAGCCCACAACACACTGGCGATATACCGCCTTGCACTGAAGTCCCATATATATAACCCGTACACTTGACCTGCTATATAGCGCCAGTGGTAAAGTACTGTTCTGCGTAATTAAACAAAAGGTATGCACAGAACAGGTGTATATTTAGCGTTGGCTCATAGGTAGCCGCTCACCACACAGATCTGTTAATCTAAACGCGCGCAACATATACAATGCCTTTTAGATTAACGCATTCCTATCATGAGCTGGCATTCCGTTTTACGGGCAAACGCGAGTTCGCAGTGCTGGTTCACGATGTCATATGCACCTGAGGAAGCGAGTACGAACATAATAGCGGCTGAATTTCATCAACGCCAGCGAAGAAAAGCGGCACTGGGTGCTCCGCTACCACCCGCTTCATTCCGACGGCGTTCCCTTACGAGTCCGTCGAGCACGTCTGTACGGCAAACAACCGCTGGCGATCACAGAATATGCACTCTTCGTTCTTCGTTATTCTGCGCACAGATGAAATATAGTCTCTGCCATAAGAAGTGTTTAGGATATTATGCTGTACTTACCAGACTTGCGAACGGGACGGATCGCAGTCACGGTATTTTCACCGTCGACGCCTCATGGCCGTCATACGGCTCGATGCCGAAGTCGCAGTGAAGCCTTTTCCCTTACATGTATGAGTTATATCCAGTGAGTCTTCGGATATCAGCCGTCCACGATAACAATAGCTTACTGTGTCGCTGACAGTGTATTCCTCTTCGTTTCGCGCACATAAGCGAATAATCCGAGGCGTGTAGGCTGGCGGGTTTCACTAGCACGGGTAGGGCCGTTCGATGGGGAAAAAAACACAGGAGAGGCAGCTCGCTATGACTCCCGTCGGTTGAGGCTCGTAGTCGAGGAAGGGACCATTCATTAAACGTACACTGCACGCGTTTGTACGCGAAAGCTTGTACGTGGAAGCCGTAGGAAGGTCGCTGCTATAGTTCTATCGAAAAACACTTCACAAAGCGACTGTTGTCTTCTTCAATCGTCCGCTGCCAACCCCAGCCGCCATGTTTGCGGCTGAGAATGCGAGCATCACGTGGGTGGAGCAAGAGTGAAATTGCGTTTTACTCTCTCATGCCGCAAGAAGTATGGACATTTCACTCCATCCGACGTTTTGCTAGAGTAGAACGATGCCCTAAAGATTAGCTCGGTCGGTTCACTCCTGCGAAATCGGCTGCAGTCTTTAGAGTGCAGCTACCCCGGACTCCGAAGGGCCCGCGTGCCCCCCAAAAAAGCTACTGCACGACCAGGAAGTGCGCCCACGAAGTGCGACGTCAACGACCAGGAAGTGTGACGTCTGGCGGGCCCCTGACGACAGGCCTCTGTGCTTCCACTGTGGAGAGGCTGGCCACGTCTACAGGATGTGTCCCTATCAACGCGTAGGCCTTCCTGTGTTTCCGCCAAATGTACCCCGCACCACGACCAGTAAAATGTAACCAAGATGCCAAGAGATCCAACGAGAAAGGCCAGAACCTTCTTTATTGGCGGTGAACCATTCCCAAAAAAAACCACACGCGCCAGAGGGTTCCTCGTCATCTCCCTGGCGATCGGTGCGCATAGTGGGCAGGCAGCTTACTTCGCGTCAATATCATGTCTCATGTTCATGGCCCGCCCAAGTATGCAGTGCCGTCGTCCGTAAAGAACTCGGAGCATGCTCGGACTGTTCAGGGCCTTTATTCGTGCACTCACGGAGGTACCAGGGTTACCCGGTGTGCTCCAGTTACATTACAGTGATGCCCAGTGCTCACCTATGTTGTCCTTTGCCGAAAGCTCATCTCAGGGGCTTTTCGAGCAAAAACAGCGTTTGCAGCGTCGTCTAGTGCCAAGAGTGCATGTGGAGGTGTTTCTTATAGCGCGCTCTTCATGATCCTCGCGTTGGTGGCTGAAGCTTTATTGTATTATGATGAGGAACCAACGCCACGCGGCAAGCTCATCCCCATCCCGTGTTTCCTTTTCTATGCATGACGCATTAGTTCTTCTGTGGCTCTACTACTGGGCAAGGAACTTGCCGTGACTATACTGTATTAGGAACTACAGACACCCGGCGGCTTCAGGCGTTATACCTAGATAAAATTGTATGCTCATGATATTCCACGCTCTCCATGATACCGTGCAATATACCCCACATTTAGGCTGTCGCTCACTAAGCAGCTGAGCATGTTCTTTTTTTACGTTGGCGGCTAGCAAGTTATGCCATGGCCACTTAATTGTTGGCGGCTTAGAAACTGTGCATATTAACCGATTCCCTGGCGGTTAAACAAATAGGGGTGTTTACTTAATCGTTGCCAGGCATTCTACCACAGATTTTTGGTCCTGATGTTTCATGTCGGTATATAGTGTTAACAATTTTCACAAGACTTTGCGCTCACCCACGCACTTCGCAAAACTGTCGCGCACGCTGGAGTGTACGCAACTGCGATAAGTGTCAGCCTACGTCGATACTGAACGGATCTCCTTACACCAGGAGTTACACAATTACTTGGATTTGTCGACGACTATGCGTTGGTTGTTATTTGTTTCTCTGCGTGCACCCACTTTCTTGTCTGCAGGTGTCATGACGGCCTGTCCCGAGCTGAAGCAACAAGAATGATTTGTCTTCTCAGAGTACTGTCATGGCTACTCACCTGTCGTAAGCCTTGTACTTAAGGCGATAGGTCGTGAATTTTGTATCATTGAGTTTTTTGTAATGATAGCATGTCGTGTACATTGAGGGCTTGTATGAGGACTTGTGTATCCAGTATGATGAACTCAATTTAAAGCCCTAGAAGAAAAATATTCACTTATGGAGTTTTAGAAAAGAGCACCTTAAATATGCATTTGATGCAAAGACTCAATTAAATTTAGCAGGGCAGATGTTTTATCCATCAACTTGAAATGCTGCTAAACATACGATGTTCACAGTAGACGTGTAAGTTTCAAAATATATTAAACATGCAGTGATATTAGCGATATTGATGGCATATCAACAAGAAAATATTTTGATACGAAAATGTATAAAACAGCAAGTATTGGCCCTTCAGTACCTCTCTGAAATTTTAGAAAACATGATATTGACACCGGACAATCACACTAAATAAACAACTCTACCAACGTCACTTGCACTGACATACCACATTTGTTCGGTTCCCCTCATTTGGGGTAAGCAAAATCAGGACCATATGTTGCTTTACTCCGAACGAAAATAATTTTATCGAAGTCATTCTTGAAACAGGGCTTCGGAATTACGCTATCAACATTATAACGTGACGCTACCCCGGAAATTTTGGTTTGTTGAAGTTTTTCTTGTCGTTTCGTGTTCATAAAGAAATCAAATGCAAATATCTTGCGTACGCGCTTATAGCAAGTATGGGGCAAGCGGGATACGAAGGCAGAGTGGGCACTGGGCACATTTTCCTTACTTGAGTGAAACTCTACCTTAGGTAATGTCTATGGACCCTCAACTACTTCCTTATGCCGAGGTTTTTCTTATCAAGTTTACGGAAAAAAATACGCGCTAGTTTTGGCCACGGGCATATTTTGCAGCAATTTTCGAGATTTCTAATTTTGATAGCGCTCACCGACAAATTGCCCATTTATTCTTACAGTGTATTTGTTACTCGCAAGGATGGATGGATGGATGGATGGATGGATGGATGGATGCTATGAGCGTCCCCTTTGTAGCGGGGCGGTGACATGTGCGCCACCAGGCTCGTAAGAAGATTAAGAACTTTTTTTCTCGCCCTCTTTAAATTTTCCTCATGCCTCTTAAATTTACTTCGATCAAATCGATCATACTATCGAAAAAACGGAAATTCATAGCCCAGTTCCCTGCCCCTTATGGCAGAAAGTCCTTATTTTCCTCTATAATTATTTTTGTCCGTTCTCTGTAGTTTTCTGCCACCAGTATTCTAACCGTCTCTTACTTATTTAAATCGCGGCAATGTTCAGCTTCCCGTTCTCGCCCTAAAACCCAAGGCTTCCTGTAGGGTGGTGCCCAAACGTACACCTGGGTGGATATTTCCGCATTCAATCAGAACATGCTCCGTCGTTTCCCTATCTTCCTCACAGCAATGTGCATTTTTCTTCTTCTTTACAGAATTTCGCTTTAGAAATACGCGTTCTACGGCAGCCCGATCTCGCTTCAAAGAATAAAGCGCTTCCTCTTGAATAAAGAGGAAGCGATCTCGCTTTCGCTTCAAACAATAAAGCGCTTCAAGGCGCTTGGCCTTGAAGCGACGGAGAGATATCGCGCGCCGCTGCCGTGCGTATGCGCGTGGGCGGAGGTGTGTGTGTGTGTGTGTGTGTGTGTTGTGTGTGTGTGTGTGTGCGTGCGTGCGTGCGTGTGTGTGTGTGCGCGCGCTGGTCTGGCCGTGCTCCGTCGCCGTTGCTGCCCCGACAGCTGTCTCTGCTGACTACACCTACCTCGCTAGCCGTATGAACATGACTCACCGCTCTTTCCAATCTCTCTCTGCCACGTCGGTTAGCGGATTAGCGCTTCAGCGGGTTAGTGCCCCTTAAACCGCAATGATGGACGTACAGCCGTGAGCACTGTTAGGGTGAAGAAGCATGCGCGTGACCCCAGTATGCTCAGCGCCAATTGGCAAGCCTGGCCGTGCATCGAACTAAGCTCGAGCATGCGCAGGGAAGGCGGGAGGGATGGCTTTGTGGCGCTTGCTGTGTGCTTGACAGTCCTGTATTGGCACTGGGAAAATACAGCTGGCTCAACGCCATGCCTTCGCTTATTACTGCGCATGGGCACGCTTGCTTCCATGCGCGGCCACGTTGGCCACACCGACACTTTACGGATAACGGTAATGCGCTGGGGTGCTCACCCTGACAGGGCTCATGGCTGTGCAGCTTCCCGAGGCATCATTAGGTTCCGGTCTCCCGTAGGAATCACTTCGAGGAAGCGCGGAAGCACATCAGCGACAGCGAGGACAGGGAGCTGGACTCCGCCTAAGTCGACGAGTCCGCGGAAGACGGCTTTTAAGCCGCCTTCTACCGCAAGGCCAAACAAAGAGATTTTAACACATCTTCGGCGTCAAGTTCGTCGAGTTTAATAATGCGCCTCAGCGATGGCCTCACTCCTTTCTGTTCGTGCCACAGAACGCTGCTGACAATCTACGCGTCTAGAGCAGGCAAGCAATTTCCTTAGATCTGGAAAACACCGTGCCCAACGTGATCAAGGACCAATGTAAGGGAGCCACACCACGCGCTCTTGTTTGTCCTCTTTCTTGGTATTGTGTCTTATCACAGCCCATCAGAGGTGAAATATACCAACTAAACCACTATTCTTTACTACTAAGTGCAAGGACTTCCGACTAAACACAATGAAGAACATCTTGGGAATCGATGTAATGAACCCATCCGCGCTGAACACCGTATGTGACGCAGCTGGGTAACATAAAGTTCCGATCCTTCGTTCCATCGGGGCTGCTGCCGTGGCAGGTGCCGTCTGTCATATTTACACTGAAATACCTAGCACCGGCCTTCCGCTTCTAATCAAACCAGCAAGTGAACACAAATACCGTTGTGCGGGTTTGTCTCCTCGGTAACATACTCCGTGTGAGATTAACATTCAAAGGTAACTGTCTTCCCTCCGACGTAAAGGGTGACCACATAAGTCATCATTTCCAGACCGTTATTCCGATGCCTATAGAGTGCTTCATTTGTGAGATTTGCCGTGTGAAAGGTGCTTGCAAAATTCCGCGGTGCGCCGTTGATGCGCCGAGACTCACTCAGAAGACAACTGTAGTGCAGCTATGATGAAGTGTCCAAACTATGAAGGAGATAACTGTGCCTCTTCCAAAGACTGACCACAAATCAAGAAAGAGATCTCTCAGGCAAATGGCCGAAGACAGCTGGACCCACAGAGATACCACTGAATATGTACCGGCGAAGAATACGTCGACGTGGAAGATCATCAGGACGGAAATTCTTTTCAAGAGAAGTGAGCCAGTCAAACAGCACCTTCATCGGAAGCATGCGAAACGCACGTTCGAAGCACGCCAAACTCGTATGTTGGAAAGGGAAGGTCTGGTAGGCCTCTGTCTAGAGCGGAATGGCCACTGCTAACGTGTCTACGACCTGCAGCAGAGCCACAGCATAGGTATCCCACAGTATAGCACGGCACAGCATCTGAGGAGTCGCGAAATACAGATCAACAGACACGGTATCGCTCTTCTGGGACCCTTAATTAACGGCACTCGTGTGTTGGTAAGCAACATGCACACACCGTCTGCCAGAAATGCTCTCCAATTACTGGATGCTTGATTCCAGTGCTAGCAGCCGTTGAATAGACCCATCATGGCTCATCAGCCACTGTTCTTCGTGGAAGAGGTCTGAAATGAAGCAGTTTTTCTGCTGAAGCTCCGTGGTCTGAGATCGCGCATTTTGACTTCCGTCGCTATGTGTATGTCAATATGTTTCCCATTATAGTCATTTGCGAACGGAACTTAACTGATATGCCTCTCTGGATATGAATAATTTTTTCGTCGACTGTCGACGAAAACAGCAAGGTTTAGGTGTTTATTCGCTGTGACCTTACCTACATTTTCCACCCAGTTCCAGGTAGCAAATAAAATCAATAGATGTGCTTCACAGTAAGGAAGAAGAATTTTTCATTCACTGTTGTGGGCACCTACTTATCGCTGTCAAGTCGATTCCACCACAAAAGAGGGATATCCTGTCCTCAAGCTCCGATCCGTGAGTTATCATCGGAGATTCGCGCATCATACATTCTGGAGAAGTTCGAGGATCAACGCGAGAGGCAGAGCTCTGGTATAATTCGCATCCAGTAAAGAGCTATGGATGTTGAACAATGGAAGTCCTGCGCACCTACCTCTGCGCCACGTGCAGCCACTGTCTAGGACTGACATCTGTGTCACGAAGCCTTGTGAGGCGTGCTAGGTGCTTTGCGGACAGAGGCGTACGGAAGCGACCATTACCCGACATATGTGACTATCATAGAAATAGCTCCTACCAAAATGCGAGATGAGATTCAAAGATTTGACTGGACGAAATTTCAGTCCTTCATGGAAGACCGCTGCGAATCCCATACAACACTCGACTTGGAGGAGTAAATAAGAACCCCATTGCATGGCAATGCCCGTACACTCGCATGGTGCTTAAAACCGACGGAGTTAAATCTTGAATTAGACTTCAAGGAATCCGGAGACTTGCTGAACTGTAGGTACCGACAAATGAAAACAATAGAGAATTTACAGACAGTTAGGCGCAGGAAAACGAAGATCCAGCCCCGGTTAGAATGGCTCGAATCGCAACGTTGAACTACCATCTGTGAGTCACTAGGTCCTCGCAAGCCTACTATATCAAGCCGATAATATGAAAAATGAAAAAGACTACATGCATTGAAGAAAGTCAGTTTCTCAAGAAAGGCGAAATAATGAATGCGATAGAATGTATGCTGCAATATCCCGCGGCTTTCATTCGGCTACAGTGGTTGCAGCTAGCGGAGCACTGACACGCGCTTTCTGTACCCGCAGGTTAGGTCTGCTCATCGCTACTCTGCTTTCCTTCCTTTTGTAACTGTTACTACCAGTTCATTCTGCGTTATGCTGTTCTATGCTTTTGTTGAATACTTTTCACGATCTCTACTTGTGCCGAGTTTGCCAGATAAATAATGATGGTATTACAGAAAACAGGTGCCTTATGGACACTTTTCGCAGTCCGTTCGCGTTGAGATCGAAGCATTAGGAGCTCTAGCCCCCCCCCCCCCCCCCCCCTTCTCTTTCGCGTCTTTTCACGCTCGCTCAAGACGCACAGGGCGTTTGAGCTCCGCGTAGACGCCAGGCGTTCCGACTGCGTTCAGGTTATCGCATGCGCCCTCCTTACGACGGAGATCGGCCAAGCTCGTTTGATCTGTGCTTATGGCGTGTTTGTCGCTTCCACTCGCCTGCTTTTACTCGCGGGTAGAAAGTACGGTGGGGAGGAGGCTATCGATTTGGGCTTTAGGACATGAGGATGACGGCAAAGACCCGTCGAGACTGTCCGTATGCACGCTATCGCAAAAAGCGAAGTGCATTAGTAAATTATGCAGAGCTTCTAAGAGAACCTAGTTTGACAATTACTTAACAAACCCATCTGTAGTCAACTCGCACAGGGAGCCCTACAGGTCATTCCAAATGTCACTAGTATAAGGAAAAAAGGAAAAAATATAACGCAATGCTGGGATAATTTCAAATCAACTTTGTTAACGTGGTAACTCCTTCTGGTGAGTCGTAAGAAAGAGTTAGAAAAATTAGGTGCACTAATGAACGTCTCCCTTCGAGCAATTTCACGCAGCAGGACAAAATACTTCCAAGTATGTCTATGGGAAAGAAGTCTTAGCGATACCTTGTTAGCTTGTACTGTCGGTGAGAAATGGCAGTCGCAACGATTAAGCGTGAGTGAAGTGCATCTTTTCCTGAATAGTAGTTACGTGGTGACTACACGATGTACGCGCACTCAAGTAGATGCTTTACTAGCGATTTGTGTGACACTAGTATATATTCCTTAGATGCATATCGGAGGAATCTAGAAACTCAACTTTTAGCGGTTTATTTGTTTTAAACTTAAGATCAGCATATAATTTCAGATCAAGAGATATTGTAGCAGTAATAATTAACTACCTCTCATTTTCTGGAGAACTTGAACAACATTCTATCTATCTATCTATCTATCTATCTATCTATCTATCTATCTATCTATCTATCTATCTATCTACGTCTCGGTGCCCTCCTGGTCGTCTCTGTGACTACGTGCATATCATGATTTCCAGGGTGGTGTATCAATGTATGGAGAAAATGAGTGCTTGATCTATAAACCGATAAAATTATTATATATATATGTGCACTCGTCACATACGTCACGACTGACGACAATGCAATTGCCTGTGGCGCCTACCCGTAGTGCTCGGCCCAGGTTATGCGGGTATGCGCCACCGCTGTTTGAACCTTAAAGGCACCATGAAACGATTTTGGTAATTTCGTACAAATGCATTGAACCGATAGCCCGAGCCCTTCTGATCATTAGCGTAGCAATGTCAGCACTCTGCGTTAAGCTTGCAAATTACTACAGTTTTAAATACGCACATCGTGAGAGATCGACGCGACTCGGAGCGTTTTCAACCGCCCCTTCGCACGAAGCGGAATCCACGTGACGTCACGAGCAGTGAAGGGTAGGCAACGGTATCATCGCGGCATCTGGCAGCGCATACACGAGTCGCCGGCGCACTATTACAGAGGCTAGGACTGCCGAGGCCGGCGACCTCCGTAAAGCATCGTGGCGCTTTGTCGCTACGGACAGCGGCTGACGTGGGAGGCGCAGTCGTCGCTAGCGCGCACTCCGCAGTTGTTCGAGTTGAGGAGGAACAGCAGTGGTAAGTAGGAAGGCGACAGAAATAAGCCTGTAGCTACCTCAGCGCAGGCTGCTTCGCTTTATTTGTGGTGTGAATGATATCACAACTGTGTTGCCGAATAAATGACACAATATAAAAAAACACGTTTCAGGGATCCTTTAACCTATCAGCTTATTTTATTCAATGACTAACAAAATAAAAACCTATGACAACGCGGTAAGTAGGTCGCGTTTATCGATTACGCGAAAGCATTTGACTCCATAGAAATACAAGCAGTTCTAGAAGCTCTACGACAAGGGGTACCTGGCGTATACGTGAAAACCATAAACAACATATACAAAGATTGCACAGCCACACTACACCTACATGAGAAAAGCAGAGAAATCCCGATCGGGAGAGGTGTGATACAGGGAGATACGATATCCCCGATGCTATTCACTGCATGTTTAGAGGAAATCTTTAATCGTCTAGACTGGGAAGACAAGGGAATTCGAAAAGATGGAGAATATCTCAGCAATTTAAGATTTGCAGACGACATTGTACTCTTTAGCAATGATGGAGACGAACTACAAAACATGATTGATGACCTAAACAAGGAAAGTATTAAAATTGGGTTAAAAATGAACAGGCAAAAGACGAAAGTTATGCTCAATAGCCTAGCTAAGGAACAGGAATTTAAAATCGACAATGAACGCTTACAATGTGTAAGCGAATACGTATACCTGGGACAGTTAATAACAGGAACTCCTAACCATGAAAAAGAAATTCTCCGTAGAATAAGGATGGGCTGGAGCGAATTCGGAAGGAATTATGAAATCATGACTGGAAACTTACCGTTCTCACTAAAGCGAAAAGTATTCAGTCACTGCATTCTCCCAGTCCTAACGTACGGTGCAGAAACGTAGGAGGATAACGAAACAACTAGAAGTGAAACTAAGGAGCGCGCAACGTGCAATGGAAAGAACAATGATAGGGGTAACGCTAAGAGATAAAAAACGAGCAGAATGGATCAGAGAACTGACAGGAGTAGCCGATATTATTACATCAATTAAAAGAAAGAAGTGGACCTGGGCAGGACATGTCATGAGGGGAAAGATAACAGATGGACTGTAAGATCGACGGAATGGATACCAAGAGAGGGAAAACGCAACAGAGGCAGGCAAAAGGTTAGATGGAGCGATGAAATTAAAACGTTTGCGGGCATAAAGTGGGACCAACTCGCTCAGGATAGGGTGGAGTGGAAATCGTTGGGAGAGGTTTTCGTCCTGCAGTGGACCTAAACAGGCTGATGATGATGATGATGATGATGATGACAGCGCCACTTGCTCTGGTTAAAAGCAAACGAAACACATAACGTATGTTGTAGCCTGCGGTTGAAATGTAGATATAACAAGCAGACGAGCGTCAACCTAACACTCCCAGGTATGTTGGAATGGAAGCAGGGACGACGAGGTGCCAGGCAAGCGAGCTGCAATTCTTCCGCGGGTGCGTTTGCAGCGCATCACGTATTGTTAGTTAGCCTACCTCACCAACGGTAGTGGGGATGATGCTGGTGCTCAGTTATTATTTATTTATTTATTTATTTATTTATTTATTTATAACCCACAGCGCCTTTCGGCGTTACAGTCGCGACAATACTAACATAGCCAAAAAAGCACGTAAATGAAGAAATGTACAATGGCAAGAAGCCAATGCACAAAACAAAAACCACCACACGTTCATCCTACTCATTGCACTTGCTTGAATGCGAAAGAGTACGGCATAGAAAATTCTTCCCTGATTGCTTTGCATGACGTCGACACCTGCAATGCGTCGGAAGCGCCGAATTTATTATTGCACCTACACTTGTGAGATTTCGGTCCTGTCTAGAGCATGTAAATTCTAATCGCAGTTTTTTAGCTGACCATGTCACTGACTTTTTCTTGACATTCAATGACAGCTAGACCCACTTACACCGTTCACAAAAGCGCAGAGAAACTTAACTCTAACCAATCTCCAGCATAAGCCACAGCAGAATAAGCAGCACATACACCCTAGAGTCGCATGTTACCAGAACTCCGAGCTCTCATATTTTTATCCGTCTTACTCTGGCACAAATTCGTTCTCTCCTCTTTGAGGGGGGAAGATCCTTAAGGCGTGGGTCGTGCGTCCCCGATCTATGTAGTACTAGTGGGTAGCCACCGGCGCGTGCCTGCCGGGAGGCACGCAGGCGCCGAGGGCGAGCGCGTGGCTCCCGGCACGCGCTCGCCCGCGAGAGACAACGTTGGCGCAGGCAGCGTCTCCTAGCGCGTTTCTTGATTGAGAAATACCGACTGCTCGCGTTGGAGAAGCGTTCACCGGCAACCCATATATATATATATATATATATATATATATATATATATATATATATATATATATATATATATATATATATATATATAGGCACTGCATCTTGACTTGCAATGAAGTGCCGGTGGGAGATTTCACTTGTCCATTGTGCATAGTTGAACCGTGAGGATTCGTAGCATGCGTGAGATGTTATAAAACTAGATGGCGGTACTTGTAGTTGATGATGAAAGATGCGAGATGTTATAATAGTTTGATGACATTTACTCAATTGTTTCACTTTTAATTGTGGGGCGAATTGCACGGAAGAGTTTCACGGTTTACCGATGATTCCTTCCGGAGTTTCGCCCCACTCATCATCATTCACCCCGTGAATATGCTGTGATATTTTTTTAGTGGGTGCTTTTTGGGTGGTTTTGGTATCCTTCACGTTCCTTCATCATATGCCATCTTCATCGTTCGCGGTTTAGTGTCACCTTCTCATATGGAACGTTTGTTTTACTTTCCTCACTTTCACCGTGATGACTAGAAAGAGCTAATCATATTACCACCACCCTCTGTGTTCTGAATACATGTGTAGAATTTTAGCTGCACTGCACAGGTCTCTAGTTCGGGGGGTTCTTGATATACGTCTTTCCCAGTTATAGGTCTCCTTTGCAAAACCATTGATGTGTAACAGTTTCACTGCGTGCTACTCCTATCCATTCCAATATTCGTGTTTCACTAATCGGCACAATTTGCTACGGCCATCAACCACCATTCAGTCATACACGCCTGATGTAGATCAAATTGATGCATCCTGTTTAATTCACCCCGGCTATGGTACTTGTAAAGATGAAGCAATAACTGATTGTGCAGACTCCTAAGTAAGGCATGCGGGCATTCATAACCCTGGCAAAATGATTTCGTCCGCTTTGCCATAACATTACAAAAGTCGGACCTTATACATACAAGATCTCAAGGTTGTTGCGTCTGCACTTATTTGCCGCCGGCTAATAAGCTATCCGAGCCACATCCTATTTTCACTTACGGTGCTTAAACACACGGGTGTTCGTCATATGTTACACTCACTAGTCCATTTGCAAAATATAAATTCAATGTTTTCACTCTCATGTCCTTATTGTCCTTTTGCTGCACACTTATAAAAAGACTATTTGTGATTCTCGTCCATTCTACTTATTAGGGAGACCTCTTTCAATGGCCGCATAACCCTTGCCTATAATTTGTGAGCTCTACAATTTCAGTTCATCTTGCCTTCGTTCTTCTACCCTGCATGATTACATAGATAATAAGACAGCGACTCCTCATGATAATTCATTCAAGTTTTCTTCCAGGTATTTAAAACGCTCGTACTGGCCATTTCTTATGTGTCCTCCGCATGACACGTTCTGCCCAATTCCACTTTTTTAAAATTTTATTTGATATAAGAATATGAGCCACTCCTTTCTGTTCACTGATCCTCGCCGCTCGTTTTTTTTATCTCTTTGTCTCATAGGAGGAAAACGCTACAGAGACAGGCAAGAGATTTCCCGGAGCGATGATAATAAGAAGCTCGCGGGCATAAATTGGAACCAAGTCGCTCAGGATAAGGCAAATTAAATATCGTTGGGAGTAGCCTTCGGCCTGTTATGGACCTAGATGATGATGATGATGGTGGTGATGATGTTGATGGTGGTGGGGGTGGCATTTGAAAAAGCTCTCATTGAAAGCCGCCGACATGTTGTTCCTTAAATTTCGTTGCTCCTCCGGAATGCTTACGACAGCTAAAACAGATATTTACTGCGAATTGTACAGCTTCTTAGGCCACTGTGAAGAAACATGGGGTCTAATATAGTGCAGTCCCGATTAAGCGCTTCGCTTAACGCTTCCCTGCTTCCGTCCAGAAGTGCCCCGCCACGGTGGTCTAGTGGCTATGGTACTGGGCTGCAGATCCGAAGGTCGCGGGATCGAATCCTGGCCGCGGCGGCTGCATTTCGATGGGGGCGAAATGTTGAGGCCCGTGTGCTGTGCGATGTCAGTGCACGTTAAAGAACCCCAGGTGGTCGAAATTTCCGGAGACCTCCACTACGGCGTCTCTCATAATCAGAACTGGTTTTGGGACGTTAAACCCCACAAATCAATCAATCAATCCGGATCTTTCGGCCATGTGGGGCTTTTTAAAGGGCAACTCCGGCGGCTTTTTTTCAATAGGTTCTGATATCAACGCTGATTGATTTGTGGGTTTTGACGTCCGAAGATCAGCTCTGTAGTGGAGGTCTTCTGAAATTTCGACCGCCTGGGGATATTTAACGTGCACAGACATAGCACAGCACACGGGATTCAATGTTTTGACTCAATCGAAAAGCAGCCGCCACGGCCGGGATCCGATCCCGCGACCTTCGGATCAGCACCGAGTGCGATAACCACTAGGACTACCGTGGCGGCGCTCTGATATCAATATTTTCCAATGGTACTGATAGCGCTGTAAGAGCGAGGGCGGTTCAGTTGGCTCAGAAACGCACAAATAGTTTTGTGCGTTGCTCGGTTTCGTCTAACTCAGGGCATGCAGCTACAGACCTGGCAGTGCAAAGATAGATTGGACGGCGTGCCACCTGATAGCGACCTTCTGTGTTCAATTAATCTTTTATTAATACAGCGCGCAGTTTGCCCTACATAAAAACGTCCGCAGCTAAAAGGAATCTTATAAACCACACCCATGCGACAGTCGGTGAAATTGTTCTTGTCCAAGTGCTTAACCGGACAGATATCCGTTCGCTTCTTACCTTCCATCTGCTCATTTCTTCTATGCACGGTAGCACAAACCCTTCCTAACTTATTGGGAGCCGTAAACACAACATTAACCCCATATTTACTTCCCACTTTCTTAAGCCTGTGCGAAACTGCGTGGATATACGGAATACTCACGACCTTTTTCTGGTTAATGTTACTCTCTGCTACAGCTTTCGTTCCGGTCGAAATCGACTTCTTGAGACGCTCAGCTACTGTGGCTATGGCTTGTCTAGGGTAGCCTGCATCTAAGAGGCGCTCGACCTGAGCATTAAAGCTAATGATCAAACGGTGCACGCACGACTTCGATAGGGCTGACTTTAAACAGGACAAGGCTATTCCGTTTTTTACTACTTTCGAATGCTTGGAGTGAAAGTTTAACAACGGCTTAGATGCTCCAGGGGAATACTGCCAACACACGTGATTCTGCTCAAATGACAACAAGATATCTAAAAATTGTATTACGTTTCTCTCTGGCAGTTCTTTCTTAAACCTTAGACCATCTCCATTAAGTTTAAATTGATCACTTACACAGGTGACGACGGATTCAAAATCATCCTTACTACACAATACCAATATCATCCTTACTACACGTAATACTCCTTCCTCAATCTTACTTTCACTGCCTCGTATTGGAGTTGAGAACACCCGCTTTCCTCATTGTACACGCAGTCACCAACCGTTTGCGTCAGCCGCCGGCTCCGTACTTTTTCACAGCAACTAGGCGCCAGTGTTCTAAGACATGTTTTGAGAACACTGACGCCTAGTTGTTGTGAGAGATGATGAAGAAGCAACACGAAGGATGCCGAAAGCACCCAACAACACGGCGTCAGCGCCTCCATGCTTTTTCACAAAAACTAGGCGTCAGGGTTCTAAGAACATGTTCTTGGAACCCTGACGCCTAGTTGTGAAAAAGTACGGAGCCAGCGGCTGACGCAAAACGGTGGGCGACAATGCGCCTACAATGAGAAAGACGGGTGTTCTCTGTTCCAATACGAGGCAGGGAAATAACCTTGAGGAAGGAGTATTACATCCTATGCGCCTTGGGAAAAGCCAGTGTGCATATCCAATAAACTGCTCTATAACATGAAACTGTTTTATGCCGGGTCCACCAAGGATTCCGTGACGTACTTCCGTAACGGAAGTAGATGCCTGACAAATATACACGCCTTTGAGAATGAAAATGTACCACCCGCTGGGATTCGAACAGACAACCAGCCATGGTGGGGCGGTAGGAGCTGGAGCGCTACCGATCACGCCACCGACGGACTCGCAATAAGACGGAAAAGACGAGCCTTACATATTTACGAGAGCGCTTTGTAGTTTGCACCTAATTCATATCCGGTTAAATCAAAGGTATTTAAGAAGACAAATTGTTTTTAGCAACACTTCCCTTTCATTGTACTCTTGGTTCTCAGCGGTGGTACTGCCACCTACGAACGATGGAGCGAAGTCATGAATTATCGCGTTTGTATGCGCGCCGGCAGTTAGCGTTTCACTAGCTTCGACACCTATCTCGCCGCGCAGGCTTCGGCCTTCTGCCGGTGCATTGCTTCAGCCATGGCCGCTAGATAATTTGTCTTGTGTGACGTTATGATAGCCAGTTGCATTGTGAAGCGCTTTCCCCCAGGAACGCAGACAGCCGTCGACAATAAAATGATGCGCCTTTCGCACAGCGAAGTGTGTGGTCACAAAACGTTCCGCTGACAAACAGTTCGGTTACGCTTGCAAAGTTTCACCGTTTTTAGACTCTCCTGGTTTATGGGAGGTAGAGTTACTGTATACGCTACCGCAGTAGCATATACAGTACCTCGATTTGCCAGATTGCCACCTATGTGCGAAGACAAGTTTTACTTTCGTGTTATACCGATTCGTATGAAAGAGGGATCAACCCCATATTTTTAGTGTCATCCGGAATGGGGAAGCAAGAAATTTCAGTGGGATATCGTGGTGAACTTTTAGATGTCCTTAGTACTTCCGCAGATAAACTGCTAATTTCTCATTCGCTATGTTTTCATTGTAATAAAACGGGCGCTTGTGGGGTCACGCAGAGACGCTGAAGGCACTAAAGATGTGGAAGGTTGAAGACGTTTACGTGTCGAAGGGATGCCGTGATGATCGCGATTATTGGTGTCAATGAGCGACGACCGTGCCTCCAGCTTCATGGACACGCTAACGCTTACATTACCAAACGCGCTGTGAAAACCTCGGCACTCGAGTTCGTGAAAGCATCTGTTCATCTGCTTCCAGCTGCCACCGCGTACAAGTGTCAGCATCAGTGCGCCACACTCTTCGAGTTTAATGCGGCGGGTTCACGACACGCCGTGACTGCGGGCATTTTCCCTTTTCTAACTCTAGGGTGAATAACGAGAGTTCAAAGAAGGAAATATGCCTTCACATTTCGAATCAGAAGACCACTCACCTCTTCATTACCATCCCTCTCACTACTTCTCAGGTCCGCATGCACCAGCATTACACTGTACTGGAAGCCGAACAAGATAAGGCTGAAAAGGCTGTTCATCATCGCTCGCTTCATAGTGTAACGTTTTAGCTGGCTGGTTCTACCTCCTAAACTATTCTGCAAGTGTGCAAGTGCATTTATACATATCGTGCTACGTCCCACGCTCACAGATGACGCAGCTGAAAGTTTTTCAGTGAAGTCCATACTACTGAGGCGTGGCCGAGTAGCACTTTCGTCATTTTAAGACGACGTCACACCAAACCTTACTTACGCACGACCCCTACATAGTAACACGCCCAAGGCGGGGTACGATCTGAGATTCTCATTCGAAACAGAACGCGCTTTCTGTTTTTGTGGCAGGTTGGCCCACAGAATACGTGAGAACTCTTGATACCACAGACGTCAAACGGCAAGCGGTGAACACTCCACAACTTAACGAGCACGATTGTTATGCTGCTTGTGGGCAATCATATCTTTCGCCTTCCATTGAATAATATTGAATAAAAATAATGACCATTTTTTTTCTGAAGAATACACGAGCGATCAAACAGTAATAAGATTGAATAGAACCATAACCGCTTATTTTAATGCTTTCGTATCATCATTACTACATGGCTTCATGTCCCCGTTCATGTCGCTGCGAAAACCGTAGGACTTAAATAGAAACGAAGCAATGGTCGCCGATCTCGCCTCTCTGCTGACGACGGGATATTCTGTATGAAGGCGGTGCTGTTCGACTCAGGATGCCTAGAATGAAATACGCGCTACTAGCGTTAGAGGTAAAGTGTGGTACTTTTTTATATTCAGCGTTTTAACTAGGCAAGAACCATATTCGCTTGAAAAGATCAAAGTTGGTTACTGAAGGACAATTCTGAATGGCGTTTTGTTTCCTAATTAAGGCCGAGACCATTAAAGCTCGCCGTCATACACTGCATTGCCAAAGTTGACGCGATAACAAAAGTTAACCTATTTATTAGCACTTTATTTGGTGACCGTTTTGCACCTGACCTTAACGTGTAAATGCCACGATGTGATTTGGGAGCATGCCTTACTATGGCACTCGTGGTTTCGTTTTATTTTTAGGACTCCTTTGCAGGCAATATGCCTAATGTGCTGGATGTAACGCGTACGCTGGCCCTCGACCTGAGCACCACTATCACTGATTAACTACCAGTGCTGGTATTCTTACATCCCAACAACAGTCGTAAATCTATGAGAGAAATGAACAAGGAATAATATTTGAAGACCAGCGCATTGATCTTGTAATACATTTGCACCGTGAGCTTCTTCCATTTCCCGTAAATTTTGATAACGGCGTCGAATAAGTTCTTCTGCGGCACTGGATGTTATTGCGACCAGCTGATAATAATAACCAGGCTTCTAAATTTTCTCTCCGAGCGCATGCTGAAGCCACGCAATTTCAAAAAGCACTGCAGTTTACCTTCAAAGTTCATACTAAAGGAAATTTTTGAAGACAAATCCTGAGAGAACTCAGGTATGGCCATGAGGCGAGCACAATACGAAAATCATGTGCTTTTTAACTGCGAAGCAGGCAGTTGCAGAAATCATGGGTCGTGTTGAGCTAGTTTTGAAATGGTGCATCAGAGCACGGTTTTCCTTAATTATTTGCAAGAATAAAAACCCAGGAAGCTGGCACTCGTGTGAACGCTCGAAAGTACACGACGCGGAAAACTAACAACAACCGAGTAGGTTTTATCCGTATACCTAGCCGCCTACTCCTTGGTGTTCCCGTTTGCTTGTTCACTTGCTACACACAAAAATTAGGTAAGTACCATACCGGCCTCTTCGGAATCACCAGTAAACTACTTCTGTAACTAATAGACCACCTCTCCACCGATCCTCCACCGCTGAGCATCGGATGCGCCGTCCGAAGGTCGTGGGTTCGGTTCCCACCGAAGGCAGGTTTTGTCTTTTCGTCCACGTTAGTTACAACTTTCGACAACCACTTAGTAAACAGTTGCCACCCTTTCTCCTATGCCTATATAAACGAACAGGACGGAGAAAAAGCAGTACTGTTTTGATAAAGGTCTTTATAAACGAAGGAACGCTCCCCAATCTCGCCTTTCTGCCGACGACTGGCTATTCTAAATCAAGGCGGTGCTCTCCGACTCAGGATTCCTAAAATGAAATACGCGCTACCTGCGTTGGAGGAAGTGTGTGTTCTTTTTTTTATTCAGCTTTTTAACTAGGCAAGAACCATATTCGCTTCAAAAACATCAAACTTTGTTACTACAGAACAATAGTGAATTGCGTTTTTTTTTTTCCTGTTTAAAGCCGAGACCGTTCAAGCTCGTTTAGCATTGTACTAGTCCACGTTAATCCTTCTGCTTACTCCTCAATTACAATACTACAATTAACCTCTTCTATGCTCTCCATGGCTTTATTATCTGTTAGCTCATTAATTTGTTTCTAACAAATAAAACAACGAGCCGTTGACCCCTTGCCTTTCGCCGTTTAGAAAGGGTAATTTTGAAAGAATCAATATTCCTAAGCGCTGGCACGCTAAACGCGATTAGGCTGCTCAGTAGAGAACACAGAGGCAAAATACTGATTAAATGATTCTGCTTTAGCTTGGCCACTCCACCATATTATTTCACAATAGATGGAAGGCCGGCGACCTCCTCGCTGTTTTTCTCACATGCTTCCACGATAGTGTAGTATCTTTAATTGTGTGCTGAGTGGAATCATAGAAATCTTTCTTAGTGACGCAGGTCGCCTTCGTCATTTCTGCCTTCACTTCTTTTAGGTTAATGAAATTATCACTTGATGGTACTTTAAAAAAAATTATGATAAGGGCATTGCCTCTTCTTGTGTCTGCTCGAACGACTCTCGAGAACCGAGGCTTACTTCCACTCTCCCTTTCCTTTAATACCCTGGATGGTATGAAGCGCTGCCGGAGGTGTAGTAATTTTGTTTTGAAGCAATTAACTAAGTTATCGGTTTAACTACACTGCGATTGTGTTGCAAAAGCACCATAACACTTACAAAAGCCTTCGTTTATTCTATCAACCTGTGTCGTACCCACGTCTTGGCACAGAGCGATCCGCTTTTATACGTGTAATTTCCCTTTCAGATACAACCACACTGTGATCACTAATACTAAAGACAACTACGGAGCAAATATTTTTGAGCAGCTAACCTAGAATTGATGCTCCCTTGTAAGCTTGCATCCCATTAGGGATAGTCCAAATAAATTAACTCCATTTCTCATTGCTTGGCATAAACGGCCGCCCTTAAGAGTGACCCGTGACACATCATACAGTGATCACGGGTAACTCTGATCTCTCAAGCTACCCGTCCTCCAACTTTATGAACGTTTAATTTGAAAAGCAATACTCCTGTGCTATGTGTGCTCATAACCACGTTATCCATATCGCCTATCGATTCAATCTGTTCTTGCGAAGCACTTCTATGCTATACGCGATTAGGCTGCTCAGTAGGGAAAACAGAGGCGAAATACTGATTAAAAGTCTATGCTTTATCTCGGCCAGTATAGCATCTTATGTTACAACAGATGGAACGCCGGCGACGTCTTTGCTGTGTATTTCACATGCTTCCACGATTTTTTAGTATCATTCATTTTGTTCTAAGTGGATTCCTAGGAACCTTTCTAGGTGACGCCGATCGCCTGCGTCATTTCTGCCGTCACTTGGTTTAGGTTAATGAAATTATCACTTGACGCCGATCGCCTGCGTCATTTCTGCCGTCACTTGGTTTAGATTAATGAAATTATCACTTGATGGTGCTTTAAGAAAATTATGCTAAGGTCATTGCCTCTTTTTGTGTTTACTCGTGCGACTCAATCGAGAACCGAGGCTTAGTTCCACTCTCCTTTTCCTTTAAAACCCTGGATGGTATGGCGCGCTGCCGAGGTCTAGTAATGATGCTCTCTTGTAAGCTTGCATCTCATTAGGGATAGTGCGAATGAATGAACATAGTTTCTTATTCCTTGGAATAAACGATGGTCCTAAAGAATGACCCGTGATCACTTTATACAGGATTTAGGAGTATGAATTCTCTGCCGATCACCAGATAATCCGCCTGTATCTTTTCTATTGCGTACCATAACTGGCATATCGTAAGAGCAAATCAATGAGGCGGCATGTCAAAAATATATATTATCATACACGTTTATTTGACAGAGTAAACTGGCAGAAAATAGCCTCACATTCTCCCACTTCGACAGGCAGTTCGATAGATCAAATACATTTTTGTGCTACGAAGTAAATACCGCCACCTCAGAAATTCCGATCTTTTCTGTCACATGTGTAACCGTGTAGTAACATCTCTTGTTCAGTTACATCACTGCTTAAGCAAGACACATTACCTAAAATTATTGCTGGTTAATCATGTCAACAGATGTAATAAACTGGTTCAATTTTCTTCGTTAGAGAATGGCAGTTTATTGCTTGGATGGAAACTTTGCCGCTGTGTCTGTGTGACGGCCATTTCAGCGAAACAACCCGGCTCATCTCTTCATCGTAAACATACTTTGCGCAGTTAAAGAGCAAGGTGTCATAGCATAAACATATCACCACCATTCCTACGGAACTCCGCAAAGTCCCACAGATGCTTTATTTTTGTGCTGAGTAGATCCTAAACTTCCTCAGATGTAGCGAACTGGCTATTCTTTAGCTTTGTAGCATTGCCTAATACCGACTGTGTATCCTTGTACGATATAAAGGTTTCTATCAAGCGACGGTTTTCACCATTCCGGAGCCTGCCAAGGTGATGCCACACCCGATTGGCAGGTTGCGTAAGCAAAGCATAGAATCATGCAGGTCAAGTAATTTGAGCTCAGAATCTGTGTAATTTCCAGCATTACCAGTTTCAGTTACGCCATCGATTTTCGACTCTACTTTTCGAGATCAGCGCCCCGCCATGGTGGCTTAGTTGTTATTGTACTCGACTGCACACGCGATTGTCGGGGGATGGAATGGCGGCCGCGGCGGCTGCATTTCGATGGAGGCGAAGTGTTGAGGCCCGTGTGCTATGGGATATCAGTGCACGCAAAGGAACCCGAGGAGACGAAACTCACTGAGCCCCTCCACTATGGCATTTCCCATAATCGTGTCGTGGGTCGTGGACGTAAAACTCCATAAATCACTTAAGTTTTTGAGATCATCGATTTTGTCAGTCAGTGCGTTTCGTCCCATCCATTTTTACACGCTTTCACTCTTGCGAAGAGCTGATCAAAGATTGCTAGCTTGGTTTACTGTGATCTTAAACGTACTAGAGCATGAATTGTACCAATTTTCTCGGTTAAAGAGCCCCGGTTACACCACGCAAAAAGGAGTAGAAGAAGAGCTCAAAGACATCGTCGTAAATACGGGAACGACATTTAGGCTGTCGCGTTAAGAACGTGTTACTGACTGATAAATACCTGGCGTTTAACGCCCGGGAAAAGAAATTTCTATGTAAGACGCGCCCTACTAACGGGCTCTGGAAATTTCGATCGCATGATGTTCTTTTACACACACTCATCGCACAGCACATGAGCATGAATAATGGCAGGTGGGGAAGTGCGGCCGCCGAGGCAATGAATCCATCCCGCCACCTTCGGATCAGCAGCCTATGGCGATACGATAGACCACGATGGCGATGGGTGCTCGGATATTAGTACGTAATGTTATTGAACTGATGTTATTAAAACTATGGCTTTAGCCAGATGACTAAAAAACGATACATTATGGCCTAGCCGGATTCCTAACGTATCAAGGATTCGGGCCTGGACTGAACTCTCGTTCATGGTAGTTGCTACTCGATAGACATGAACTGCGAAAATACCTTTACTTGCATTTGGCAGCTGATTAAAAAAAGAGATTTTCTGAAGTGCCACAACTATTAAAAGTGTGCTTGCTGGACTGACTTCTTTTTAAATGTTGGAGATCATGTTTATCGGTGTACTGAAACTATATGCAGGTTAGTCAATGAGGAATTGAGAAAAGCCTAATAGGTTGGCGCTCAGCCTAGGCCTCCGAGTGCGATAAACGTCACTGTGAAATACAGTGGCTGTGCGCACAATGTGGGCTTAGCAGCCACGACGACAGCATTCTGGTGACGACAGGACATCTTATGATACGATCTGATGTTACTCATGAGATCGTGCCGGCACTCATGTTAGTGCGCAGAAGTCAGCGTCTACGGAGAAAAATGGGTGCTATGTTGAAATTTTGTGAAAATTATAAGCGTCGTCTGTTGGGGCAACCCTACCCTATGTAGGAAAGATAAATAAAAGCCTGCAGATTCATAAAAGACCACTTATATTGTTTTCTTATAGTTGCTATAAGATCCAGTAAGAAGAACACAACTCTCTGAATTGATCTTAAACTAGCACCATCAACCTAACTTCAAGTGCATTGCACTAATTTTCGATGTGCACCTCAGTGGACTGCCGCTATCGGTCGCCTTGCTTGACCTACATGCACTGAACTCGCTGCTCTGCGGGCTGCTTTTAACTACTTTGTCGACCGGAATGCTCAGTCCTGTGTCATATTCACCGACTCAAGAGCAGCCCTGCAGTCACTGATATCCCCACGCACGCACGAACAGTTCGTAGAAGACATCAAACGCTATGCGACAGATCACGGCGTTCAGCTGCAATGGTTACCAGCTCACTGAGGTATGAAAGCACTGCCCAGACTGATCGTGCTACCAAACTTGGACAAGGAGTTCTGAGTGAAATGGTCGTAATAGCTTTCTCGAGAAAACAAGCGGTAACACTCACTGCAGCTCACGTTTGGTGTTTCCACCCTTCCCCTTCTACATATGCATGACATCAGTACGGACCTTTGAACAAAATTGATCCACTGTGCCAATTAGACGTGCCAGGATACCTCAAAACCTATGACCAACATGCCTGCATCGTACCTAACTAAACGCAGCCTGCACAACCAATTTAAAGAACAAGCCCCAAGTACCCGATCCTTTATTGTGCCTCCAATGTAACTCCCCTGAAAACCATCATCTAGTTCGGTGCGAGTGCAGGTGCTACGCATCTGAGAGATAATCTCTAAAAGCAGCAATACACCTTCCACGGAAGTCCAGCCTAGAACTGCGGCATATTCTTGGCCGATGGAAAAACGCTACTTATCCATCACGCTCCATGAAAGGGCTGATGATATTTTTGCGGGTCACGAGCCACAACGACACTCTGTAAATAGCGTACGTGTTTGAGTGGTTGTATGTAATGTTCTATGTTATGAGTTTTTCAGTGTACACATAATTATCACCATCCATAAGCTGGAGTAGCATGCCAGGTCAGATGGAATATTACCTATTCCAAAATTGTTGACAAGTTCGGTTTCAAAACTCTGGAGAGAGACTTTTATTGCCTTCATCGTGGATGTATATCCTGTAAATATAAGCAGAAGCGTGGTGTACCCCAAGGAGCTGTGATATCTCTGGTGGTGTTCAATATGTTTATAAGCTCCATTCCTCTCCAGCTGGATGTGCAGTTATATGTGTTTGCGGATGCCACTGCTTTTTTTACGGCCGATAATGGCTCACATGCACCACAGAAGTATGTGAATTCCCTTGCGTCATAGTATACACATGTCATTAAATATTAATGAAAGTTTGCTTCGAGTTTCTCCGTTAATGACCTTGTAAACATCCCTCTCATGCGTCATAAAGTTCATTCCCCAGGCAGATTCTTTGGAATACTTGGGCAACACATCTAATGATACACCGAACTGGAAAACTCACATCCAACATGTGGCAGTTAAACGGGATGTCTGCCGCTCGGAAAGCTTTTTAGATTTCCGTAGAAATGGGTACACTGTGCGTCATATTTACGGGAACGAGCACGCCTTAAGCCCACAAAAAAAAAGAATTCTCTTTTTAAGTTTGCTTTGAAAGTGGTGCAAAGAACGCCGCTACCGACACCGAACAGCTTGTTCCACAATTTCTGAGTGTACATGAACAATCCCGAGCAGGTATGCACATTCTTCTGCAAAACAATTATGTATGTCCAACAAAAATGGTACCTGAAGAGAGCGGAATGAGTCAGGAAAGAAATGCGTGTTACGGACATAATATAAATTAATAAGAAATGTGCCTGGGCAGGCCATGTAATGCGAAGAAAAGACAACCGTAGGTTACTAAGGGTAACAGAGAGGATTCTTAGAGAACTCAAGCGTCGCAGTGGGCGGCAGGGGGTTATACTGGAGCCATAAGGGCGCTTCGAAGGCCTTCGAACCGATGGTCCGTCGACTCAAAGGTCAAGCTTTAGCTACTACTGGGACGATATCGGTGGTGGTGGAGTCGATAGTCTGTCGAGCTCGATATACTTTCGGCTCGACGGCCATCGACACAACCCGTGTAGCTGCTCAAACATTACTTTTGAGTCGATGGACTGTCGGTTCGAAGGCCTTCGAAGCGCCCGTGTGGCAACAGTATTAGGCGGGCAGATGAGATCAGGAGGTCCGCGGTGATACATTGGGACCAGTTAGCACAGGGCACGGATAATTGGTGATCGATGGAAGAGTCTTTTCCCCTGTAGTGGGCGCCGATAGGCTGATGATCATGTCTAACAAGTGTACATCACCATATAAGAAACATTTTTATAGCGTGCACGTGCAATTCATTCTTCTCTTCGCTGCTCTCGGAGCGGTACAGGTGGCACTGCCTTCAAATTCGTCTGCCTGTACAGACGCGTAGTGCTGCGCATGCTGCGCTGCACTACGCGGCAGTTGCTGCGTATGCATGCTGCGCTGCATGTCTGAGGCCCACCACGGCACGCCGAGTTTTCCTCGCCTCTTTAAGGTCCTCCTCTAAAATGTTCAATACACATTTTACGCTCTCTCTTTCTCTTCCCTCGCCTCTCCTCATCGTCACCTCTGTAATGTCGTGCTCGGGACCTTTGCGCTTGTCCTTGTACCCTCCCTTGTGAATGTATTTCTTCGCGCAACCTCTTTGTTTTAAATGTCTTGGAACCGGTTCCTGTTGAGAATATGCCTCCCTCACCCGAAAGGGTTACCAGCGAGACGACAACGCATCGTGCTCAGTAACCAATGTTGCCGGCGTATGTGCACGTTGGATAGGAGCGACTTCTTAGAAGAAAATAGTGTTTTAATAATTTCTACTCGGGTCTCGAGACACCAGTGCACGCTAGGACACTTCTAAGAGTATGCTGTCTAGTGATCCGAAAAAACAGGAGGGCGATGATGGACGGTAAAGCGAAACCCGCAGTGGGATGGCTACGAAAACTTGGCAACCGATGGCTGGGTTTGCGCAGAAGTACTGGTAATGGCTTACCAAATGTATGTGCGAGCTATCATGGAACTCGGATGTGTCGTATTTTCTGCAAAAGGAACTTATTTAAAAACGCCTCTAATACTGTTAGAGAGAGACGCGCTGAGTTTTTACCCTCGTCTGGCAAAGTTCGTAGCAAATGATTTGTATATGGGGGCACGCTTAGTATGCTTGTGAACTACGTTCAAAATTCTTACGCTTCGGACACTTTTTAGATATTAACAATTATCGTCACAGACGGCCATTGTATGGCTACAGTAATGAACCCAACTCATATTTGGGAACCAAGTGGTCGCGGAGCCATACTCCTCAGAGTGTACTCGTACCAGTAGAGCTAGAGCCCCTGAAGGTGAAAATCAGACATACTGAAGCAGCATTAGATCGCCGACTACGCCTACATATCAAGTTTCATGACGTTTTCCTTCCAAATACTAAACAAGTGTTTCTTAGGTATTTACCCATAATACCCGTCTAACCTGACTCTGGTTACTTGACGGCACTGCAGTACGGAAATGATTGCTCACAAGGTCAACTTGACTCCTGTATGGAGAGATCTAGACTTTAAACGTTTAATAATTTTGCCGGAATGAACAGTGGTGCGCATCGCGGCAATCAGGCTTCATTCACAAGATTGCACTGCCGAATTCTGCATCTGAACCTTTACTTCCACACAGGGCGGTGTACGGACGTCCCCACTATTTCTATTTTGCAATGAAATCGAATGAATAGAGAACTTTCTTTTAGTCTGTCGTCGATACTCGCGACCCAGAAAGAGTTTCCTGGAAACTTCAATTCGGAAGCAGGGGATAAGAATGAAAATTCCAGTATTTTTGTGGCCACTGTATTGTGGCCACTGTATTCGAGTATTCTCGCAGGGGGTGAGGGAGTCTGCTCCACTGTCTTCAACTTCTTAAATGCGACAAACCTATTTCCTTGCTGATTATATTTACACTTTGTTTTCCTTCTAAATCCATCTTCTGCCGAAATAGAGCCGCGTGTTCTTCATGTGGAGACATTTCACTACCCTTGAATTCCTTGCATTCAATTTGTTATGCTGACAATGGGACCGAAAGTGTTATTTAACACGAAAGTATTTTATGCCGGGTTCCACCACGGTTTCATATTGCGACCTGCATATAGTGGATCGTGGGCAAGAAAAGCTGCAGCGCCAAAACGAGGAAGAAGATCGCGCGCTTCTTCTCCGCTCGATAGCCAGCCTTGACGGACGCGCTTTGCCGGGGTCAGCCCCCTCATCTGTCAATAAAGCCGCGAACTACCTCTGAAGGTTCCTGACAAACTGGTGGAGGTGCTAGGGTAGCCCTCACGGATCTCGCAGACCCCTCCAGGAAGCCGCAGTACAAGCCCAGTGCCGGTCAACACTCCCGTGCATCGGGCCAGCCGCAGAGTCAGGGGACTGCCTCCGGAAGGCGACGCTACGGTTGCCACCACTTTGAGTGACCAGTGCCGCCGTGCAAACCACCCCAGCCGGTGTGGAAAGCACGACGTTCAACCGGTATACCGTTGAGAGCCCAAGGGTCCCGACGATATTCCGCGGCACCGTATCGGAGGATATCGACGACTTGATGGTGGAATGCGAGCGCGTGGCCGCCTTAAACGAATGGGACGACGCGGCAAAACTCAGGCATGTGTATTTCTACTTAGAAGACGGAGCGCGTAGGTGGTTGACGAACCGGGAGGATCAGCTGACGTCATGGCGCGAATTTTGCCGACTGATTCTTCAAACTTACACCAGTGCTGATCGCCACAAACAAGCGGAACGCGCGCTTCAGTCCCGCGTTAAGTTTCCTAACGAGACTGTGACCGCTTGTGTCGAAGACATCACGCGCCTCTTGAGAAGAGCTGATCCGGGAATGGCTGAGGACAAGGAGTTGCGTCACCTGATGCGCGGTGTCCAGGAGCAACTCTTTGCAGGTTTCGTGAGGTGCCCTCCCAAGACAGTCGCGGAGTTCTTGTCCAAGGCCGTAACGATGGAAAAGATGCTCCTGCATCGAGTCAACTTGTGCGAGAGGCAGGTTAACAGTGTGTCCGCTACTGATCGGCCATCGGAAGTAACAACAGCTACCTGCGGGAGCTCATCCGCTCTGTGGTGCGCGAAGAGTTGCAGAAAGCCGCCATACCACCTCAGCCCACGGTAAATTCTGTAGCGAACATCATCCACGACGAGCTGCACCAGGCCCTTCGTGAGCGAAGTGACGCCTTGTCGCATCACAACCCTCAGCAAGCACCAGCCGAGTACCGTCGTGCGACCTATGCAGGTTCGTTGAACCGTCCTCCATCCCCTTCGCCGCAGTTCACTTGTTCTCCTCCGACAGTGGCACTTCAGCAGGCGCAGCCGTTGCTGTACTACGGTAGCGTTTTACAGGCCGCTCCAGTCGCGTATCATTCGTAGCAGCCGGTGCAGTACATCGACGACAGACGCATGCCGCTTCGGAAGTCCGATGTCTGGCGCACACCCGATCGCCGTCCTCTTTGCTACCACTGCGGTGAAGCGGACCATTTGTACCGCGAATGTCCATACCGGCGCCTTGGCCTTCGCGGTTTTTCTGCTTACTCGCCGCCCACTTTTAACAGGGTGCAACCCGTGCGACATTTAGCGTTCGCAGAACTATGTGCTTTCGCTCGCGCAACAGCTGGTGCCTTCGTAAAGCACCGTAAAGCTAAATGTGTTTATAAGCGGTGCTTAACTTTAAACCTGTGTTAATGAAATATCCTACATACTGTTCGCGGAACTATGGTGTTATGTAAAAGATACAGCTGCTATTTTTCCGCGACGTGGAAATTGTGTGTGTGCCCAAGTGTTTATTGCTGCCATGATCTGGTTTTCATAATTTTGCTTAGTTTATTCAGATTTATTCAGAGAATTAAGAAAGAATCTTAGCTCTCGTTCTGCCCTCTTTGACATATGAATTCTCCTGTGGATATATGCGCTTATGCTCACGAGAGAGGTTACACATTTACAGAAGCGGAACGACAATTACAGAATCTTATTTCTCGTTCGAGCCCCTTTTGACATGATTTCTCTCTCGAATATTTACGCTAACGCTCACGGTAACAAAAGAATCTTCAACGGAACGAGAATTAGGAAATAATCTTAATTCTCGTTCCCGCCTTTTTGCATGTTGTTTCTCTCGTGGATATTTGACTTGACGCTCACGAGAACCGTTACCCAATAGAGAGCCCTCTCGTGGAGGAGCGAGGCCAACCGTACCAAAACAATCAAGCTAGAATCTAGGCTCTTCTTCTGCGTGTTTGTACACGTGTATGAGAGAAGTATTCAATTCGAAGCATTTCATGACTCACTTGAGAAATTTTGAGTGTATACAACCATCTATCTAATCATCTATCTCGCCGCCTACGTCCAGGTGCTCCCCTTGCCTCCTCCACCTGATATGCGCCAAGGTTTTGGTTGGTAGGCTATGAACATGTGGCGAAAATGAGTGGTTCATCTTAAAATCACTGATGTGACCTACTCGTCTTGTATGTCACGGTTAACGACACTCCAATCACGTGTGCCTCATAGCCGTAATGTTCAACCCGTAGTAGTCGGGCATGCGCCACAGGTGTTTGGATTTTCTGTAGCCCAAGTCAATCTCTGGTCAAGTAAAATAGACACATAACTTGTGAATAACAAAGGCGTACCAATTATTGTAGGTCAACACGAACACGCTGTAATATCTCAGGTCAAACAGCAAGCGAAGCAGTAGGTGGTATCCAACCAGGGTCCCCAAGGTGCCAAGCAAGCAAGCTACCGTGGTTCCTCCCACAACGCATGTGTTGTCACGTGGTCATGACGCACGCAGCACTCAAGGCGAAGCACGCAGAACTCAAGCGATGTCAGGCGAACTGTTTATTGGGCGAACTTGTGCCCAGCAAAAAGGAAGCCGACGAGAATGCACTCCAATAGCGGCGTCAACAGTCGTCGGTCGACGGATAGACTGACAAGCGGCGCAATGCATCGGCTTTTATACAGGCGTCATAACGTGTTCTCGCATTATCTCTACAATTCCAGAAGTCACACAAACGTGCGCGTCACCATGCAAAGATTCAAGAATGGTCGGCACGGTTCCCGAAGTGACATGCAAGAGAAACGCGGCGTCTTGCGCTAGGCATAACAGAAAGCGATAACGGCGCTCGCCGCAAACAATCGAAGTGAGAGCGCGATTCACAGAAAGGTCACAACGGTGTTCACTTTAAACACGCCAAAAGAACCGCACGTGTCAATATCAACATATCAAGCACCAACAGCTTTGTTCATGGTTCTCGCATAACATCATCTGCGCGTGTGAAGTGGGGTTTAACGTCGCAAAACTAGCTCTGATTATGAGGGACGCCGTAGTGGAGGTCTCCGGAAATTTACACCCTCTGGGGTTCTTTAACGTGCACTAACATCGCACAGCACACGGGCCTCAACATTTCGCCTCCATCAAAATGCAGAAGCCGCGGCCGGGATTCGATCTCGTGACATTCGGATCAGCAACCGTGTGCCATAACCACTACACCACCGTGGCAGGGCTCTGTTGCGCGCACTAACGAGTGACAGTGTTACGTCCTAACGTGAGCTGCCATTTAGTCGTCATGGTGCTGTCGAGTTTCCTGGTTAGGCCCTTTTGAGCAGACACATATTCCTACACTTTGCACAAGGACCGTGATTCTACTCGTAACACTACGCTGAATGCCACAGGATTTGTCATCGACAATTTTCTCGCTGACTGCTCCGCATGGCGCCGACTCGCTTAATGCGTGAGGTCTGCAGGATTTTTTTCTATTTCTTCTTTCTGTTCGGGCATTGTTGCTTTTTTTTCCACATGCATCCATGTCCGCCCCGCTGTCTGTTTCTACCACAAACGTACTATTCATGGTTTATTAAAGAACATCAACGGTTTTCAAAGCCTCGCCACAGATATAGCTGAAAAAATGAGGCTACTTCTTTACTTGAGGCTTGAGACGTGACAGGTTTCATGTGCAGAAAAGGTTATGCTGGGGGAAAGCGGGAGGCGGCAGCTTACGGGCACCGCGCGCGACGGAGATGGTCGTGGAGCGCGTGAAAAACCACCCCTTTATCCACCTTCGCCAGAAAGGGCCGAGTGTGCCTCCATTGATCGCTGTAAAACTAAGCACGTGTGTGTAGGGCCATAAAATCACGTGCGTTGCTTCTTCTAGGAATCTTCTGGGAAGGAAGTAAATCTCACAGCGTCGTCGACGGCTACGGATGCGGTTCTCCACTATTTAAATGTGGTTGAAATGGTTCCCTTGAGAAACTACCGCAACATGTCTATCCTGAGCTTGTAATGCGAAATATTTGGACCTGAATTAGTGGGACTGTTTTACGGAAAATTTTGCATGCGATCCTTTTGATATCGGCTAACGTGACAAATATAGAATAAAGACCTTTATGTTGATGTGCAAGTGCATCTGTGCTCGAATATTTCAATATAAATTTGCAGTTTCTGACATCACATTTTTGCATAAAAGTCATCACTTCCGAATAATGGAATGGTTCCTACACAATGGATGTTACAGACAACACATTTAGAAATTTGAGAATGGAGGATTATTGAGAGAAAGATAGTGAATATCTTATTCAGGCGACGTGTGAAGTTCGGGGCAAGTCTCGAATGTCGCGCGACAAGCCTATAGGTCACCTAACGACCAAAGATGTTTAACGAATCCTTATTTAGCATGGTTTTTCCGTCGCTACCAATGGGAAGCTTCTAGTCACAGAGAAGATGTCTCTGTGGCTAGAAGATATATTCTCCGTGGCGCCAACAGTGTCTTCGAACATGGTGCGACCAAAACAACAATGCTGAAAGGGCATCGCAATCCTGAAGGGGTCTTGAGTAAAGGCGGTGCATCAAATGAATATTGCGCTTCCACTTTTTCCGAGTGAGCATGGTTGACGAATCGAACTTGGCATTGGTCAACACCACATGCAATTCACGTTAATTATTGAGCTCGTGAGGGACGATGGGGACCGCCAGAACGTTTTATCGCCAGAAGGCTATGTACGAAAACGAAGGTGAAAGAGGAAAATGCTTGAAACGAGGGGAGGACATGGAAGAATAGAAAAGAGAGAAGTGCAATTCTGGAAGTCTATCATTCAAAGGCGCCTTATCCACCATGCTGTTTAAATGTTCGGTTAGTGATCGCCTTTCTCTGTGGTTTTAGGCACTTCATTTTAGCCTGCAGAAATCGCAAGACGTTTCTTCTTAAGATCTTCATGGTCTAGTCAAGTAAGCTGCGCATATATTTATATTCCGCAAACCACAATGCTAGTTGCCAGAACCGACAATGAGCTCTTGTCGAGAAGCCGTCGAATGCGCGGAATTAATACTCCGAAATACTAAGCTATATGCTCTATGCCTGTTCGTGAAAAAAAAAAAGGAAAGACAAGCCGTTTGCCGTGAGCGGCTAAGGGGCGTTGTGTTCACGCACAAAATGTCACGAACACGGAGAGGTAGACAACCTGGCTGTAAAAAAACAACGACTTTTAACAGCTGCGCCGCGACGCATTCGAGGGACTATGTGTCTGTAATATGGAATACGGCGACGCAGCCAGCAAGCTGGGGTATTTGATGCAAAGTAAATGGAAATAGAATAGATATCATCATTCGGAAGGTAGCTCGAAAAAGGAACAAGATTGAGGGAGTTGCCTTCGTTCCACAATAATGTGTGCCACTGCTTCTCTTTTGTATGTGCTTTTTTTTACTTTTACTGCAATTTCGGGTACGTTGTAAGCAATCGTTGTTTGCAGGAAGGCAATGGAGGCTGCGCTGCGAGAAGCATAATGTCACGAGGTGCTAGCGCTGTGAAATACAATAACCAACATCTGGTTTATTGACAATTCAGTCACGTGTGGCTCATGCATAGTCGCATATTCGGCGTGCGCATAGGCCACAGATGAAAGCAAAATCGGAGTCAGCTTCATGGATTTAACATCGCGAAGGCTGGTTAAATACCGCAACTGGTGACCTTTGAGGAGCTAAACAGCTTATGCCTTTGGGCTGTCGGGTGTCTCCTGTGGTGGCTGCCGTCGAAGTAAAGAGAGCGGTGAATCTATGCTCCAAATAAGCCTATAATTGGTCAAGAACCGCCTAAGAATGGACTAGTACGACTTAAACTGCACTAAAATAGATGAATAACTTGGATGTCTTTTTACAGACACTCACGACGTACGTAGGGGCTCCCACCAGAAAGAACTGGCGTGTATTTTGGGAGCGCCTCTCAGGCACTTGGGCACAGAAAAAACGCGGTCGATTCTACGCTCGCTCACATACCACACCCCAACGAAGAGAAGAAGAACTGAACAGCTTCGCGTCTTAATGCACGAGTACTGGGACGATGCCGCAGTGCCCTTCTGGGAGCTAGAACAGTATTTTATATCCACAGGCTCGCCGCCGCAGTACCCTCCCTCTCCTTATGAAGGCGAGGCACATGAATTGAGGGATGCACACATCACAGCGGACGAGGTGCGGGTTGCCTTACAAGATCTATGCCGCAACACGGCTCCAGGAGCAGACCATATCCCGTTGCCCCATTCGATAACCTAAGTGACGCTGATATCCTTCTCGAAGCCGGCCCCACCTAGCGGCAAAAACGCGAGAGACACGCCGCGTGCAATGAGCGTTGCTGTCGCAAGCGATATAATTCGCAAAAAGCGGCAGCAACGCTCATTAGATTTCAATTGGGTCAAGACACATTTTTTTTTTTTGCGGCAGCGGCGAAACAAGCACCAATCAAAAGTCAGTTGCGGAGGCGATGCTTTACATGGCGCGGAAGCGTGGTGCCATCTGCCTGTCAAGCGTAGAACCATATTTCACAGCCTCGGAGACTGGAAAGCGACATGGCCGTCGTAAAATCTCAGACGCCACGTCCAGACCCTATGTACAGCTTTCGTGAAGCTTACCCATACCGAGACGCCGAGCAAGAAGCATCTTCGATCTTCGCAGCAGCAGCTTTCTGAAAGCGTGACCTGCCGTAGCACTGGAGAAGCATACATGGTCGACGAAAGACGAACTTGTCTGATCGGAGCTCACGTCTTCGCGAGACCTTGAGTATGGAAGAGGACAGGTCGGCGCTGCAGGTCGTTCTTGGCTGCCTCGTAGCCGCTTGTCGAAAAACGCCAGTGGGGACTAGTTGACGCGTGCACGCCTCGTACGCGCTCGCAGCGCGCGGCGTGTCGTGCGCGTTTTTGACGCTGGTGGGGAGCGGCCTTCACCCGTATATTCAATGAATACTGGCACGAGAGCACGCTTCCCCAAGCGTGGCGAGACGTCGACATTACACTTATCCCAAAATTGTTGCACAAAGGCATAAATGGTGCGCAGATTTGGTGAACCTGCGCGGCCAAAGCAGCGGCTGATGGACGACAGGTGCAGGCGAAGTGCGGGAGCTGATGTGGCCATGTTCGTTGGACGAGTGGTGGCTTTGTGACGAGGACTACTCCAACTTTCCTACCTCCCGAGCAGCCGAACATAAATCCCCAATAACCGTAAAATATCATTCGCCCATCTCGTTCCCACCTCGGCAGTATGTTGGCTTCCTGTGTGCTCTACTACTTCCTTTTTTGGTGGTACCATTTGGGCACGCGGTCAGGGAGCAGATCATTAGCACACTTTTTAGCACTGTAGTGTGCTGATTAGGAGGCGGGGGTGACGTTCGCGACCCACAAGATGCCCTCGCGTGAGATCGCAGAAGTGAATTAGTTTGCGGAGCTGAACAGAAGTAACATTATGCACGCAATTAAACAATTATATGCACTTAAGAACTCAGGAAAAGCTTTTATTCTGTTATTGGTAGCTTCTTGCATTCCTCGGGCGTCGTTTCATTGTAGATAATTTGTGGTGATGTGCAGTAATTTTGGAAAAGGTGGTCACAATCTGCGTCCCGATTCGAAACGTCTCTCTCTTTTACCCAGTACGTGCAGGATGTCGTTTCTGAAATATTATTTGACACCTGCGTAAAATGATCACTTCTGAGACGAACTAGAATTGAAGCTGGGGGATAGATGGATGCTTGAATCGGTGTAAAGATCGCGAAATACGATTTAGAACAGAGAATGTCGCCGGAGGCTCCTGCGATGTTCCCTGTTCTAAATCGTATTTTGCGACCTTTTCATCACTTCTAAGACAGAAACAGAAAGAACAACCCCCCCCCCCCACACACACACACACCGCCCGTCCGTTCGTTCAAAAAATTCAGTCCACTTGTCAAGGTTCACTACTTATTTCTCTCTGTGGTTTAATTTTAATATTTATTGATCTTTCAAAAAGAGAAACGAGCACTCACGAAAAGCTACTGCAATGAGTAGCTTGACGGGATGAGAGCCCCCTTAGAATTACAGCAACAGACGGTGCATAAGGCAAAAAGAACATAATAATAAATGTAAATATTTTGAACGAAAATGTACATAGCAAATAATGATACAGTCTAGTGGAATACTGTTGAACGTTGGTGTAAGAGAAAACGTTGGTGTAGAAACAGCTTTAGCTAGATAAAAGAGATTACGTAAGGAAATGACCATGGTTAAATAAAGCAACATATATAACAATCCCAAACATTTAGAGAACCTGTGCAAGTACAAACTAATAATATGAATGAGTAATATGAATTTATATGACCATATCATGGGCAGCTTTTTCAAAGTTAAGTTTGGAATTCCAACACTATCTTAGTGTTGCAACTAGTTTAACAGCGATGGTAGCTGGTAACAGAACATTTGCTTCTCGCAGTTGGTACGACTTCGTGCTACTTCCAACAGCTCTAGATTACGTGTGTTGTATCGGGCTCCATCGGTATGCTTTTAAACCGTTGTTCTGTTTTTGTGCATAGTTTTGTAATAATGGAATAACCTGTATTCGTAAAGTAATGGAAGTCTTAAGACGCGTAATTTGGCAAACCGTTGAGCTGTATGTGACAAATGGGGCATTACAGAAGATGAAAACAGCACAGGACACAGGACAAGGAAGAGCACAGACACTCTTCCTTGTCCTGTGCACTTCCTTGTCCTGTGTCCTGCGCTGTTTTCGTCTTCTGCAATCCAACCAGCGCAAATGCGTGCCCTTCTACAAGTGGCGCATCTTACAAGTTTACTCAAGAAAGGAAAGAAAGGCAGAAGTGAGTCATTCGGTAGGTATCCTGTAATTTTCTTCACGTAAGGTGGATTTGTGAAAGTGAAAGAGATCACAATTTGACGTGGTCGTTATCGCCAACGCTCGAGAAAGGAATTAATCCATTCATGGGGTTTAACACTCCTAAACCATGATATCACTATGACAGACATCTTAGTGGAGGGCTTTGGAAATTCGGACACGGGGCTCTTTAGCGTGGAATACTAGTACCGCGGACCATGTGATATGAGTAAGGCCAGATAAAGCCGCCTTTTTTCTACCTTAAAGAGGCAGAGCAAAATATAATCCAAAAGCTTGATCCGCCTAGCATGTGGCGACTCCAATACTTTGTAGGTGGCAACATTCCCTCACAGTTGAGTCCAGGACCATTACTCCCTCTTCTCGCTGGGTAGACAACTTCAAGCTGGCCCATGGAATGGGAAGCGGAGAACGCTACGTCGCACTTAAGTGAAGTTGCATAAATAACAAGATCAAAATACGACAGATCACACGGATTGTGGGGACGAATGTCACACTAGCAATGAGCAAATAAGTTGCCAGCGCCAACTTAGCATTCACTCATGTTTGATGAGCAGACACTGCAAGCTATATAGTTTTATGCGGAAGGCGGCCTTACCAGATTCGTCGACATCCACTATAGCGTCCAAAGGCTAGGACACGGTACGATGTAACGCGGCGTCAGGTAACTGCACTAGTGCATGCTGTACTGAAGAGAAATTCATGCTACGGAGGAGCGCCGCAACATCACACCGGCTTTGGGGCAGCTCGATTATTCGTTTCCCCATTTATTTCAGTAGGAAAAGCGGATAACAAAAGTCACGGGTTATATCAGGTTGTTTATTCGGTTTTAACTACTCGCATATCATATTGCAGTAGAAGAGTCGGAATTGTAGCATTCTTTCCGTCTTGAATTCTTGTATTACTATTCATCTCTGCAAGCGCTCGTCCAAACATGATATATCCCTGTCATTGTCCTGTTTCATATTTGTCAAATTGCCTTTATGAGAGCTTTATTTCAGATAATCTTACCCGCCATTTCGCGATTTGCCAGACTTAAGCAGTGGGCTGAATACGACTTGGAACAAGGGAAGAATACAGTCACCGTCTACAGCCTCATAAATGCTTTGCGGAACTACATGTAGTGGCAACCCGTAGTCTATTGTTTGCGTCCCAAAATTTTCTCACACTGCACTAACACACTAAACGGGAGCACACAGTTAGCTAATGCAGTTAAAACTCCCACTCATCTAAACTTTTTCGCATCAAGTTTTTGTTAACAAGGGAGCTTCTGGCCACCCGCCATACAAGCGACTTCGTTGTGGAATTATTTTCGAGCTGCATCGCAACTCACTGTTTCAGCGATAGTTTGTTGCTAGGAAGAAATATTCTGCCATTTATTTGTTTTTACTTAGAAAGGCTGCGAAAACGCCAGTACACAAGAGCATTATTGAGATATTAGGCAGCAATAGTGGCCTCCCTAGAAACTGGTTTATAACTGATATCAACCAGACAAAACCAAGGCGTCTGAATTTACTCCTCTCAAGAGAAGCCCCTCCACCGTGGTATAAGTGGCTATGGTACTTGGCTGCTCATCCGAGTGTAGCGGGATCGAATCCCGGCCGCAGCGGCTGCATTTCGATGGAGGCGTAATGTTGAGCCCCGTGTACTGTGCGATGTCAGTGCATGTTAAAGACCCCAGGTGGTCAAAACTTCCGAAGCCCTCCACTACGGTGTCTCTCATAATCATAGGTGGTCATGGGACGTAAAGGCCCAAAAATCAATCAATCAATTCTCTCAAAACAAAATATATTGCCACTATGGCCGCGATTTATACAATACGGCACTCACTTCCGTGCTCCGGGTAGGCTTCCAGTGATGATGCATTTGGCGCTCGCATGTAAAATTGGGTAAACAAGCTCCACACTCTCGGGCAGTTCTTCTATTCCTGAACGGTCAAGAACGAAGACAAAACATCATTGCATTTTCCCTCTTCTTTAGGTGAACAAGTCGTCTAAACACGTCTAGAACTGCAGGACATTGTGCGCAACATATTACTGTCATTGAGACAAAACTCACCGTCAGAACAACAGGAAACCGAGAACGAGGTTGTTTCAAACCGGTTTTTACGACGTAAAGATGCCACATTACAAGAGAAGGCTAGGACATGCGCTTTATTAGACAATGATGGATTTGCAGCTCTGGTGCTGAGGTGTAAATCTTCTGCTTTGCACTGCTGCTGCTCGCGAAATATACGAGGTTTCGCGCTCAGTACCAAAGAAAAAGTGCAAAATTACTTTTGCCACGTTGCTTTCGTGCGGAAACCCTAGAAGCAAGCCTTACTCCCACGTGCTGTTGGATCAGTCAGGCGGGCGTCTCGCCGGTATGAACTCACATGGACAGAGAATAATGTCCATGACCTCTTAAAGCCCGAGAACGTCGACTTGGCTTAGCTTCAAGTGCTCCACACACATAGAAGCGGTGAAAGTTGAGTTACCTGCGGTGAACATTGAGCTAGAAAGCTCCGTGAGGGAAAAACTGGACTACGATGCAGTTCTGGGTTTTAAAGACGCTGATATCAGCGCATTTACTCTGACCCGCTCAATGTTGAATCTCCGCCTTCAGCGGTGAAGTCTTCTACAACAGCTGACGGGTCACATGCAGCGACACCGGATTTGGAACCGACGTGATGACCGCAACCTGAGTTTGGTGGGGAATTGCCCAAGGTATGTGTGCTGTTCCTTCAGTGCTACACAAGCATATTGACTTCGGCACTAGTCCTGAGATAGAACATACTAAAGACAGCTGCTAGCCAATCCTCCCAGACTGATGACAACGAGGACTTGATGAATCATTGCTAAGGACAGATAACTACAAAGAAACAATTCACCGGCCCTTCTGATTTATTTTTAATTACCGCCACCGGAAACGACCAGCCTCACTTTCTAGATGTGTATATTGTGGCAGACTATGACATTCAGGAGCGTCGCAGAAGCAATAAAGTGACCTACAGTGAGGACTATTGGCATATGAACATGACGACGAGGAATTGAAGCTGGGGGACTCCTCGAGTAAGAAAAAGGGAATAGCGAACTTGGGCCGGTGGCAGGAGTGTGAAGTTACGAAGGGTAATGAAGATGGAGTGAAAGATCAACTCCGGACAGAGAAGCACTAAAAGATCTGTCCAGGCTATTAGGGTTATTTTGGAGGAGGCGTATGTGGTTCTGAATACGCTAGTGACCGGAGTGACCGGAGTTGGAAAGGGCCCCATTTTGCCAAGAGTGTCGACAGGAACAATGCATTGTGTCGTGGAGGAAGCAACACGTTGGAGGAATACATCGGCAAGTACTACGACTTCACTATCGAGGACATCGTTGCGGAAATGCCTGCGCCCCTTGGGGCTGGTCTGCTATCCCTAACGAATATGGCTTGACCACTGAAGTGGTTCTTGCGGAGAAAGGCAAGCAACTGAATCAGTGATGTTCGAGGACGAAAGCCATCTGTACATGACAGAAAATGATAACATACAGGACTTATGTACTTCAGAGACTAGCCACTAAGAAACCTCCAGTGTGAAAGGTCTTTACGAGCTCATATGCAAAACACAGTGAGGCAATACCTCAGCTACACATTTTGATGAACCGAACAACTGGAAGAGAAGAACAAAGAAACGAATAAGAACAAAGAAATTGGAAGTGCTGCAAAGGTGGGGGATGTTCCATATCCATTGTAAACAGAGGCGACAAGGTCTTCCTCTGCTAAAAATAGACGACTAAATTAGACTGCTATGGAAACCCGTGGGTGGACCTATATTTATTGTGGGGTAGCAACCGACTGTGGAGTTGTTTGAATGCTTACAAGGGGCCAATTTATTTGAGGATTAGCAACTGTTAGTACGGCTGTATCACGGGTCCCGTCATCGCTACGCCTGCGGAAGGCAGCCAACTCAGGTGTGCTATGAAATAGCTCAGTATCTGACACTGAAGAATGGAAGCATGTTTCTGAGATTACAACAAGATTACTAGAAGAGGAGGAAACAATCTATCAGTATTTATTTCGTGAAAAAAGTAATACGGTGCAGATTAGTATGCTCAAGGCTGATTTTGGGTATTAGGCTACGAAAGTTGCTGTAAACTGTCGAATGTGGCCGCCTTATGGCTCGGAAGCCTCTGGTTCCGCCAGCTCGCCAGTGCAGGCCCGCGGTGCCCGGTAGAGTCGAACGAGCGTCTGGGAAAATGCTAACCGCTGGGATGGTACTTTTCCGAGCCAAGCTCAATACGCCCATACCTCGTCGTCGGTTTTCCTTGTCAGTGTTCCACTGGCGGCGATCTCCACACTGACCCTCCCTCTGTGGAGGGCACTGATCCGCCGTGGTCTGCGATGATGGGAAAGAGCGTGTCCTGTCCAGCGGGCATATTTTGGAAGCTCGTACATAGAATGATGAATGGCGAATGAGACTAGGCAGCTTATTCCAGGGAATAAGATACCGGCATTATGCTGCCATGATCCCCTGGTCCTAACCGTTTGAATGTCTCGTAGGATTTGCGGGATCTAAACCAAACCCGAGAACAGACGCATCACTGGTCGCCCCACACACTTCACTCCGAGGAGAGCAGATTGCCGGGGGATGGAGCCGCTAAGATGCAGTCAAGCAATCGCAGTGAGGCCTCCCAACCACCTTCCTTGAGAAGTACTTGAGGCAGTGGCTCGTCAGTAGAAATCCCTAATGGTGTTGCATATGCCACGTCACGTTTATCTTGCCCCATTTGTTGACATGAGAATTGTGTTAGTCGACCGACTCCCCGTTGACATCCCCGTCGACCTCCTTTCTTCGTCGTCTTCCTATGCATCTACGCCCAAGTTCGGTTTAAGTTCCACGCATACTGCAAGGCCTGTAATGGATTAGGACCGTGGCATCATGGAACAGCTTATGCCAAGTCTTGCCCGCTTGTGGAGTTCTGTGCACCAGCTTCCAGGTTTCACCTTCGGTAAGGACGCGTGTCTTTCCATCGTCGCAAACAACCGCCAGACTGTGGTATGGTCTTCGCTGATGGAGTGGCAGTATGCGTATCGCCGCCATAGGGCTGTTGAGAAGAGATACTTGGGGACGCCGACCATGTGATCTCGTGGTTCGTGGCGAATGACCCTCAAATAGCCGACCGATAAGAGTGAGTTGTTAAATGAACCCTACCTCGTAATGCAGCTGGGCGATGAAGTAACCTCGGCCAAGTAATTGTGATGAACCATAGTTCGGCAAAGAAGAGCAATGCCACCGACGCCCACACTTAAAGCTACCGCAGAAATGATTACACGCCGGGGTGTGCACAAATCACTAGGAGAGTGCGGGGGCTACTGGAGACAGTGATGGTGAAATAACGGACGAAAGTTAGCTATTCATCGTGTTTGCTTGCTGGCGGTTCAGGAGGGTTGCAACTTGGGCTTGTTCGTGAATTATGATGAACTGAAGCTTTACGCACAAGAACGACGACACAGGAAGGAACACAAAATGACAAACTTAACGCAAACTAACAACACTTGCGAATGTGACCTTATTTATACCACAGCGGAACACATATCGCGCATTACAAGGCAAAACAAGATCTTACATCACACGTGTAGTGCCAACTAGATATGCTATTTTAATTTTAATTTCAATTTCAATTCTTTATTTTTTGACGTGAAACATACAGAAATATCAAAACTGTTTGGACCCATAGCCAAAGGCTAGTTGCGGGTCTAAAAAATCAATAAATAGGAGTTCCATGTACAAAAGATAGATATATTACACATATCGGTAAGTGTCGGTAAGTGCACGATTGTGTTTAACAGCTCTAACTTAGGAAAGACAAGTAAGCAAGGCAAACTGTTGCATTATTATGAAAGGTTAAAGCATACATAGCTGATCCCGAAAACAAAAAAAATCACTGGTTGAGAATGGTATTTTTAACTGGTTTCACAAGTTACTGATACAAACACACACACGAAAATGAAATAATAATTTTTCACATTGACAAACACTGTTCAGAGTAAGCAAGTATTTCTTAAGCACCGATGGAAAATTATTCTATTGTTTGTTTCTTCTGGTAGTTTATTCGAAGTTCTTGGCCCTGAAAACTGCAGTAAACGTTGTCCATAAGTATTCTTAGTTGGAGGAAGATTAAAGTTTCCATATACTTGATTTCTGGTTTCACGAGAGGATGTGCAAAATAAAGAAACATGAAAAGCCAGGTTGCTTTTAACAATATTGAAAACACAAGTGGCAATTTTTAATTCGTGTGTCTTATCATAGGGCAAGATATTCATTTTCATAAACAGACAGACTCGGCTCGTTGTAGCATGACTGGGTGATTATTCATAGGGCTCATTTCTTAAGTTTGCGAGCAGGTGATTAGGAGATGGAAGCCATGCTGAGGCATTTGCCTTTGAGACACGACATCTTGTGGGCTTCAATGATTAGGCGCGTTGTTTCGTTCCTGTTTCTTGCAATTTCAGTGGTACGTTTAAATTCAGGTTTGCGCGCACATTTCTCACAGTGAATGGCCAGCCACCCCCTGTCTTGTGCTTGACGTTGTAGGCATCTTCACGGAGGCGATCGTTAATACAGCGAGCTGTCCGACCGATGTACACGCGGTTACATGTCAGCGGAACACTAGAGACAACCCCTTTAACACAATGTACATAATTCAATGGATCTTGATGATTCTTATTGCAGGATTTCTTTTCTTCACATTTTGGGTCAGTCAATCTGCACATTGATGCAAGTCTGGCTGGCGCGGATAGCAAAACCTTCACATCAGCCCGTTGCGCAATCTTGATGTTATGCGATAATTTGTGAATCTACGGCATCACAACACATTTTCTTTTATCAATGTTATGAGGTGCGGGGAGGCAGATTCAAAGCAGACGCTCTCGCATTCCTAAGCAACTTCTCGGGTACAGAGACAACCAGTTCATCAGGGTAACCTGCCTGTGATAATCGTGTTCCTGGTTCAGAAAAGCTTTGGTTCAATTGGTGAGGGCGGACTTTTCCAGTGCATTCTTTAGGCACAGATTGGCGATTCCCCTTCTTACTAACTTCGAGTGTGCTGAGGATTGCTTTATTTGCTCGGGGTTCGTAACCCCAGCACAAGTGGTTTTCGGAGAAATTTAGCTGATCATCAAGAAAACGAATGTTCTCTTCATTGGGAAGCTCATGGGTAACACGCAAAGGCTCTAAGCCTTCTTCAACAAGAGTTAAAACATTTTTAGATTCTTGAGCTAAGCCTGCCGTGTCACACCCTAAAAGAAGCAGTAATCGCCAACGAATCTAAAAACTTCTCCCACATTTGTGGAACTAAGATCAGCAGCTAGTGCATTGTCAAGACGGGATAAAGACAGATCGCTAAAACACAGGCTATGCAAAGGCTGTGCATGACCCTATGCATATGCCTGCCTCTTGCAGAAAGCATCTTTCATTCCATTTAATCATGGTCGATCTCAAATAAAATTGAAGTGCTTCTAAAAATGGCTATTAGAGATACCTGATTCGGTTTGGAAAGCTATGTCCCCGAAGTCTTCGATAGCTCGTTCGACGCAGCTTGCCAAGCTACTTTCCAAACTGTAGTATAGATCGGTGACATCTACGGAAAAACCTTTTAGCTTCTTGCCTGAGACTGAACTGATAAAGTTTAGAACCTCCTGTGAGTTCGTAATAAGAAACGGGTCATTGACTGGCAATAGTTTTAGTTTTTCTTGTAAAAACAGACCAAAAGCTTTTTGCCAAGAGTCACGCTCTGATACTATCACTCTGAATGGGGCATCTGCTTTGTAAGTTTTTATCGTGAAGAAAACCTCGAGAAAATCTTTGGGGCTCTTATCTATACTTTTGTTTAACTGCGCCATGTTCAAACGCAAGAAAATTTTTTTTGCGAACAAGCAACACGATTATCACAGGCAGGTTACCCAGGTGAACTGCTTATCTCTGTAGACGAGAGGTTGCTAAGGAATACAAAAGCGTCTGCTCTGAATCTGCCCCCCACACCTCATAGCTTTGATAAAATAAAATGTGTTGTGATACTGTAAATTCAAAAATTATCGCATAACATCAAGAAGATTGTGCAACGGGCTGTTGTGAGGGTTTTGTTATCCGCGCCAGCCGAACTTGCTTCCATTTGCAGATTGACTGACCCAAACTATGAAGAAAAGAAGTCCTGCAAAAAGAATCATCAAGATCCATTGAATTATGTACATTGTGTTAAAGGGGTTGTCTCTAGTGTTCCGCTGACATGGAACCGCATGTACATTGGTCAGACTGCTAGCCGCATTAACGATCGCCTCCGTGAACATGCCTACAACGTGAAAAAAAAAGACAGGGGGTGGCTGGCCATTCACTGTGAGGAATATGCGTGCAAACCTGAATTTAAACGTACCAATTGCAAGAAACAGGAACGAAACAGCACGCCTAATCATTGAAGCCCACGAGATCCCGTGTCTTAAAGACAAATGCATCAGCTGCCTTCTATATCATTATCACCTAAAGAAATAGCACATCTGGCTGGCACCACATGTGTGATGTAAGATCTTGTTTTGAGAATTCAGACCTCCTTAATTAATTGCTAGGGTCTGTGCGCAACAGTCTGAGTAGAATACCCGACTGGTACGTTTTGTGATGACAATTGAGCTTATCGAAAATAAGTTTGATGGGCACATTTCGTGCTCTCCGAAGCTGAAGCAGGGGTTCGTGCGCTAAGTGTGTGTGCGGCAAGAAATCTTCACCAAAACGTTGAGCACTCAGGCTGCCCACTTTTAGAAAGGGTGTTACCTTTTTCTTCAAAGTGAGGGGTCAGTGCATGGCCTGCTTCTAACCCCGAAGAATGTGGGCTTATTCGATGTCATGCTTTTGAACAGCAGTACCTTGGTTTTCTTCGCAATGGTGGAATACTAGTGCGTCAGGTTTTCCCCACGTCTTGGTTTTTTAATCTAGAAGCCCGTAGAACGCTAGGCTGCATCGGCGAAATGTACATATCATGCCGTCAACGGGAACGCCAAGCAGAGACACCTGGGACCTGATTCACAAAGCTCACTTAGGAACAAATTTGCGCATAAAGCAATTTTTTAGCGTAAGGGGATTTAGGAAGCAAAAAAAAAGCGTCGTAAGAGACCGTGGGTCTCACATCGGCCCGGGCTATAAGGTTAGCTGCGCTAGTGATCGTGATGGAGTTACTACATATAAAAAACCCTCCTAAGTGGATTTACGAAGCGAAGAAGGTCGCAAAATCTGCGTAGCTAGGACAAAATCTTCAGAGCCATTTGAACCACTCTTACCTTCAATATCGTGACTTTGAAATACACAGCCGCTGCCGTTGTATGGTGTCATACGTAATTTTGAAATATTTCACGGTTATTTCAGCCTGTCAGGTTGATGAGTTACGCTAATGTTTTCTTTCTCTCACCGCCCTCAATTTGTGTAATAGTACACTTGCACATATTCGACATAATAGCCACTCGCGCTCGGCGAAGTAACTAGGCGCGAAGGCAAATCAAGAAGCCTATTGGGTACCTACAGTGAAGAATTAAGCCGGCCGTGCCTTACGGTCGGGTAAAGATGAAGTCCACTGAATTGTCTAAATTGTGAAAAGCGGTGAGGTACATGGTACATGGCTAGCGTTTTCTTAATCTTTTTTTTGTGCTACGCCGTATGTCGCCTATGAAATGTCCAAGATGTGTTACCCTGTGCATTCTCTGTCGCAACCATCACTTGTTAGGTTTTTATGGACGGTTAAAGCGCAGAGTAGTGACGAGAAGATTGTGCAGGAGATTGGGGCGGGGAGACATTCATGAAGCCTAATAACTTGTTCCACGGCTTCTTCAGATTGATTGGTCTATATTATGAAACAGACAAGCTCACTTAAATAGGGCCTTTGCTGTACTCTTTTGGCTGCTCTTTTATGGGCGCATTCCGTCGAAATGATGGGGCATCTGATATGTTTGTGAACATGCAGAAATGGCGGAAAGCTTTTATATGGCAAAAAATTGAGATTCGTTGGTTCTAGTAATTAGAAATTACGCTGACGCTCGAGAATACCTACCACCGTCGAGTAGAAACGCACCTGACCTCGAATTATCCGACTTAATGAGTGTTTGATAATTAGAACCTTTTTGACTAGACCAAGCAAAGTGGGTATCTGGTGGTAGGAGCATGAGCGTATTTCTTATAATACAGTGAAATTTTGACTCAGACCAAGCCAACGTAGATATCTCGTAGCGCAGGAGGACGCTAACGCAAGACAGCCAAGGTGACAGTTGTGACATGTGAATGCTCATAAAAGCCGTACTCTTCACAATACGTCACGTTTCGACATTGCCAAGATGATGTCATTGTTATCGGGAGCGCCTACCGTGTTCGTCACACATTCCCTGTCGCGAATACGAGGCATCTTTATCGAACGGTAGACAACGCACAAGTAACTTTTACGAGATTTCTGAGCATTTAGCCTTGCCTTTGCAGTTCGTGAGAATAGTGGCGTGAACGTTATGTTGATTTGACTTGCTGTGTTTCTTGTTCCAAAAGCACAACTTCATTGTGAGAGAGGCTGTAGTGGTTGTTTGCGGTACCTTCGACCAACTTTCGATCTCCTTAACTTGTACGGACAGCACACAATGCAGAGGCCTGAAGATTCGCCACAGCAAAAGGCAAACGTCTCGGCCAGGATGCGATCCAGCGACCTTTAGGTCAGCAGACGAGTAGCATAGGCACAATAATATCGTGCCGGGCTTATATTGTGTGTGGTTTCTCGTTCTCGCAAGCGCTTTTCTTCTGAGTTTCTACAGCATTCGATGACGCTTTTAGTGAATTCCGTTCCGCATTCTGTGCGTGAAAGCCGTGGGAAAGCCAAGGCAAGTTTCTTCAATTATGTTGTGAACTGGGCTGAACCTTCTGCCTCTGTGTACCGGGCATCGCCACCACTGCATTGTCGAAAAATCGCGCTTATCGAACCTCTGTTCTGAGCGCGAAGGCCAGCAGTAGTACGTCTGTATTGCTTTGTAGTCGTTTGTTTTGGTGACGTATGGAATATTGTTTGACAATTTTTGGGTACGTAACTAGAGTGATGCTAAAAATGTGCGGTAAGGGAATATATCGTGTTTATAAGCTTTTATTTTTCATGAGCAGCCATAGAAAAAGGTGTTTGCTTGAGAAGAGGCAGCGGCACATGGCGATGTGTGACGCATCAGACGTACGCGTACCTTGGGTTGCGAGCTTTGCGCTCCTATGGCAGTTGCAACTTGTAGTTCGCAATCGAAGGCACCATAACCTAAAGCTAGCCGAGTGGGTAGCGCATTACGTCACAGGTAGTGTATGCCTGTTACCTGCTGTTCTGCGTGACGACCTTCGCTGACAGCAGACGCTTTTGCTGCAGTCGGAGCCTACCGCTACCGCGAGCGTTCAATTCGCTCTATGAGTTCGCGAGGACCAAGCGGCCCTCTCGGATGTCAAAAGTTGTTCACCCGTGCAGTTCTATGTAACCTCGGTGCCGATCATGGGCATGCTTGTGACAGCTGGCCACGGAAACACGTATTGGGTCATCGATATAACCCCTTTCCAATATGCGCCTAAGGGAAGAAATTAAAAGAAAGAATAATAAAAATAACGCAACGAACGGCGACACCGCGAAAACAAGCTGCTGTATTTCCTCTCAAGAAATAATTGATTTGTTCCTGCTATTTGATAGCGACACACGCAGGCTTTAATTGCTAGCATTGTGCAACCCATGGGGACGATGCGGTTGCGAGGCACACCATAGTTGAGAGCTCGGCAGATTTGCACCACTTCAGGTCCTTTCACACGCCCTTACAACACACACTGCAGGGACATCAAGCGATTTAGCTTCCATGAAAATTGGACCATCACGGCAGAGATCAAATCTGCGTTTTTCAGCTTACCTGGCCTAAGAGATAAGCCCCAGGTATATATAAACCTCCCAAGTTACCGGACCAACCAAACCTGGACCTACGACGACGACATCAACGGAGCTTCTAGCGCGGATGCGACCACACGTGTATGGGAACAAAGGACTCAAAAAGCCTCTGGAACGGACAGGCCGTCATTGGAAATTAAACGTAGTGACTCTTAACACGCGAACTCTTTCAAACGAACCCAGAGTAGCTGAACTTCTAGAAGAATTAAGGGGTATTAATTGGGATATCATTGGCCTTGGCGAGGTTCGGAAACCAGGAGAAGGACACTTATCGCTTAATGAAGGACACGTTCTCTGCTACAGAGGACTACCACAGAAGCGCGAATACGGCGTGGGGTTCCTTATACACAAAGGCATAGCAGGTAACATCGAAGAATTCTATAGCATCAACGAAAGGGTAGGAGGACTCGTGATAAAATTAAATAGGACATACAAACTAAAACTAGTACAAAGTTACGCACTAACGACCAGCCACAGTGACGAGGCTGTAGAACAGTTCTACGAGAATGTAGAAACGGCAATGAACAAGGTGCACTCCCAATAGAGTGTAAGGCAAGTACCCTTTAAGAATGGCACTCAGCTGCTGATTCGAAGGACGCACCGAATCACGGTCGCGGCGGCTGCATCTCGATGGAGGCGATATGTTGAGGCCGTGTACTGTGCAATGTTAGCGCAGGTCAAAGGATCCAAGATGGTGCAAATTTCCAGAGCCCTCCTCTGCAGGATTTCTCATAATCATATCGTACTTCTGTAACTCGAAACCACAAATACATTATTTTACGGATTGTGCAATGTATAGCTCTAATACAAGCCGCTATTCTCTTGATCGAGATCGCCGAATCCACTTGTTGGCCATACATTCACTTTAGTGAGCATGTAAACTCTACTTCAGCTGTGATCAATCATAGTTAATATAGCTAGCCGTACTTATAAATATGTAACGTAAGCAGGAATAACTATTATGCAATATAAAAATGGCTTACCGCGGCGGTCGATCTCAATGCTTTGTTCTGTTCCTTTCGAGTGAACAACTTGTGTGAACAGCAAATAGTGCCTGAAGACGGAAATTGTAAAATTTTAACATGATATTGAGAAGTACATAAAAAATTCAAACCCGATAAATGTTCTCGCATGTTCGAAACGAATCGCATCGCAGAAGCATATAATTGATTAGCGTATACTTTTGAAAGACGATGACTAAGGGATATGCTGCACGCAGGAAAATTCCGGGAGCTTAATTTGCCTACATTAAGCCAATATATGCCGTAAGCTGAAGCGACCGAAATGTAAAAAGTATAATCATCATTCCAGCCATATGTGGGTTAAAGAGAACCTTGACGCAGTTTTTTTGCGACGATGTTCTCCATATAACCGAAAAAGGGAGATTAGGTTCGTTTAGGTAAGAGGGCATGTATGTGAAATGTATTCATGCGCAATGACAGAGAACAAAGTCTTATCTCCGATCCGGCAGCATTCCTTTGGAGTAAGATAGGACACCTACCGGGCGTGCAAAATTATTCTTTCTGCTTTTCTTAAATTCAGGCGCTGGAAAGCATGCGAATAGAACTTTTTAAAATAAGTTATGTGGTCAGGGGGAGACAAAGAATTAAATTTAATAAATACCGCTGTATTGGCTGGAGTAAGTTGGTATGTTTGTGTTGTAAAAATATAGGCAGTCGTGTTTCTACAGTTTACCTTGAAAGATTTCGTATAGCATGCCTGTGCTCCGAGATATCCCACTCTAAAGTTTGTCGTTCGTTTGATTACGTATGCAAGGGAGTAAGGATCGCGCAAAACTCCTCCCTAATGTGCAGAACTTGTTGCTGGGCGAGTTGGTTGACATTCTGAGCACACATGGTAGCGCAAAAAACCGAAACGAAAGACTTAGGAAGAAGTGGAGAAGAAACGACAGGTTGGGCGCTAAACTTCAACTGAATTTATTGAACCAGGCGAGCCAAGAATTACAACATGTGCGCGTGTGAGCACGGGAGCACGAATTATCTGTAATTAACGAAGGCGTGACGCATTTGCCTGCGCACTGCAAGATATGCGGATGTGAACCAAGATTGCGTGAGACAAAGATAATTGGCAGGAGTGGTGATACGTTGGCTAGGGAACTTTTGGAGGCATATCACATAAAAAAGAGAGGCACGAGTTGTATTAGTGACACATCGGTTTGTCTGTATCAGAATGAAACACTACTGTTAAATTCTGCATTTTAATTTCGACTTTCACGACACCCATGCACGCATGCGCACATGTTGTAATTCTTGGCTCGCCTGTTTGAATAAATTCAGTTGAAGTTTAGCGCCCAACCTGTCGTTTCTTCTCCACTTCTTCCTAAGTCTTTCGTTTCGGTTTTTTGCGCTACCATGTGTGCTCAGAATCCCTAATGTGACTCGACAGTTGCATGCGGCGTCCTGCCTGACGACAGGGTGGAACACAGCGAAAGATAGCAGTTGCCCTGGCCGTCACTGCTCGCGAAATCAAGATGTTACAGTGCGGTGTGACATGAGAAGTTCGCATTATCCTGATAAACGCCGTAAGTGGAGGCCATTTTCCGCGGCGATCTTTGGAGACGATTTCCAAAGTCTTGCATGACTTTAGATCGCACTGGGACATTGTGCTGAGTAAAGTTATAGTATTTAGAAGTGCGCGCTGCAGAAATAAATGGACGAAGATGAAGACGACGTTGGTACGAGCGCCAAGGAAAAATAAAATAATGAAGAAAAGCAGCGCCAATCCAAGAAGGCCACAAATATAGCTCGGATCAATCAGAAGTTCACAGGAAGGCACAAGCACTCCAATAGTGAAGGCCCACGATGTAGATGGGTGATAAAAAGCGCCAAGCGAACTGGCGAGTAGGGGGGAGACCAGAGAGAGACCAGCGGAGAAGACCGGCCACGCTACTGGGCTGTCAGGTTACGGACGCGAGCCACGGTTCCCGCCTGAGGCCTGCGAGACCTGGGGGCAGCCATCTGATCGAGGCCGAGTCTCCGAAACCTGCTACCATTGCAAGACGTTCCCGGGCTCGTGGACAGGCTTGAGCTGTCGAGTTTCGGGCGCGAGCGCCAGCGTGGATGTCCCGCGGGGACGCACCTTCAACGCCGGCGAGCCGTCTTGTTCTCTGCAGCCTGGAGAGGCTGCCCAAGCTACCATCGGCCCTCGTGCTTCCGGACGCCGACTGTTGCGGCGATCCTCCTCAGCTGCGACGCTCCATGCTAACGCTTGTATCCTGACGCTGGTGGTCCGCCGCGGTGGTGTAGTGGTTACAGTACTCGGCTGCCACCCAAAAAATGCGGGTTCGATCCCGGCCGCGGCGGTCGCATTTTCGATGGAGGCGAAAATGCCAGAGGCCCGTGTACTGTGCGTTGTCAGTGCACGTTAAAGAACCCCAGGCGGTCTAAATTTCCGGAGCCCTCCACTACGGCCTTTCTCTCTATCTCTTTCACTCCCTTTCCCCCACCCCCACGGACGCTTAGCCGTGCTCCCTATATGGGCTGCAGAAATTAGCGTCCTTTCCTAACCAAACCACAATCATCATCATCATCATCTGACGCTGGTGAGACGAGCGCTCCTGCTATCGCTTCGCTCCGCGATTCCGCTTTAATTAGGAACTGGATATTTATTAGGTCTTCATTTAACTTAAGCCATTCTGTATAATCTTTTTAAGTCTTTAAGTTGAGAATCTATGTAGGATGCGTCTTTCGGTGTGTGCTTCTGTTGTGTGTTTTTAGTTTGTATATTAAATGTGGTGTGCAAACGGCCTCGTCCTTCAGTGTCTCGAGGCGAGCTTCGGAGACCTCAAAGGTAAAAAGAACCTGCACGTTTGGGGGAGAAACTTGACGTTGACCAGTCACAATTGGCGTCCGTTGCGACAGGACGAGACCTTTTGTAACATTTGTTTGGTTGGCACAAGCATAAAACAATGAGCGCATCCGAATCGCGGCAAGTATTAGCAAAGTTGGTACGGCGCATGGGCTTGGAGGGCGCACTTACGGCATGCTTTGATGCGCGAGAGGCTGCGCGACTACAATAAGAGAAGGAGCATTTGGAGTTTGAAAGGGAGATGGAGGAGAAAGAAAGAGAACTCGAAGAAATGAAGTTAAGAACACTTCAGTCAAAGCTCCGACTTGCAGATGTTGGAAGGGCTCGGACGGTGAGGTTGAAGCGTAGCGAAACGCCGTGCATGAGCACATATGAGGAGGCGTTTGAGGTTTGCTCCGCAGGCAGCACTGGGTTGAAGGAAGGATCAAAATCTCGCTTTGGAAGCAGCACAGAACCGTGCCAGAGCCTTTCTATAGAGCCAGACGTGCCGCTTAAAAATGGCGTCGAGGTATACAGCATAGAGGATGAAATGGTTCGATGAAGCAAATGCCAGCTTTTCGAGCTGGAACACAGAAGTTCCATAAAGTTTGAGTGGCAGTTTAGGGCTTCTAGGAGGCTAAGTACAGATAATGAGAAGAGACACCCTCGGGAAAGCTCTGGTGATGGGGCTTTGTTTCTTTGTGTTAGTAACAATGGCGAATGTCATTGTGATGAATGTAGGGCGGTAGCCACGAATTCTTCGGGTGTTCCTTTAGATTCGGTAAGACATAACAGCAATGTCCTCCAAGACAACATGGATAAATCTCTTTCGGAGAGGTTAACTTCTAGTGAGAGTGTAGATAATGTGTCTGACAGAAAGCGCGGTGGCCTAAATGGAAGGGTCGGTAGTATAGAAGAGTCAACAGCTAAAGTGAATAAACCACAGCTTGTAAATCTTAGCATTTTAGATGTTCAGGGTGCTTTAAGCATACGTGTAGAGTCTGGAGCGTTTTCAAGGGTATCATATGGTCCGGAGGGCATGTCGCCTGAAGCGGCTGGTGTACTGCCAGCTCACCAGCTCCTAGAACGCATTGGTATCTATGAAGGGGCGATTCGGACGTCACTAACTTGCTACGCCTTGTGGCAAGGTCACTCGTTCGAAGCTATATTTCCTGGTGTGAAGCTAGGATGGTCGCATCGCGTCCGAGTACATTCAGACGGTCATATAGATGGCCTTCTGGTCCAAACTGCTTCTGAGTGTCTGTTGGGCTTGTCTTTAGGCGTCTGGAAAGTGCTATCCGACTTGTGTGGGACGCAATAACATAAACGTCATAAGATATCCGGTAGTTCTTCCTGGTTTTAGACTCTGAAAGATAACGGGTCTTCTGGACTACCGAAAATTTGTAACAGTCGTGATGATAGTGCTTCCAGATATTACCTGATGTAAGATCAAATTCGTTGTGTTAATCCCAGCATAAGCGTGCAAAACATATCTAATGACATTCTAGAAAAACAAATTAATTTTCATTCGTAGAAATATATTGCAACAGTGGGATTGTTTGGACTAACTATTTCTTCTTGCCCAAAGAGTGTTCCTGTGGATTTCCTTGTCATCCCGTGCATGTAGTGTGTGATTGTATATGGACACTGAACTATATTGTGTTTGACTGTATATGGATGTTGGATGTATTTGGTGAACTGTGTGGTGGCCTAAAATATGCGCACTTAGCGGCAGTTTTTTTATGAGAAAAAAACTTAACGAAAGTGGGGATCCTTGTGATGAGTGAAGTGCTAGTATTTAGAAGTGCGCGCTACGAAAAATGAATGGACGATCACGAAGACGATGTTGGCACGAGCGCCAACGAAAAATAAAATAATGAAGAAAATCAGCACCACTCCGAGAAGGCCACAAATATAGCTCGGATCAGCCGGAAGTCAACACGAAGGCACAAGAACTCCAATAGTGAAGACCCACGATGTAGATGGGTGATAAAAAAAAATACACGCATATCCACGGAGTGAATGATGATGAGTGGGCGAAGCTCCGAAGGTTCATCTAGATCGTGCCGAGTTCCGGATTAATTTAGTTAACGCGCACGCTACGAATCCTTATTGTTCAACTATGCACAAGTGAAATCTCCCACCGGCACTTCATTGCAAGACAAGATCCACTGCATATATATATATATATATATATATATATATATATATATATATATATATATATATATATATATATATATATATATATGGGTGGCCGGTGAACGGTTCTCCAGCGCAAGAAGTCGGTATTTTTCAATCAAGAAACTCGCTAGAAGACACTGCCTGCGTCAACGTTGTCTCTCGCGGGTGAGGGCGCGTTGTCCTTCTTTGCGACAGCCGTAGCGTATTTCGCAAGAAATAGCGGCCTCAGCTGCGCGCCAGAAAAATCTGATCTTATAAGAGTGCGCAGTAAGTACTACAAGAGCAACGGCAGCCTAAACCTAGAGGTTGACGGTCATGCCATTGCAGAGGTGACTCAGGCCCGTATATTAGGTTTCTGGGTGCAAGGAAATGGCAAAGCCAGTCACACCATAACAACCTTAAAAACATTAGTTAAGCAGATTGCTAGAATGATTCGGCGAATCACTTATCACAAGAAAGGGATGAAGGAGAACGATACCCTCCGTCTTGTTCAGGCCTTGATTTTGAGCAGGGTGACGTATGGCCTTCCGTACCACTCACTCGACAAAATTGAGGAGAGCCAGGTGGACTCCCTCATTAGAAGCGCATTTAAGGCAGCACTCGGTCTGCCCATCAGTACACCGACAGAGCGACTGTTAGTAATTGGTATACACAACACCTATGCTGAGCTCAGTGCGGCAGTCCTCATCTCTCAGAGGAATCGCATAAGTCAAACTGCAGCAGGCCGGACAATGCTCAGTAGGGTAGGAATCTCTCCGTATCCACAGCACCTTGATGAGGAGCAGGTCAACGTACCTACGGTGGTCCGCAGGCAGCTCACGATCTCGCCAGTGCCAAAAAATATCAATCGCGACTGTCACGCTGAACGACGTGCTGCAAGAGTCAAGTGGCTCCGAAAACAGCTCGAGTCAGCGCCCAACGTCACATACGTCGAATCGGCCAGTTACGACTGGCACAAGCACGTAATTACGGTCGTTGACAACAACGTGAGGCTACTGACGAGCGCCTCCCTACGTACGACCTCGGTCACAAAGGCAGAGGCAAGTGCCATCGCTTTAGCATTGAGGTTTCATGAGCGTAGAGGAGAGCCATCAGTAATTCTATCCGACTCTCAAGAGGCATGCCGGCTCTTTTTAACCGGCCGCCTTCCCGCCACGGCGCTTAGGCTGCTATGACCCACACCCACTGGCCACCATCGGTTGATCTGGTGCCCGGGCCACGCTGGGGCTTGAGGGCAACGAAAGGGCGGACGCTCTAGCTCGCGCGTTTTGTAACCAAGCGGAGGGTCCCTCTAATTCGTTAGCCATACCAATTCTAGCTAGGGAGATTCTTGTCCACCAGCGCTTCACGCGAAAAAAATACGGGGCGCCTCATAAGTACCTTAGTGGTGGAGATGCCGCCGATCTTCGCAAAATTCAGACAGATGTTTACCCCCATCTATTGAAACTACACGCAATATATCCGACTCTATACCCGGCCGTGTGTCCGTGGTGCGGCGGTAGGCCGACTCTCTACCACATCTCGTGGGGATGCGCGAGCAAACCAAGCGACTTAGCTTGTTAGCTCGGCAGCACTTTAATGCCTAGTACGGAGCAGTGGGAGGCACAACTCGCCAGCTCGGACCTGGGGGTGCAAATGGCGCTCCTGGATCAAGTCCGGCGGGCAGCCAAATCCAGTGGAGCCCTGGACGTGGGGCCCCAACAATAGAAGCTCCAAGTTCACCCTTCCCTCTTTCATTCTAATAAAGTTACTTCTCTCTCTCTCTTTGCGAGCTGGTAGAGCATTCATCGAAGAAAGAAAGTATCCATAGTCAACGCGCGCCTTTCGCTTTCTCTCTCTCTGTCTCTCTCTCTCTCACACACAAGACAGCAGATGGAAGAGCGACAGAGCTCGCGCGCCGGGAGGCACGCGCCGAGGGCGAGCGAGTGCGAGCGTGTTTATGATGCGACAAGGAACAGCGAGCGCCGCAGCGCGATCTATTGATCAGTTCACGTACTAGCTAACAAGCACCGCAGCGCCATCTCGTGATTATTCTGAGATCATTCAAGAGCAAGCGCATTCAAGAGCGAGCACGAGACTTAGCGGTCTCGTGCGCCATGCGCTCCCATACTACGCGTTCCCATACAACCGAATGAAGCGAGCACAGCAGCGTCATCACGCCATCTAGTGAGCACTTCACGAACTGCACGAGGTGGCTACGAGGGACAACAGAGGATGGAACGACCCACGGCGCAAGGAGCTTCGCCCCTAAAAGCGCCAAGCGAACTGGCGAGGAGGGGGAGACCAGAGAGAGACCATAGAGAGACCAGGGGAAAAGACCGGCCACGCTACTGGGCTGTCGGGTTACGGTTCTGAGCCACGGTTCCCGCTTGACGCCTGCGACACCTGGGGGCAGCCATCTGATCGAGGCCGAGTCATCGCAACCTGCTGCCATTGCAAGGCCTGTAGACAGGTTTGGGCTGTCGAGCTTCGGGCGCGAGCTCAAGCGTAGATGTCCGGCCGGGACGCACCTTCAGCGCCAGCGAACCGTCTTCCCTGCAGCCTGGAGAGTCTGCCCAAGCTACCATCGGCCCTCGTGCTTCTGGACACCGACTGTTGCGGCGTTCCTCATCAGCTGCGACGCTGCATGCTAACGCTTGTATCCTGACGCTGGTGAGATAGCGCTCCTGCCATCGCTTCGCTCTGCGATTGGGCTTTAATGAGGAACTGGGTATTTAACTAGGACTTCATTTAACTTAAGCCGTTCTGTGCAATCTTGTTAAGTCTTTAAGTTGAGAATCTATGTAGGGTGCGTCTTTCGGTATGTGCTTGTGTTGTGTTTTTAGTTTGTATATAAATGTGGTGTGCAAACGGCCTCGTCCTTTCTTGAGTGTCTTGAAGCAACGCTTCGGGCACCTCGAAGGCAAAAAATTGGCAGATCCCACGTGCAGTGGGAATCAAGGAAATGCGAGGGACGCATCAGGAATGTAAAATTGATAGGTTAGGTCAACCTAACCTAACCTACCAAGCTCGCTATACCGAGATGGTTACATATGAACTTAACGAAACGGCGCAGGAGCACCAAGACTGTGGCATGTAAGTCATGCCGCTCATGACAAGCATGTCATGATTTTCAAGTTATGACCTGTCATTTACGTTCGTCATGCAGTCATGTTGTGGCATGCCAATTTTCGTACGCATCCCGTTAACGAAACGCGTGTCATCTAAATCACGTCGCTCATGACATGCATGTCACGATCTTCATGGCATGACAATGCACTAATTTCGTGGCATACCAATTTTTGTATACATCCCATTAACGAAACGGTCAGGAGAGCACGAAGACTGTGGCATATAAATCATGTCGCTCATGACATGCATATCATGTTTTTATGTTGCGACTTGCCATTTATGTTTGTCATGCAGTCATGTTGGGCCATACCAATTGTCGCATACATCCCATTAGCGAAACGGTCAGGAAAGCACCAAGACCGTGGCATGTAAATCATGTTGCTATTGACATGTATATCATGATTTTCATGCCACAACTTGCCACTTTTGTTGCTCAGGCAGTCATGTTCGGCCATACCAATCTTCGCATACATCCCATTAGCGAAACGACCACGAGACCACCAAGACCATGGCATGTAAATCATGTCGCTCATGACATGCATATCACGATTTTCATGTTGTGACCTATCAGTCGCGTTCGTAATACAGTCATGTTGTGGCACACCAATTTTCGCATACATCCCAATAGCGAAACGGCCAGGAGAGCACCAAGACCGTGGCATGTAAATCTTGTCGCTTATGACATGCATATCATGATTTTCATGTTGTGACCTATCAGTAATGTTCGTAATGCAGTCATGTTGTGGCACACCAATATTTGCATACATCCCATGAGCGAAACATAGCATCATGACTGTGGCATGTAAATCATGTCGCTCATGACATGCATATTGTGATTTTCATGTTATGACCTGTCAGTCATGTTCGTCGGGCAGTCATGTTGGGCCATACCAATTTTGGCATACATCCAATTAGCGAACCAGCCAGGAGAGCACCAAGACTGTGGCATGTAAATCATGTTGCTATTGACATGTATATCATGATTTACATGTTGTGACCTATCAGTCATGTTCGTAATTGAGTCATGTTGTCGCACACCAATTTTCGCATACATCCCATTAGCGAAACGACCAGGAGGTCACAAAGGCCGTGGCATGTAAATCATGTCGCTCATGACATGCATATTATGATTTTCATGTTGTGACCTGTCAGTCATGTTCGTAATGCAGTCATATTGTGGCATACCAATTTTCGCATATATCCCAATAAAGAAACGACCAGGAGAGCACCAAGACCGTGGCATGTAAATCATGTTGCTCATGACATGCATATCATGATTTTCATGTTGTGACCTGTCAGTGATGTTCGTAATGCAGTCATGTTGTGGCATACCAATTTTCACATACATCCCGTCAGCGAAACGGCCAGGAGAGCACCAAGACCGTGGCATGTAAATCATGCCGTTCATGACATTCATGTCATGATTTTCATCTTATGACCTGTCAGTTATGTTTGTCATGTAGTCATGTGTTGGCATACCAATTTTCGTATACATCCCATTGGCGAAACGGCCAGGAGAGCAGAAAATCGTAGGCGGCTAGATAGATAGATAGATATATGCGCTCAAAGTCGCCGAAGTCCGCTAAGAAATGCATCGCATTTAAGAGAACCTGCACGTTTGGGGCGAAACTCGAGGTTGCTCCGTCGCAGACATCATCCTGTGAAGGGGTCACTGACGTCTAGAGCGTTTCCGGTATTGTGGCGCCCCTGTAGGAAGGACAGCAAAGAAGAGCCACGTGGAGTCCCTTCGTGCTAATATGGCTGCCACTGGTAGGACGAGGTATTCTGCCGAGGAAAAAAGAGACGTGGTACTTGCAACGGCTGAGTCGAATGGGAACGCTTCGTTTGCAATGTGGCTGTACGCCGCTCGCCATTCACACCGTCCCCTTCCAACTGGGCTACCTTCATAAGCGCGTTTCGGTGCTTTCGCACTGCAGGCGCCCGTCCATCATCTGAGGAAGACCAGGAATATAGTCGTCGAAGAAGACTTTGAAATCGACGCTGCAGCATGCTTAACATCGATGCCACAGCTCAGCATCCGACAGATTGCCAGTGTCGGAACGGTGGCAAATGTGGTATTCACTCTAAGAAAAATAAGAGTCAAAAGAGAGTCAGTGCATGCTGATTCTCTTGACCTGTCGCAGAAACCCACCGAGGAGAGTCACACTTTTCTGAGGGGGCAGCTGACTCGGTGCGGCTCGCGACTTTTGTAAGAAGAGTCACTCTTGTAAGAAGAGCCAATACTAGCAGTGGAACGAAGCATTACGCGTAGTGAATATAGCTACTTGAGAACAAGCGGAAACTGTTAAACTTGGCATTTGGATGTTGCACGGGACTATTATATTACCCAGCACATTATATGTCCAGCACAAAACGTGGGATCAGGTGCTACCGTACGTAACATTTGCGTACAACACTGCCACTCAGGAAACAACGCGATTTACACCGTTTCGTCTTGTTTACGGACGTGAAGTTCAAACCATGTTAGATGCCATGCTCCCACACGACCTAGACGCTTCACTCACCCCTGACGCTGAGGAGCTTACCCAGTTCGCCGAAGAAGCTCGCCAATTAGCACGCCTGCACATCACGCAGCAGCAAGGCACAGACGCACGGCGCTACAATCTTCGCCATCGACATGTGCAATACCGCCCGGGCGATCACGTTTGGGTGTGGACTCCGGTTCGCCGCAAAGGGTTGTCCGAGAAGCTCCTTAGTCACTACTTCGGACCCTACAAGGTGTTGCGCCGCGTTAGTGACGTCAATTACGAGGTTGTTCCGGATGGCGTTATGTCGCCACATCGTCGAAAGCACCACTCCGAGATTGTGCACGTTGTACGACTGAAGCCTTATTTTACGCGTTAGGATGAGAGAACTTCCGCCTTAGTCATTTTTCATCTTCCGTCCACTTCCTGTTAGCTTTTTTTTAAATTTTATTCGGCTGTGCCTGTCAAAACTCTTGTGCATCGGGACGATGCCGTTTTCAAGGGGGGAATAATGCCACCGGGACATGCGCGGCGGGCGCGAGCCAGCATGGACACAAAGAAAGAAAAGGAAGAAGTTGCTTTTGGCCCAGCGCGCGCCCCAGTCGGAGCCATCTTGCTCAGCTAGCAGTTCTTGCCTACCTGACGGTCCGGTCTCTGTTATCACAGTCTCTTGTGTGTCACGTGACAATATGTCTATATTCGACGATAATCAATGCATGACAAAAATGTTGCCGCAAATAACTACCTTTATTTCGTTCCTTAAGGTGCAGACGTTCCTTAAGGTGCAGACTCTCTGGACTCTATGTAAATTTATTGCGTTAGTAGGAAAGGGGACCTTAATGAAGACAAAGTTTGCCATGCCCAAGTAGGGCACTGCCTCCCCCCCCCCTCTTTGTTGTAAACAAACTCAGGGTGCTAAAGAGGAGGGGTGGAAGGAGATGCAAGGAGGAGCTTCCACAGTGCCCTCCGTCCCCCCTCTGCTCGCTATAGCCGTGTTGGCTCAGCAGACAAACTGGATAATGAGCATCTTCTTCCTCATCTACCTCCGCGCATTAGAACATGTTGCCGAAACTTCCACGGCCCCCCTCCCTCCCCTTTAATGTGCAAGAATGCGTCCCTCTATTACCACAAAGTAAGTCTGCTGCTCTTCGTTCATCAGCTGTAGCGATGAGGCGCTTGTAGTATATAAAACCATAGCCTTACAGATCCGTACGAAGGACTCAGAGATAACCGTCGCTTCCGACGCTAGCTTGGGAATTATGTAGATATAACCTCTCCCACTTGACCAAAATTAAACATACATTTTCAAGCCTAAGCATAAAGAACCCGTAAGCGTTGCAAGCGCGGCTTGCACCTCCTACTAAGGTCAAAATCACAGTTTTTAAAAATAGCCTATGATAGCAACACTGCTGCCCCCTATGAAATTTTCTCACTGAGAGCGAGCCGTTGGAACAGGTCTTTTTCTACTGGCTGGCTGCGGCACGTGTGATGTGTTTAGTCCGCGTGTTTTGAGCGTGTTTACTAATATTACGTGCGTTATTGCGCGTTTATCGTTGTTGACGGTCACCAAGAGGACAAATTTGACATGATAGGGCGTTGTACAGCACGCGGTCGGCGGCGGATGGAGCGTCGTAGTCGCCTTTGCCAGCGACAGCCACGACGGACGCGGAACGTCGTGCGTGCTCAAGGAAGCTGTTTTGCCCAGTTTGCCGATTATGCAAGTGCGTGGGCGAATAGCGAGTGCACCTTCTGAGAAAGTCCCTTTCCAGTGATGTGATAAACTGCGACTGCGGTTCTGGAGAAGAAAGTTAAGCCGTTTGAAGAGACTGTGGACGGGAAAGCCTTCGGGACTTGCTGAGTGCAGTGAAGTCACTGAATTATGTAACTTGATTACTTCATTGCGGAATTACGGTTGGTGCGCAGGAACCCCATAAGACGGCCCCGGCGGTGTGTTCACAAAGCAAGGATAATTGGCCAGAGGAACAGCAGGTATGTTTGTGGTTCTGTCAGGCGACCCCCCACCCCCCGCGCTGTACTTGTGTGTGTGCGTGCGTGCGTGCGTGCGCGCGCGTGTGTGTGTGGGTGTTGGTGTGTGTTTTACGGGGTTGATGGAACAGAAGTAGCGTTTCAGCAACATCGGTAATAACGTGCAAAACATCCACGGTGAAGGAGGCGGAACGCCGATAAAACAACATATATCGCTGCAACATGCACAGACGGCTCCGTTATTAGTGTGTGTGTCCAGGTGGTTGCGTTACAGAACAGTCTGTGCTCGTTGTTGTCAGTACGCAACATAATTGCTTTGTCATGAAAATAATAGTGTGACCAAGCACACTCGTGGCTTGAAGACAATATATATGAGTCATTTACGTTATATGCTAGTGCCACTAAATGTACACTGCAGCAACTGCAAGCCTGTTTTGGTGCGAGCGAGATGGTCCTCGGTTATCGTAGGTCGAAGAATGTGTCAGTTCAATGCAGATGTCGTGAACGAAGTATCATTTGTATTTCATGATAAGATTGCTATTATGCACTGTTGACGTTAGCTGTCATAAGTGGTGAGCTGGACATCGAAAGTAATATGATTCACTCGGATCATAGGGTATTCTACATGGCACTAATGTTTAAAATCTGGGTCTAGGCTCAACAGGTACCTGGCAGACAAGCATTGGAATGAGAGTATTTGACTAAGATTTCACTCCACATAAATTCCACAGCATTGTCTGTGGAATATGTATAATATTTTTGTGCATTTCACGGTTTTATTATCAGTGTCTCCAATGCTTAGGCACTACATGAAAGCAAGTTACTGAGGCTGCGAGCTGAGTCGTTTTGCAAAGCTGACCTGTCTAAATGTTGCATTTCACTCTTTTAGAGATACCAGTGGAGTTGGTACCTTCATTCGTCTTCTATTCCTATCGATTGGGCAAAATTTTGACATCTCTGCACCACTGGAAAGAGCCATTGCGCTGAAACAGTCTCTCTCTCTCTCTCTCTGTTTTTGATGGGGGCTTCAATGGGCATTGTAAACAATTCTTGTGGTGACAAAACGCATTCAGATGTGGCCTTTCAGGATTTCCTGATTTATAATAACAACTTTTATGGGCTGAATAAGCATTGTGGTCTATCATAACACTCACGAAATAGGTTCAGTATACACTTCATGGCCAAGCATCCCGCTGGAAAGACATTTCATGGACAGACATAGTGTAGCTGTAGCACATTTCACAAACAATGGATATTTACTGTTGGGCCACTACCATGTATATTTGTGTAAATGTGGTCAATAATGTGAAAGTTTGGGCGAGTTGGCTATGCATGATGAATTACAGCGCAACCAAGGACAAGGTCTTCCAGAAGAGCACAAACACAGCACTGAATGTTTAATGAAATGTGTTCAGTTTCTCTTGAATACTGCGATTGTGGAATAGCTGTGTGAGCTACGTGTTGGCATTCGGCTGCCATAATGTTTGTTTTTTCGTCTCTTTCTTAGGTTTATGGAAGGACCCACACACACTGATACCCGCCTCCACTGACAAAAGCATCCACTCCTCTCCAGAAATGAACATTATGTTGGAGAATGTTCAGATTAATGGGCTGAATGCTGCTACTGGTATATCACTAGTATCCGTTCTCCGAGCTCATATCCTCGCAGCAATATGTATCTGTCCGGAGGACCTCCACATGTTTATAAAATCGTTCACATAAAATGCAAGGCTCTTATTTTTGATTCCCCCAAATGTTCCTGTAGCCCGAAAAGGATGCCATTAAGAGTTACAGAAGAGGTACGCCACATTTGCAGTAAAATTACTTTGAAGTAGGTAGTGATTAAGAAAAGGTAGAAGGAACACTTTTTTTTATAAACGGACCTGCACAGGAAGGAAATTTCGTAGTCTCAGAGATGTATTCCCCTTTTTTTACTTTGCTTGAGGATACTGTACACATCCACTTAGGAAAAAGAGCAGAAAAGTAGCAATCTTCAGAACAGAGTGTTCTTCGAACCGTTCTTGACTTGTACAGAAACTTCATTTTGCAGCAGAAGTTTGATTGCTGGCAGAGCACTTTGTGGCATCGTGTTGTCAACATTAAAAGGCTCCTACATATTTGAGTCCTGAAAGCATGAACTGTTGTCCTACTAAATGATATAGCAATGCACAATAGAGCTGCTAACGTTTTTGCAACTGCTGAATGTGAATTGTTTTGTCAAAACTGGCGACGTTTTTTTATGCTGTAGTGCACTGCCTTTGGTAACTCCTGCTGAGGTAGTGATTTATGTCTACCTCTCATCGCACCCTGCCTGTTTCGCATGTGATAATCTAACTGCTTCACCTAAACACATAATGCTCACAGGGAACTGTTTCATGCTCCTTGTCACTTTTTCCTGTGGTGATCCATTCTTTTTAGACGCTTATCGTGGCTGTTGTTGCACCTCCTTTTTTATGCCTATGAGATAGCTGTGTACACCTAGATAAGCGATACTCGATGTGCTCTGTTTGATGCACATGTCGACGCCGTATTTACTTCTGGCGGTGTATCAGTCGAAGCTGCTTAATGTGCCTTCTGTGTGTTGCTAACAAACTGGTATTTTATACAGCAGCTGCCTTAGACACTCTGTTGTCATGACCAATCTGCAATGTACACTTTTTGTTGCCGATTGCCAGTGCCTTGTTTACATAATATAATGGATCCTAATATTTAACTCGTGGAGTTCCAAGTCAGAGCTCTATTGAAGTCTGCATATTTTCACAGTGCTTTTATCATACAAGTCGTAATGTGGATGAATTACGTTGCTGCATTTGCAGAAGTGACAGCTAAGTGTACATTTTTAAGTAGATCATTGCACTCTTCAGCAGTGGTTAGTCATACACGCGTTCTAAACATTGTGAGAGACCTGCAGGATACGTTGGTTCTGATTACTAATGTCTGCATCTTCTGAACAATTTTTCACACTGCCATGCGGTATGCATATTGCTTGTTCATAATGATAGGCACATTGTTGAGTGTGTGTTTCATTATTTTTGTTTGAAAATAATAGGGACCCTTGCAATCATCCAAGTGTAACTAAACAGAATGCATTGTTGGGCGCGTTGGTTCAATAGGGGATACATTAGAGCGCAAAAAAGACGAAACACAAGGAAAAGAAGACGACTGACTACACGAGCTCTCGTGTAGCCGTCTTCTTTTGCTTGTGTTTCGTCTTTTTTGCGCTCTAATGTATCGCATCCAAGTGTAAAAGATAATTATCTTCATTTCACCATTCACTTTTTGTGAAGACACTTGTGTGTTCTACTGAAGTCATTTTTGATGCATAAATGACTGGAACATTTTATCACCGCATCAATATTTCATTTATTATGTTTGCAATGCCATTGTACTGAGTTTGTCGTATTTGCTTGTGGCATTTTTAGACCCGTAAATAAAGAAGCTACTGATGATGTTGTTGTGCTCTAGATCAGCACTTTCAATATATTGAATGTGCAGAGGGATATTTTGCATATAAACATAATTACATTGATAGGAAATGTCTGTCTTCTAGTTATCCCAGTTCAGGTTCCTATGTTCGAACTGACATTATTCCACATATATGTCGGGTTAAATTGAAATGCACTTGTACTTGTTTCATTTCTTTCATTTGAAAGAGACTACCTGCTAAAAGTGCCATGATTTATGTGTGTATTAATGTTTTCTTTTAAATGGTTTTATGTGTCCGAGAAAATATTTTATCATTGAATGAGGAACTGCAGACAATCTTTTGCAGTCATTTCACTGTGCTCTAGAAGACATGTAATTCTTTAGTTGTTTCCTGAATGTAAGGTGAAATTGCAAATGCCGATTCTTTTGCTCTCGTTGGCTCTATGGCGTCCTTTGAATCACCAAAAATGAATACCTGACTCTCCCTGTTAGTCGTCTTGTGACAACACAAAAGGAGTCTCTTGACTCAGTTGCAGTAGTTATTTGGTAGAGTCATTTGACCCATTTGGTATGGCTTGCTTACTCTACCCTTGAGAGTCAAGTAACTCTCAGCAGTGGTCATACGATCCTTCGGACAAGAGAGTCCGAAGGATCGTATGACCACTGTTCGTATGACCAGAAGAGAGTCCGAAGGACCACTGCTGAGAGAGTCAAGTGACTCTCTCAGCAGTGGTCACATGATCCCGACAAGAGTCCTACCACTCTTCGCAAGAGAGTCAGTGTACACTCTTGCAGTGGCCTGACTCTCCAGCAAAAAAGACAGTTGACGTGTATCTTTAAAGAGAGTCATATATGTTGCAAGCCCAGGCTCTCCTAAAAGAGTAACATATACCATCTTTTTTTCTAAGAGTGTAGGAGAGCATGGGTTCCCTCCCTATCACGTGTACCAAATCTGTATCTATGTGTGCATTACTTAAGGTAGGTGGTATGTGCTTATAGCTGTGCTGCATGCGTAGTCAAGCGAACTAGAACTAAAATTTTGAGCCGGAGATCTCGGTGTACATAAATGCTGGAAGTAATTTTCCAAGTAAAAGCTTTTAGAAACACTGCTGCTTTATTTTTTAAATACAAACATACAAACTTACTTCAGCCAATAAAAAGTTAATTATGAAAGTTAAGTTAATTGGGCAGCTGGCGTCGATAATTATCATGTCACTTTGTGTCCTCTTGACAAAATAATACATATTCAACAGTGGTCCTCGCATGCCTCCCAACGCGCAATCTTAAACAAACCATAATGCGTATCTTTAAACACCCTCTGTTTCTGTTTGGAGCGCAAAGGCGGCAGTCTTGCCGCTGCGAACACAACTCAAGATTACCCTTCTCCCGAAACTCTCGTATATCCCGCACGTGTTATTGTTATTGTTGTAGTTGTTGTGAAACCTTCGTGAGCGTCGTTTTTAGATGCTGTCTAAGAAGGCACTGAATTAACTGTTCTTCCTGAAACGCTCGCTTTCTGGTTCTACCTGTGGAACGTAATAGCTTCCTTACGGCAAACTTCTACTACCAGTATTGGAATATGCCAGATATTTTCTGCACACAAAAACGAACATCTTCGCACTTGAAAGAGTTCAAAGAAAAGCTGTGTGGTTTATTTTCAATCACTATAGGCGTGCCGATTCCCCAACGGAACTTATTGAACTAGCTGTCCTTGCAACATTGTCTAGCCGAGCCAAGGTACATAGGTTAACATTCCATTAATTAGTTTTGCGAGAAAGTTTCAAGATATATCCCAGGTGATTCTTCAAAAATGATTCTTCCAGACAAATGGGTTACAAAGCTAAATTCAGTTTAGATTAATTTTATCGCAGTAACAATCTATGTCGCTTCTCTTTCTTTGCCCGTGGGCTAAGAGACTGGAATTAGGTGAATTCATTGTTGTTCACACAGCGACAGAACTGTTCAATGAGCTCGTAAAAGCGACTCCGACGCGAGCATGCTGTGTTGCTCATGGTATTTTTCCGTCATTGCTGCTACGGCTATCTTGCTAAATTATTAGCCTTGTAAACTGATATAAGAATCTTTGCTTTGTCTACTTTGAGCATAAGTTGTGTGATTAGAATCACTCCATTTCTGGCCGTCGCTCTTGCGCTTATTCCCAGTCCTATAATAATCGCTTTGAGGTATTGGTCGAAGTTGAAAAATAAATAAATAAATAAAAAGGTTGGGAAATAAATCGGTAATATATAAAAATAAAGTCAATAACTTAATAAAACCACTACAAATTCCCTGATATGTTAATCGAAAGATAACGGCGTGGGAATATATTTGCACACCATCATGATAGATAATACAGAACTTAGGACAATGAGATTAATAAAGTGCTAAGATGTTTAAGGGTGAAGAAATGGCTGCTGTGGGTGCAAGAAATTTTGATCATATTGAAAATTTCAATATCTTATAGTAATGATTCAAGAACGCTCATTACCCAGCGAAAATTACAATCACTCGGCGAAAAACTATTAAGAAACATTTTATTCAAACGCGTTTTGACATACGTTCTAATGTAATGAAGGAATGAAGGAAAATCGCAGAATCCACAGTAATGATATTGAGTAATCAAAGATCAGAACGACTCTAGCAAAAAGGACCAACATGAAGAATCGTTATAATCCGTTGGGATATGGGTATTAGGTGATACAAACGCTAAAGGGTCATCGTAGATATATCATAGGGGTGAGATGAGGCAAGATGACAATGACTGCCCTACTGTCGGTATTTGCTAGGCAAATTTCATTCCTACCCACATAATGAAAGCAACGCGAAAGAAGTTCACTACGACGCGCATTTTGTTATGCGCAAAAAGAAAGTGCATAGTAGTTTAGTTCGTAACGTGTGAATGGTATAAAAATGCGCTGCTTTAAAGCGACTGTTTACAGCTCGGAAAATTTTTTAAGATTGTGGTAAAATTGGGCGGATCGTGCGTCACATTTACGGGAACGTGCACGCTTTTACCCCATAAAAAGGAATTAGGTATTTACTTTTGCTCTGAAAGTGGTGCAAAAAGCGCCGCTAGCGACACCCCAACAGCGTGTTCCTCATTTTCCAAGTGTACGAGAACCAGCCCAGGAAGGTATGCATACCCTGCTGAAAAACTATTATGTATGTCTGACAAGCGTACTTCAACTTGTTACCTTGTTATAGCGCGCCTTGTTATAGACACCTTGTTATAGCGCGCAAGAGCAATTTGTTCTTTTTTTCGCTGATTTCGGGATGGCGCAGGTGGCGCTGCCCTCGAATTCGTCTACCTTGCCAGGCGCGCAGTACTGCGCTTGTCATGCATGCGGCGCTGCATGTCCCAGGCGCACCCCCGCGCGCCGACTTTCCCTCGCCTCTCCTCCTCCTCGTCACCTCTGGAATGTCGACCTTGAAACCGGTTTCTCTTGAGAAGCCTCCCGCGCCCGAAAGGTTTTCCAGGGAGACGACGCATCATGCGCGGTAACCATTGTTGTTGGCATGCCCACACTAGGAAAGGAGCGACTTCATAGATAAAAAAAATGCGTTTTAAGGCTCAGATCCGCCATCTGAGCCCAACAGCCAGCGTGTATGAATAAAGTCTACTTCTCTCTTTCTTAATTATTTCTAATCAGTTTCTGGAGAAACTACTGCAGGCTGGGACACCTCGAGAGGTACGCTTTCTATTGAGCCAAAAAACTGGAGAGCGATGAAGGACGGTAGACGGCCTCTTTAACAATCGCTGCCATGAATGGCAGCGTTCACACGGGGAAGAGTGTGTAAGGATTTGATGCACTACCGTGTGCCATCGGCGCACCCGGCTTCTGAAAAGGGGCCTTAAAGGTCAACTCCGGAGATTTTTCAGTGTCCAGGATCTCAATGAAATTTTCAATAAATATTCTCCTCGGTACTGTAATAATATATGACAAGCCATGCGGTGGCAAGTTATCGAGTTTTCCTGTTGTTTTGTGGCGTTTAACGTCCCAAGACCAGTTCTGATTATGAGATACGCCGTAGTGGAGGTCTCCGGAAATTTTGACCACCTGGGGTACTTTAACGTCTACTGACATCGCACAGCACACGGACCTCAACATTTCGTTCCATCGAAATGCCGCCGCCGCGGCCGGGATTCGATCCCGCGACCCTCGGATCAGCAGCCGAGTCCCGTAGCCACTAGACCACCGTGGCGAGGCTATTGAGTTTTCCTGGAAATAACATTTAGAAATTTTTAGCAGATTCCCACGAGGGCCACCCTGCGTTCTTTATGTCATCACCTTCAACGCCGCCTACGGAAGCCGGCGGGATGTCAAAAGTAAAACGGCCATACTTCAGCGTTTAATTCGTTGCTGTCAAGTGAAGAAAAGCTGGCATAACTCAATACATCGTGGGATGACCTCGCCGCTGTCATTTTTCTCGCACAGTTACATATTTCTGATGGTGGGAAGGCTGTGACGTCATCACATACACTAAACGAAGCGTCTACCCGTTTCGGTTTCGCTTTGAATGCACCTTTCAGTCCGTTATGCAAAAATTTTTGGTGCATTTCTGAGCAGACTGAACCATCCCGGCTCCTACCGGACTATCAGTACCATTGGAAAACATCGATTTCAAAACGCTGTCAAAAAACCGCCGTAGTTGCCCTTTAATAGTAACGCGAAGTGCTTACAGCAAAGGACTTTAGCTTCTCCCGTGAATCAAGGATATTGCATAGTTCTCACATATCTTTTCTGCCAATGCCTTGCTTTATTTTCTATTGGCGAAGTAGCCATAGCGTCCCTGAGTTAGTTAATGTTGCGCAGACGAACATGGGCTACAGGAATGTTGCCTAACACAGAAATGCACCAACCCCCCAAGCAAGAAATTCTTCTAAGGTAGCCTTGTAATAAGGATATATTTTTTGAACGTCGTCCATAACTGCAGGATGGAATTCTGTATAGCATCAAAATATCAACCCGTTTCACCTAAGGACTGCGAAGCAAATCGTAACTACGACAGTGGATTAAAAAAGAAACATGTATTCATCTTCTTCCAGATACAAACCGATTGCCGAAATGCGTGATACAAATGCGTGTTGATTTATCAAGTCTACTGAGGTGTAGCTCCTATTGAATGTTTATAAAGCGAACGGCCGCTGTATCTTCTTTTTATCATTTGGCAGCCCCTCAGCGAGTGTCTTATTATAGCAAGTATAACCTGAAGTATGTATATAGGTACACATGTAGAGTAACTGCTACAACTTTGGGTAATCAGTTGTTGCTCTAGGATCAGCGATGTGAGCCTACGCTTGTTTGAAGCAGCATTCATGGTTTTATTGGGGATGTATTTCTAATACCTTATGAAGGATGTAGTTCCAATAATTTCGAGTTCACGTTTGGATGAACATATTAGATTCGATTTGTTTAAACCATTCTTTTGCGAGGTAGAATGCCAGAGACATGTAACCATGCAGTAACGCCTCTGTTGCATTACGATGCCTAACATTTCAAATGACACGCTCAGTGCTGCAGTCCCTTTGAATATTTGAGGCGACAAACAATGCGAACATGTCGTTGACATAATGCACGTACCTGCGTTTCCACTTTCGCCCACGTCTACCCTGAAAACAAGACATTAGAGAAAAGAGTTTTTCATAAGCCACATTCATATTAACACTGCTTATGATTTCTTGCCCTAATGGGCTTAGGGAAACTGGAAAATTTTTTTTAAGAATATTGTAAGAAAGGTAAACGGCTCAAGGGACGTATCTTACGAGAAAATTGGAAATGTTCCTGAAAGTTGATGCAATGTCCATGTCATTTTTCTAAAGTCCTGACAATCTAGTATAGCTCACATAAATCTTCCTACTCCTTGCTAGTTGAGGTGAAAGTTTAACAGCGTCTGATACTTCTGCAGACTATTCTGTAAACTGAACAACTAAGAAACAACCGCAGTATATCACATCATTTGGCGAGGATGATCGTGAAATATTAACACACTGTGGGCTACTATGAAATTAGTAGGTTGACTAATCTGAAGTGCATGGTTTAATCATAAGATTTATGAGAAAAGTACAACTCAATCCTTCAAGGAACATGAGATTTCGCTAGTTCTAGCCTCCTTTCTGGACAAATACCGCCACTTTATTCATTTCAAGCAGGAAGGTTTTTCTCGCAAGTTACACGTACTTTGTAGGTGACAGTTTCAACATTGCATGTGTTACTCCAGATTTCAAGGAAGCAACACATCTGCGTTATGTTCCCCTCCTGTGTTTATTTCTAGACTGCAAGAAGTGCAGTGTTTAGTTGTTTCAGTTACGTATGTTGTGAGGCTACTTTTTTGCGGGAATGCCATGTCCTGTACTTCCATAGAAGGCGATGAAATAATTCAAACAAAATGTGTTTTATGCATACGTTCTTTGAAATCCCATGACAGTCTTTTTATCTGCGATTTTCGTAGGCGAAAAGAAATCTTCAAAGTATTGTATAAGTAAAAAAAAACGATTGACCTTATTTATTGCACATGTCGATGTGTGCTTGTTTAAATATTAAATATTAAAATTAACTACTCTAAATATTCAGTCCTGTTGATGCTACCGCGCTTCAGGGCTTTTTATGTGTGCAGCAGATACGCATTCTGCTACAACTAACGTAGTTTACCACACTGCTGCGTGCTGATTAGTGAACGTTACAGTTTTATGCAGAATCGTTCTCCGAGAATATATCAGTGGGAATAATTCACAACGCTTAGAACAATATCAAATACTGGCTTCACTGACATGGACGAATGAAATATTGAAAATGAAAATGAAGTAAATAACATGTCGCACAGAGATATATGGCAGAAATAATCCGATTAAGATACACACCATAGTGGGGCACTCACCGTAATTTTCACCACATGGGATCTGTTACCACGTGTACATCGTGTAGGTCTCTTGTGTATGTGTATATAGCAACGCAGTTCCGCGATATGTATGGCACGTTGCCGCCATCGAAGTGGTGTAGTGGTGGCTGCGCTTACTAGCGTATTGCGTCATTCGCTGATTTTCCACATCGCTATTTCAGTGAGCCGAATGGAATAATCAAGCTGTTTATTTAGCATACCTGTTCCGTCGAAGTCACTCGGACTACGTCGTACAAGGAGAATTTGCGGAGGCATCCGTTGCCTTGCATGTTTGTAAACACTGACGTGATGCACTTCACTTTGTTTAGAAATAGTTGAGGCCATGATGCCCCAACGAGGACCAGAGTATCATGCCCGCATAGCAGCTGCATTTGAGAAAAGACGACGCATTAGCGGAATAGTAAAGTTCTTAGACAATGACCTAGGCAGCATTTACGGATGCATTAGGAATGTACACTTAGAAATTAACCCAATGCTTCTTTCACAGCCGCTGAGTTTTTACCATTGTACTTCTCCAAATTGGTCATGAACACCACCAACCTAGTTACACTACATGTTTTGTTGGGATGTCTCCGCGTAGAACTAATATTGCAAATTTCAGTGGCAAGCACGAAGCGCCTTCTTCTGCTCTCAATCCCTTGTCACCATACATTATTTATGCCAGGGGACCGCAAAATAGGACAGCATAACGGGGAGTGCAATGGAGGTCTCTGTTACGGGCGTGTCGGGATTGGATCCCGTAAACAGCACCTTCTTCGAGGTCGAACCAAGCGGGCAGAGTCAACAGGCAGAAGGAAGCAACACAAAAGCAATTTTACTACATTGCTATTCACACGTGCGGTTGTCTTCGCGAACGCCGTTATCACCTTCCTGTGAATCGCGAGCTTGCTTTGATTGTTTGCGGCAAGCGCAGTTATCACTTTCTGTTATTATGCCAATGCAAGCCACGTTTATCTTGCATGTCACTTCGGGAACCGTGTCGACAATTCCTGAAACTTTGCATGCTGACGCGCACACCTGAGTAACTTCTTGAGTTCCAGAGATAATGCGAGAACGCGTTAAGCCAGGTGTATAAAAGCCGACGCACTGCGCCGCTTGTCAGTCTTTCCGTCGACCGACGACTGTTCACGACGCTACTGCTGTGCATTGTCATTGGCTTTGTTTTGCTGAGCATAAGTTCACCCAATAAACAGTTCGCCTTAGATCCCTTGAGTCCTGCGTGCTTCGTCTCGAGTTCTGCGTGTGTCTCGACCACGTGACACTATGGTTAAGCGGTGCGCATGATAGTAACGTTCATCGCGCGCACAGCCACGAATGAGAGGAAGAAGCGATAACTGAAGGTCATTGGGGGAAGGTTGCCTCCCGATATACTCCTTCTACCATTCGGGACTGCTGCCTACCAGCGCCCCGCCTGGTACAGTCTTTCTGTAACTACTCGCGGACCTAACGACGTTATTGCTCTCTCGAGGGACGATCTCCGCATTGGGAGTTTAGCTCACTGCCCTGGATGGTCAATTTTGACAAACGTGAGAGAACCAGGTAAAATGTACCCATTGGAGGCTGCATTATATATAACGAGGCCTAACGCATCCCGGAATGTAATGCGAGTCGGCATGCCAGGTTTCTGAATAGCCCCCACTGTATCCTTTGGTAGTTTGAACATTACGCTCCTAAATAAAAACGCAAGTCAGCGAACTGAATGGCAGGAGCAGACTTGTTTGTCTTTCACGCTGGAAAATCCATTTCGTTTGTAGCACAAAAGACATGCATGTGAATACGGATGCAGTTATTCAAAAAGGATACTGCTGATCCTGCTTATATTCGCTCATGATATTCGAACGGAAGAGAATAAACAGTGAAAATATTTGCAGTTCTTGTACATTACAGGCGCCAAGCTGGGAGCATGTTCACCCCAGGTACATCATCGCCTTCTTTCTTGGGTGTCTTTGAGATTCCTCTAACCGCACATCCCACTGCAGGTCACCGTCCTTAAGCGTCACGTTGGCGCTTAAGGACGGCGACCTGCAGGCGGAAGCGTCGACCCCCGTGGCGGAAGCGCCGACCTAGCGCGTCTCTGGAGACCTTGTGGAATGCCGGTGGTAACGTTTGAGTCTCGAGATATGGACGACGTCGCGCGGTAGTAGACCCGGTGAGGTGGCGGGATTCTCAGTGCAATTTTATAGGTGGCATCTGCCACTTCTCAAAGGACACTGTAAGGGCCTGAGTATCGAGATTGCAGCTTCTCAGAAAGTTGGGGCCATCGTGCTGTGGACAAAGAAGAACGAGCAATTTCGTGCGCAAACCTTCGTCACTGTGCCGCTGTCGTAATGTCGCTTCTGGGCCTCTAGAGACGCCGTTAGCCTGTGATGGGCTAGCTGACGGGCATTATCAGCCCGGGAAGTGGCGTCGCGGGCGTAATATATGGGAGGTGGGAGCTGACGAAAGGGACAAAGTTGGTTCATGGCCTAAGTGGTAGAACGAGGAGTGTCCTGCAGTGTCATGGCGAGACTATTTATAGGCAAATGTGACGCAAGGTAGTGGAACGTCCCAACCAAGGTGGTCACCCGACACGTATTTGGAAAGCATTTAAAAATGTTGTAGCGCAAAGGAACACAGGGACACACGAAGAGCACAGGAGGGGCGCTTCGTGTGTCCCTGTGTTCCTTTGCGCTACAACATTTTAAAAGAAGTCATGAACCAACTAGCCCAAGAAAACGTTTTGTTGGAAAGCATGTCGGTCAGACTCCTGTTCAAGCACTCCATCAGGCCGTTTGTCTGGGCGTGGTATGAAGTCGTGAGTTTTTGTTTTGTAGAGCAGGAGCGCAGGACATCGTCAGTTACATGAGAAAGGGAGGCACGACCGTGGTCGGTCAGTAATTGACGTGGAGCACCGTGCACTAAAACAACGCCATGGAGTGCAAAGTCAGCCACGCCTGTGGCACAGCTGGTTCGTAGGGCTCATGTGATTGCGTATCGCGTCGTATAGTCGGTAGCAATGGGAATCCACTTGTTTCCTGCAGCAGATGTCGGAAATGGACCTAGGAGATCGAGGCCCACACGGAAAAAGGGCTCCGGAGGGACGTCGATGGGCTAAAGGTACCCGCAAAGGACCATGATGGCTTCTTGCGGCGCTGGCAGACTTCGAAGCCAGTGACATAACGGTGTACTGAGCGTGTTATACCAGGCGAATAGAAGCGGTTGCCTACTCGGTCGTAGGTGCGGGCACCTACGACCGAGTAGGCAACCGCTTCTATTCACTGTATAACCGCACTATAACCGCATTCACTGTATAACCGCACTGTACACCGGCAGCCAACCGCTGCCGGTGTACAGTGCGGCGCTCAAAAGCCCTCGAATCTTTTGAGCGCCGCACTATACACCGGCAGCGTCCACATTGTGCCCAGGGATCGCAATGGGGTAGCGGCCGAAATGACACTTGGGCGAGTTCAGTTGAAGTTCGGCCAGACGTAAGACGAGAAGGACCGCAGATAGGCATTCAAGATGAGTTTCAAATGTGGCTAAATACATATTGACGTTGTTTAAATAACATTGACATGTACGACTTTGAACCGATGAGTAAGAGGGTCTATCATTCGCTCGAAAGCATCGGGGGCGTTACATAAGCCGAAAGGCATGACCTTTAACTGGTAAAGCCCGTCGGGGGTTATGAACGCCGTTTTCGGTCGGTACATGGGGTCCACAGCAATTTGCCAATATCCATCCAGAGCGAATATCGATAGAACTAAGTGGCACCATGCGAGCAATCCAGGGCATCATCAATTCGCGGTAGTGGTTAGGAGTCTTTCTTCGCGATGCTGCTGAGATGGCGATAGTCTGCTCTGAAGCGCAACGATCCATTCTTTTTAATAGCAACACAGGAGACGCTCATGGACTGGAGCATGGCTCAAGAATTCCCTTTGCAAGCATTTTGGCTACTTCGTCTTGTATGACATTTCGTCAACCACAGACATTCGGCCGGGGCGACGGTGAACAGGACTTGCATTACCGGGGGGTATGCCATGTCTGACAACTGACGTCTGTCTAAAGGCCAATCACCGAAGTCAAAAACGTCCCGACAGGACCACAAAATGCAAACGGCTTCAGAGTACTCAGGTCGAAGATCAGCGGCAATTATAATGTGGCTATCACGGCTTTCACCATTGCTTAACGTGGGTGCGCCTTGCTTGGGTACAAAAACATCGAGGGTGAAAGCTTCTGCCTTAAAATCTTGGAGTGGGTGGAGGAGGGTGAAACTTGAGAAGTGACAGGTAGGTTCTACTAGTGTGGTAAGGCTGAGGACTGTATAGGGGACAGTAACACAGTAACCAAGGATCACGTTTGTGAGAGGTGCAGCAAGATATTCGCCATCTGGGGCCGCTGGCGAACACGACAGTTCGACGTACGTCACAGTTTTCGACGGCAGATGAACCAAGTCGGTGCAATGTAAACGGCACGGATGTTGGAGCTTGGGTTCACAGTATTGCGGCAGTTCAATACGAAAGACACTGGTGGAGCAATGAATGAGAGAGGAATTGGCGGCGAGAAAACAGTCCAACGATGATGTCGTGGGGGCATTTCACAAGTACTCTAAAAAGACAACTACGCCATGGCCGGCGATTGTAAGGCGAGCTGTACACATGCCGACAACTGCGACTGTGCCACCATCCGCGACTCGTATGGCACAGGTGATAGGAGGCCTAATAAACTTCTACATACGACGACGAAATGTGACACTCATAACAAAAACATGAGGCCTCGTATCAATCAAAGCTCTCACAGGGATACAGTCGACATGTGCTTCAAGAGTGTTCCGGTGAACACGTAAGGGCAAAAGAGGATTTGCGGACAAAGTCTAAAGTGGAGCTTCACCGCCAGTAGCTGCGCAGCTAGATTTACGGGGACAGGCGACCACTATAAGAGGGCGATGTAGAGCGGCGGCGAGTCGGTGTACGAGATGAGCGATTGGGAGGCGGCGACAACGGAATGTAGCGGCCGCTGTCCTCAGGGGTGTTCAAAGCAGAGAATTCATTGGTCGGGTAACGGCGAGCAGCGCTAAGGAAGGGAGTGGAGTACGTGGAGAACTGGCTAGGCGATGTATACCTCCACTGGCTGCGACAATAAGGAGCGATGTGTCCTGCGCGGCCACAGCGGAACTACATGGGCTTTTCGTCTGCTGTTCGCCACTCAGACCCATTCCTGGAACCAAAAGAAGGGTACTGACGGCGTCGAGGAGCGTCCGACAAAGAGAACGAGGTGTCCTAATTGTTTACGGCGCAGACAGAAGGAAGCAGACCAATGTTGGTGAAACCGGACGTGAGGAGTCTTGTCTAGGCTGAATATCACGCTCGCCGGCGTGACGGTTGCATTCCAGCCGTAGTTCTTCCTGACGCACTCATACATCCCAAACCAATGGTCCACGTTAGCGTGGTTTGCGCCGGCACATACTGGGATCACGGGGTTGCGATAGAGCGACGCACTAAGTTGTTGTGATCAATTTTGGAGACGTAGCTGAAGTGGACGGAGGCGTGTCATTGGCTGGAGCCATGCCTGCAGACTCGAGGTGGCGTCCACTGCTGAGCTTCGTCGTAGATTGAAGGATACGCAGCACCTTCACCAAAATGGAACGGAACGGGACAAACGGGGAATTTAGTTACAACGCTTGTATATTACACTGACCAAGCTGAGAGCACGTTAACCCCAGGTACATTATCGTCTTCTTTCTTGGGTGTTTTTCAGGTCCGTGTAACCGCACACCAACCTGCAGATCAGCGTCCTTAGCGTCACGTAACAACACCTTGAATGAGCCTGACCATATTTCTTCGAGGAATCGTAATTTAGTGTCATTTGAGTAAGGAAACCTCATCGGTTTAAGAGGACTGGTAAGGTAGTCCTACTTAGATTGTAAGAAGAATCAGCGAGCTCGGTAAACGCTGACATCTCAGTTGCTTTCGAGCACACTTTGTTTGTTGAATACTAAAGTTTGAATACTACCAAGTACCATAGTCAAAGGTGCGGCACTAAAAGGGGATCTACGCAAATTATAAACTTCTGAAATGTTTATTTCACTATTTCCAGATGGGAGGAATATATACTGGGTGTCTCACCTTAATGTAGACAAGTATTTAAAAAAAAGATGGAGCGTGCTAACGAGTTGCAACAACCTCAGCAGTGATTAGGATCCTTCTTTATTTTCTTTATTTTTAATGTCAATGAGTTATCATTACCTCCTCAGCTAAATTCTAAAGTATTCCCTTCAGCAAGGAATTGTAAATGCGAAACCTCTAGATCAAAATTAAAAATGACCGACTGATTTAAAGATGACAGTGGTTTTAGGACCTAAAGCCTAAGATATCAAACGTCACGAAATACAAAAAGAACCACGGGATAGCACCACTAATTGAGCACACCACACGACTTAGCAAGAAACTTTTTATGGGCTTGTATGAACGCTGCTGCAATCAGACGAACCTAGCGAGTATCAGCAAAGGTGCCTCCTGCTTCAATGTGACCTGGCATACAGATAGCATTCCCTTCCACTCGTCAAATGAAGCCCGAATACTAAAAGCAACCACAGGAGCGCACACATGCCCGCGCATAGACACGCGAACAAAAGCAGGAAAAAACACTGTTGGCAGCAAGTGGCCGATCGTCGAGTTGGCATGGCGTCTGAAGAAGTGTTTTCCTTTCCGTGTCGAATCGCGGACAATGGCACAACAAATGGTAGAGGGTCTTTTCGGTGTCGCGCACCTCGCATGCCGCACTGTCGGTGACTCCAATTAATGCGTTGTATACCTTTGTGAAAGCAACTACCAGCCAAAGCCGACAAAGAAGCGAAGCCTCATGACGAGGAAGCCCTGACGGAGGGCTGAGATGCATGAAAGGATTTAGTTGGTACAGTCGCGTCCGTCTAGTGTTTGGCGAGTTCCACTCGGCCAGGGCCAGGGATAGACTGAGTGCCAGGTGCCGAAGCTGCCTCGCATCATCTGTCCTTGAGAGCGGAGTAGAAAAAACGTTCGCTTCTTGATGTGATGCGCAAGCTGTGCTATCTGCGAAATCGTCGCCTCTGATCCCGCAATGACTGGACATCCACTAGAAGTACATCTCGCGGACATGTTTTCTGAGGTGGTGGTGAAGCACGTTTATATCGTACGCGAGCTGCTCGTGGCATCCACGCTTAAGAAGTGACCGTGTGCACTGTATCGCCGCCTTCGAGTCAGAAAACAAAGCCCATTGTTCTCGGCCACTCAGTTCTTTGTCTGTCTGTCTGTCTGTCTGTCTCAGTACTAATGAAATCACAGGGCTCGAGAAGCCCAGGCCTTTATATAGGCGGGACCTTCTGCCCGTCCCACAAATCGCTGGACTATTTAACAATTTGTAGGCTTGAACAACTAAAGGGAAATGTGCGAGTACGCGTGGCCTGCGATTTTTTGAAACTCTTTTATATAGCGATTTATGTTGTACACGTAACAACTGCATGCGCCTCGTTTACACCGCAAGGCTACATGTTTTTCAATACTGGTAAGAAGAAACTGATGGAATGTTACCTGTTGATACCACGATGCGATTACGAGACAGACCTTGTAGTGGCGAGGACATTGTAGTGACGAGGACATTGTAGTGACCGCGAACCTAGACATCTTAGTTCACGGGTGCAATCTACATTACGTGACCATGAAAATACGCTTGGGTGGCCAGCGTATTTGGTGGGGTGAACTGGCAAATATGTTCTACAATAAATGACGTTTCGTTTATTGTATTTCGAGATTGCTTTGTAACATAACGTATTCCTCAGCGGACGTGCGTGAACTTCCATATATCAACAGTGAAGGTATGTCACGCATAACGTGTTGATTCAACCGTGAATGCTGTTGCACGTCAGGTGGTCGAAATTATTCCACCATCTACCGTTTATGGTTGCCTTAAAATTGTAGTCAAATCATGACGGGAAATTTTTTTGTATACTTATTATTTCCTACCACTGCATAATAGCAACCTACCAGCGCACGATGTACGCAGAAAGAAGATTGGGCAGTGCTTGTGTGACAAAAATTTCGGTCATTACCCTTGGCGTTGTGCCTGTGAAGAATACTAAGCATGTTATATCATTTTATCCATAAGACGCATAATGCAGAAGCGTGGCTAGCACAGCCTAGAAATATAATCCCCATGGGGCTTGATCGCCATCGTGTGACAATAAACTAAAACAACATTCTTCCTACCTATATGTGGTGGAGGTACTTTCATGTAGCTATAAACCAAACACCAACACACTATGTTACTACTTAGTTTTCTACGCACTTAAGAGTACCTTCTTTGTATTCAACAAACAATAAAGTAGTAAAGATTTTTTGCTTACTCTGGGATCCTTTCGAATCACAGCTAAACGTGGAAGCAGAAAAGAAAACAATGAAAAGTGCCAATTAGGAACAGATATTAGCACGTCGACACGTATGCCGTTTTGCCAAGCATATTAATAAAAATAGCAGATGCTCAGAGTGGCAAACGCTATGAAACTGTGCTTATTTGCATACAGCACATTTCAAGTAAATCTGATACCAATTTGTCGAGAACGGAACACCAATTCTCACTCAGTGAAGCAGGTAAAAATGAGTTGTGCTGTTAACTATGACATAGTGAAAAGGAAAGAAAGTGTCCTAATAGGCAAAGCTTCGAGAAAGGGGCAACATACTAGTTCAACGAAACATTGGTTTCCTTTCGGTGGTCACTATAGACACTTGAATCAAGTGCTGGCGCCCTCGCCGTCGCGTCACCTTTATATATCTATATTGCTTAAAATCATTGATTGCAAGATATTACATTCGATTCTAGCCAGCCGTTCGTCAATAAATCAGTTTTTTTAATCTTTTCTCCCGTGGTGATTACCACTCTTGCAATGTGAAGTGGCTACCTAGTTGCGTTACATACAGGTATGAGGATCCCTCGGGGTTGGAAGTGTGCCGGCTTGGTGTTAATTTAGAGGTTACAGTGTCGCATCGTAACTCGCCACAGCCGGCCACGTGGTCTGTCCAGGGGACTTCTTTGCCATTCCCTGTGTAGATGTACGCCTTCGTAGCAGCATTGTCTGCCCTTGCTGTACCCTTAAACCCTTATGTGGAACGTGCTTTGCAGCACCATTTTACTCCGATGAAGGCCGGTCCCCCGGCCGCAGCGTCAGTAAAGTTATATTGTTTTTTTAATCGTGTGAACGTCGCTTACGTGTATATATATATATATATATATATATATATATATATATATATATATATATATATATATATATATTTCAAGGATCTTTGAAAAAGGCTGGCCTCCACACGAAACGTCAGAATAAATCCTATGTTTGCCACTGTGACTTTCTGATAGTATATGTATCCCGATAGCCAGGAAGAACTTCACATATATATATATATATATATATATATATATATCAAAGAAACGAAGTGCGCACACGGCCATGCCACGGCCGAAACATCGGCCATAACGTATTGCTTTTTCGTGCGTGTACCCGCTTCTTTTCTTATGCCCACAGAAGTTTCTCTTTATATATATATATATATATATATATATATATATATATATATATATATATGTGTGTGTGTGTGTGTGTGTGTGTGTGTGTGTGTGTGTGTGTGTGTGTGTGTGTGTGTGTGTGTGTGTGTGTGTGTGTAATGACAAGTGCGGCTGTGTTGGTTTGTCTAAGGGAGACGCCGTGATCAGTTTCTGTTACACGCAGCGCAGACCCCCGTTTACCTTGCATGTCGCTTCTGGAACCGTCTCGGCTGTTCCTTAAACATTACATGCCTGAGGCGCGCATTTCAGTGTCTTCTAGAATCGGAAAGATAATGGACGTGTGCATAAAAGCCGACGCATTTGGCCACTTGCGAGATTTTACCGTCGATCGAGGGCTATTCACGCCGCTATCGTCTTGCAGCCAGATTAGGAGTCGCATCCCGACAAGGCAAGAAGACTTTGGCTACAACTAAAACAGCCTCCACGATGGCGACAGCAGGGTCTCCGGCAAACGTGTATATGCAGCAGCTCAAAAAGCCGACTAGATTCAGCGGATCGTCATACGAGGACCCGGAAAGCTGGCTCGACACCTACGACAGTGTCCTAGCCTTTAACAAGTGGGATGACGAAGGTAAGCCGCATCGTGTTTAGTTCTACCTAGAAGACACTGCAGAACCTGGTTCGAGAACGCAGAGTCCACACTTCAAACCTGGGACATCTTTGGCGCGGCATTCTTGGAAACCTTCGCAAGCGTCTTACGCAAGGAAAGAGCCGCATCACTGCTTGACACTCGGTTGCCGTTCCTGAATGAAAACGTGTCGAAGTTTAGGGAGATGACACGATTTTTCCGCCGCGCCGACATATCTGAGGAGAAGGTTCGCCTGCTTATGCGACGAGTGAAGCAGGAGTGGTTCGCCGGGCTAATAAGGAACCCACCGAAGACGGTCGACGAGTTTCTCTCCGAGGCGAAGACCATTGAAAAGATGCTTGAAATGCGCACCCGCCAATACAATCGGTGCGTGTCCCCAGACATCGGATACACACACACACACACACACATACATACACGCATACATTTTTATTGTACAGGGGAAAATCTGCAACCTGTCATGGGGGCTGGGGAAAGCAGAGAAGGAAGAGAAGGAAGAAGTGGAGAAATAGAACAGCCGCCCCGCAGAAAAGGCGCTGTCTTTGTGCCCCTTACTTCCGAGAGGTTTTCGGGTCAGCGATGTTGCGGGTAGTCATCGTAGGAACGCCGTCCACACTTCCACGTCCACACTTCCACACTTCCACACTTGCACGGCGTCCAGGGCTCCTCGGTGGCCCAACTGCAAGCATGCCCCCGCGCTATAAAGACAGTGCACGACCTTCTGTTGTCCGGGAGTGCCGTTCACCCTTCCAGTTGCAACACCTCGCTCTGGACTTCGTCGACACCTAAGGAGAATAGTGATGCCGTACAAGCTCTCCCGGACATGGATCACGCCTCTGAGGGTGCAGCGACCATGTCCGGCTTCTCGTACACTACCGAAAGCTGTGCGTGCGGTTCACTCGACAGAGCAGGGGAGCTGTTGGATACCATCTTCAAACTTCGCGCCAGGTTAAATACGTTGATTTCGTCGCGTACACCCCTCCACCTGCCACTTTGCCAGCGTTGAGCGACATCGATACCTTTCTTGGTATAGTCGCCGTACAAGTAAAGAGCTCACTCTAAAGCCCACGCGAAAGCCGCGTGGCGGTCTCGTGTGCCCTGATAGCAATATCGGACCACCTCGACACTGTGGCGTCGGTGAACTCCGGGTGCTCATCTTCCGTATGTGAGACATCCAACTTCCACGGCTTCTAGACTACACGAATGACTGGGTGTCGACGGTCAACACCCTCGGATATTGGCATGCCTGGACAGACGGGTATAAGTGGTGCGTGGCTCTAGACTACCTTCGAAATAAAGCCGCGACGTGGCACAGATGCGAAGGAGTGGATAAACGATCCCTGAACGAGTCGAGCGCTCCGTTGAGTGCCGTATTCGGTCGGATTGGTAACAATCGTTCCGACAAGACCCAGCGGACGCTGAATGCAGCTGAGGGTGTAGCCCAGGTGGAATACCACCACGATGTTCTCGCTTAGAACTGCATATCATCGGCATAGGTAATCCGCACTCTGTCCTGACATGTTCACTGGGCCCAAGTTGCGCTCCTATTTCTATCGTTCCTTGTTTATATTGTTACCTATTGCACGACCACGATTCACCATTAAGTCGCAGACATCGACAGTACAGCTCGATAGCGCTTGATCTTGTGAACAGCCGGTTCTTCTAGTGCCTGACGCGCCACCACACAGGGAACCCGGCATGTCCACTGCAACTATGCAGGTGCTGTCAGAGTCATCCGAGCAGCACGCGCAGTATCAATACTATTCCCCGGCCATATATGCAGACAGTCAGACAGTCATCTTGCTATGGTCATGATTAGGGAATCGTAGGCGAGAAACGCGTTTGGACTATTTGGCCTGCCAGTGCCGCCCATGTCAGGCAATGGATAGAGTGCTGACTTGGTCGCTTCTGAACTGTACAGCCCTGCAGTGCACGACTCTTCGACAGACCAGGCCATACATCTGAGGCCTGCCAATGACGTGGTTGCCGAACTTTCGTCAGGGTAACATTTCACGGTGAGCTGCCACTCAGTGTCCACGATTTTTCGTAGTGCCTTCAGAACTGCGATGGCACAAATATCGGCGGTAGTTCCCACCGGCCGCGATAGCCAGCGCCGTTATCCAGAAATATCGGCGCTGGGTGTCTCCCCTCCCCCCTCTATACCCTCCCCCTGGGCGTACCCATGCACAGCGGGTTGGCTACCTGCAATGACCACCGTGGCATAGCCAGCACCGCCCGCCGGAAATATCCTTGGCAGTTCGGCAATACATTCCATGGCAACGAAGAGAACAGTTACTGCCGTGTAGCCAAAACCAACCTCCCGAAACGAATTCAGAACCCCCTACTATGCCGCAGCGTGACCGAGTGCATTGACGTAGCCGAGCTCAAGCACAGGCGCCAGCTCAAGTATCGCACGATTACTGATCGTGCGAAGTGCGGCCGACTAGTTTGAGAGATGGCGGTTCTAGTTCGAAGACCTCCTGAGCCATTCTTACAGCTGTAAACCGTCTTCCAAACCTTCGATCACCATGCCACTTCCCGGAGACGTTGTCGAGAGTTCCTCAGCTCGCCATCGTTGGCGAGTGTAAAGGCGGAAATCTGTAACGCGGCTCGCGCGCACGGACTTGGGGGCTGAGGGAAGCAGAAGGAAGACAAGGAAGAAAAGAAATAGAACAGGCACCTGGGTGCCCTCTCTGTCTATTTGTCTATTTCTTCGCAATATATATATATATATATATATATATATATATATATATATACAATGTGGCATGCGCGGACAAACACCAAGACGGACCGTTCATTTTGCCGGCGGGCACCCGGACACGAAACCAACATTCGCCTTCTCATTCCCATCGCACTGCTGGAGTCACTAACTGCAGAAGCATCATCTGCTGTCATTTGCATATGCAGCTTCACGAGTGGACAATTTGCAAGCATCTACGAGCTACCCTCCGCCGAGGAGGCTGAGGAGGACAGTTCCTACATTGCTTGCTAGATGGCGACGCGCTCTCGCTGCTTTAAAGGCGCCTACGTCAGGGCGTGAGTCGACGGTGGTGCTTCAACTGCGTGGCAGTACTGTGATCCCAGTGCCTCTGATCGCAGCGCGCTGTGATCGCTGAGCTTCGGCTGCTCGTGCGTCACCGTAGTTGCGTTGAAGGAAATGCGTGTCATTGCCAGACAACTAGGGAGACTTGCTGCTCTGCTTCATGCATGCTGCAGAACATCGCCCGAGAGTAGCCCGAAGCACTATTTAGCAATTACCTACGTCGTTAGCGCATTCATTCTCTCGCTGTTTAGTGACAAATGATATTTCTATGTCAAATTATCCTCAGTAATAGCGGTGTATGCACAAAACACATGGTATTGGTCATTATGCAATTGAACTTTAAGTGTGAGAGCATGAGGATGTAGCGTACGACTAATTCACATTTTTATGCTTTCATGTTGCTCTCATTTCCTGTCTGGCTTTCTCTGTAGTGAATGACATCAACTAAGGGCTTCTTAATACACCCATAGCTCTTAGACCATGCATTACAGACATCCTGAAAAGAAATAGTTGCAGCGATAGCTCAGCATTTACAATTGAAGGAGGGTGTTTGACTCCCAGCAAAGTGCGGCAACAACAAGTGCTAAAATGCAAAGCAGCAACCATAAGACGCCTGAACCTCCCAATGTGGGAGACTGGCACCCGAGTAACCAGTCTGCCGGACATTAATGGAATTTTTCACCATAAAAGCAAACCACTATGGGAATTATAACTTTTCTGCATTGAAGGAAGAGAGTACATCGCTTGCAAGTATGTTAAAGCTATTGTCACCTTGTTTTAGGAGTACCACAAATCCACGATTATTACCAGATTTCCCAATGAGGAATAGGCCGCCCCTGTACGGCTGCGTTTATGTGACGATGCGAAGATATGATGATATGGATCCTCAATTGACAGCTGCTTCCGCTATAGAGTGTGACCGTGGCTGTGACGGCTTGGTTTTGAGCCACATGGCGGTCTGAGTGTCGCAGGGGATTCAGTAGTCGGTTAGCGCTACCCTGTGCCCTGAGCTATAACCGAACACTCATTCACTCTTCAATTACCCATTTGCTCCATCCGTAGATGAGATACTCAAGGTAGCTCCCGCTGCTCGCCGCACTGTGAATATATTGTCCAGCTCCATAGCAGTGGATTATTTATATGTTCCGCTACTTAGTATATTAGCATCAGAACAAAGCGAATCAAAGTTAGAAGCTACTTACCGCAGTCTCTGTAGCGAACACATGGGTAGTAGAATTGGCGCCGATAGTAACCTTCTTTGCAATAACACACACGTTCTCCAATCGAGGTGCATTTCTTCTGCGGCGCCCGTGGACACACTCTCGGATATGGCTCATCTTTGCGATTGCAGAAATGCGGCTGTTCATTGTCTTGAGCGCAAACTGGAAAAAGAAAAGAAATGGCGGCGGAGATACACACGCTGTACCAATTATCATACGCGACCTTTTAAAGATACGTAAGTGGTGGAACGGAAGCATCACGAATGTTTCTCGTTGGTAGTCGTGTTTAGTAGCTACCAGTAATTTTTTTCATCACTAGATAGGAATTAATAAAGGTTTGTTCTTGTTGAATTTTTTTATGTCGGTTTAATCGCTTACATGTCCTGCCTGTGTTATGTTGTGCTATGGTGCATTGATATTATATTTGTTTTCTACTATGCTTTGTTTACTTATCGCTTTACATGTCAATTTATGTTTATGTTATGTTAAGCTAGTCACATCTTATGGTACTATACGTTCTGCCAGCTAGCTATATAATATTTTATTTCGATGCAAAGGTAATGCAAAGGATCGCACTGACATCGCCATTGTCTAAGATTTTATATATATATATATATATATATAGATATATATATATATATATATATATATATATATATATATATATATAGTGTTGAGGACAGGGACACACGTTCAAAATGGTTGTTTTTATTAACGTATTGGCCGGTTTCGGCTGGCCCACCGGACAAGCGTTAATACAACAAGAATTTCGAACGTGTGACTCTCCTTTCATCCCTACATCGCACCAGACGCATCGAACGTCATACCGAATACACACACATACACACACACACACCACACACACACACATATATATACTATATATATATATATATATATATATATATATATATATATATATATAGAGTGAGAGAGATGAGTAGTAGACCCTCGGAATTGGCAACAAAAATGCGGAAAGCGTTTATTCAATGTTTCAGCCGGAGACCGGCCTTCATCAGGAATGATGAAGGCCGGTCTCCTGCATACTACTTCCTGCATACTAATCTGCATTGGATTGCTTTTGTTTCACGAAATAAATACTGATTGATTGATTGACTTATTGATTGATTGATTGATTGATTGATTGATTGCGTGAGTGAGTGAGTGAGTGATGAAGGCCGGTCTCCGGCTGAAACTTTGAACGCTTTCCGCATTTTTGTTGCCAATTCCGAGGGTCTACTACTCATCTCTGCCTTCACGCCGCCGGCCTACTCACCACCATATATATATATATATATATATATATATATATAGAGAGAGAGAGAGAGAGAGAGAGAGAGAGAGAACGCGCCGTTTACGCTGTCGTACGTCGGTCATCCCTCACTTCACCATCAATCTCCGCATTAAGGTACGGAGACACAAGGACAGTATCAGGTAGGCTCTTCTATATCTACAGCAACATGCAGTGCAGCCTCCGCAGCTTTAGATAGGCGATAAAACGGTCTCCTTCCGAACAAATTACCTGCTTTCGTCTCTAAGGCAACCTACAATGACACTCACATGTATGCTCCCACAAAGGCCCATTGTACTACGCAAAGTTAACTGAAATTGAACTGCTCTTTGGAAGAAAGCTATGCTATCTATTTGCTTCTTGGGCTTCGCAGTCATTGCTCCGTCTCTAACGAAGCCCACCAGTCATTTTCTTTAAAGTGGTGCGGTGATAGGAATCAAATAAAAATGAAGAAAATGGTGCTCACTACGTGCGTTTGACAGGCGCTCACTTTCTGCAAGTTTAACGACTCATAGGAGCAAAAGAGAAAAACCTTGCCGACATCTCAGATTAGAATTGCCTTCTGAGCACACATGGTAGCGCAAAAAAAAAAACCGAAACGAAAGACTTAGGAAGAATCTGCTTTGTGTATATAGAAATAGAACTTGATCATTTAGTAGTGTACTTGTTACGACTAACTCTTTTAGTAAGATCTTGCTATTTCTTGTTTGATTTATTTATTTATTTATTTATTTATTATTTAATGTAATAACATATGACGTCCCGGATGTAGTTTGTAACCTTGGGACCTCTTCCTGCATACTAACCTGCATTGTATTGCTTTTGTTTCACGAAATAAATACTGATTGATTGACTTATTGATTGAATGATTGATTGATCGATTGCGTGATTGAGTGAGTGATCCAGACTGCCACTCCTCAACTTTATTCGTCGAGCTAGGGGATACAGCCCTAGGCGACACCACAGTTTTACTGATGTTAATGGGGACTATGCCGAACTTTTAACAACCAGATTGTGCATAGTACATTTAGGAAAGCCCGAAATGAGGCTGCCAGTCCTACGAACTCCGGTTTAGCTTTCCCCTCTAGGCAGGAAACGATAGAAAAGGGCTCAAACGTCATTTTTTTAAGTTTGAAAGAACACGCTGCTTGTTAACGTCATTGAAGTCGTAGTTAAGCAGCCTTTCTTTATTGCAGCTAGCTGTCTCACACGATTAATAAATAATGCAATATAAATGTTATACTCACACTGCACGGTGAGCGATTTGCCGCAGAGCAGTGTCAATAATAGTGCATACCGCAGTGCGGCCATTTCCCTCTTTAAGTCAACTTATCTGAAAATAGTAATGGCATAAATAAACATTCAATGTGCTTAACTTATTAGAAGGAACTGCAGTACTGCGAACATTCGCAAACGCTTTCTGGAAAATGTCAGGCTGCCTCTCATATATCTATAGGCCACACCACAGTCTTTAACAGGGCAGTTAAGCCCCGCCACGGTGGTCTAGTGGCTAAGGGTACTCGGCTGCTGATCCGAGGGTCGCGGATCAAATCCCGGCCGCGGCGGCCTGCATTTCGATGGAGGCGAAATGTTGAGGCCCGTGTGCTGTGCGATGTCAGTGCACGCTAAAGAACCCCAGGTGGTCGAAATTTCCGGAGCCCTCCACTACGGCGTCTCTCATAATCAGAACTGGTTTTGGGACGTTAAACCCCACAAATCAATCAATCAACAGGGCAGTTAACCGTAAAAAGTGCGGCCTGCTACAAAAACATCACTACCACAAGCCCGCAAAGAGGGGTACACTTGTATGCAATGCCCAGCGTGCGGCGCTTCCACGTGCGCATCATACTTCTCTTATGCTACTGCACTCAGCGATCGTGCATAGCATCGATTTGTCCAGGCACATCGTCCCGCAAAGCTATGCGTCTGTACATAGCTTCGCGCCACGCGAGAAGGCGTCCTCTCGGGGCGTCCAAGCAGTGTTAAGCTATGCCACGGCGGCGGCATGTGCCACGAGCTCTGGTTCGACGTGAACGTCTTTACGCTGAGCTCAGCGCGAAACCCTGAAAACCGTTTGCTGGGCAATCGCAGTGCTTCGCGATGCATTTACGAGTGCCACCGACCACGGCGAAATGCGGGGCGTGCCGGAGTCAACTGCCCATCAGCGTTTCTAGCGTTGCCTACGAGAGTAAGGCTCTATTCTTTTAACGCGAAACTGCCTTATGCCGATTCCACCAAGGGATCAGTAACCTACTCCGTAACGGAAGTGGGTGTGTGAAAATCAGCACACAGTTCACAAGAAAAAGCACCTTCCCTATAGGATTCGAATCCACATCATAACGGGTATGAAGATAGGAGCTGGAGACTAACGGTCACACTACCCACACATAGGCGGTACACGGAACGAACGGACCTTATATCTCCACTACAACGCTTCACAATTTGCATCGAAATAATGTCTCGCTAAAACAAAATTGTTTAAGGAGACAATTGCTCTTAAATTTATATCGCCTCCCCTTCACTACACTCTTGGGCCGCACAGGATCGTAGCGGTGCTGCCACCATTAAGGAAGATGAAGATAAGCAGATTTATGTCCTTAATGCGCGCCGGCAGTTAGCGCTTCGGTAGCCTCAGTGTTTCTATGGCTTCGGTCATAGCAGAGATTTCGAACGTCCTACCGCCGTTGGGAAAAGTACAACCACGGCCGCTACAAAATTAGTCTCGTCTGGCCAGTTGTGCTGCGACGTGCTCTTCTCAACAAAAGCTAGGACGGCCGCCGACCAAACAAATGATTGGCCCTTACGTTGCAGTGGGCTGTCTGTTCACAAAACGATCCGCTGACAACCCGTTCGGCTTCGATTGCTGCTTCACCGTTTGATGAAGCTCCTGGTTTATAACAGATTTGCACAGCGCTCTGGCGCGTGCGATGCAGCGTCTCCGAATAAATGTGAGTCGTTCCAGAACTATGACTTGTGTATAACTGTCAAGGATACCTGTGCAGTGCCAGGGTACCGCTGATGTCCACATGCAACGCGTTCACATGTCCAGAGTACCCAACCCTTCTCCGTCCTTCTGTTCGTCAGAATGCCGCTGATGCATTTCATGGCTACGTGAAGACGTGTTTCACTTTCGTGTTATGCCGATCCTGTGAAAAGGGGTTGAACCATATTTTTTACACCCCGGAGCTGCCGCTGGACACGACAGTGATAAAACTTGGGCATACAAGTAGTGATTGAAAATGAGGCTCCGCGATGGTGACGTAGTAACGGCGCGGTGATGCTGACCCGAAAGGCACGGGTTCGATACCGGCGAAAAGTTTCGCACTTTATAATACGTGGTTGTCACACATCCCGTCAGCACCAGTTTCCCTTGTTCTTTACCTTCTGACATGCAAATTACCTGACTTTACAACAGGAATAAACCACAGAGGTTCAAATAAGTGATTAACCGTGTCTGCCTTCCACGAATTGGCGCCTATGTGTTCATCAGATCCAGTATTTTACTTAAGAAATGGAATTCCTGGTGAGTGAATCAGACCAAACTAGCAGTGACAGACGGACCTCCTCCATTGCCAAAATGGCCGCCTTAATATGTCCCAGATTAAAAAAAAATGCCTTGTACTAGTCCTGCTGTGGCTTTACTTGTTTTCTACTCTTAAAACTCTCGTTTTGTATAAAAAAAATTGCCCAGCTTACACGAGTTGTGATAGCGAGATGGCTTACCGATGTCAAGGTTTTTCGGTGACGCTCAAAACATCCTACACCACTGGTGTAGATTTTGTGTGCAAACCTTTAAGCGTGCCGTGTGCACAGAGTACCCGGGAATTTGCCCCACTGCCGGTTGCTGTCTCTCTAACTGGGGTAGCACCATTACGTTCACGATATTCGCATGGCGAATTGAATATATTGTAAAGCGCGTGACGCAGTAGAGCTACGAAGCTTCTTTCCTTAGCCTGTTACACGTACTAGTAGCAGGCCGATGCCATCTCGCAAAAACCAGTTGGTAGCACTTATGGCCCTCACAGGGCGCTCTATGGAGTCGGAAAAACCCTAGGCATTGGAATGCAAGCTATTTGTCACCGGTGCCGAGGCTGCAACTCAGGCGCCACCTTCCGCGGTGTACCAAGCGCTATACTTCCCACGCGCGCTCGGCAAGATGGCAACATATCTGAACCAAGTGAGACAATTGGATGACTTTCTAGCACTCTGCTTATGACTTCTGAAGAGCATCAAAGAAACAGCCAGGGAGAAGAAAGAATTAAAAAAAAGAAATAACTACCATCTAGCGCAAAACAAAGGTACTTGTCGAATGAAAAAAAAAACGAAGCGCTAACTTCCAACAACTTTTCTTTCGAAGGAAAGAACTAAGTACAAAAGCATATATATAACTGCCTCTTACTACATTTCCCCCAGCTTTAGTACGTTGTACACAGGAAATATTAAGGTCCCCAATACAAACACGAGTTCAAGCACAAAACAAAGCTCCACAAATGCAAGAACAACTGCAGGATGAAAAAAAAAACACGACAGAAATTGTGTACAACGGCACGAAGTCGCTGCCCAGTAAAAGCCGCCCTACTCAAATGGTAAGCACATCAACAATGTGTTGCGGAATTTTCTGCAGGAGCAGCGACAAAATGGATTACAATGCAAGGAAGCATGAAGCAACTGTGATAAGTGTCGCATTAACAGCCACATAGCTTTACAAAGACTACGTTACGCCCACTGCCGGCATTTAACGCAGCACCACCAAGCACACGCGAAGTCCCTAATATACAGACCATTGTACATGAGGGCTTAGAGTTACATATCGTATCCACATTGCCATCCACAAATGAAAGTCCAGCAAACAGTCCAGAAGTGAAAACCAAGAGAGCTTCCAGTTATTATAGCGCCTTCATGTGATCGTGAAGTGCCTTCACAAGGCGCGCGACACTTCTCGTGTGCTTAGCGAAGCGCATATGAGATGCTTCGAGGTTTCTCCATCCACAGGAGTCGCGAGTGCTAATCAGCAGGAGTCAGATCTCGCGCAGAGCAACATGTGTTGTGAAGCTGCCTCCTGCTATATCAACGCATAGGATACGTCGGTCAGCCGGCAACGTCCGCGACACATCAGCAGAATTACTTCCTAGCCTCGTAAACGCCCCAGAATACGCATGTGCGCTCGTACTGAGGACGCGCTGTCGAAACACTGAGGCACACTTTGGGCACAGCTCAGGCGTCTCAGCATCAGGAGGCTTACCCTCTCTAGTGAGTGTTTGAAGGCTCACCTCGCGACCTTCACTTGGAACGCTACAGAGTTCGAGCTGTCCTTCAACAGGCGTTATGGTACATCCATGGAGGCTGTTGACCTTTCGACTACTGTCAATCCGCCAGCTTACGCTGTCGTATACTGCTGGCTTAACGTAGCACTCTACTGCGCCCGCCTTGATCAGCTCTTGCTCATTCTCTTCAGTTACTCTGGAACAGATCACAGCTGTGCTGCCCTGAGTACTGTGTCCCTTCATTTATGAGACGGTCCCTCAAATGGTTATGGTCCGTGCCTATGACTTCTGTAATCGCAGCCAGCAGCACACATGAACAGTGGCCGGCAAACGCCTCGGAGTTTTCTGCACGGCATTGACCGTCATAGTCTACAGGCATGGTCCATAACCATTTGAGCGACTCTATCATAAATGAAGGTACTCATAGTACGAACATAGGTATGCGCGCGCCTCTGCCCGCCTTCGTCGAGGAGACTTTGGAACGCGCATGGAATGGTGCCGCCATCCAGGACAGGTGAAGTGAAGCTGCAGTAATTCACTTTGCCTCTCCTAGAGGCGGAAGCGTTCCAGGCAATGAGCGCCTGAATGCGCGCGTGCTGAGTTGAACCAGACAAGAAATATAGGCACGTTCGCACAGCATCAAGCGCGTGCGGAGTTAGCGCAGTGGTAGCGCAACGGACACCTTTCGTCGTGGCGCGGCGGCTGTGATTTCGATTCTTAGCCATCAAGAGTTTTTCTGAGCGTTAGCGTTTTTCTTTGTTGTTCTTACTTGTTTACTGTACTGCATCATACCCGTTACGGTAGTGACGTATGGGGTCTTGGTAGATCCTGGCAAAAAACACTTTCGTGTTAGAAATGAGGTTTTGATATGCACAGGACCAATTCGTAATCAATATACACGTGTAACATGAAACATGCTTTAATCTCCTGATGGGCAATGTCACGAGCACAATGTCGCCGACCTGCCAGGCGTTCATCGTACAAATTGGCATGATTTCGCGGAAAACTTCAAATATCCTTCACTAGCGGCGCATGCCGGTGATGGGACGCTCTGTACATCAAAGCCGCTGGCGGCAATGAACCGCCGGAAGAACGCTGCCTGGTAAAGAATCCGACGCGAAGAATGCATAGTACTGTCGAGCCCTTGTCGCTGGGCACGGCACAGCACGAGATCTACACAAGTGAAGACGCCGCAGTAACACAACACGGAGCTCGCACATGGCCGTAACAAGGCCGCCGTTGCGGCCCGTCAAAACGGCTGCAATACGTCACTTCAACCATACTTCTCTGTCAGCGCGAAGGCTGGCTAGGGCATCTCGTGAGCTTCTTTTCTCCGTGTTATGGGCGGAAGACGTCACGTGACTAGCTGCGTTATTAGTTCAGCAGCCGAGTGCCATAGTCACTAGAGCACCGTGGCGGTGCAAACAGACGTGAAATTATTAAAAATATGCTTATACCTTTAGCGTGGTAGATCTTTAAGTTTACTGTAAACAACTGACGCACACTCAACGACAAATATCTAGCACTCCAAATTACGACAAAAGGCACGTAGCAGCAGCGGCGCGGCACTTACGCCAGAGCGGAATTACAAGCGCAAAGAAGAAAAAAAATCGACAAAGGAGCACTTACCGACAAAAAACGGTGCTGTTCTCGGTCTGAATACGCCTTGCACAGCGGTAAGGGAGGATATTTCGACAGGTCTTACGGAACCCTTCAGAAACATATTCACCAGCGCGACGCTATCAGCAGCGACAAATTGTAATTGCGGTGGTTAAACTGCGTGCTTTATAAAGAGACTTCATACGTCAATGACCCTACTCAATCATCCCAGGCGGTGCTGCCCTTCTTTCAATGACACCGAAGTAAAGCGAGCTGTGGTCGTTGTATTTCTCACCCCATGTGTTTTCCACGTGCAGTTTCTAGCAGATTATTACAATGTAGGCCACAGAAGTACTACAGAATCCCTGACACAGTTTTTGTTGTCTGTGATAAACTCAGATATTCGTAAATATCTTCACTTTTCGTATATAGTTGCCATAGTTGTACCTTCGTGATAGTAAGGGACCACTTTTTTTCATGCAAGCTGAGTATATGAAGAAAAAAAACAACTTCGCGGGACACAAATTTTCAGTCTAGTAGCCGTGGAAGATATACTGGTACGAAACTGACTGCAGTACCAACTCGTTTTCTTTGCACAATCATTGTTTTTAGATAATGTTTTTTCTTGCTGTCACTGTATTCTACTGTTCTAGCAGCTATCTGTTGTACGAAGTCATTATGAGGAGGCGCAGTTTTCCTATCATTTCTTTTATTTTATAACATGTCACGTGTGCATGTACTATATTATTATCCGGAAACGTTTAATGTACTTTCAATGGGCCGACCACTAACCAAACGGGCTTTTTGTCCAGAGACAGTGAATATTTCCTGATATGTACCAATAAAACTGAACTGAAGCTCATATGCAAGCCACCAGCACTCCAGTAGCTGCATTCTAAATTGTACAAAAGCTGAATTCCCGCATAAGGGAGCCGAGATCTCTTGGCAATTATTCTATGGTTGTACGACATTTCTAACCAGTAGCGCTGTGCAAACTTGCGATTTGGTTTCGTGAAACCGGGCCCGAAATCTCGCTCTTACCCGTGCCATGTATCAACCATGCGTGCGGCACACTTGGTCTATACTAGCTTTCCTAGGAAATTGCGGTTAGGAAATAACGTGCATTGCTGATTAACTAGCAGAGCTCTTATCATAAGTGGTGCTCAGACGATTGATGGTAGAAGTGGATATATAGAGCGGGACCTGGCTTTTGTCGGCATAAATTTCCTGATCTCATCTGCCCACCTAACTTTCTGCCGCCCCCTGCCACGCTTGCGTTCTCTGAGAATCCGCTCTGTTGTCCTTAATGACCAACGGTTGTCTTGCCTTCATATTACATGCCCCGCCCACGTCTATTTCTTCTTAATATCTACTAATATGACCTTAAGAAGGCGTTGTACCCTAAGTTACTCCGCTCTCCTCTTGTCCCTACCATTTTCCGTTCCACAGCTCGCAACGTCATCCTCAATTTAAGCTGAACCCTCTTAGTTAGCCTCCGAGTTTCTACCCAGTAGGTGAGTACCGGTAAGATGGAGCCCTTATATACTTTCCTCTTCAGAGACAATGGTAGGCTACCATTCATTATCTGACAATGTTTCCCGCATGCACTCCAACCTATTCTAATCCTCCTGATTACCTCAGCCTCATGATTCGGATCAGGGGTCACACTACCTAGCTAAGTAGGTATATTCGCTTACCACTTCCAGTGCCTCGCCACCTATCTCAAAGCGCTGTGTTCGCCCAAGACTACTGAACATTAGTTTACTTTTCTTCATATTAATTTTCAGGCACACCGGTTTAGTTTGGCTGTGTAGGCGAGTAGTCATCTTTTGCAATTCGCCTTCCGAATTCGCTTCCTCATAAGGCGTAAAGGTTACCAAGACCCTTGAAATGTCTTCCATGGGCATTCATAACAGTCAGTATTATTTTTTAGGAGTTGCTTTATTTCCTCGGCATGCCAGTACTGCTATTGCGGCAGTCGGAGAAGCATTTCGTGAAGGGATGATCCCGTGGAAAAGGCATTTAGCTTATGAAGGTTCGCATCCATGATGTAAGGGAACGTTTTTGAACAAAAATATTCTGCGGATCCCACGCATCCCCAGCCCCAAACAGCCACGCTGCTTCGCATGCTGTCAGGCGTTGATGTCCCATGATAAGCGTTATTCACTGAAAGACTCCTACGGGACCGTGCAAGGTTGCCAGAAAACATGTCCTCTGCCTGCAGAACATATCTTTTGCTACAGTAATGCTTAGTACACAATACAGGCGCAGTTAAAGCTACACAAATCCCACCATTACAACTGCCGCTGCAGTAGGTCTGTTCACTCTATATACCGTGTGGGAGCAACCGCCGTAGCCTGGCGGAACCATGCTAGATTACCAGCTCGAAGGCGCCTGTTCTTTACACCCTACCGCTTGGTAGCGTGCATTTGTGTCTGTGTGCTTGTTGTGTCTGCATATCAATCGTGAGTACCAACGGTGTTCCTGCCTTGTTCTAAAAAAATCAACTCTTTATGCTGACCGTCTGTCTATTTGTCGATGCTTGAAGGAGTAGTGCACCGTTTGAGGTGAAGAAAACTACGCGTGGTTGCTAGTATCGTTATTCGTGGCGTGCACAGCTAAAACATCAAGTTATTGATGTAAAGATCACTCATTCATGTTCCGGATACACCTGTACCCTACGTTATCGATTTTTTATTATACCAAGTTAAGGAGGCAACCAGTAGAGCACCAAGACGTGGCTCAGTGCTCTTCTGGGATAGATAGATAGATAGATAGATAGATAGATAGATAGATAGATAGATAGATAGATAGATAGATAGATAGATAGATAGATAGATACGTTCAAGGTTACTTAATTTTGCCAAAAAATGCTTCGCATTTTATATACTGCATCCTCAGTACAATTTTCATGCCGTACTTTGCTGACCTTCTGGAACAAAGATTTCACGAAAAATGCAGTGATGCTTTGAGGCAAACAGTACGGCACATCCTGCTTTGATAGTCCCCATGTGTTGAAACTGGTGGCTGAGCTTAGCAAATTTGAGACAGTTTCGGCGATATCTAGCAAGAAGAGATTCCAACACATACACTTCCAAATTTGTGATTTCAAGACTGTTCCACAAACAAAGCAAGCGTGATCTTATTCATTAGAGTTTTCTCTCCACCTCAAACATTGCTTCGGCCTACACCATTCATGAAAAAAAAAACCTAGATATGTAATACAAATCCAACAAGATGAATAGCCGGCACTGAATGCTGAATTATATGATTAATTACCGATAAATTCTGATCAGAAGCGCACCATGATATAGACGAAGCTCTCACGAGATAATCATTTACTGACTCGTACATATTATCCTTAGCGCTCATTCGCGCGATTCTTTTTGAGCTTAGAAAAGTCTGAAGCTTTGATATACCCTTTGATTACTTACTTTGTGCTTTGCTTATCGGTTGGGCAGACATTCACAAAGAGCTGTAAATTTAGATAATTTGGCCATCGGCTGCTCTGTCTGAGAAAGGAGAGAACATTTAGCTATAAGCACGTGTACATATTTCCTCTGTTTCGTTTCTCGTTGCCTCTGCTGATGATCACTGCTTTTTATTTATGCGAAAGGAATGTCAGTGCTTTGTTTGGGTTCATTCATTCATTCATTCATTCATTCATTCATTTATTAATACTGTCAGCCCTTTTTAGGGCTATTACAGGAGTGGAAGATACAACGTAAACATGCTGTCAATGTTCGTACAGATACAGAGAAAAAAAAGAAAAAAAAAGTTGGTATATCACAGTTTTTATGATATATAACATATCTTTATAACACCAGAGTACTAACAATAGCATATAACGGATATATGAGACATTTGGGAACAGTTGAAAAAGGTACAATAGTTTAAGAAAAACACACATATACAAAAAGCGCACACAAGAGAAATCAGATATTTGTGTCAAGCTTTTCACAAGCTTCTCGCTGCACTCGCTCAGGGAGCCTAAGGTACTTGATCTCAAGGAACTTCATCCTCAATAAAATAAGCTCAGAGATCGTACCTTCCAATTTTTTTCTGTCCTCCTTTCTTGCAATGTCCGCTGCCGGATGTTATCCTTCCCCTACTACCCCAGTAGTAGGGTTTAAATAGGCGAAATTTCGTCAAATCTTATTCCGCATTGTACATCTGTGGCGATAATAATTTATCTGACAGAATTCGTCTAGTCCAAGAACGTCATACACTCTAACACCATGCATTTGGCAGTGACGTATCGAGTGTCACCCAGTTAGTTGAAACCATCCATGGCATTGCCGAAGCGATTAACAACCAACCGCAAATCAGTGTAATTTTCATGGACAACTTTTGATCGTGTTTCCCACTTTACACTCAATTAAAAATTAATATGCCTCGTCGCAGATGGTCCACTTACCCTTTGGATAGAATATTACCTGTCTGATCGCTACCAGTACGTGCAGTATAATGACTACGTGTCAGACACCGTTCGCGTCTTATCCGGTGTACCCCCGGGTTCTCTTCTGGCCCCACTGCTCTTATTATTGTACCATGAACGACATAACTAATCAGATTGACGTAAACACCATGTTATTTGCAGACGACCGAGCACTGTATCGCGCCATTAAAAGACGTTACGACCAATTAAAACTTAAGAATTCCCAGCACGAAGTAGCCTAGTTGTATTTCGACTGGCAAATATTGCTAAACGCAGAAAAAACGGTATATGTGAACATAAGAAACAAGAAATCAAAGATTTTATTTCCTTACAGTACTAACGGTCAACTGCTACGGAACGTTTCACAGTAAAAATATTTGGGTATCCCGATAAGCAGTGACCTCTGCTTCAATGCGCATGTGCAACAAGTGTCTAAGGCACTGAATAAACTGTACTTTCTGATACACTCGCTTTCAGGTTCTATCTGTGAAAACACGATATCTTGATTACACCAGGCTTATGCGATCAATACTGGAATATGCCAGTGTAGTGTGGTTGCGGCCCACAACATACTTATACTTAAAAGAGTTAAAAGGAAAGATGTGCAGTTTATTTTCAATCGGCCTAAGCGTACCGGATTCCTCAACAGAGCTTCAACTTGCTGGCCTGGCTACATTGTCTAGCGAGTCAAAGTACAAATGTTGAAGTTTTGTATTTATCGTTGAAGAGGGAAGTTTGAAGGTAAATACCAGGTCATTCGTAAGATATAATTCATCCAGACAAACGCGTTACAAATATAAACCCACTTTAGAGGAATCTTATCGTACTAACAATGTCTTTCGCTTCTACTTTTTCTGCAAGCCGTAAGAGATTGGAATTCTTTAGATGAATTCATTGTCGTTCAACCATCGACAGAACTGGTCACTGAACTCGTAGAAGCGACTATATGAGACGCGCGGACATCGTGTTTCCGATTGCCTTTTTTGGTCATTGCTGCTTTCCTCTTCTTGTCCAAATTGTGAGCCTTGTAAAACTGATGTAATTATCTTTGTCTACATCTTCACCGTCGTGATATGTTGTGTGATTAGCATCACTTGCTTTGTGAATTTCTTTCTTGTGCTTATTCCCACCCCTGCAATAATTCCTTTGAGGGATTGAAAGTATTGAAAAATAAATAAATAAATATATAAATAAATATAAATATAATCTGTGTTTCCCAGCAGCAGGTTTTCTAGCATATTCCTTCGTCCCTGATTATTCCTGGAAGATAACAACTAAAGAAACCTTATTTAAAACCTATCGAAAGCTCACGTTTTGTCTGCTAAGCAAAGTCTACCGACACTTTCGGAAACCACGGAACGTGAACCGTGACGTACGAAACGACCTAAATATTGTTTGGCGTGCAATGCGCTAACTTTGTCCACTAAGAAAGTAAAGACACAGCCCAGCGTCCCAGTAATCCGACGTTAACGTCAGAAAGAAGCCAAAACTACATTTCCCAGCGAAGCTCTTTATAACTGGGCTGAATAACCGATGTCGGCGGTGTGCCCAGGAATCTAACGGGTGGAGGTATTTCTTCTCTTGATGCGGCTTTGCGCATCCAGTTTTTTTATGTTCCTGGGCCGATTATTAGCCTTCTTCTCTTCGGGTGGCATTTGTGGACTTTCGCCAGCATTTCTCAAGATCTTCTTTTTGTCTTTTGTGCAATGCACACTACAAAATGATGTGCGCACTGCATGATGTTGATTCTGCGACTGCCAATGTGCGGTATTTGCGCGCCCCACTTTCTTCGTCCGATGCGGTTGACTGTTCTTGCCCCCAGCACTTGCATTAAACACTGTCATAACAAAGGAACGCATTTGTAGCTCCTCTAGGAAACACCATAATTTTATCAGGCCCAGAGAAGCCGTTTATTCGCCGTGGTCATTGACCTAATTATAAACGCCGAGACCGCATGATCAGTTCGATGGTGCACCATCTGTACGGTGCGCATGTGCGGTGACTTCTTTTACAAATGATAGATCGCATGCTAAAGTAAGACGTATACAATTGTTAGAAATCCATTCTCTTAACAATGATCCATTAACCTCATGAAGCACTTGCTATCATTTCTTTATTGACAGATATCTGCCTCACTGGTGCAACAAACCCTTGGAATGTGCGTTTCTTCGCGAAATTTTTTAGAAACGGCCCCTCTATTTGATCTTGCGTACCTGCGAGCTTCAGTAAACTTCAGTGCAGAAGTAAATGTAAATCAACTGCAGTGATGTGCCCGTTCCCACATGAAAATGTGTAGTGCAAAAGGGAAGGTACTTTTGTGTCATTGGCTCGGTAGCCCAACGCAAGAATGATTCTCTAGAGTACTGCTGACCAATATGAAATAGATTTCGGTTTCAGGCGCCTAATAAATACTTCTACTGTCCAGCTGTTCTACGTTGATGGATAGCATAAACTTAATGAACGCAACTGCAATAATAAAAACAAGGAGAAAATATAAAGTTTAGAGCTGTAAATCTCTTGCTTTCGATATTGTCGCTTGCCGCTTCTGAACTTCGGGCGTGGTCTTACCTGCTAGAGAAAAGGGTTGCGTGGAAGTATTACCGAATTCGCACAGCAAGAAGTTTTACTAAGCCATGAGCGCGGCGATGTAGATATAGGCAATAACCATGACACAAACTGTCTACCATGAACTCTTTGGCAACTGTTCAAAGATTAAGTGTTTGACCTGGTCAGCGGGACGCGGTCACCACCTCTGTCATCCATGAGTCGAACTCTTTGCTGCGCCCAGGACATTATGATTCTTCGTGAAAGCTTCTCAGTGCGGGCAACCAGCAAGGGGGTGTGAAAGTATCACACACACGTAATTAATTTAGTTCTAAACTTTTCGTTCAATGCCAATTATTCGGCATGGTTTCACAAGACTTTTAGTGCGACTGTTAGTATTGTTCATTTCGAATAACATTGCTCTCGTCGTATCGAGGTGGCCGAATATACCGGGCAGTGCCTCTGCGCGATCCGCTTGTGAACTTAACTAAACACCAACGAAAGGAATTGGCTAAGCTTCCAGTAGGAGCTGCGGGCTAGCGGAGCAGTGATGCGGCCACTTGGCAGGTCCGGGTTAGCCTCTGGCAGAGCCGCATTTCTCCGTGGTCCAAGACTTCGGGAAAGACATCGTGATGCACGCGAGACCAAGCGAACACATGTCAAAATTTCGCAGCGAGCTCAGGGTGTGAATGTTCATTGCGTCAGTGGCTTTTTGGCTCATGTAGGCTGGAGCGGACCATTATCGCAGATATCGTTCTGCAGGACGTCAATCATGGCGGTGGGTAGCTTTTACTCGACTATTCAGATATTCCTCGCAGGACCCGTGGCTGCAAAGCCACCGCTGTCGCCATCCTCTCGCCGAAACCGCCGACGTGTCTCGGCGGCGGATTCACTGTAGCGCATGCGCGGCTTGGCGTGACGTCAATCCAGCGGTCGCAGTAGCGATACGCTGAGGTCAGGTGCTGCGCAGCAGCGGCGTCCGTGGTTTCTGCGCAGCCACCTTGCGGGTAAACGGATGTTTTTCTAATTTGACTAATGGCTTGGTGTTAAAAAAAGAAATGTGCAGTTGGTTGTATGTGCGTGTGTGCGTGCGTGTGTGTGTGTGTGTATATCTTTCGGTACCAGTGATCGAACAACCTCACACACACGTACACACACATGTCGTGTGCAGCTACTCTCTAAACTTCTACGGCACTTTATGTCTTGCGCTACACAGCTTCCCTGGTCAACCGTTTTCGTATTTTGAAGTGTCAAATGTGGTTTTCTTAACGAACCCCCTCCCCCCCTCCCACGCCTCGAAATACTTATTATTTTAAGTTTGTCTCACACGAAGGCCAAGGGATTGAATCCCTGCCCCGGCAGCATTCGATTCAAAGAGAGATTCACGTCAAGCGAATGCGGAAATTTTGATCAAGTCAAAATTTTTTGGAGCGCCGCACCACGGTGTCCTTACCTTATGTCGTTGTTTCGGGCAGGAAAAACAAGGAAGTATTCTTTAATATTGCGCTCGGTGCAGCCTTGGAGTCATTAAAAGATGCCTCCCAGTGAGGACTCCTCTGATTTTTAGGTTTACCTAAACTCCAGATAACAAATGTATACTGTAATGAATGAAACACAAAATGAAATGCTGCTTGGGAATTTCTGTTTCATAATCCAAAAAGAATTGACGAAATCTGTGGCTGACACAAAAAGCTGGCAGCGGCATGTGAGTCCATCTTTGCCCCATCGTCAACTCGTTCTCAGACCTATGGCGTAATAACAAAAGTTTCCATCGAGTTGGCTGGTAGCGGCAGGTCTTACTGCTACCCTCACTCCACACCCTTACCGTCTCAGCCTTTCGTTTTGTGTGTCTCTACGTCCACTTCTGCGGCGACATCCAGTCGGTGGCTTCATTTCAATTAAGTTAGCTTGAATAGTTCAATGACATCCTCGCAGAAAAATTTATGTTCGTTCAAAATGAGCGTTTTCTTATCCCCAAAACATGGAGTACGATGTTCTTCAGCGTCCTTTACAGCACTTAAGCAAGATTAAATATTTTACTTTGAGTCCCTATATCATGCGAAAAACACATACGATGAAGGTTAAGGACTTGAACTTTCAGAAATAGGAAGCGAGGGCAGCGCAAACGAAATAACTTAAGTACATCGCATAACAATGAAGACACTCGAACGTGACTATGCTTTTTCTATGGCTCTAGCTGCTAACATGTGTACTGAGCTACCGCGCGGTGCCGTCACGGAAGACCTGGATGACGATTTTCAATTTTTGCGGGTGTTCTGTACTATCTCTAAAAGAATACGGGTACACGTAAAGCTTTGCAGACATGCACGATCATCAGCGACAGAATTATGAAACAAATTGCCGATCATAAAAATTATTGCTCGGTGGCAATTATGTTCACCGTATCCTGTAATAAGGGTTTCACCCCCGCACTGAGTATGAATTTAATGAGTATAGTGTTCGTTACCACCTATTTCTTCACAGCCCTCCATCACTGTCACGAAAACATAAAAATTCAGTGTCACGAAAGAAAAGAACAAGTGACGTATATTGACATATCGCAGAAAATCACCGCTCAGCCGCAATCCATGAAAAATGCATTTCAACTTGATATCTGGAAACCAATAAAATAAAACTAAGCATCTCAGTTGTTGGAGAGAAATATACTGAAACTTATGAAGTTAGTGCTGAACGCCTCGTTATGAAACGTTCGTCGAAAAATGTGACACCACGCTGGGTGTCTCAAGCCTCTTGCAGTGCAACAAACTCGTACTAGGGAGGGTGGATGAGGGCGATAATTAATCTCCAATTTTCGCAAGCACGAACGCTCATGAGCGCAGCTTCTTCTTCTAGCCTGTGGAATGGCACGGTAATTTTCTAAACCATATTTTAGATGTTGATTGATCTACAGCTGCACTGAAGTGTCACTTCTGTTATTTGCACTTAGTGCACTTAGTGAACTTTCACTTGATCGAGGTATATTTATGTGATGTTAATGCTTGTTTTTTGGACTCAGAAATACTGCTGTGACTAGAAGAATTTCGAAGCCGCAAGCAGCATTGAACGACGTGCAGTAATGTGCTTTCAAATTTAGTGCGTTACATTACCTCAAAAGCCGCTTCGATAACAGGCTTCATGGTATCCGCGATATCGTGCAGTGCGCGTGTCGTGGAGACACATTTTGGTATCGTTGTTTTCCTTACCTGACGTGCCACTGCTGTGTTCTGTCTGGTAATAAATAATATAAAGCTATTTCACAACTTTGTGCCTTCGTTTAAAATATGCAGTTGTTTGTTCGCCGATCCTACCTAGCCACTATACAGCCGCAGTTCTTGCAGTCAAAAACGGAATGGAAACAAAAAATGGTGGCCCTAAAACAGCACTTCATTGATGTCCTCCTATCCTGTCTATTGAGGGCGATGCTGCCTTACAGCATAACAGGCTTCGTGTGTTGCTGTTTGGAATCGAACGCGCAGTCCCACTAAGGAGACTGGCGGCGGCCCCAGGAGACATTGCCCGTTCCCTTCTTCGGCAGGGCGGACCAACCAGGCTAGAGAAGCCCGAGCTTGAGCTCGCGGCGCAAGAAGTCTCTTTGTACGCGCTGTTGCCTGTGTCGATTCCATACCAGCTGTGAGACCATGCTCGGGAAGCTGCGGAAGGTGGAATTTTAGCGGTTTGCGTGGCAATTAAAGCAAGGATGATTGGCGACAATGTTGCTTTGGAGCCGCTCGTCGCTTGCGCAGGGATGCTTGCGCTCATTGGGAAATGTTTTATAAGGTGGCAGTGGCACTCATTCAGTTGCTTAGTAGCAACGGTGGTTATAGCATCAGGCACCTCCATTGCGGAGCCCACTGTGAAATGTTCGACATGGACGAATCCATAGATCGTACATACTCGGGGTTCCATGATCGCGTGTGATGGGACGACCTAGGCGAAGAATACATATGGCCATATTCAGAAGATGATCCCGTGTAAAGACACTCACGGAAGTTCGGGAACGTTTAACTTCGTGTCAGCGCAACTGCGCGTCTGCCGAATGCTCGTGGAAAGCGCGCGGAAGGCATTGATGAGAGTCGTTGGCTGTTTACGTTCAATGCCAGGACCACGGAAGGTGCAGTAAGCTTGTACGATTTCTCGTTTGTACAGAGCACGACATCGTGTTTCAGTGGCTGCCGAGTCATTGTGGTATCTCCGGCAGCGACGGTCGCCGACGCCGCTGCCATGAAGGCACACGAAGGAACGAACCCTGTCCGCATGCTTTTATGCATAATTGACGCAGCTCAACTCTTAAGTAGGGCAGCACATTGCATGACACTGCTGCAGTGCACACACCTGGCTTCACGAATCACCGCGTACATTCTCTCGACCCATCACTGCAGTTGCGCCTTCCACAGGTTTTTCGCGGCTGAAGAGACAGTTGTGCCGTTTGCGACTGGGCGTCGCATGCACCCGTTCATGCTCTCTTAAACTCGAAATGGCTCAAAGCGCAAGTGCAGCGATGGTGCTGTGGAAGAGACTATCTAGCACTCCTGTGGCACTCCCCAATATATGCGATTTGCAGTGTTGCAACTCCGTGCAAGACTGGAAAGAGAGCTAGCACATTTTCGCCGTTGAAATGATCTTGGATCCATGGCGCCGTGCATCTCAGCTACGCTAGGCATCAAAAGCGTTGCTGCATTTCTTGAATGCTATTGTCTATGAAAATGGACAAGGAACTGTAAGTTCAGCGACACTCCAGAATTTATATTTGCTTTTTGGCTCTATCTGTATATTCAAAAACTTTCCTCCCCGTCCCAGTACACGGTAGCCTCCCGGGCTCACCTCAGGTTAACCTCCCTGCCTTTCCTATCCTTTTTCGTCCTCGGTTTGTGAGCTGATAACGAGTGTGCGAAACAGGTGCCGCACGTCTAGGCGTTACAGAAGTACCTGTTTTCAGGCAGCTCATAGAGAAAAACCAACCTGCTGTGTTGCGCACGACTAAACCGGCAAGTAAAAATGATTTGGAGGAATGACGGTTGATGCTTGAGTGCAATCGGTCACCGCAGGACACCTATGCTGTGCCTTTTTGATGCCTAACGGTGGTATAGAAGAGAAAATACAATTGTTTTCGTGATGTCTCTTGGTTTCAGCTTTTATTTTTAATTGGTACAGCTGATACGAAAGGACAGCAGAATAAAAACAACAGGCAACCTCCCCAGCTTTCTGCTAGTGGACACCGACCGCGAAACTACCGAGCACACCAAGTTTCCGGCGGATTATTTATAAATAAGAGCTTTAGAATACACGTATACGATAGAACTAAAGTTTAAGAAGCGTTTCTAAAAGCGCATAGCAATCCACGTTTATTTGTGTAGGCGCTGACAATTTCCGACGGATCGAATCAATGAGTCCTCTCACGCAGCTTAGGTGAATAGGGCCTATAAATCGCCCCGGCTACCAAACTGCTCCATCTGAAATATCCGCCTGCAGCCGCAAGCAGCAAATAGCTCTCGCTTTGCGGAGCAACTTCGAGCTTCGTGTCGGGAATGGCATACATGGCCTTCAAGGTTTGTGCACGGGAACAGTTATTTTATGATCATACTTGGTCATTTGGCATTGTGCGGCTGTAGAGCGGTGGCGCCTCCAAGTGAATGTGCTAGACCTATAGTTCGTGTTATTACAAGCGCCTGGTTACAGTGAAGCTCACAGCTCTCTGAATGTCGGTTTTTTTCTAAGTAGGAAGCTTCGCCACAGCCAACACGCAGGTGGTTTGTGGCCTCCCGCTTTCTTTGCTTCTGCTCGTCCGTCGAACACAGACTATCTGCGAACGCTGCTTCAATGACTGTTCCTTGCTCGGTTGTGCTGTTTGGCACACAGCCGGGTGCATAGTCGCCAATTAGCTGTCATGGCCTAAAACGGCGAGAGCTCGCCGTGCCACTCCCACCCCCTTGAGGTAGAAAGCTGGGGTGGGAGGAACGACCGCTTGGAGCAATGGCTAGGAGACAGTGTTGGCTGTCGTTGGCGAAGTCAACGTGCCTGGTCGTGAGGTGTGCTTGTCATCAGTGGGTATGACGTCGTAGTCCATGAATGCAGCCTCGATGCGGTCTGTCCAAAACGCTGCCTTCGCGTCATTTCATCTGTAGGACGAATTACTTGAGGCAACGTATAATATGTGTCGGCAGTAGCCCTGCAGACGAACACAGCAGCGGAATTCGAAAACAGAAAACAACCAGAAGTCGAGAGCAGAAAAGATGCCTTATTAGCCAACGCTAATGTATGTACGGAATCACGTGACATAGCAAGCAAGAGGTGGAAGGAGGAGGCCATGAAGTGGCGATGCAGTGGAATCATGTATGACGCAATGACCACGGCACGGCTCCATTTCTAGCTTCATACAAGTCGACAGGATTATGACCTGGCAGTCACATGATCAGCCTCGCATCAACAACGACGGCCCAGGACTACGTGGCTGAATGCCGCCCTCAGACGGTTACATGCCGTACAACGTGAGCAGCCGCATGGAGGGGTAGCGGATCGTCGGAACTGCTGGATATCCTTCGTTACCTGCAACTGCGCGAGGTGTCCCAGGTGGCCAGTGCCGACGTCTCGCGGGCTAGTAACAAAACTGCTTTCTCGAAGTTTTTTTTCAGCGTGCACCTGCGCGCACTAGCTGTCGTTGTACCTTTGTCCACGTGCTCCTATTTCGGACTTGCCCTGGCATGTTTGTTTCATTCTCTCTCTCGTGTCATCCGTGGCGCCCTCTCGGTCTCGCGACAGAGTTGAGAATAAGATTCAGTTACTTACCTGACACCATCGTTGCCAGACCTGCGCACACGTGCTCTACAATCGGTGACCTGTCGCGATACTACCGCAACTAAGTGTAGTAGAGCCACCGGTAACGCAGTCGCTCCTGCATCCCTCGGACTGCCACAGCACTGGGCGCGTAACCCTACAGGTGGAATCGCAAGTCCACATCTCCCGAGTGATATCTCAATTCCAAAAATTAATTTCGCTAACGTACTGCCACCCATGGCCGCAGAATAGGTCTCCGGCCCTTGGTTTCCTTCGTATATACCCCCCGACGGGCCACTACAAACGAATGAGGTAGTGCTGCTAGACCGAACGGCCGCATCAGAGTGGTCGTGCGTCCAGCAGTCTCTCAA
>CM023488.1:77370024-77392504 GCA_013339685.2 Hyalomma asiaticum | reverse complement strand
CTTTTAGGAAACCCTGCTTGTTCCTTAGGTTGACTGAAATATAAGGTGGCACAAATTCTGTTAGCGATTACCCTGGTAAATACCTTGTAGACAACTGACAGTAAGCTAACCGCCCTATAATTTTTCAAGTCCTTTGTGTCGCCTTTCTTATGGAATAGGTTGATGTTCACAATGTTCCAAGATTCCGGTATGCTTGATGTCATTAGGCATTGCGTATACAGGCTTGCCAGCTTTTCCACTATATTCTGCCCACCTTCCTTTAAGAGATCCGCTGTTATCGAATCCTCACCGGGTGGTTTTCCCGCTTGTATCTTTTTCAAAGCTTTCATTACTTCCTCTGTCAGTACAGGTGGAACGTCAGCCTCTTCTCAACTACTCCCCCTTTCACTATTCTGGTTATCGCGGATACTGTAGAGATCTCTGTAAAACTCCTCGGCTATTATCACTATTCCATCCCTATTCGAGTATTATAACAGAAAGGGCAAAATGACAGTGTTAACATTTCCGAATTATCACATTTATAATACAAGTACATTAAATGAGCGCTGGGATTTTAACAATGCATTGGTGGTACAAAGCATAGGAGTACAGATACCAATTTGGGTTAGGACATATGCCTGGATATACATAGCACAAATAACTCCAAGATAAAAGTGGCAAGCATACCTATAGGCTATATATACACTATATAAATACGCGATAATAAACAAACTTCTGTGTCACTAGGAGAATGTTCAAAGGCAACATTGAGGTAGAATATCTGATGCTAAATCTTCTAAGAAATAAATGAAATAAAGCAGAGTAATGAAAAGGATCATACGAGAACAATTTCAGGTTTATGTGAGAAGGACCCTTAAGAAGAATTTCTATTATACATGCGTAGTTTCAAATACTTTTGCCATACAAAAATTATCACGATATGCAACCGCCGTATAATAATACCTGAGAAGTTATCGTGCAGAGGTAACTGACAATGAAGGAGGAAGTACCATATTCGTGAGTTCGACGAAATATAGTCTGTCGTGATGAGAACATAGTGGAATTGACCATAATAACACGCCTTGCAGCTAATATATTCACTGGGCAAGAGCATAAACGTATGAACTAATTGTGGCATAAACACAGCTGGAGTGTCTTACCGAGGAGTTTGGTTGTACTAAGGGCGCTTTCCACACTGGCTGCGTCTACAGTTTTCATGTACTCCGCTGTCATCATTACGTACCGTAGAGGTTGGAGCTGTCTTGCCGCCAAGGAGGACGCTGGAGTCCCTGGTAAACTCAACAAATGGACGTTTATTGAAAATTAACACATAACACTACGAAAAACAAACTCCGAAGATTTAAAACTAATGAAATACTCGCGGGCGCCCACATTTGCCCCTAACATTGACCGCGCCAGGCTCACATCAACCTCACACGTTCACACGTGCCGGCACCGCCCGCCTGGCGGACACACACCCCGCACGTTCTCACGGCCGTCCACCACCGGGTGTTTCGGCTGTGCTTCCGCTGTCGCTCTTGAAATGAAGCGAGTGGCCCGCGAGCACCGCCATGCACAACACATGTTGAGCTGAGACAAGCCCAGCCATCACGTGGCTCCCACAGTAAAAAACGAGGCCCAGGCCTTGCAACTGCTGTTATAGAACATTTACCACGTGCTCAGCCGTAGACGGTCAAGACTAGCACGATCCTATTAGGAAAAGAACACCGTTACGGGGATAATAGCCTTCGGCAGCGATAAACTGCGACAAACCCCAGCTGCACCCGCCCTAGCTTGCAGCACCTGAACTCCTCAGCCACGTTACTGCGTTACACGGTCCTTAAGGTTTCAAAAAAATGTCCTCTTGGCATATCCGGCAATGAAAGCAAGCTATATGAATTTTTGGGTTCGACTGAAGTCTGTCTGGTCATGGATATACTTTCCCGACTAGCACCTTTCCGCACGTGCAAGCACGTTCTCTATGTAACGTCCTAAAGACAGCACAGTCGGATCATCTCTGCCTTCAATTTTATTGTGAACAAGGGTGCCGTGGAGAAGGCGAAATGTTGTTGCATGTTTCAAGTGCTATAAGTTTCTTGGTCGGTGTTCATCTAATTTTCATCATGAAAGAGAGCTAATTGCAAACAGTAGATCATAGATGATGGTGGTGTAGAAATACGCGAGAGGCCTAAACAGAAAGTGCGCTTCATGCAGCACAGTGGTAAAGGAGAGCAGCGATGCAAGGAAAACGTCGCTGCAAAACTTTACGTTTGTCAGGCGACGGTATCATCTGGTGTTGATGCCGCGTGCCATGATCCGCTCGAGCAATGGAGACCTGGTGGCTCCACTCACTGACCGGTGTCGGTTGTTTGTTTACATTTTGGCGTATGTGTGCGTGTGCGTGCTTGTTGAGATTTATTTGTCGCATTTAACTTATTAATGAGCAGCGCGAAATGCGACGCCCGCGATCTCGAGAGCAATCATTCAAGGCAATCCACCTCGCAAGCCGATGGGCGGAAAGGGAAGTGTGGGGCTTCAGCTAAAATGGGGCAAAATTGCAATTACTAGAAGCTGAATTACTGTTCCTTATGAATTGTGAAATTATTTCGGTGGCCATAAGCTGTGTATTCTAAATTACGTGGAGAGCTTGTGTAAAGTAGTATCGATAAGGCTTGGGTCACTAGAGAATTCGTTATGCCCGAATTATTTGGTGACATGATAACTAATTACTGTGTATTAAACCAACTTGTCAGCTTTTTTGTTGAGCACTCAATATCTGCCTTTCTCTTTCTACAACAGGTAAGCAGCATTGTGACCTTGATGTCTCCGGTATTTTGCCAGAGGAGGATGGGAAAGTTCCTAGTTGTGAAGAAAATTTCATGAGTCGTTGCAATCAAAATGCATCTTACGTCTATTACAAACCAAACTGTCAATAAAATATAGCTTGACAAATGCTCGGATATTTGAAGAATGGTTTTCTTACATATTTTCATGTTGAACTGATATAGAATATTCATTTATTTGAACATTATAACAACATAAACGAAAGCAACAATAGAGCTAAGGAATAAACAATAGGTACCGTCAATCTGGCGCGCAATACTTCTGCAGAATGCGTTTATTTTCACGCATCTAAAAGCCAGCACATTCCTTGAAAGCCTGGTTCACATGTCCCACGTCCGAAATAACTAACTGTAACTTATGGCTATTTTGGATATTGATAATGTTAAATCTGATATATAATTCCTACTGTTGTAACCTTGCAGTCAATGCAAGAGTCCGAGCTATGAAACTAGCCCGCGTTTCCCTCAAGGGCGGTTTTCAGGCTGTTTTTCCCCATTTTCTGATACTGTTACGGGACGAAGACGCTCGCTGATAGCCGCTCTGACAAAGACGGCGATCGTTCATAGTCTCTCGTATGCGCTCGCATAGACATCTTGTATGCCCACTTTTGGCCCGTTGTAATATCGATGATTTCCTATAGCGCTGACGATCCTGTAGCAACCAGAACGCTTCAGTTTGCTCAGAAAACCACCAATAATTTTAAAAAACCGACTGAAAGGCGTGTTCAAACCGAAACCAAGACGGGTGGAGGCTTCGTCCAGAGCACGCTATGACGTCACAGCCTCGCAACCAATAAAAATATGGACGTGGTGCAAGAAAAATGACAGTGGCGAGGTAATCCGGCGATGTATTGAGTTATCGCGGTTTTTTCGAAGTTTAAAGTGATGATTTGAGCGCTGAAGTATCGCTGTTTTACTTTTGAAGGCGCGCAGGCTCGGATAGGCAGCGTTGAAGGTATTTTTTGATAACTGAGGTAGCAGAAGGTAACAGGACAGAAGTAGAACACGCAGAACACACACACAGCGCTACTCCGTGTTCTCCTTATGTCCTGTTACCTTGTGCTACCACAGTTATTAAAAAATGCCATACCAACAAGCCCGCCCTGCAACTTTAAGCGTTGAAGGTGATGGCGTCAAAAAAGCAGGGTGGCCCGTCTATGAATCCGCTAAGTAGATTTAAAGGGACCCTGAAACGGTTTTGACGATTTTGTGCAAACATGGTGATCCGGTAGAGCGGGTCACTAGGACCATTACAGGACAGATTTTAGCGCTGTGCGTAAAGTGTGTAATTTACAATAAGGTTTTGAACACGCGTATCGCAAAAGGTCGCAGCGGCTCGCCAAAAAGCGTTTTCAAACGCCCCCGCCATCGAGCGATCGAATGGGAGGTCGCTGATTGGCCCCGACCCAAGTGACGTGCGCGTAATTTTCAAAACCTAGCTGCGAACAACGTGCTTCTACAACGTACTCCTTCGTTTCAGCCAACGGTATCATCGCGGCATCTGGCGGCGTCACACGAGTCGCCGGCGCTCTATTACAGAGGGCTAGCACTGCCGAGGCGGGCGACCTCAGTGAGGATATCGGGGCGCTATGTCACTACGGGAGGCTCGGCAGAGCGGCTGACGCGGGAGGCGCTGTCGTCGCTAGCGCGCACTCCGCAGCTGATCGAGTTGAGGAGGAACAGCAGTGGTAAGGAGGAAGGCGACAGAAATAAGCCCATAGCTGCCTTAGCGCATTGTGCTTCGCTTTATTTATGGTGTGAATGATTTCGCAATTGTGTTGCCTAATCAGTGACGCAATGTCAAAAAAACGTTTCAGGGACCCTTTAAGACTCAGTTAGAGGAAAACTAAATGACTTATAACCGCTTTACTTGGCATATATTATCAGTGCCGTGGAGAATATGTTTGAAAATTTTATTGAGATCACCGGGGGCAGAAAAATCACCGGAGTTGCCCTTTAAGCGAGGCGAAGGAGAAAAAAAAGGCCAGAAGCGCTGCACCGCCACTTCGATACACAGAAACGGGAATGTGTCGCACATATGCAGTAGCAATCCAGTATGCGCAAGGCATGCAAACGCAAAGCACATGCACGGAAATCCAAATGCAGTTCTCAGATTGCAGTGCTTTTTATTAAAAGGAAACAGCGCAACAGGAACAATACATGCGAAGAAAAGAAAAAGGCGCACGTAAAAGCAAATTCCATATGCCAAACATCCCCTGTGAATGGGCTTGAATGCGCATCAGGCCATTCAGTCGAACTTATCCCTACCATGACAGTTATTTCTGTTCATCAAACCCTAGCGGCTGCCTCGAAGAATCAACTGAAACGTTAAGGCCAGTTAAAATTTTATGATGGCATAGTGTGGTGTGACTCTCAGACGCGTCATTGCCGCGCCACCGTAGTGCAGTGGCTATCCCAGTAGGCTGCTTATCCGAATGTCGTGGCTTCGAATTCCCGCCGCGATGACTGAATGTAGATAGAGTGGAGAAGAAATGTTGAGGCCCGAGTACCGTACTTTGTCAGTACACGTAAGAGGGACCGACAATTCAAATTTCGGCGACTGAGACGTGGCGTAGCCTGGTGGTGAAGCCTTCTGGATTCTAAATTGCGGTACGTCGCCTGCTTCTGTTCCTGCGACAACAACTCGGGCTTAATACTGGAATCGGTACATAAGAAGGCATTCCCGCCTTATTTCCTGCCAGCACCAGAGGAGGCGCTCTTCCTGTCTACGCAGTGTAAAACAAGTCGACGCTTCAAGCGGTGCCGCTGCCTTCCCGGCAGTATAAATCCTGCTTTATCCGTAGCGCATGGGCGACGCGTCTCCGACGCTCTGTGGCACGTGCTACGTCGCGGTAGAACGTGCTGCGCAAAGTACACCCGATGCCTATTGGGCATTGGTTTGCCAAATTTATTGCATCAGACTCAATAGGAAAAGAAATGTCTGATGACAATGTCTCGGGACGTTTTATCTGTTCCCATCGCAAGATTGGACACCTTGAGTGGTAAGCATTCATTATACAAAAGGAAAACACTAGCCGCATGTCCTGTAAAAGTGGATTGCCTGTCCCGGTAAAGAACCACAGTGGTCGTAGTCGTTGAGTCCACCCCTGCAGCGTCTCTCAAAGTTCCATCGTCGTTTTGGGGCGTAAAACCTATGAAATCTATAAAAAAACATGCCGGTAACTCTTTTTGGTCGTGCATACGTATGGTGCCATGCAATAATTCATAGAGAGGCGAGTCCTCGATTTCCTTTTGCCTCGTGTGTGGTGATAGTGTTTTGGCCAAGGAAAAGGCGCTAATTTCTGCAGCCCATGTTGAGAGCACAGCTAAGCGTCCGTCGGTGTATGGGAAGGGTCTGAAAGAGGTAGAGAGAATACAAAAGCCTTAGTGGAGGGTTCCGGAAAATTTGGTTACCTGGGGTTCATTAACGTGCACTGACAACGCACATGACACGCGCCTCTGGCATTTTCGCCTCCATCTAAAACGTGACCGCTGCCACGTGATCTAACCCGCGTTTCTTGGGTGCATCCCGTACACCATAAACACTACACCACTGCGGTGGACACTTCATTTGTTCTGGGAGACCGGATGGCCGACTTTCGCGTCTCAAGAGGCGCTCTGCCTTTCCACACGTTTTCTGTTTCACAGCGAAAGATGCATATGCTTTTGGGATTACCCCGCAGGGACGCCGAATAGAAGTTTTTGCATGAAGTGTGCGCGTGTGCTGCGTGGGTCGTGCTAGTGGGCTAGCTCAGAACGAACTGTCATGCCACAGTCGTGTAGTGGCTATGCGACGCGGCTGCTGATCCGAGGGTCGTGGGATCGAATCCCGGCCTCGGCGGTTGCATTTCGACGGAGGCGCAATGTTGAGGCCCGTTTGCTGTCCCAGGCAGCACGCCAACACAGGACTGATGTAGGCGTGAATTCGGCCAAAGTCGGCAGCGATATCGGGCCTAAGTCGGCAAATCGCGCTCGCGCTACTTTCACCCACATCTTCCCGATGACGGCCAGCCAGAATGGCTCCAGTGTGGCGAAGCCGCCATGGGTCGAACTTGGCCAGCCAGAGTGGGCGAAATTTGGCCAGCCAGAATGGGTCGGATTTGGCTAGGTAGCATTGGCCGATGTTGCGGGCATTCAAGCTTTTTTGGCGTGTTGTCGGCCACGCCGACATCGGGAAACCCCTTGCGCGACCGTTCACAGCCACTATGGTGTTTCTAGTGTTTACCCCACGTGTGTCGTGCCGTTTGGATTGCAAAAATCTTTATTTTTGTGTTTTCACATTTTCGAAGGGCTACGAAGGCATTTTCGAAGGACCAACAGTAGTTTGTGCAAATGTGCCTCTCATGCATACGCGAAAGCTTTATTAACACAGTAAAAAGTGGGGATAAGTGGATCCTCTGTACTTTCTATTACTGCGTTCTAAACAAAACAAATAACACAAGAGAGGTTTATAGGGAAAAGCACTATTTCATTTATTTTGTGAACTCTGCATTGATAATATGCTATTCTCGTGTTGCACCGTCCTAGTGGAAAAGCTTCGGCAAGGGCGGAACCTGCGGGAAAAGGCGTGAATAGTTAGCACAGCTGTGGAGCACATCAGCACTATACTACAATTGTATGCGATTTATGTGCGATTCATGAACAAACGCGGAAATTCAAGAAATGTCGGAAACATCTCATAATCGGGCACTACTTTCGAAAATAACAAAAGAAAGTTGTCCTTTTACTATAAAATGAATCTATGTTCAATATTCAACCCCCAGATCTTGGCTTTGTGTCACTTTAGATACCCAAGGGGAAAAGAATAAACACACGAGTAAAGGTTCTGTCGCAAAGCAATTTTAAAAGCGGCACATTAGTTGAAATAGGTGCATTTTGATTTATAATAAATTTCATATTTTTGGCATACATCGGAAAGGAAAACATGTAGACGTCAGCTAATAGGACACACACCAAGGATGGGGTCTTTAGGCAAAAATGTCCTTAAATGATAGGTGCAAGGCGCATTATGAGCAGATATTAGAGGAAGAACATATTGTTACAAGATGTAATGCAGGAGCAAACCTTGAGAGCGCCATCGAAGACGACGACGAGTTGTGGAGGCTAGCGCGAGCAGAGCCGTCTTGCTTTTCGCTAAAGCGCCCCGCCACGGTGGTCTAGTGGCTAAGGTACTCGGCTACAGATCCGAGGGTCGCGGGATCAAATCCCGGCCGCGGCGGCTGCATTTCGATGGAGGCGAAATGTTGAGGCCCGTGTGCTGTGCGATGTCAGTGCACGCTAAAGAACCCCAGGTGGTCGAAATTTCCGGAGCCCTCCACTACGGCGTCTCTCATAATCAGAACTGGTTTTGGGACGTTAAACCCCACAAATCAATCAATCAATCTTTTCGCTAAAGCGTATTGTAAATATACTGACTGCCTTCCCGTAACATTTTTGGTGGAAGGGCCGGGTACAGTATCAACGCACGACGGAGCTCCGCAGCGGTCGTCAAGTCACCACGCCAGGCATGTCAACCGACACGGATGACGCGTCAACGGCCGCGCCCGCCGCACCAAGAGCGCCCACCTCGCCAGTGGTCATCATGGCAGCTCCACCCCGTGATCCGAGCACCTTTGCCGGCGCCGATGGCGAGGACGTCGATGAGTGGATTCGGCGATACGAGCGCGTAAGCGAAAATTACTAGTGGGATCCAACGCTGATGCTGGCCAATGTCATATTTTACCTGACAGGAACTGCCAAGACCTGGTTTAATAATAACGAGGAAGAGATCACCAGCTGGAGTCTATGCAAAGACAAATTACGCGATTTGTTCGGCCAGTCAACCGGAAGCAAGCGCGCCGCCCAGAGGGAACTTGCTTCGCGGGTACAGACACCCACTGAGTCGTACCTGGCCTACATCCAAGACGTCTTATCCCTTTGCCGTAAAGTCGATGTCAGCATGACAGAAGCCGACAAGGTCGCGCACGTGCTGAAGGGCATCGCGGACGATGCATGTAACCTAATTGTATTCAAAGACTGTTCCACCGTTCAAGAGATCATTAACGAGTGCCGACAATTCGAAGAAGCAAAAAGCAGACGCATCGCCTTCCAGTTTGCCCGCCTCCCGAACACTGCTGCGACGTCAACATGCGAGGATCTTCGTCCAGACGCCCAGCCCCGGTCTGACAACATCACTAGAATCGTTCGACGCGAGATTGAAGCCGCATCACCGGCTTATGTGAAGGCACCCAGTGACCCTAAACCGACCATTTCCCTAATACAGGGTGCATCAAGAACTGGCCAACGTGGGCCTTCAGACCATTTGTTCCGTGCATCGCCCCGACGCATTCTCTCCGACCAACCCGAGCCCCCTGCAGCACTACCGCCCTGTGAGTACCCGGGATCCGAATGCATGGAGGACGCCCGACGACAAGCCCATTTGCTTCAGATGTGGACGAGTGGGGCACATCTCGCGTTACTGTCGCAGAACGTGGTTCCCACCATCTAAGGGAAGCTTCTTTCAGCCACGCTCACCGCCCCGTAGACCGACTCAAGTCCCACCGCCCCGTGATGACTCACCGAATTATGCCGCCAACAGTGCGACCCCTGCCCAATACAGCCGCTCGCCCTCACCGCGACGTAGAGTATCCAGGTCCCCGCCGCCTCGCCTTTCACCGTCCCCGTCCTACCCTCGCCGCTTTAATTCGGGAAACTAACGGGTGCAGCTCCTGGAGGTGACGCTGCTGGTACGACCTGCCCTCAAATTCCTCTGTTGACGCTCCCTACTAATCAGAACTTGATCGATGTCGAAGTGGATGGCTTACCTGTAATAGCTTTAATTGATACCGGCGCCCATATCTCTGTCATGAGCCATCACGTCCGTCAGCGCTTGAAAAAAGTCCTCACTCCAGCCCCTTCACATACTGTTCGTGTTGCTGATGGTGGTACTGCCGCCGTAGTTGGTCTTTGTACAGCACGTGTCAGTGTTGCCGGCCACCAAACATCGGTTCTGTTCACGGTACTGACCCACTGCACTCATGAACTTATTCTCGGTCTCGACTTCTTGTCCGCCCACTCTGGCCTCATTGATTGTTCAGCTGGCGCTCTGCAACTTGACCTACCATGTCCGACTGATCCGCCTAGTCCAATCTCGAATCGCCTGTGCTGTGCTGAACATGTCCGTCTGTCGCCTCAAACCATCACTTGCATTGCGTTAGCCCCCTCTGCACCCGTGCCCGACGGTGACTATGTGCTCGCACCCATTACAGACGTTCTCTTGACACACAGCATTGCCTTCCCGCACACTATTGTTAACTTTCACGAAAACCGTGCTTGCATCCCTGTGCTGAATTTTAGCTCGAGTCCACAAGTGCTTCCTCGTGGAATTTCCCTGGCCATGCTGACGCCCTCTGACGACTGCGTTATCTCCGCTTTGTCCGCCCACGATGACCGCTCCAACGCCATAGAAGTTACGTCTTCGTTGCCCCATTCGTCTGCTGACCTTAAGAAAATGATCGCACCCGACCATTTGCCAGACCAAGCTGACGCGCTCTTCAGCCTCCTTGCTTCATACAGCGATGTCTTCGATTTTTGTGACCGTCCACTAGGCCAAGCATCTGCCGTGAAGCATCGCATTAACACCGGTGATGCCCTACCGATCCACCGCCGTCCGTACCGCGTGTCTTCAACTGAGCGCCACGTCATCCAAAAGGAAGTAGACAAGATGCTTGCCAAAGATATAATCGAGCCGTCCTCTAGTACATGGGCATCCCCTGTGGTCCCTGTCAAGAAAAAGGACAACAGTTGGCGATTTTGCGTGGACTATCGGCAGCTCAACAAGGTCACTAAAAAAGACGTCTACCCACTACCACGCATAGACGACGCCCTAGATTGCCTTCACGGCGCCAAATATTTTTCATCAATTGACCTTCGATCAGGATACTGGCAGATCACCGTCGATGACATGGACCGTGAAAAGACCGCTTTTGTGACCCCAGACGGCCTTTACCAGTTTAAGGTCATGCCGTTCGGTTTATGCAACGCTCCAGCCACCTTTGAGCGCATGATGGACACCCTCTTACACGGATTTAAGTGGTCCATCTGCCTCTGTTATCTTGATGATGTCATTGTGTTTTCACCGACCTTTCATACGCACCTCGACCGCCTTTGCTCCATCCTTTCTGTTTTTCGCAACGCAGGTCTCCAGCTTAACTCGTCAAAATGTCACTTTGGGCGACAGCAACTTACCATGCTGGGGCACCTCGTCGATTCTTCTGGTATTCGCCCCGATCCTGACAAAGTTCGAGCAGTCCAACACTTCCCCGTACCCACCTGCGCTAAGGATGTTCGGAGCTTCCTTGGTCTGTGTTCCTACTTCAGACGTTTTGTGCACCATTTCGCAGACATCGCACGTCCCCTCACAGACCTACTGAAGAAAGGCACTTAGTTTTCCTGGGGCGCTCCGCAGGATACAGCGTTCTCTACCCTCATCCGGTTGTTAACCACACCACCTGTATTGGCCCACTTCGACCCTTCTGCCCCTACAGAAGTCCGAACCGATGCCAGTGGCAACGGAATCGGCGCAGTTTTGGTCCAGCATCAGACCGGGAATGCTCGTGTTATCGCCTATGCCAGCCGTCTTCTTTCCCCAGCCGAAAAGAACTACTCAATTACTGAAAGGGAGTGTCTTGCGCTCGTGTGGGCTGTCGGTAAATTCCGGCCCTACTTACACGGGCGGCACTTCACCGTCACCACCGATCATCACGCACTCTGCTGGCTTTCATCCTTGAAGGATCCAGCTGGACGCCTTGTCCGCTGGGCCTTACGGCTCCAGGAGTACAACTACACGGTCTCTTACAAGTCTGGCCGATTGCACCATGACGCTGACTGTTTATCCCGCTATCCAGTGGATCCTCCCCAGGCTTTGGATGAAGCGCCAGCGTGTGTACTTTCGCTCACCCCTCTAAGCAATATTCGTGATGAGCAGCGCCAAGATGCCGCCTTACGTGACCTTCTTCACAAATTGCAGTCCTCGACACCAGATCCGTCCACTCACCTCTTCGTGCTTGTGGACGGCACATTGTATCGTCAGAACCTCCGCACGAATGGACGCGAACTGCTGCTTGTCATCCCATCTCACCTCCGTTCGAGCGTGATCAGCCAGCTGCATGACGCCCCTATTGCAGGTCACCTTTTAGTCTCTCGGACATACGACCGTGTACGGCGTCGATTCTACTGACCCGGTCTCTACCGCTCTGTCCGCCGCTATGTCGCCACATGCGATTTGTGCCAACGCCGGAAAAAACCGCCCATGCGTCCCGCCGGGCTGCTTCAGCCGCTTGACGTTCCTTCCGAGGCCTTCTTTCGAGTTGGTCTTGACCTTCTTGGATCTTTCCCAACCTCTGCTTCGGGGAATCGATGGATAGCTGTCGCAACCGACCACTCAACCCGATGCGCGATCACACGGGCTCTCCCCACCAGCTGTGCTACAGACGTTGCCGATTTCCTCCTACATGACGTCGTCCTACACCATGGTGCCCCTCGTCAACTCCTCACGGATCGTGGCCGCTATTTTCTCTCCAGAGTTATTGATGATCTACTCCGCTCCTGCGAGACAAAACATAAATTTACGACTGCTTACAATCCACAAACTAACGGCCTGACTGAACGATTCAACCGAACCCTAACTGATATGCTGTCTATGTATGTTTCGGCTGACCATCAGGACTGGGACGTTGCCTTACCCTTTGTCACATTCGCGTACAATTCCTCCCGCCACGACACCGCCGGTTTTTCACCCTTTTATCTTCTCTTCGGGCGCCACCCAACCTTACCCTTCGATACCGTCTTTTCAGTCGCCGTCGATTCACCAACGGAATACGCTCGTGACGCTATCACCCGAGCTCGTCAAGCACGTCAGGCTGCTCGACAGCACCTTACAGCATCGCAAGACCACCAGAGGCAGCGTTATGACTCCCTTCATCGAGACGTCTCATTTACCCCGGGGGACCTTGTATTGTTGTGGACTCCAACTCGACGCGTTGGACTTTCCGAAAAACTGCTTTCCCGGTACGCAGGACCATACCCTGTGTTACGCCGGGTAACAAACATCACCTACGAGATAGGCCCCCTCGACACTTACTCTGGCCTTGCTCCACCGTCCACAGACATCGTCTATGTCTCCGGCCTCAAACTGTACCGCTCACTTGCACCTTAACAAGCACAGAGACGGTGCTTCAGCAGCCGGGAGTCGTGTTACAAGATGTAATGCAGGAGCAAGTCTTGAGAGCGCCATCGAAGAAGACGACGAGTTGTTGAGGCTAGCGCGAGCCGAGCCATCTTGTTTTACGCTAAAGCGTATTGTAAATATACTCATTGCTTTCACGTAACATTTTATAATGCATATATATATATCTATATATATATATATATAGGCACTGGATCTTGACTTGCAAAGAAGTGCCGGTGAGAGATTTCACTTGTGCATAGTTGAACCATAAGGACTCATAGCGTGCGCGTTAGCTAAATTAATCCGGAACTCGGCACGATGTACGATGAACCTCCCGAGCTTCGCCCATTCATCATCATTCACTCCGTGGATATGCTGTAACTTTTTTAGCTTGCGGCCGCTGCGCCCGTGTGCGATCCCTTCGTGAGCGTTTGCGTGCCGTGCGGCCGCTTCTCTTTGTGTTGTGAGAGCCTGGCGAAATACTTGCTGGATATAAGGACGGATATAACCCAGAACCATTGAACATTTCGTCACTACAATTCTACTTGTAGTGATTTCTTTTTCGGTCAGAGCAAAGTGTCCAGTTTATAGGGCATTTAGCACACTTGTAGCGCTTCGAGTTGGCCTCTATAGCATGCTGGCGGGAAATATAATGTTTACCGCCTAATATATGCATAAGTAATGCAGACTAAGAACAACCGAACGCATGCTGCGCATTTTATAGCATTAATTTGTACGCAGACAATTCCGTTGCTATTTATGTATTAGGCTATGACGTAAAGTTAGATGCCGGGACAAAAATGTTGGAACAGTGGTCTCAGGATAAAAACTCGAATTCAATGAATTTTAGTTCAGGGTTACATATGAATGGTGGCATGGAGTCACCAATAGCGTTTGTGGCGCTAACGTACTTTATTTTTATATTTATTTTCTTTACTTTCTACATGACGCAGCATTTATGGCCCTCTGTATTGCATCCCAAGAACAAGATTATATTGGCGCCAGCGATGACCGCGGTGAGTGCATAGAAACCAATCATATGAGATACTTTGTCTTCCCATCCAGGAAATTTCTTCCTTTTTGAATTTTGACTTTTCTCCTATTTTCATGTAAGATGGGTGTTTTAGCTCCGAGCAACAGAATCGTGGCTTGAAGAGCAGTTGAAAGAGGGCGTTTGTGCAGGGCCCATCCTTTACGAACAGCAGAAAACAGTCGCAACAGAAGTATTGGCAATCGCAGAACCAGCGTGCGCTATGTTGTTGAGGATGATGAACTTTCGTATATGCCGCACACCTATACCGGGGGATGGCGCATGGCCTAAAGATCTTAGTTTTTGCGCTTGATATTTTGCGTATACCATATCATGATGAAACAAAAATAATTGTTCGAGAAAAATAAATAATTACATAGACTGACTGTTCAGTTGTTCTGTACGCTCAAATTAGATAAAACTTTCCTTTTGCAAGCATAATCCACGTCGTAAATTAACGCTGTATTATTGAAATAATTACAAGCAGGTTTGTTTCGGTGTTTGAATGAACGTGTGCACTGCACCAAATATGTCCCTGTGGTTCGAGGTCGATACCGTGGCAACAAAAGTAAAAATAATTGTCGATCACAAGTTTAGCCCATCTTCCGAGGTACTAGAATCAAACCCGCATTTCAGATAATTATTGAACTTTGGTCCCAGCGACAAGACATGTGGTACTGTTTACAATAACAAAAGTATACATGAAGGAAAACAAGGGTCAATGCGTCGGTTGCCGCAGCTGTAGCTAAACTGGCCATATGGATGCATAGTGACTTTGCTCTGATTCCTGGCTATCAAAGCTTGCTTTTTCGAGTCGTTTAGTTATAAGGAATGTTCCTCTTCTCACTCAACAAACAAAAATGCCCCATCCCGTAGGAAATGACCCAATAAACATGGCAACAGGCACGCGGGAGTGTCACGGACTTGCTTTGAGATCGTTTTGATACAGCGAAATTAATAAGACGAACAGTGTCACAGAACATGTTCAAGAAACGGTGAAAGAAGTGAGACAACAACGGAGGTTTTGTCTCGCTCGTTTGATCTCTGCCACGGAAACTACAAAGCGCGAAAGAAGAAAATCCCGCCATATCCACGAAGTGAATGATGATGAGCGGGGCGATGCTCCAATGCTGCTCGGTTAAGGCCTGAAACACTCCCCATACATCATATAAAGACTCGACACGTTGTTATATGGGTGACTGTATATGCACTTATATACACAATGTTTATTTTCTACATATTGATGCAATTATGTACACTTATATACACACAAGATGTACTGATTTACATCTTGTGGCAGCGACTGAAAACTGTCGTTGGAGCACAGCGGTTGCGTTGGCACGGGATTAGTCGTTGCGGATGGAGGCGACGGTGGTGAGGTTTCATATCACAAGCGGTCGCATACCTTACAGCTGTGGCCGAAGGAGCGATCTAGGAAGTCGCGCTTGTAGCGCGCATCAATGCCGCCATCCTCACGTAGAGACCGCTTTCGGCGCTTGACCTCTGCTTCCCGCGCCCGCGCTGATTCGTGGTTCTCTTGCCGCCGCTTGCATGCCGCCTCTGCTTCGCGGGCTCTCACTTCAAGATCCGCTTGTCGATGAGCCCACTTCGCTATGGCTGCACGAGCCCTCGCCGCTGCTGCTGCCTCCGGATGGATGCTGGTGCTGTTTTATGATTGCTGCCGACACTGGAGTCTTTCTTCGGCCTCGCGAGCTCTCACCGTGGCCCTCTGGCGGTCGCCTCCCTGGCTAGCGCGCGCGCCATGGTATGCAGCAGAGCAGCGGAAACGGAGAAGTACAGGTGGGTGCCGCGCCGATGCTCAAGGCAGTGCCGCACACACCTATGAACTATTACACAGCTACGCCTTTAGCGTTCACCTCGAGAACTAGTGTACACGGCGCGACGAGGGACTTGCCCTGAGCCGGAGGGGCTTCGCCCATAAAAAGAAAACTTGCCGCCGATATTTTGCTGCTCTGAATTCATTTTGCTTCTCCCGGAGCTTGCCGAGCCTCGCAGGCTGCATAATGCTCCCTTCTTCTGCGTCCTTAAAACGTGAAACGTTAGCTGTTCACGGAAAAGAAAGAAAGCAAGAAACAAAGATGCTCTCCCGTGATTTCGTCTCATCGCTCATACTTGCTATATCGGCTTCCCGGTGCGCGCCGAGTCTTGTCTGCTAGCCAGGCCCTCTGGTTGAGGCGATCAATTCGCCGAAGTAAATGCATCCGTGGACTTCGGAATACAATTTGTTAGCAGTGAAGCATTGGTAATATAAGCGGAACCTAATGCAACAGTCGTAAATTGGAAAAGTTCTATATTGTGAAGTACGTTGTAGTGACATAATTTTACGCTGAATATGTGTGAAGTCGGCGCGGGATTTTTCAAAAAGTTGTTCTTCCGAGTCCCTTAATATTGTGTTATTCGTAACGAGATATTATAACGCGCGAACACAACCAAGCGCAGAATAACGCCTCACTTAGAGGGATCAGATATGAAGAAAATCGCCAACATATCGCCCAATGTACGGTTAAATTGTTTCGTTAGGCCATTCAATTGGGGATGGCATGCAGTCATGGTGTGGTGAACGAGGTGGCATGCCTTCAAAAGGCAGTCCACACATGTTGGAAAAAAATACGCGGCCTCAATCGCTCAGCAGCTCGCGGGGTGCACGGTGACATACGACGATGCGACGTAAAATGAAAGAACCGAGCTGACTTGCCGATTGGAGCGCAATGATGAAGAATCCCTATAGTCTATAAGGTTAGCGATGACAACATTGGTCCAATGGTTTCCTGTAGCAGAGAGAGAAAGAAGGCCATCCAGATCAATGCCAACTCTGTCAATGCTTGAAAAGGTGTAGGCGGGGGCGCAGAAAAGGGGATTCTGCGACATGGTAAAGCGAGGCAAGAACGAACATAGCGGGCAAAGCAGTACATGCCATGGCCTTAATAGCGTTGACGAAGGCGGGTGCAAGCAAGCTTTCAGTACTTCACCATGAGCCCACTGTGAGTCGCCGTGAGAGGAGGTGCACATATGAGGCGAGATGCCAGAACATGACCAATAGCCCCTGGCGGCCCCCTGAGAGCGTGTTTGGGCTGTAGAGAAAACTATCCGTGAGGCCGGAATGATGCAGGTGACCATGTATTACCCTAGGGAGGGTTTGTGTTGAAGACCTGCTGAACGAGTCCGCAAGGTAAGCAAGCCAGGGGCCCTTCCATTGCTCCAGAACATGTAGTCGATTGGTAGCGAAGACGCATCGTAGGTGGGTAAAATGTGGTACATGACACTAGATGGTAGCGGTGACCTAGACAGCGACGGCATGAGAACGCTTGCCTCCAAATCGATAGATGATGTGGATGTCGTACTGCTGGAGGCGTAACACCCAGCTCGCGAGATGGCCAGACGGGTGTGCCAGAAGAAAAGCCAACACAAAGCATGGTAGTCCATAACCACGTGGAGTGGGCGGTCGAATCTTTCCTCTGAGTTATAATGTAGATGTACACACATCGCTGTAATAAAATAGTTCGCTTTGCGTTTGGTGAGCGCAGGGCTGGAGTAGGAAACGGCGTACTCGATAAATTCAGGCAAATGGTGAGCAAGCACTGCTCCAAGATGACCAGCATCATGGCGAACTTAGTCGCGGCGCCGGTGTCGAAATCTGACAGCCTCATAGGTGACGCAAGAGGTCAGCTCAGTGTGTCCAGTGCTTCGTTGCGCGCCGATAACCATGCCCAAGTTTCGTGACTGTCGCGGGGGAGGCCCGTCAAAGATCCTATAAGAGACAATGTTGTGGACGAACGACGAAAATAACAGCAAGGAAACTGCGAAATTCCTTGATCGCCTGTGGTTTAGGCAACTAGCAGCAGCACAAAGTATCATCGAGGAGACAGTATAATCCTCGATAAGAAACTTTCGAGCACCACATCAAGTTCCTCCTCAAAACTGCTTCTTAAGCAGGTACAGTGACACTAGCACTATCTCCAGCATATACAGGAAACTATGTCGTTAAATATGAGTGAACTGGAGAATAGCAGGAGTCACATTCATCATGAATGGTGCCCTTACTCGTGCGTCATGGACTGGTATTCTGCAGGTCTGCTGGAAAAAGAGACTTCTCAGGGACAAATTACGCACTGAATAATCAAAAATCTCCTGAAAAATATCCCATGCAATTTTGGAAACGGGCAATAGAATCCATGTCGTCCTTTTGTTTTGAGACCACTGGAGGCACTGGCTACATCGGTCGATTTTCTTAGTTGTCCTTTAAGCAATACACGGACAGTTGTTTATTTGTTCCGTTCAGGGTAAACAAATAAAGGATAGCAAATTCTTGTGCGATAATTAAATCACTCTTTGCTATTTCCGCCTAATGCGATTTAGTCAGTTCTAGTGACATTCTTTAACGATAGGACAGCGTTTTCCAGCGTTTTCCGAACCCGACATCCGAACTGCTTGGTGCTCCCAGTGCAGTAATACTAGGCTTACGTGTTAACAAGAGGCCACCGACTGATCCGTTCCGTGTTGTGACTTGACATATGCATGGCCAGTTTAAATGTAACCGTGGAAATTCTTGTAAAGTGGAACGCAATATAACAGCTTTCAGGCATGTGCAATCCAAAAACACATTCAAAGAGCCGCAGAAGAGTACGGCATAAAACATTTATTATGTCCGCCAGGCTCTTTTCGGTATCAGTCGCTGTGTTCAACAGATAAGGCAACTCCTCTAACTAACCCATTTGTCAATCTTAATTTGCAATCCATGTACAAGAGGCCCGAGTTCCCGTTCATGTTACTGATTAAAAACGTTTTATACATTGTCATATTGGGCATTGTTGCTTGTCTACTTGTGCAATAGAATAATGATGAGCGGAAGCTCTAGAACGCTACTGCTTTGTACAGACAACCCGTTTACACAATGTACGCAAATGTTGCGTAAATATAAGCACGTTACGCTTGATGAATGCGTGAGCATGGATTATCTGTAACGTTATATATGCTCCAGTAAGCTTGACTAACATTCATTCCAATGAAACAGCGCCAGTTCAATGTTCTTCCTTGCGAAGCTTCAGAAGGCGTATGTGATGCTCAACTTGTTTATCTTAAATTTAAAAAAAAAGCCTGTAGGCCCGAAAGTTCTGTGAAGCTGTCAGCACAGTTTTATGTCTTGGTTCTCCGAACAAGCGTACTGGCAAAAGAATGGATTCTCTTTCTCATACTACGACGGACGATTTATTTCTTTTTTTGCAGATACTGAGAAAACTTGGAGCGAGGCACAGCCACGTATTACTAGGGTAAGGAACTACTTTATATCTCAATTACACAGAAATATTTCTCTACGAATTCATCCATAAGCTCCTCTCAAAAACCCTTATGCCTGCCTATAGTCACTTTACAATTTGCTACAAAAGGCCGGTTCTTTGCAAATTCAACCTCGAAAAACTATCCTTGTTCTTACGTGCAAGTATGTAAAATTTCAGCCACCTGGCTTCATTAACGAGCACTGATATCGCGCAGTAGACTGGCATCTAGCGCTTCGCCTGCGTACAAATGTGACCACTTAGGCCGGGATCCGATCCTGAAAACTTCGCTTCAGTGGCTGCTTTCTATGGAAATACAGTATTTTACTTTTTGTCAATCACGAATCCGTGAATGTTTTATTTTCAACCCCGTGTTTTCTATACAGGGTGAACAGTACCGAGCTTACCAAAGATCCTTACAAGATTATGTGTATCCGTATCCGTATCCGGTCAAGAAATAGGTATAGGTAAGTTTCTGATTCATTTTTCAGTAAGCCCATGCATGATACCATAGTTCCTGTAGAGAGCGTCATATCAAAAATGGTCACCGTGCGGTGCAGGCGGCCGGCAAACGAAACTATGCTGCAACCATGTCGGGCAGACTGAGGTCCTCTCTCATGGCTATGGTGATTTAGCTACGAACGTTGGAACGGTGGACATTTTCACAATTCCACCCTCAAGACAAAGCCTTTACTTCGTTAAAATGACACTGACACCTTCTTGATAATTACATTTAATTTATTGCGTTGAGCAGGTATATCACTTACCTATAAATAGAGCCTCGTTAACCGAACATCACGGGTACAGAAAAGGCATCAGCAAGCACAACCCCACATGAACCCGCGCGCGAGACACTTGCCGAGAGTTCAAATGGGCATAACTAGACTTTCTGTTACAACCCCCTTCCGCACCTACTTCGGCTGCTCAAAGCAAGCAATGGCGAACACAGTCGTCGCGAATATACGCAGTGTAAATCGTTCCTCAGGGATTCTCTGCGCGTACTTGTAACAACGTTCCACTTGTCTAAAGTAGCAAGTGTGTTCTGAGAAGGAAGAGCAGAAAAAGCTTGACACCAGGGAAAGGGGGTAGGTAACCGTAATCCACTAAACAGAAGACAGGAAGGGCGTTCTCGGCAGTGGAGATGAGGTAAAATAAGCATCAGTGGGGACGTCCGAACTCTGATCTTGCCATGCTGCAACGGTTGTCATATCCTGCCGGATATTCGGCGAGCCGTACGATCTACTTTCTCCCATCATCTCACTACACTGCTAATATTGATCGCGTGCTGAAGTATCACATACCAGCACTAAATTACCAGTCTTCCGGACGAGTTGGCAATTCGGCTTCAACACTTGGTAGACCTGTCAAAAGGCAGTGTAACGATCCAAGCCTAACCAGAGAATTCCTCACATAACGTCGACAGCATTACACTTGCGTTCACTGTATTAGTTTTTCGCAGTTCGTAGAATAAACGAGCGGGAAATGAAGGGTAACAGAGCAGCAGGAAGCAGGTAAATATGAGGTTTATCTTGAGCAATGCCAAATCTCAGTGCAGGTTTTCATCTAAGGCATCTAAACATGCGATGAGGAAGGTACTAAAAAGCAATATTGTGAGCTCAACATACGACTGGCTCTTCTTCATCTCGGGACATCATCGTCACTTGTACATTTTCCCCATCAACATCGATCATCATCAGCTGCTTGGCTCGCTCTCCATCTTGGTCGCCATAGATCGAGGCTCGATTAGAATAAAAGTAGTTGCTCACAAGTGGTGGAAGGTGCTTTCCGTTCCCGAAGACCTCTCGCACGTTCTCACTGGAGCTCCGCTCGGGCCGCCGTCTACCACCTACAGCCATGCAAGGTTCAGAGAACCACGGCGATTCCCATCCCAGCGCCTCACCGCAGCCTGCGCAGCCCTTACTCGCCATCAACACCCGCCTGCGCGACCCGCCAATCTTCGCTAGTCTGCGAGGCGATGACGTCGAGGACTGGCTTCAAAACTACGACCTTGTCAGCGACTATAACAGGTGGGATAATTCGCACAAGTTAAGCAACGTCCCCTTTTACTTGTCCGACGTCGCCAAGACTTGGTATTGGAACCACGAACCTGACATTTCTGACTGGGCCACGTTCACGCCACAGCTGCGCCAAATTTTCGGTGCTCCCTCCGTTCGTGCTGAGGTAGCGAAGAAAAAGCTCAGTGAGCGTACTCAGGCCCACGGTGAATTGTACACCTCGTACATCGAGGATGTGCTTGCACTGTGCAAACGTGTGGACGCCTCCATGTCCCAAGCAGACCGCATACGCCACATTATGAAAGGCATAAACACCATCGCCTTTAAGGCTCTCGCCTCACAAAACCCGGCAAGCATTCAGGAGGTTATAACCACTTGCCAGCGTCTCCAAGAACTTCAGTCGCTCAGGTTATACACCGATACACCTCACCTTCGTCTCCCTTCGGTCATGGACTTGCGCACCCTGATCCGCGAAATCGCTCGTGAAGAACTTCACGGCCAGTCCTCGTCATGTGCTCCAGCGTGTAGTGTTCCTTCCGGGTCCACCACGTTAAGAGACGTCATCAAGGAAGAAATAGCGTCAGCATCGCGTCTTACGTGCTCTGACAATTCCTGCGTTCATCAGACGCCGACCTATGCCAACGTCGCGGCGCTCTCTCCGGCGAACCCTGCCTCTTTTCCAATGCCAGAAGAACGTGCCCCTGTGGCTTCCTTGTCACCGCCGGTACGTCCACAGCCTTATTGCAACGCTTCACGTCCTGCTCGACCGACTTGTTTCTACTGCGGATATCGAGGGCACATCTCCCGCTTTTGCCGCCGACGTCAATACGACGAGCAACGAGGGTACGTTCAGGACGAACGCACAGGCGCTCGCCCAGCAAGGAGCTACCAGCGGACCTACTACCGCTCTTCCTTTGACCGCTCACCATCACCGCCCTACCCTACTGATATGTCCGCCAATCCTCGAAACTCTCGTCGTAGGTCGCCGTCTCCGCGCCGTCGTTCAGTGTCGCCTCTCAGGCCTGCTTCCAACGTCACCAACGCCCACTCGGAAAACCCCCGATGCAGTTTTAGGAGGGGAAACTGCATCCACCGGACAGCCAAAAATTCCT
>CM023488.1:77202318-77369924 GCA_013339685.2 Hyalomma asiaticum | reverse complement strand
CCGCGGCCATTGACAGCACAGCTACAGACCTCGCTAAAGCTTCACCTCGTGGAGCACCGGTTCATCTAACGCTGGACACGCCGCCACTTAGGAAACCGGGCACATCGTCGACAACCGTACACGTGCTCTCAGATTCACCCAAGCCGCACTCGTAGTGTGAATACCAGTCCCCTGCCATATGTGAAGACAGTTATCCTGCTATGGTGGAGGTTAGGTAACCGTATGCCAGCAATGCGTTTGGTATACTGGACCTGCCAATGCAGCCCATGTCTCGTGACATATTGAGTGCTGACTTGAGCTCTTCTGACCTCTACAGCCCTGCAGTGTATGACCTTTCGATTGGTCTACACCAGGCCGCACAGACAAAGTTTGCCATTGACGTGGTTGCCGCAACCGTCTTTCGTCAACGTAACATTTCGCGGCGAGCCGCCACTTAGCGTCCACGTTCTTTTGCAGTGCCTTCATCATTGCGATGGCACAAATGTCGGCGGCATTTCCGACCGCCCGTACTAGCCAGCGATATCTCCACTCCACTGCACCCATGGGCGTGCGCAGATGCAACGGGGCCGCTTCCTGCAACGACCACTGTGGCATAGGCAACACTGCCCGCCAGAAACATCCTTGGCTGCTCGGCAACACAAGCCGCGACGACGAAGAGGACCTCCGCCGCATACCCAAGGCAAACCTCCCGAAACAAATTCATAACCACCTGCTACGCCGCAGTCTGGTCGAGTGCACGGGCATAGCAGAGCTCGGGTGCGGGAGTTCGCTCAATTGTCGCCGACGGAAAAGTTTATACAGAGCTCCACATATCTCGAGTTAGACACGGACAACTCGATGACCACCGAAAGGGCCGGCTTTGACATAAAGCAACAATGTTTTGGCGTCGGTTATTGGTTACTTTTATGTGAAGTATCTCTTGGTGTTATTCGCTCTTGAATGTACGCACAACAGGAACAACACCGGGATAATAATTTATGCAATTTTTCAATGTTCTAAATTTATGAATTAGATATGATTCGCGCTGCTCACTTTCTCTTGGGGAGCAGATGTTTCCTTGAAGCAATGTGTTACCCTGAATGAATCAAAACTGTGACCGTCCAATCCAATATGCCTGGAGAGAGGGAGGTTTGGTTGTATCTTCACATGTGAACGGTGGTTGTTGAACCTGATTCGGAAAGGTGTAGCGGTTTGTCCGATGTATTGTTTACAGGAGAGCGCACAGTCCATCAGGTAGAGTACATCCGGTGAGTCGCAATTAAGGTAGCCGCGGATTGAATGTGTAAAATTGCAAAATGCGCAATGGCTATCGTGCTAGTTTGCATGTGTTTGCACACCATGCATCTGCTATTTGCGGAGGGCCGACTTGTGTTGTTCTGTTTGTTTTTTGAGTGTATAACATAGCCCCTGAAGATTTTTGGGCGTCTATACGCCACTCTAGGGGGAGCGGTGAAGAGCTTCTTAGGACGGTCGCTTTGATCAAGGATATTAAATGGTTGGTAATTTTGTTAGTATTTGGCCCATGACTGTGAATTTCAGAATTACGTTGCGCTGTTCTTGTTGGCTTTCTTCTGAATGAGTAGGAGTTGGTGGCGGTTCAGGTAAGCTGCCTTTGTATTGCGTCGTCAGTGGTGGGGGGCAGGTATTGCTGTCTGACGAGGACGCTACGTAGGCGTTCTGTGTTATCTTTAAACACATTTGTTTCAGAGCACGTTCTCCTTCATCGTTGCGCTTTGTAGTGTGGTATGCCGGTTTTGCAGTGCTGTGGATTGCAGCTTTTAAAGTCGAGGCATTGTTGCGTGTCTATGGGCTCCCGTACACCTTGCTATCCGCTTACCCTTCTCCACCCTAACGATCCCATCGAGGAACCTAATTTCAGTTCTCGCGTAGATATGCTGAATCTGTATGAGTGATGGATATGCCTTTAGGTGCCTGGTTAAATGAGTCAATAAAAATTATTTATTCTTCAGTGTTTGTCCAGATGAGAAAGATGCCATCGTGGTACCGCTTATGAAAAGCCGGGCACATGGGATATGTTATAGAAAATTTCATTTCATTTCGTGCATAAATATATTTGCATAAGTTGGTGCGGTCCATGTACGCATGGCGGTGCCGTTTATTTGGAGGAAATATTGGTTTTCAAATTTGAAGCTGTTTAACTCGAGAAAAAATCTAGCAAACATTTCAATGACGACTAGGGTCGAAGAAGCAGCTGAATAATTTTTAGTGTAGGATCTCCTAAGCTCTCGAATACCATCACCGTGTGGTACGTTTGTGTGTAGAGACATGACATCTAGTGTGACAAGGAACGCGCCATCAATTAAATGAAGCTTTTCCATTTCTCACAGGAAGTCAGTTGTGAGAAGTAGATAGAATGCATGTGTAGGCCGTATGTCCTTCATCAAGAAATCACTCTAAAGATATATTGTTTCACTAAATGCTCCGGTTCCTCACATGATAGATCTGCCAGGGTGGCCTTTCTTGTGGATCTTGGGTAACATGTGGAACCACCCAGGTGTGGCATGTACGAGAATAAGCCATTTACAGAGTTTGGTACAATTGCATTCGGTTTTGCTTGGTCCTGGAGGGCCGTAGTGATTAATTCTTTGTATTCCTTTGTGGGATCGTAATCAAGGGTCTTATGAAATTTCCTGTCCAGCAACTGCCCCACGCAATTGATCTAATCTTCTTTCTTAAGGATGAATATGCCATATCCTTTCTCGGCTGGCTGTGCAACAACGTGCTCACGACTGGTTAGGTTTAAAAGTGCTTCCTTCTCTTTCTTGGGCAAGTTATGGGCACTGCGTTTTAGTCTTATAAGCCTGCGTAATGTAACTTAGCACCGTTTCAATATACTTGTCTAGGTCTTTATCGCTATTGGCTTCTGGTGTCTTCTAAACGACGGTGGTGTGATAAAACTCGTTATTTGATTTCTACGGTTGCTGGGAAAACGTCTCCGTATGACGTAGGTTTCTAGCAAGATTCGCCAGATCGTTCAATAGAGTAAATTCTAGGTATTTTCCGCTGTCCAGGAAGAACTTGAGGCCGCAAGACAGCATAGAGCACTCATCTGTCGTAAGGCGTAAGCTCGATGTTGGACATGTTGACGATAGCTTCCCTTTGATTGGTTCCATTCTTAACATTTTCATATAAGCGAAGGTTTGCTAAAATTCGTTCTCGATTAGGGTGAAACTGAGGGGGCGAATTCTCTGTGTCCCTTTTTAAATAATTTCGTTTGAATATGATGCGATAGCAGGTTAGTTTTTCAGATATTGCATTGCTCATGTCATCCGTGCGACGTTTTTCTAAAGTAGCGATTTCGCTGGCCTGTGACGCAGAAAGGACAAACCACATCCTTTGCCCAACGTTCCTCAACCGTCGTCTACAGAAGCGTTTTTTCGTAGTGTTCACTTATGAACTTGGTCAAGTGTAATGAGCCCGAATTGCGAATGCTTTTCCATGTTTTTATTTCTGTTGTTGAAAGATCATGCACGGCCGTGGTCGGCGATAAACGCAGACCTGTCGGCACGGCACTAGATTCTAGATACTTTTTTGAGCGTATTAGCATGAAGGTTATGTTGTACATGTTTACCTATAATTTTTGAACACAATGCAAATGCGAGACTCGATACGGAACAATGCATAGCATATTAATCCCTGCATCAGTTTGCTCCTTTCCCTGCGTAGCTCCTCCTTTTATTGGTGTCGTCTTGGTGACTCAGGCAAGCCATCAAAAATGTCTTGATACAGCTTCGTGAGATTCGGCCACGACTGCGAGGGCGTCTCATCTTCCAACAGGTGCCTCCGGTGGACTGCTTTGGCTGTCCCATAGCATTCGGCCTCGTGCCTATCGTGAACCGCCTTTGAAGTCTGCAGATGGTAGTTCCAGTGTCCGAGATTGGCTTTATCGAACCGGTAGCTGCTCTTGAGCAGGTCTGTTGGTCAGGCATCTAATCTATGGGAAGGTGGCTCCTGCGAGTCACATTGGATTTTGGGATATTGTCGGAGCAGCCCCTGATGGTTGGCCCATCACGGTTATTAACTAGCTTCGGTATATTGCTCGCAGCATACGGAGGCTGTACGTATTGATGCGCCGTGGTAGCCGGAGTATATCCTACACAGTAGTGTTTTCTACACCGCAGCGATGACGATGACGGATCAAGCCTCTCAGACGCGTTCCTATAACGAAATTACTGCGGTTGACTACGCGTTGCTAAAAGAACCGCCGATTCTTCGCGTTCTGCAGACTTGTTCATATGTGGGAAGTTCTATGCAATTGGCCAACATGGTTTGTACTGGCAGGTGGTCGCTTACAACGGCCGTGTTGGCCTGGGCTTTCCAGAACATTATCTGCGTCCACATGAAGCTGATGATTTGACACATGGGGTCTTACGTCCCAAAGGCAGCTGTGATTTTGAAAGAGGGCGTAGTTATCTCCGAAAATTTCGACCACATGGGTTTCTTCACCGTGCAGTGATATCGCACTGTACATGGGCCTCATTGTTTCTCCTTTATCGAAAAACAGCCACCGCAGGTGGGTTTCGATCCCACGACCTTCGCATCAGTAGCCGAGTGCCAGAACCACCAGGCCAGCATGGCAATGCCACGTCAAGTTTGACGTCATGTTGTTCATACAAGGTACGTGGTATAACGTGAAGTTCTTCGGCAAGTGCAACACATTTGGTCCGCGGTGCGTTGTAAGGGCCGCGGTTTGGTAGATACCGTATTTTCTCGCATATAACCCGCCCTCGCATATAACCCGAACCCCTAACTTTGAACTCCCCGAAAAAAGAAAAAAAATCCTCGCGTATAACCCGCATGCTTAGCTTAAAAAACTGTTTTGGGAAGTCACAACTGCACAGTCACAATCTCGTTTACAAAATAACTTTATTTCGAAGCGATCGCCGCAACGTTGACGGCGCCGATTCCCGTTCCTTCAATCATCGCTCGACTCGCCGCTGTCGCTGCTGCCATCCGAGGCTTCGTCGCCGCTCTCGAAGACGCAATCGTGTTCGGTGCTATCCAAGCAGTTGCTCATGGCATCGAAATTGCCGCCGCATCGAAAAACCGTGCCTGGCCATGAATCGCTGGAGCCATCCACGGCTGGCACGAAACTCGCGCGAGATGTTCATCTCGCGGGCCAACCTCAGCGCTTCCATTTGCGCCACCTCCGTTGACACAGCGTGGCCGCGACTCCTCCGCTCCTCAATAAATTTGACAAGCTGCGTCTCAAGAAGGGGGTACACACCAGTCTTCGCGCCGCGAAATGCTCGCTTCCCCTAGTGTGCACTTTCGAGAGAGGCCTTCTTTTTCGCCAGTCGCGAATGCAGGACTCGTCGACGTCGTGCCTCCTCGCAGCAGCTCTGTTGCCAATTTCTTCCGCAGCACCTATAATCTCGAGTTTTCCTTTCGCGGTGAAAGATTGCCGCCGAGACCCACTCATGGTGCCTTACCAGATAAGGCTGACCAACGGTGCAAACTGGCCACACCTGACTCGGAGACAGACGCTGTCAAATCGCTGTTGTGACGCTCTTGACCAAATCAAACAAAGGACGCAAAAAGTGAATAAACACGCTACGGAGGGGATCTGTCTATGACCTGTGCTGGCTTTTGTTGGCTTTGCGCCAGACGATGCCGATGGGGATGCGGACTGCACGGTAGGCCAAGCATTGCCGTGAAGCCGAGCTCTGCTTCCGGATTATTCGCAGATAACCCGCACCCCCACTTTTCAGGCGATTTTTTTCAATTTTTGGTGCGGGTTATATGCGAGAAAATACAGTAATACCTGCCAGTTCGGCAAATGACTCTGCTGGCAGCCACCGTGGATGTTGCCCGGACCGTTTAAGAACTGTCTGCTTCACAAGATCCATGCGCGAATCAACGTCGCGGCACGAGAGCGGATAAGTCCATTCTGGTGGCGTTGTTGCAGCATCGCTTACGCTGTAGAATTCGCACAGACCTGAGGCGGAGTATCCCGACGGAATGTTCGTGTGCCGGTTGTGTGCCAGCAGGACATCCCACGACGATATCTTTCTGTGAGCCGCCGCGCGGAGCTGTTCCCTCGATGTGCTGCCTCTCATGAGCTCCTTCCTCGGTGGTGGGTCAGTTGGACTTGCTGGCGAGGGATTCGTCGAGGCGAATCCGTCCGAGAGTGGCCGGTAATCGGGCACACCCCTCCATGGCGCCATCCTTGATATTGGCTAGGGCCATCACCCATTTCTGAAAGTCGGTCCAGGCACCACAACAACCGATCGCGTTTATACTCCCAACTCAAGCGTGGGCGTCATCCCTGAATTCGGCGAAATCAGGTAACTTCCTAAATGGTTGCCGAAGGTGGAGCGGCGGGCGAGAAAGTGGCATTCCGGCCCTTCAAACAGTGGAGTTTTGATTGATTTGTGGGTTTTAACGTCCCAAAACGAACTTTGATTATAAGAGACACCGTAGTAGAGTGCTCCGGAAATTTTGACAACCTGGGGTTCTTTAACGTTCACTGATATCGCACAGCACATGGGCCTCAACATTTCACCTCCATCGAAATGCAGCCGCCGCAGCAGGGATTCGATCCCGTGACCCTCGGATTAGCAGCCGAGTACCATAGCCACTAGACTACCATGGCGGGGCAACAGTGGAGTTTTGCGTGAGTGCTGCTCAAGGCACACATAGCTGCGCGGTGTCGGGCGAGCCGCTGGAAGAGCAGGTAGCAACGCTTGAGGAGTACACAGGGCGAATATCACAATGGCAATGACACAGCTCCAATCCACAATTGCAATGTCAATCAATAAGTATGCTGCGCGAGCGTCCCTCGGGTCAGGTGGAAATAGTCATCGGCCCGGGGACCATACCGCAGCACGTGTGGATAACGCTACCAGGTAGCATGTTCCCGCGCGCAGTCTTGGTGAGGAAAGGTGTCGCTGCGGTGGCGAAGAGCCCCGGAGCCGCCGAGGAGGCGTGGACGCAATCACCGCGCGGTGTCCGAGGCACATGCCGCGGCGGAAAGTCGCCGGGTTCCAATGCTAACATCACGTTGGCGGTATTCCTAAGTTAGTGCTAACCACAGGGACGAGATCGTTATGGTTGCCACTGACTTAGACACAGACACCCTTGTGAATTGCCATTGGTCGACTGCGCCATCGCAATGAAGGAGACACAGAGAGCGCGCCTTTACTGAAGGCTGGCTGTTCTATTTGTGCCTATCTATTTATATTCCCCAGTCACCTATCATATTCTTATTTTCTATTTCCATATACAAAAATTGGAATATCGCTCCTTATATGAAGAAATCTTCCAAAAGCCAAGGCGGAATCCATATTCAAATGTTTTGCATAACTGGTATAAAAATAACAAAAGACGTTTCGGCACCTATGCGGGTGGCATCGCCAGTACACAAATGGTATCTGATGAAAGAATACATCCAACTTATGTCTTGCCGTAAACATCCGGCAAGGAACCACGATTACTATTGCATGCAGATTGATTGCAACGGATAAACCATGATTCTATAAATTTCCTTGGGCCCCATCGTTGTTCCTGTGTCAGCGCCGTTATATTATCGAAATAGAACACGTGTCCTTTCCGTCAGGCAGCGGTCGACTAATGCTGTCTCAGCACTTGTTGAATGTGTAGCTTTGGTGACGTCCATGGCGTGTTCCTTGAGGCGAGTAGGATGTCGTCGCCCCGTCTCACCGATGTAGCTGGCATCACAGTCCAGACAGTTGAACTTGTAAAGACCTCCGCTTTGTTCGTCCGGGAAGTGCGATCCTTTGGTTTCAGGAACACATTTGCCAGTGTGCGCATTGGTTTATACATCGTTCTAACTCCCAAAGGTCGCAAGGCCCTACGCTCTGCTTCTGACACGCCTCGTACATAAGGAATCCTCTCAGAAGAATTTACCTTATCAGCCGTTCTCTCGCGAGGTCTTTGCATGCGACGCCGCGTATCGTCGACAAACCGCTGAGGGTAGCTTCGTTTATTCAAGACAATGGCAACATTAGTTTTTTCATGTTTTCTCAGGGTCAGCGTCCACGACAGTGCTTCGCAGCATGACAGAAGTTTCCGGGAGCAGCATATTTGTGTTCCGCAGGGTGGCGCGAGTCAAAACTAAGCACATTACACTGTCGCAAGATTTGCGGTATACGGATGTCTCCAATGAACCGCCCTCCTTCCGACGCGCCGGCACATCTAGAAAGGCTAATGTGTCGCCATTCTCTATTTCACAATTAAATACAATGACAGGATGAACGCTATTGAGTACCGCATGCATAGCATGCAAATTGTGCTTTTCTACAATGAAGAAACATCTACATAACGACAGTACTTGAGTACATTTTCACGGAGAATGGCAAGGTCAACGAACATGTAGTTTCCACGTGTTTCATTAAAAGGTCTCCCATGGTTACCGATGCGGGGCTGCCCATCGGGACACCTTCTATTCGGTGGTAGATAGTAACACAAGACACACAATCGGGAGTGTAACAAGTGCCGACCAGGAGAGAGAAGTTCCATGCGTAACTGCAGACGGGGTTAGGAAAGCAATTCAAGGCATGTCCCGCGGGAAAGCAGCTGGATAAGACGGAATAACAGCCGACTTAATCAAAGATGGAGGAGACTTCCTAACTAGAAAGCTCGCGACACTGCAGACAGAATGCCTCAAAGCCTCAAATATAGCAGTAAGTTGGAAAAATGCCAGCATTCTATTATTACGCAAGAAGGGAGACGTAAAATGCCTGAAAAACTACAGGCCGATAAGTCTACCCTCAGCCCTATACAAAAATTCACAAAGGTTATCTCAAATAGAGTAAGAGCAACACTTGAATTTAATCAACCAAGAAAGCAAGCAGGATTCACACAAGGATACTCTACACTAGACCATCTTCATGCGATCAATCAGGTAATCTAGATATCCGCTGAGTGCAAGAGACCCCTCTATATGGCTTTCATAGACAACGAAAATGCCTTTGACTCGGTAGAGATAACAGCAGTTGCGGAGGCATTGCGTCGTCAAGGAACATGTGATTGCTACGTAAATATAATAGCTAACATGTATAAAGGCTCTACAGCCATCCTACTCCTGCGTAAGAAAAGCAGGAAAATTCCTATATAGAAAGCTGTCAGACAAGGAGATACAATCTCCCCAATGCTATTTACTGCATGCTTGGAAGAAATCTTCAAAAGACTAGACTGGGACGAAACGGGGCTCAGGATGAACGGCGGATTTTTGAGTTACTTACGCTTTGCCGACGACATAGTACTCCTCAGCAATAATGGCGGCGAACTACAGAAGATGATTGTACACTTAAGCGGGGAAAACGCTAACGTAGGATTAAAGATGAACATGCAGGAAACAAAAGTAATGATAGGTGGCACGACGAAAAAATGTGCCTTCATAATTGAAAACCAGGCATTGGAAGTCGTACAAGAATACACTTATCTAGGACAGCTACTGAGCAGCGAACCTAAAGTGTAAAAGAGACACACCGTAGAATAAGCATGGGATTACGCGTATACGGGAGACACTCCAGCTCATGCACGGAAATTTACCATTATCGCCGAAGAGAAAATTGTATAATTACTTTATTTTGCCAGTACTGACATATGGGGCGGAGACTTAGAGAATTACAAAGAAGCTAGAAAGAAAGTTAAGAACCGCACAGCGGGCGATGGAAGGAAATATGATAGGCGTTACTCTAAGAGATAGGAAGAGAGCCGAGTGGGTTAGGGAAGAGACAGGGGTAGCTGACATAATAGTCGAAATAAAGAAAAAAAATGGACATGGGCAGGCCACGTGATGAGAAGGCTGGACAACAGATCGACAGGTAGAATGATAGAATGGATACCAGGAGAAGGTAAGCGCAGCCGTGGACGACAGAGTAAGATGGAGTGACGAAAATAAGAAATTCGCAGGCATCAAATGAAATCAGATTGCACAGGGCAGGAAAAGATGGAGATCATCGGGAGAGGGCTTCGACCTGCAGTGGACCTAAGATGGGCTGATGATGATGATGATGATGGTGATGATGATGATTATGATGAGCTCCACCAAAAGTGAAATATGTTTGCTTCAACCAGAACCTCAGTAAGATCATAACGTCATCTATAGTAAGCGAAGTTCGACTTGCCAAAGTAAAATCACCCTGTACGCGTTTCTCGATTACGTCTGTAGCCAGTTTAATTGGAACATTTGTGAATAAAGACGTGACATCAAAAATGCCATACCATCTGCATCACCAAGCTGCTGCTGACTATTGCGGTAGCAAATTCGTTGGAATCCTTAACTGTGAACGTGTTTCGTTCCGCAAGTGGATTTAAAATTTGAACTAAAAGTTTTGACAAGTTGTATGTAGGAGATACAACAAAAGTTACAATAGGCCTCAGTGGCAGCCATCTTTGTGAACTTCTGGCACTCCATACGCTCTCGGCGCTGCCCCGTCAGACAACAAAAGATGGTGGTATAACGACTGGTCAACCACTCATTTCGTGTTAGCTTGCACAAATAGTCTACCAACTGTTTTTCAGTATTTAAACCAGGATCACATTGCACCTTTTGAAAGCGCAAAAGATCGTTCAAAACTGGTAGCATTTCTTTCTTTCATAGTCCTTTCCCTCCATGACAACAATGTCTTTACCCTTAGCGGCTTCCAGGACCCACGACAGATATGTCTGACCTCGGATTCTCTAGCGCAGCACGTTCGGTAATAGTGAGATTCGACTGAGGCGTTGGAATTAGTCAATGAGTTCATCATGCGGCTACGAGCGAGGCCTACAGCCGCAGTATCTTTCATGTGACTAAAGCATTCCTCCGTTTCTACAACAACGTCACGTTTTGGAATCCCCTGCGGTGCTATAGCAAAGTTCATCTCCTTTGAAAGAACACTCACTTCGTCTCGTGACAGCTGTTTTCGAGACAGGTTCTGTACGCTTGCCGCCTCAGTGTGTCCTTGCGGAAGACTGGGCAGCATAACAGACAGTTTCTTGTCTTGGGCGCGCGTACATTTCTCTCATTCTAAAGTTTCCGCCCTTGCTCTTGCTTCGAGAACCTCACTAAAATTGGCAGCCCGAATCGGAAAAGTGAAGAGGCCAATGAGGCGGTGTACTTCTGAGGCTACATCTACGGAGCCGATGACTTTTCGTAGCTCTCGGACAGCTTGCGTGGAGTCTGCATAAGTTTACCCTATAGAGGGCAAAAGCAAAGATGCTCAGGCATAACGGCGCTTAGGTGTCTCGTCCAGGGGCAAACGCCGTGAAAACGAACGGTTGCACTTCGACTACAACATAGGAGCTTGTGTGTTGCTCGTCAGGTAGCATAGGGCATGCCAGGCTATTGGCACAACGCGTCCGCTGATGGCCGCATGTGCATACACTTGTAGAGGGTCTCCGCGAGCTCTGACAATTGGTTCCGCCGCCACATGGCGTTCTGAATGCCGCCGGCAATTCAGCGGTCGGTAATCACTGGCCCGTGCCCTGAGCTGTAAGAGACCGCTGAAGCTCTCTTGACAAACCAATGGATCCCATGTGTAGATAAGGTATTCAAGGCACCGTTTTGTGCGCTTTGTAGTGTGAATGTTTTGTCAATATAGTTAGGAGTAGAATATTTAGTAGTTCGAGTGCTTTTATTCTTCAGCATCATAATCCGAATACAAATGAAAAGCCACTTACCGCAATCTCTGAATCGCACGCATGGCTGGTAGAATCGGCGTCGATAGTAACCATCTTTGCAATGACAGACTTTTTGTCCAATAGCGGAGCATTTTTTCTGCTCTGCCTGCGGACACACCCTCGGATATGGTTCACCTTTATGAGTGCAGAAATGAAGCTTATCGTGTTCTTCAGCGCAAACTGGAAAAGAGAAGCGGGGAACATAGATAAGGCGTCCCAGGAATTTACGCACCAAGTTCTAAAGCGGAGCCGTATACCTCTAGTTGGTTCAAAATTTTATGTAATATTTTGTAAACAATCGAAAGAAAATGGCACATCTTTCCTTGCAATGAGGCACACAGCATACAGATCAGTATTCGTTTCAATGAAGAAAACTACAAAAGAAACAAATGTTGAGGCCCGTGTGCTGTGCGATGTCAGTGCACGTTAAAGAACCCCAGGTGGTCGAAATTTCCGAAGCCCACCACTACGGCGTCCCTCATAATCAGAGCTGGTTTTTGGACGTTAAACCCTAAATAAACAACACAACAAGCATCAATAACACAGGATGGCTAACAAAGCGCCGGTGAACAATGGCAACACCCTCCAACGCCTTCCCGGTAAATGCTAAGTTTCAGCTGCTTTGGAAAGTGCAGTTTGACGTCGTCTGAAGCCATCGCGTGAAGAGCAGACCGCGCGATCAATGGTAACGGCTCCTGCGAAAAATGCTCAGCACGTTCAGCCTCCTCGCGTGTGTTGTCCGGTTTGATAAGCAACTATCCAACAGGATAGCAATCATTGAGTGGCGTCACCATGCTTTCATATAAATTGAGGACCCGTCTAGCAACTCCTTCAGTTCATTGTAAGACTGCCACGCGTGCAGTGAGACCACGAAACGATTATGATTACGATTACTATTAAGCAATAATAAAACATACCCTCTACATCCCCCAGTTAGCATGTGTAGTGTTTGGACAGGATCGGTGGGATTCACGTCAAATTTTTTTTAAAAACTATCTCTGTAGTGTAGCGGAATAATCACAAATAAATCTTCTTTGCAGTGTTGTTTACTTGCTGCCTGAAATTTTTTTCATCGCAAAATATCAATATTTCTTTGTGCTTAGTCAATTTTTGAATACTGCTGTCGCCACTTACATGTCAGTTAGAAAGTTGTAGGCCGCCCCTTACAGCCCCGAATCAAGTATTTGTTTCATGTTGAAATTGTTCACGTCGATGTGCTTCCGCGAAGAAAACGGAAGCTCTCGAAATACGCGAAATACGAAATAAGCGCGCAATCTGGCGTTCCTCCTCGAGCGCTCCCAAGGGAAACTTGCAGGTGTACTTGAAGGCGTGATACAAGGTGGCACGCGCTGACGCTTGTCTCACTGCCAGTTTAGACGTGAAACGTATCCAACCATCCTACACAGCAAGGCCTGTACTCTGCGGCGATAAGTGGGTGTGTCCCTGTTTCTGCAAAATATCTATCGGAAGCGTTTGAGCAGCTGCGCGTGAGGGCGCATTTATTTCGTGGACTTCTGTTTCTTTCTCGAAAAAGAAAATGTGAGCTATTCCGTAATTAAACAAGTGCTTGATACAGGGGTTATTTGAGGCACCTTGCAATTTAACCAAGTAAAGCAAATGATAACAATGAACAAAACAGCAAATATCTCATATTTAGTGATAAAAAATTACTAGCACCTACACAGGAATACAGCGAGCACATACCACATAACTGGGACGTTTTGCTACCCTGCTCAGATATTTTAAAAACCTGGTGTGCGATAGGTGGGACACACTGGACATATCTTCCTTACCAGTGATACTATTCGAAGGTAGTGCAATGAAAGAAAGTTGCGATGTCCATCAAAAAATAACACCTCCTATAAATAATATTACGCGGAAGATTTTGTATCTTAGATTGCAGCTAGACACAACTAATCGGCTCTAGTATTCATCGATTGTTGTCTGAAATGAAGAAATAAATGTGGTTGATCCCTCTGCCATAGCAATCTGTATAATACGAAGTGAAACCTGTCTTCGCGAAGTTGTGGAATGCATAAGCGGCAATCTGGCGAATCGAGGGCCGGGAGATGTGCTGTGAGCATGTGCACACGTTAAATATAGACATCAGAGGTACATCGACACGGCACAGGGTTTCTCGACAGTTGTACACGAGAGCAAGTTTTCTAGCGACTCACATTGCTCTGGAAACACTGAATTCTACTCGCCAGAGTCCTGAACAAGATTCTCATAAACGAGGATCGTCCGCAAACAGTGAGACCTTGCAAGCGAAACCGAACGTGCTGTTAGCGGATCGTTGTGTGAACGCACAGTTCGCGTGTGAAAGGCCAATCATTTGCTTGTCTACGGCCCTCTTTCCGATCCTGGAGCAGTGCGCGTCGCCATTAAACACACCTGGCCACACAAGACAGATTTTGTAGCGGCCGCGTTTGTACTTCGCCCCTAGTACGCGCCGTCACGACGCCGCCACTGCCCTAAATTCCTCGGCGCTCGAGGCGCTAACACTACCGAAGCACTGACTGCCGGCGCGAATGAGACCGACAGTCTGGTTCGCTCTGTCTATCGTTCTTAGTTGGCGCTACCACCGCAGCAAACCTAATAGAACCAAAAGTGCAGTATAAGGGAGGTGATATTAATTTAAGAGTAGCTTTGTTTATTAAACACCATAATTCTCTGTACTAAACATATATTCTTTAACTGGACGAGAAATTAATGTAACTGTTAAAGCGCTATTTCACTAAGCGAATATATAAGACCCAGCTATTCCTTGTGTGAGCGATGTTGCGGTGGTGCATCGGTAGAGCTTCGAGCTCCTTTCTTCAAATCCATGTTGTAGGTGGGTTCGAGTCCGCCTGGGTGGAAATTGTTCCTGTGTCACCTGGTTCCGTTCAAAATATTTGCATATTAAAGCAACTATTTTTGCCGCTCGTAATGAAACGAACTGTTCAAAGGAAGCCTTTATTTCCTAGCCTGTTTAGAAACAGTAGTAGGCCTCGTCACCACCTCGTCAACTCTAGTTCCAGGAAAGTGGTCTTCAAAAATCCCAGAGAAGTGGTCTTCATGGTGCAGCCTATGGAGCAGAGAAAGAGACCAGTGCAGTGCAGTGCAAGCAAATTCTTAGTGGTGCTGAGATTTGAACCAAGGTGCCACCTCCTTAAGCGTAGCAACCCTTATACAGCACACCAAAGGTCAAAAGACGGGGACACATTTTAACCATATAAATTTATTGGTCTTTGTACCGCCTTGCTACAATGACTTTTCATGAGCTTCAACGAACGAGCACCAGAGAATAAAGAAATAAAAAAGGGGAGGCAGTAACGAAATGAAAAAGGAAAGAAAGAAGGAAAGTACCAAAGCAGGAAAACAGACGGACATTGAGAAGAAAGGAAACAAACGAAGAAGGAAACAGAACAATAATGAAATGGAGCAAAAACGACAGAAAGAGAAAAATTGTGCACTTTGCACTATTGGTGCAGATCTCGAAGCAACAGCGGAGCTACCGTTCGGACTAGGTTCTTCTCATAGTTGTAGCTTAACCTAGAAAGGGCATTCGTTTTGCGGGAACCCTTGACGTGCCTTGCTGCTCCGTTATTTTACGTACTTTCGATCACCTTGCTAGGTGTGGCGTGATTTTATGGGATTTCAATCACGTGTATGGTGTAACGTCCTCTTATGCGGTTTCGATCGCGTTGCTAGCTGTTGAGTGAATTGGCATGTTTTAGAATACGTGATTAGCTGTTACACGTCCTTGTAAGACAGTATCTCAGCAAGGCGAGGTAAGCTGCACCTGCGCCTTGTCTTTCTCATTCTCTGTGTTTCTTTCTCTATGAAAACGCCGCCGTGACTGCAAGCGGCGCGTCGAGCCTTGTGCGCCTCATACGGTGCACTACTCACGCGATCGGGCCAGATTTCTGCGAGACGCCTCCCGTCGCTTTACCGCACTTAAACCGTTCCGCTGTTATAAGTCAAACATAGAGAAGTCAATCTTCACTTCCGCCCATTTACTTGGCGGGCAAGGGATAATTGGTCCCTCCAAGAGGTGTCTAGGAAGACTAGGTGAACAAGTATACAAGCGAATTGTGGCAGCAAATGTTTTTTAGTAGCAGTAGTAGTAGTAGTAGTAGTAGCAGTAGTGCTTTATTTTTCTTCGCAAAAATACACTTAAACAATTATGTGGACAAATAGCCAAGGAAAGCTAGTTTCCGGTCCAGTGTTAAAAATCAAACGGACAGGTCAGATACAGAGTATAAAAAAACGGTACTCAATACTATTTTATAATTAAAACAAACCATATAATCCTCATAAACAAACTTTTTCATAAAGCACGTAATATATCAATGCAGGTTCGTTAGATATCCTGGCTCACAATAAAAAAGTGCTTACTAGAGTGCTTAAAGTTGCGTGCGGTTTTAACCTCTAGGGGTAAGGTGTTCCAGATTTTTGTCCCATTGAATTCAATTACTCTTTCGCCGTATACATAGGTAACACATAGGTAAATTCAGATTGCCTTTTAGAGCGTGTCTCGTACTCCTGGTTGGAAAAGAAAATACATCTCGAGAAATAGGAAGTTCGTACACACAATGTTAACTGAAATTGATATTTTGTGATTGCTAGAGCCTTTACCGATAACACATGCTGAGTTTGGAAAATGTCACAGGTTATTGTACTGATACTGCTGCTCTTTGGTTTACTAATTATTTTCAGTGCCCTTTTCTGTAATGTTTGTAAAGGTTGTATGTATGTCTTGTAAGTGACGCCCCATGAATCTAAACAATAGCCAATATGGTTATGACAAAAATGTGGCTATGACAAAACTTGCACTCCACTGCACTAGTCTACTCCCTAGGCTGCACCATGAAGACCACTTCTCTGGGATTTTCGAATACCACTTTTCTGGAACTAGAGTTGACGTGGTGGTGACGAGGCCTACTACTGTTTCTAAACAGGCTAGGAAATACAAGCTTCCCTTGAACAGCTCGTTTCATTACGAGCCACAAAAATACGGTTTCTTTAATATGCAAATATTGTGAACGGAACCAGGTGCCTCAGTGAGAGACAAGAGCCGGAATCGTAAGCAATTTTCACGTTCCCAATGCATACTGCATGTTTGCAGGTTAGCCCACTTACCAAAGTGATGCAGCATATTTTGATCGTCAGCGAAAAAGGGAGCACATCGTCAGTAAGTGAACAAAATCTATGAATCGGGAAGAGGCTTGCCGAATCTAGAGAGGTTTTCATATTTTTTATTTGCGGTACAGGAGAGCACATTCCATAAGGAAATAGATGACAGCGCATTTCGCTTCGCATATGCGGTTTGGGTCCAGCTGTGCTGGCGACACCAGCCCGACGAGGCCTGTCTTTTCTAATCTTTTTTCTAATGCGAGATATACAGACTACCACTCACGATACTCCTCAGCTTCAGCCGTCTGGACAGGCGATACCACACTAGGCGGCACCACTATTTCATTGAAGTCAATGACGCTATACCGACACTATAACAATACACATTGTGCCTACTGCATTTGTGTTCGAATTTTTTCAACCCTCTACTTTGGCGTCTCTCATAATAATGTCATGGTTTTAGTACGTAAAATTGCAAAAGTCACTTATGGAAGTACATTTCCGAAAGCCCAAAATGAGGGAACGTTTCCTACAATCTCGGTTTTAGACTTGTGTTATGGCCGATAACTATAGAAAAAGAATCTGCTATATTTTAGTGAAGTTACAAATAACACGTGATTCGTTAAATTCGTACAAGTCGTGGTGAGGCTGTGTGTGTCTACTGTGCCCAGCTGTCTCTCGTTATGGCTCTGTAACGAGATATGAATGTCATACTCACATTCCACAGAAAGCGATTCGCCACAGAGAAGTGCCACTAATAGCGCATACGATGCTGCTGCCATTTTTCTATTTACGTCACCTTATCTGAAAATAGCAATGAATAAATCGAGATTTAGTGCTCAAATTTCTGAAAGGAAGTTGCAGCGCTCTCAACTTTTGCTAACATATTTTGGGGAAACTATCTTATACAATTTATACAGACATCACACTACAACCAGGGTTTTTTCTTACGCTGTCCTAGTTTTGTTGCCGAGCATTCAATTCAGTCTTTCACCATTCGTAATGCAGACGTAGCAACGGTATGTGATCTATATGACTGCATTCGGCTATCAGACGTCGGCTATAATTAAAATGCAATAATCAGACGCTAACCTCGCATCCCTGGTATCACACATCCATCTTAACTCGCTGTATGTTCAAAGAGTACAACGGAGTAGGTAAAATGGTAAAGAACTGAGCATGTCTTCAGTAAGATTGCACGCATGGCTGAGACCCGGGAGGCGGCGCCTCAGCAGCCAGATTTCGCGAGCCAACTTCCTCTGATACCTTCTGCACCACGCCTTCAGGGAGGATTGTTCCCACGTGGTAGCCGAATGTCGTGAGTTTGCTGTGCGGGAATATTTAGCAACGCCTCTCGCTGCAAGAATCTACCTCTAGCTGCCCCGCCAAGGCGGGTCTCGGCTATTGCACTCGGCCGCTGATACAAAGGTCGCGGATTGAATCCCGGCTGCGGCGCCTGTATTTTCATGGGGGCTAAATGTTGAGGCCCGTGTACGTGTCATATCAGCGCGTGTTAAAGAACGCCAGATGGGCGAAATTTCCGCAGACTCCACTATTGCCTCTGTCATAACCATATAGTGTGGTTTTCGCATGTAAAAACCCCACAAATCAGCCAATCAATCTACCTCCTGCTAATCACGTGGCAGGATCAATTTTCCAGGCTTCTCTGAAATTTATGACTGGGTTTCAGAATTGTAACGAGCAGTTGTTTCTCAACTCATTTGAATTCTGCATTATTTGGCCTTCCGTTAAAAAGCTGCGATGCCCTGACCATTCAGAATACTACAAAGAAGTGACCGATTCGGGGCCTTGTCAGTTGCCCTAAATATGATCGCGCCCACCTATCTCAGCACGAAGATAGTACCGAAATTACCTTTACCAAATCACTTGATGAATCCATTATTTAGGCAAAAGTATCTGAGAGCAAGTTAAGACGCATAACAGTGCAGCTAACACGGGCACGCATTGATGACTGCCTGTCTCTAGGGCTCCAGGGGAAACTCCACAGTGTGCAGCAATCGCACGCAATAGAATGAAGTCAAATCGGCGTATAATCGACATAGAATACACTGCTTTGACAGTTTCGCGTAACATGACTTCGATAAGGTTCTTTTTTTTTGGTTCAGTCATCGTCTGTGTAGTTGTGTCGTTCATTTTTCTTCGGCTGCTTCATAAGCATTTTTGATCTATGAAGTTTGTGAATGCAGTTAAACGTACCCAACCGGTGTTTGTGCCTTCGGAAAGCAGGCAAGGCTATTCAATAAATAAAATATTAAACACAAGAGGAGCTTCATCGTGTTTTGCTTTTGGGTCTTAAAGTCCAGAAATCAACAAAATCACCATTATTTTAATAAAACTTCTGCTTGAGCTAATTGGTTCATATTAGTGCTTACGCTTACAGGGCGCTAAATCAACATACACAAGAGAGGGACACACAGGCACACAGAGCGCCACTACCAACTGATTTATTCAGGATGGAAGAAGGGCGACTATTTATACTAAAACACATGCGCAACACGGAGCAATCATGCAACAAAGCAAGTTTGTTTATCTTATTTCGCATGGACTTTCGCCTACACTACCGCATGCACTATCGTTTCGCATGCACTTGAAATAAAATAAACAAACTTGCTTTGTTGCATGATTGCGTTGTGTTGGGCATGTACTTTAGTATATATATAGAGAGAGGAATAAGGAAGGGAAGGCAGGGATGTTAACCAGTCATGAGTCCGGTTTGCTACCGTACAATGGAGGATGGGAAAAGGGGAATAAAAGTACTTTAGTACTTATACTTTAGTATAAATAGTCACCCTTCTTCCGTCCAGAATAAATCAGTGGGTGTTGGCGCTCTGTTTGTCCCTCTCTTCTGTATGTTGATTTAGCGCCCTGTAAGTATATGCGAAATCGCCATTGTAGCATGTCCACACATGCACCAGCCAGAGAATTACAAGTTTAGCCAACTGCCCTGCCTTCCACATTTAAGCAGCCAATGGATTATTTAAAGACATAAGATTCGCCGTTCAAACCTAACCAACGTAAACCGCGGACCACAGTGTATCGGTGTATCGGTCACGTGGATTGTCAAAGTGAAGGGTGCTCTTTCATGCCAAAGAAGCCAACCGAGTCATTTAATCCATCATACTTAAAGCCCATTGGGAGAGATCATGAAGGCACAAGTGTACATCATACTTCTCCCTTTCCTAATCTACAGTTCACAGAGAAACAGCTCGGTACTCTTAGCCAATGAGTTGAAAGTTTCCACGGTAGCACACACTTACGGGTGGTCGAACCTGTCACTAGGATCAGATCAAGATTAGCGAAGATTGGACAGGTACTCCTGCTAGTGGCATCATGTTAAATGACGAGCGACGAGCTTCGGTGAAGTCCTTGCGTCATCGTTTAACTTGTACCTTAAGTAACAGCACCACAATCTGTTTTGCGTGACCGAACATCAAAGTGTTATCGCACTTCACACTTCTCAAGTCCGAAAGCGATGTGTTGAACATTGCGTGCAATACGGGTAATAGCTCTCTTGTTTCTTGACAACATGAACAAGGTGTTTGTGTTGACATTAAAGTAGCATGGGACGACCAACAGTGATGTGAGATAACTTATAAGAGTCATATGATAGAAGAGCACCTCTTTATGAGTATACCTTTGATCTGTTATTGCTCTCGCCACGCAACCACTTGGGATCTGCCCTAGACAAGACACTAAGGAAGGATTCGGGACGTCCTTCGTGGAGTTGCCCTAGTGTTGTCCGAATAGCCGTTGTTGCTGAGTAAGGATTCTTCCTGGCATTTCTCCACTGGACGATGCCATGCCCTGGTACTGACCTGCAGCAGCAAAACGTGCCTGTGGTGCTGAGATGACCTCACAGCATTCACCAATGACCTGGCCCTGACCGGACGTTCGACCCGCCTTCTGCTCGGCCAGCGGCAGGCGAGTGGTTGGCGCTCATGCCATTAACTCAACCACGACTGAAGGACCGAGACGTACTGCATTAATATGTGATTGCTACCAAACTGAACTGTCTTTCGCAGTTGAAGCAGCCGAACGTACATTTTATGTGTTTGTGTAGTTCTATGTCTTACGACCGGTACATAAAACTGTTCCTGTTCGTGTCTCGGTATTTCCTGCGCGCATCGTGTACTCTGCGCCCACATTTGCCAACAACAGGTCTGGCCTGTAATACTCCAGCCCGTGTATTGCGGTTGCCGTATTCCTCGGGCTCCAGCAAACGTCGAGCTATAACAGGCCGTAAACAGGACTGGTCTGAAGAAGCGTAACTTGAGCGATTCATCCAACTTTGCCCAGGCATCTTTATCGTCCAAGTGGTGACACAACTATGGGACTGTGTGTGAATGCATCTTCATGTGAACTCCATCCCAATATAGACTGTTTAATTAACTACACGTCATTGCCCTCTCTACAGAGCTGCCTACTGCCTTTCCTAAGAACAATATGGTGCGCTGCCGGTCGCGCTTCGAATGAGTATTGTTCCTTTGGCACTCCTGTGTACTATACACGCTACACACCCTCACCGAAGCGCTTGTAGAAGGTTCCGCACCTAAATCAAGGTTTGCAAGGTATATAATGCGGATGTCTAATATTTGTGAGGCATACGTTCGTACATTGCTTCTTGGTAGAAGGTCAAGGAAGCAGCTGGTAAAGGCACATAGGCAGCTGCTTTTGGAGAAATCAGCGATGGATGGCGTTATGGCCTCGCACACGTCGCTGTGAAACAGCGTTTGTTATACGGCGCCAATTTTTTTAACAGCCGTAAATAAGAAGAATTTTTAATAGCACACGGTCTCACCTACATGTTAATCAGAGTTTTCCCCGATTGCTTGTATGCGATCGAAAGTGCGCAGGAACAGAATACATTTTGACGCGGTGTTGGCATAGCAAAGGAAGTATGGCTCTAGCCAATGCCTCCTTTACTAGATGCCTGCGACGTCGCCCCTTTTCCCACTAAGGCGGTATCTCGTAGTTCAGCACAGTCGGCGCGAGAGAGCGCTCGCTAGCGAGAATATTTCCGGTTTGACCGGAACTGACGCCAGTACGGCCTGTGGCACGCCGGCGGGCCAGCGCATCAGAGGCGCTGGCTGCACAAGCGGCGCCTCTAATACAAAGGTATTTTAGAGGCACTACAGTTTGAAGCGGCCACCGCGAGGTAGCGCTCGCAAGCGGGAGCAGGGGGAGAGTAAACAGGAGAGGGCTAGGGACCAGTTTTTCCGCTCACGTTGCAGGTATTGTTTAAAGGAGGCATTGCTCTAGCAGTATGCCTCTAGCCCTTGTGGTTCATGCTTCGGAGGGCAAGGCCCCGTCGTTGTGCGTTACTCGGTTTTCGGGAGCAAAATAAGCCCCGCTGAACTTTCTTCTCCAGACACTGCAGAGTTCATGTTCTTCACTCGAAATAACCATCATTTGGTACCTCCCAGCCTCTTCGAAATGCGAGGCCCAATAGACGATTTCGTAATTACCGCCATTAGAAAGTGACAGGCATGCGCTGTGTCTCCAGTGGACGAGGTAGTATAAACACCGCCTATTATCGCCAGAAAAAAGTAGGAACCTTTTCTTCAACGAGAATATGGCGATAGGCGAAGCTTAGCTTGCGCTGTTCTTTTTTTCATATGTCCAGAAACACTGGTCCTAGCATAAAAGAGCTGTGGCTGAGTGCACATTCGCTAAACCCTGTGACGAGAGTCACGGGCATGGGCCCTGGCGCACGCCCCGGACTCTCGTCACATGGTTTAGCCACTGTGTACGGATATGGTGGGTTCATATCCGCATAGGTGTTGAAATATTCACACCTGTTTCACTTGCAAAGCACGTACCGAAAAGCGTGCAGGCGCTGTATCTAGTGTTATATTGCACATAAAACCCAGCTATAAATCTTGTGTATGTATAACCTCCAGTGGATAAATCAGGTAGCGCCCCACAGTCGCTGCATGGCGGTCAGTGGTTTGAATCTGCAGCGTGTCCAGCTGCTCTTTTTTCTCAAGGCTTGGCTCGCTTTTGGCAAAGAAGAGAGAGATGTGAGTAAAGAAGTGAAAGAGATACAACTTGTCACAACTTGTGATGAAAAGGTAGATTTAACAAGCGCGCCGTAAGCCCCGAAGGCAACCTAGTTAGGTGGGCGTGAATTGAACTTCGGCCACACACGTGCCGAACGTGCCCGCTACCCACTTAGTACATATTGCAGGTAAACCTAGCGCATCAGACGTTATGGTAATGGTGAATCCCTAACGCCGTTGGTGGTCCCAGTGTGTCGCAGCCGCTAATGTACTAACGTAAACAAAAGTGCACATGCATTTCTACCTCTAGGTATGGTTGCCTCCGGATGTGTTCGATGCTGTATAAATACACTAACAGACATTTAAGATGTGCACATCAGTCCACCGTGCAACGCCTTTCTCTTCGACAAATAGGCGCCTATGCACTACTCGAAGTGACGAGCCATAGCCGACTATTTATTGACTGTTCGGGCTGGCCTTTGATTTTCATAGGCTGAAGTGTTGCATTCAAAAACCAGCTGCAAACACCCGCAAAGTCCAACTCGGGCACCGAGGCTACGAGTCACGTCAGGTCGTGGTATTGAATCGTGATGCGGTGTTTTCATAATAGTGTTTCAAGCGTCAGTCATTTATGTTCGTCCTACACTTACGTTACCCGATTTTGCGTGTTTACCAAGTGAATTAGACGACCGTAACAGCAGTTAGGCGCATGTAAGCCGGTAAATTAAACAATATGTAAGTAGACGGACACATAGAATACATAGGAAGATCATGAAGAGCAAGCAAGACCGATAGATAGATAGATAGATAGATAGATAGATAGATAGATAGATAGATAGATAGATAGATAGATAGATAGATAGATAGATAGATAGATAGATAGATAGATGGAAGAAATTGGCAAAGCTCCCTCAAAATACTTCGCTTTTAAATAGGTGGTTACAAACCCCAAGTCTCCCTTTCGCAGTATACTGCTTTGTATTGCACAGAGGGAATGTTGTCAGGCGTATTTTTCAAATAGAATGCTAGAATAACATAAAAATTGCCATACTTTTACTTCCAGCCATGAAGGAATTCCCCATGATGAATCGGTACTTGTAAAACGCAAGATTTTGCGTTAGCAGAAGCCACCTTCTCGCTTGATAAGCCTTGTTCTAGACAAGGGTTTCACGACTTGCAGGACAGTGTTATCAGTTACATAATTCGTCTCAGTTCACTTGAACATGCATGAGTTTTAATCCATGTAAAATTTCGGTATTATCTTGTTACTCGTGTTAGTGATGAAGCACAACCTTTACAGGTATCTAAAGTAGCCTTGCGCATTTAGCGTGATAGGCTTAAAAGCTCAAAATCAAAAGTGACTCAGCTGCAACAACAAATTATCCAGCGCTTAAAATTATAAGCAATATCGCTGGCAATCCTTACGTTAGAAACGTAAATACAATAGTAAAAAACGAAAGGGCAAATGAATACTTACCAAAGAACAAAAGCTGCCCTTCATGGTCTGGTTCTGTTTATACAACTATTTAAGAGAGATATTTCAAGAGTTCTTTATAAAAGTAGGTAGGTAGAGACGAACTCGTCCACCCTCATCGCACGACAAGCCGCGGCAAATATGTACTTACGATAGTTATGCTGCACGTTTTATACACATTGTCATACCTCATTGACCCTGCTTCATCACCCTAGAGGGTACTGCCCCTCTTTCAATGACGCCAAAGTCAAGCTAGTCGCCCTCTTTCTCTATTCTCGTGTCATCAATATTCGGTCCTTATCACGTCGTCGGCAACAAAAGCACTATAGCCTCTGTGACACGCCTTTTTGGGTCTGTAATAAATGAGAATGGGCCTAAATATCTGCACTGTTCATCCAAAGATTTAGGTTACTGTACTTGTACCTTCGAGATAATAACGTTGGTGTTTGTATTTGCGACATTATAGTAGCCGGCTTTTATTTTCTACGCTCGCTTACCCTACCATCGTCGTGACGCGTACACACATCCAGGGGCAGTTTTAGTTTACCAGTAAACTGAGCCTTATATGAACAAAAGTTTATTGGACGTCTACGGGAAGGTAATGTGTCTACTGCCTCTGAAGTTATACGGACAAGAAAACTAGTGCAGTGTTTACACGTTCTTGCAACACTGAGATAAGGAGTCTTTTTTCTTGCTCTCCTCAGCGTATTACGCCCTTCTACATGTCATATAGGTTGCAGTGATGTGATTATGAATGTGTCTAGCTCTGCTATTTGTGATCAGATGCTATGATTCGTTCTATTAACCTAAATCATTATCCGTGCATGTTTATGTACCCTCCAAAGAGGCCACCGCTAGGAAAAGGGGGCATGTGGTCAGCCATATCTATTTGTAAAGAAAGTAGGTTTTCAATCAGATTGTAAATATTTCTTGGAATTGCCAATAAAATTGATCTATAGTAAACCTTAGATGCAAGCCACGAGCTGTCCAGTAGCATCACTCTAGGTTCTCCAAAAACTGCATTTGTGGTGTCAGTAAACCAAAATCTTGTGCAAATTGTTTTATGGTTGTTTGTTATTTTGAGTATTAGCGAGGGGAAAACTTGCGACTTGGTTTTCGTCTAACAGTGCCCAAAGTTCGTACTTTACGCATGCCGTGTGTTTCTAGTGATCATCTTCAGCCTTTGTACGCCCATTACAAGGCAAAGGCATGTACCGTATATCTCCCACTCTCTCGGTTAAATGCTAACTGCGACAACTTTATCCGTGCAGACTAATTGGTGGCACCTGCCCACCAGACTTTTTTCCGACCCCTGCCACGCTGGCCTTCTCTAGGGATCCATTCTGTTACCCATAGTGACCAACGGTTCCGTTACTTTCTAGCTGTATGCATGCACTGCCCAAACATTCTTCTCCATTTTTACGGGGTTGCCCTTAATACGCGTTAGTCCTCGGAACACTTCGCTGTCTTTTTCTGCCATTTTCCTTAACTTTACAGCTGTCATTTTCCGTTCTACTGCTGGCTGCATCAACCTCACTTCAAGTTGAATACTCTTACTCAGCCTGGAAATTTATGCGCTGTTGTTAAGCGCCGGTAATATGCAGTTGCTATGCACTTTCCCCTAGCGGGACATTGTTAAGCTCCCATTCTTATCATAGAATATCTGACGAATGCGCTCCCCCCCTCCCCCCCACTTTCTTATCATTCTAATTGTTACAGCCTCGTGGTGCGGATGAACGATGACTACTTCTGAGCAGGTACATTCGCTTCCCAAATGCAGTGTCTTGCCACCTATATACTACGGTTGGTTTCGCCCAAGGCTATGTAAGATTACGTTACTCTTTCGCACATTCATTCTTTTGTCCATTGTCCTATTTGCCTTTCCAGTTCAGCTACTATACTCCACAATTTTTCCCCCAAGTTACTTAGCGTGATATTTAAGGACGCTCTTCATGATGTTTGGTGAGTTCGGACGAGAAAGGATTCAAGCGAACATGTGAGAGGAAAACAAAACTAAACAAACTATGTTTCACACTAGAGAGAAGAGTTCAGAGAAGGATCGGAAGAAAAAAACTATAAATACAGTGCTATTCGGCAACCTTAATGCGACATACTCTGGAGGCCGCCCTGAACAAAACAATGTCCAACATCCGGCTACACTAGCATACAACATTCTCCAAGCAAAGAGTTCTCGTATAATAGAAAAGACGGCAGATATCACGTGCAGTGGGAATCGAGGAAATGCGAAGCACGCATCAGGAACGTAAAATGGATCTGCGTATTGTTGTCTCGCTATACCAGCTTTGGTACATATGAAGTTAACGAAACGGCTGCAAGAGCACAAAGACTGTGACATATAAACCATGCCGTTAATGACATGCACATCATGATTTTCATGTTACGACCTGTCATTCACGTTCGTCATGCAGTCATGTTGTGCCATACCAATTTTATTATACATCCCATTAACTAAACAGCCAGGAGAGCACCAAGACCGTCGCACGTAAATCATGCCGTTCAATACATGCATGTCATGATTTTCATGTTATGACCTGTTATTTATGTTCTTCATGCAGTCATGTTGTGGCATACTAATTTTCGTATACATTCCATTAACAAAGTGGCCAGGAGAGCACGAAGCCATAGGCGGCTAGGTAGATAGATAGATAGATAGATAGATAGATAGATAGATAGATAGATAGATAGATAGATAGATAGATAGATAGATAGATAGATAGATAGATACGTTCAATGTCACCGAAGTTCGCTAAGAAGTGGTTCGCATTTAAAAACGAAACAATGCCTCACAGTTGTGGTTCAAAATTCTCGCGGCATGATGCGCTGTTCGGAGCAGGCGAGGGCAGTGGTGGCACAGTTGGTCATCGAGCAGTGCAGCGGCTGTCGGCACAAGGATGTGCTACCGTGTGCGGCGCCGCTGAGCAACACGTCACAGCCAGCAAATGGCCGCTACTCTCGGGGTCCAGGGCCAGTCTCAAACCACGTATACAGCACTGGTTAGGTCTCGTTGCCGAACCTGCCATGGCAAAATGCACACTGGTAGGACCCGCTTCGCAGGCCTCGTTTTAGAACCTGGAACAGGCCACCGGAGCAGGAACTAGCAGGCGACTCCTGCTCCAACGCCCGCCTCAGGGACGAGGATCGTTGCTCTTCCTCTCAAGCAGAGCACGGGTTCGCTTGTCTGCTGGCTTCCTTGCTCGAGCTCCCCTGCACGCCTTGTAGCCCGTCGCTTGTACTTTTCTTTCTTTTAAGCTGCCGCACGAGCCACGTGTCCTTCGCTCGTCTTTTTCACGACAATTTTTTCTTCATAGCGGTGCCGGCATGAAAGTCTTCCAAATGTGTAAAAATGTTCCTGCACACACAATTTTTTGCAATAATTTCGTACATTCTCTACAATTATCCCCCCACTGCAAGAAAGTTGTTCGGTACAACAACTTTTAGAAGCACAGATGGTTGAGGTGCACACTTACGACAATCATTGGGAAGACAACAATCATTAGCTACAGGTGACAATCCACTTTTGCGAAAATGTCACAATAAAATTGAACATATGACCTCATTGTCAAGTGGGAAAACAAACGACAAATGTGGTAGTCAAGTGCGGCTGAGGTATTTGGCACTTATGTTATCGGTACCCGTAATGTTCTCGGCCATGTAGACATTTTGGGAGTTAGCGAGACCAGTGGGGCAACAGTGTACAAAGTAACGGCGGTTCACTTGAAGGGAAGTTTGAAGTTGGCTTGCTTGGACCCTACGTTTTTTCTGTTCGGTGGTTTCTTTCCCTACGTCGCCGATCAAAAAATAGGCATTTCCTGTTGTGCAACCCAGTGGAGCGCAACCGACGACACGTGCTTGCGCCATTTTCTGCGGGGTTAAGTTCTGTTTTCAATTCCCTGGTTGACGGCTTGATAGTTACTTCTTGGCCCCGATCTCTGCCCCAGTTTCGCAGTATGGCTTGCATGGGAACACTATAAATAACGTTGCCAAGCACAACCTCGTAGAGTGGGTCCTCCATGTAAACAGCTAGAACCTGACCCTTGAATAGTGGGCAATCAATGTGTATCTCCGCCTCTAACAAGTTCCTCGTATATTGGTCCAGTAAGCAAATGGTTCGGGTTCTACCAGTCATTTTGCGGTCTAGGACAAGTGAAGGCTTTACGACAACTGTGTGGCATCTAGCACCCCGCAGTATGTCTTCTGGTTTTCTTTCCAGATAGCCCTTCACTGTCGGCATCTGTTCCAGCCCGAGATTGCAAGCCGCATTACTTTGCATGCTCTGGCAAGTTGTGTTGCTTTGGGTTCCATTGCGCATGTCATGACAGAGGTTCTGATGTTGCTTGTTCTGCACAGGTTCCATAGATTCTTCATGCTGCAATTTCTGGTATCCTAGGACGGAGCACGATACTTCTGTATGTTTTCCTGTGTTCGAGGGGCAACTATCATGTCTGAGCCCAGTCCTCGTACAAATCCAGCACGACGTAGACTTTGACGCTTGAGACTTTGTCCAACAATCGGAAACTCGATGACCCGGGTTATTGCACAGGAACCAAAGCGGTTTTCGTTTGTTTTCGCTTGCAATGTCTATTGTAGCAGCGGCCATCACTTTCCCCTTTTCGTCCTTCCCTCTGGCGAGATTCACGCAGCCTTGGGCTTCCAAATACTGATCTGCTGTTGTAGCCAACGTATCTAGGTTGCTGCATCCTCGCTTCCTCAGCAAGATCGCTAGTGTCTCGTCGCAATGCCTGAGGAATTCCCAAAGACTATCTTGTTTCGCAGGGCATCGCAATATTTGGGAGTGTTCGCCAGCTCTTGCCAACCGTTGAAGTATCGACAGAGACGTCCCACGAACTGTCTACCTGTTTCCGCATTCTCGGGCTGGGCATCCCTAAACTTCGTGCGACATCCTTCTTCTGTGAATTGAAAACGCAGAAGGGCAGTCTGTTTTAACTTTTGTAGTCCGTAGACTCTTCTGCAGACATTATTCCTACCACGGTCAGGGCTTCTCCCGCCAGGCATAAGCTCAAGGATAAAGCTGATTCGTCAGTTGGCCACCCTTGGCTCGTGACAACTCTCTCAAATCTCTGTGCGTAAGCATCCAGTTCATCCCTACCCTCATTATAGGGAGGAATCATCTTGTGCGGGCTTTTAAAACTCTGACCTGCACGTACACTGCCATCCGTAAAATTCATGCTAGAACGATGCGCCTCTTCAACTCGAAGTCGCTCCTCGAAGATGGCTCTTTCAGCTTCCAAAGGCGCCATCTCCCGCTCATGATTCTGTGGCGATGTGCCGACCGATGTGGCGACCTTCTAGGAAGTGCCGAAAGTGACGGACAGCCAAGTACACGGCGAGTAGCTCGCGGCCGAAAACGCTGTAACGGGTCTGTGCAGGCTTCAATTTCTTGGAGAAGAAAGCGAGTGGATGCCATGTACCGTTGATCAATTGCTGCAAAACGGCGCCAACAGCGTTGTTCGAGGCGTCTGTCATGACAGCAGTCGGTGCGTCTGGTTTCGGATGTCTCAGCAGCATTGCAGTGGCGAGGGCAGACTTGGCTCTTGTGAATGCGTTGGCGCCTTCTTCAGTCCACTGAAGCTCTTGCTTCCGTTTCGAGCTTAGCAGATCGTCTAGAGGGGCCACAAGTCGTGCACAATCGGGTATAAACCGTCGATAGAAATTGACGAACCCGAGAAATTGGCGAAGCTTGGTCATTGTAGTCGGCCGTGGAAAATCTTCGACTACGCGAATCTTGGACGGGAGTGGCCGAATGCCGTTCGCGTCGACTACGTGTCCAAGGAACTCGAGTTCCTGTCGACCAAATTCACTTTTGGCGGCGTTGATGACGATTCCTCGGCTGGCAAGGCGGGAGAACAACAACCGCAGGTGTTGAACATGTTCTTCAACGGAAGGGCTTGCGACAAGGAGGTCGTCGATGTAGGCAAAGACGAATGGCAAGCCTCGGGTGACGGAGTCGATGAAACGCTGGAACGACTGGCCAGCGTTTCGTAGGCCGAAGGGCATGCGGAGGAATTCAAAAAGACCGAAAGGTGTGGTGATAGCGGTCTTCGGAATGTCTTCCTCGGCGACTGGTAGCTGATGATAGGCGCGAACAAGATCAATCTTGGAAAAGATCGTCGCGCCGTGCAGCGCTACCGTGAAGTCTTGGATGTTCGGAAGCGGGTAGCGATCAGGAACTGTGATGTTGTTGAGCGCGCGGAAATCGCCACATGGACGCCAATCTCCAGTCTTCTTAGGTACCATGTGAAGCGGAGACGCCCAGTTGCTAGAAGAAGGTCGGATGATACCGAGTGCGAGCATGTGCTCGAACTCCGCGCGAGCAACCTTGAGTTTCTCAGGGGACAAACGCCGAGGTCGAAAATAGACCGGAGGGCCGGAGGTGACGATGTGGTGACAAACGTCGTGTTGGACCGGTTGCGTCCAGTCCGGCTGGCGTGTCAGAGTGGAAAACTCACGGAGGAGCTCGGCGAATGGTTGTTCCAGCATAGAAGATATGGGCGCAATTATTTATTGAACTTCACCTTGTACTTAGATTTTTGGTTGTTGCCGCTGACTGCACTGCGATGCCTACTTTGTGTTCATCATGTACCAAGCCCGTCGAAGGCAAATTCCTGGTGTGTTCGAGTTGTAAGGGAAGCTTTCACTTAGGGAAAAACTGTTCCGCGATAACAGACAGTGCTTATATCAAAATGTCTACGGTTAAGCGTGAAACATGGGCGTCTCAGACGTGCAAGTCTGGCATTGGTTCGAGTGACAGCGATGGCTCACTTGGACCCCAGTTTTCTACTGTTAATACCAAATTGGACCAGTTAACTAGCACTGTTGAGATGCTTGTGTCAAAAGTTGAGGAACTGCTCTCTTTCAAGGAAACCTGTGAAAAGATGGCAGACACAGTGACAGAAATTCAAACGTCTATTGACTTCCTGTCGGAAAAATACGATTCCATGCTCTCTACTATGACTTCTAACCAAGCTGAAGTATCTCATCTAAGAACTCAGGTGGAAACTGTTTCCATTACAGTTGCCCGACAAGCTGAAGTCCTTGACAGAGCGACGGTGCAAATAAATGAACTCGAACAGTACGGCAGACGTTGCAACTTTGAAATTCATGGTCTCCCTTCTAAACCAGGTGAAAACCTGAGGTCTTTCATTAGTAACTTAGCTGAACGTCTGAACCTAGCAAACTTTCAAGAAGATGAAATATGCAAGATACATCGTTTGCCGACCCACGATAAGTCTAGCCCAAGCCCGCCCATTCTTGTACAAGTGCAGAATACTTCAGTAAAAGAAAAATGGCTTCGAGCTCGAAAGGGCCTCCGTAATCTTGCCCAGTCGGATCAGTTTCCTCGATTGTTCATTAATGAAAACTTGACACGTATGAACCGAGAGCTGTTTCGATTGGCCCGCTCGAAAGGAAAGGAAAATGGTTATAGCTTTGTGTGGACGAGAGACGGAAAGGTGCTCGCAAGAAAAGCTGAAGGAGCACCTACCATTCGGATCGAAAAACTATCGGACTTGGATAGGCTTGCATAGTCATGGTGAACGTTGAAAGTATCACCTGCACCGACTTTTCGAGTGCAGCCAAATTCTTTTCCGATACCTCATCTGACGGCTTTAAAGTAGCGCACGTCAATATTCGTAGTCTTCGGAAACATTGGGATCAGTTCCGTGCCATCACTTCATCATCTCGCCTAATTTTTGATGCTTTCGTCCTTACGGAAATCAACCTTCCATCCGAACTTGTTGCACAGTTTGCTCTGCCGGGTTACCAAGCCTTTTTCTGCACACGGCCAACAAGAAAAGGAGGAGGCATTGCAGTTTTTATAAGTAACAGATGGGCAGCATCACAGTTATCATTTTCCTTTTCACAAGCCGAAGTGTTAGCGCTGCGATTGAACACGCCCTCTTTTTCGGTGATCCTTTTATCGGTGTACCGGCCTCCCAGCTTCAATGCGCGGCTTTTCTTATCCGAACTTGAGTCCACACTATCATCCTTATCGCTAGAAGAGCATGTGTGCATCATAGGTGACGTCAATATTGACCTTTTGCGTCCCACTGTAGGCATCGTTGCTGATTATCTTGACAGCCTTTTGAAATGGGGCTTAGAATGCGGAATAACTCAGGCGACTCGGGAGGAATTTTTGGCTGGCAGGCTTGTCCTGTCATGCATTGACCACGTTTTCGTGCGCGCGCAAAACCTGTTCACAAAAACCGCAATAATACAGATGAAGCTTGCTGACCATTATTTTGTTTGCGGCTCAATCAGCTGTCCACATACGGCGACGATTTCAACAGATGCAAAAGAACTAATTTCGGTGCTTGATCAAAAAAAATTTGATAGACTGGTAGCTCATTATGACTGGAATTCTTTCTTGTCAATAATGTCTCCTGTTGATCTCTATGATCAGCTAGTAGAAGCTCTAATAAGCTTAAAAAAAAGTGCTACACGAACAATACATATTAAACAACGCAACTTGGATAATAAATGGATGTCATCACATGTACTCGCGGCAATAAAAGAAAAAGATCTGCTTTGGACACAATGTAAACGTTATCCTAATTGTTCAGACTTGCGAGTGAAATTTAAGCAATGTAGAAATAAGGTTAATGCCATGATTCGATCGGCTAAACGATTTCATTTCCGAGCTAAATTTAGGGATGCCAGGAACAACAGTAAAAAAGCCTGGTCGTTAATTAACACCTTTAGAGGCGTAAACACAGGTGTCAATATTTCGAATATCGTTTTTCCAGGTCTAGCCAATAACGCACAGGACATTGCTGATGAATTTAACAGCTTTTTCTCTCGGACAATTAAAAACGCAAACTCCCAGGTAGGCCCGTGCACATTACATCACAGTGTCAATGATTCGGCCTATCTGCCTTCAATTTCTAAAGAGGACTTACGATGTATCATCTTCAGTTTAAAGTGTAACAAATCTGCTGGTATCGATGGTATTTCTATAACTGACTTGCGCCGTACCTTTGAATATACTTATGAAGTTCTGCTAGCACTACTAAATCGCATTATTTCTAGTGGGGAAATTCCTATAAATTTGAAAACAGCAATAGTTATACCTCTACACAAAAGCGGTGCGCGTGATAAAATTGAAAATTATCGACCGATATCAATTCTTCCTTCTATAGCACAAATACTAGAAAAACATTTGTTATTAACGATGACAAGCTTTCTCGACAGCCACAACATTTTATCGCCCTGTCAGTATGGTTTTCGGCAGGGGAAAAGCACTCAAACACTCTTGGAAGATTTTTCTGATCAGTTGACTTCTGTGTTCGATAACAACAAGGTTGCTTGTGCGCTCCTTCTTGATTGCAGCAAGGCCTTTGATAGCGTCCATCATACCTTGTTACTGGACAAACTTTACCAATTAGGATTTAGGGGTGCTTTCTGGTGTTTGCTGGCTAATTTCCTACAAGGCAGGCGTCAACTAGTATCCGTTGGGCAATCTCGTAGCGCGTTCCAAGCCATCAATACCGGCGTTCCACAGGGATCGATTCTTAGTCCGTTATTGTTTAATATTTTTGTAAATGACCTTCCTAGTACGATACCGGTTTCTTTATATCAATATGCCGATGATACAGTGATCTTGACGTCTGCCAACAACTGCTATGAGGCCACTATTCTCCTGCAGTCAGCTGCTACTAAGGCCATGGATTGGTTTCGAGAGAACCTTATTAATATAAATGTGTCGAAAACTAATCTAATCTGCTTTCATAATCCATTGAAGAAAGTAACCCTTGACTATCGTTTCATTTTGCATTGTTCCGATTGTTCATCCTGCTCTTGTAAACCATTGCAGTATTCATCTGTTGTGAAGTACCTCGGCTTGTACATTGATAGCGACCTTTCTTGGAATAGTCATCTCGCCTATGTTTGCAAAAGACTTCGCGCCGTGTCATGTTTGCTATATAATATAAGATACCATATGCCGTTTTCAGTACGAAAGATGATAACACACGCTCTAGGATACAGTATACTGCGTTATGGAATAACCATTTACGGACACTGTGCTGTCCGATGGCACAACAGATTAGATAGTATATTGCGTTCGATCTTAAAAAATATATCTTATGACCTCAACATGAATTCTGAGAGAGACATTTTCAAAATGCTGTTAATGCCGAATTTTAATGATCTTTTAATACAAACGGTTGTCTTAAAACATTTCTGGTCAGAAGAATTCTTGGTTCCTTATGTCCCTTCCCGCTCACTAAGGCCCAAAGTCCGTTATTGGAGACCACGGTGTTCAACAAGGTATGGAACTAGGACACGAGCACACTATGTTCCAACTTATTTCAATGTACTGCCCCCCTGCATTTTTCGCGTAAAAACAAAATACAAATTAAAGAAACTGCTAAGGCGTATTTGTCTATATGTGTAATGTGCATCTGGTGTTCTTTTATATATGCACTCATTTGCAAGGACATTTCTCAGCAATTATTTAGTGTGGCACTTTGCTTGTGAAACACCGCTGTCTTTCTGCTCTTTGTTTCACTTTCAATTTTTGTAACTAATGTATAATGAGGATGACTACCGTTTATATGCCCTGTTGCTTCTAATCTAATGTGCATGTTATTATGTTATATCACTTCTCTTGTGTCATTAACTACAATCATGTAACGCTTTCGGTTTTGTTTTCTGTCTGCCAGGCTCTGCCGCTCAAGCCTCCAAGTGGCTTTGGCAGGCCTAGCCATATTTACTGCTTTATTTGAAGAAATAAAAGGTATTATTATTATTATTATTATAATTGGCGATGTGGTTGTTGCAGGGGCGCCGGTAACGGTCAGGTGAGTGACAGTGTCGATAAGACGACGCTGTTTCACGTCGACAAGGAGTCCATAGTGGTGCAGGAAATCAGCTCCGATGAGGGCGCGTCGGACGTCTGCAACCAGGAAAATCCAGCGAAACGCTCGTCGGGGGCCAAGATTGAGCATGACGGAGCGTGATGCGAAAACGGGCATCTTGGTACCGTTGACGGCTTGCAAAAACGACACAGGTGTCGCTTTTCGGTCGGAGCGTTGAGCAGGAAGGATGCTTACGTCTGCTCCTGTGTCGACTAGGAAACGTTGTCCAGTGGCTCTGTCTGTGAGGTAGAAGAGGCGACTTGTGTGCTGGGCCGGACCACTTGTCGCCGTCAGAGGTCGGCCGGCCTGTCTCCCTGCCACGCGCACGGGCGCCGGCAGTGACGAGCGTCGTTTCCAAAACGGCGATGGTAGTAGCAGACGCCAGGCTTTGGAGACGCGTGACGGCTGGTGGGTGTGCGTCTCGACTTGCTGGAACTTCGGTGGCGTGAAGAACGAGGTGACGCGCGGCGATGTTCAGCTGCAGAGACGATGCGTTCGAGACGCTCACACAGGGCGTCGAGCGGCGAATGTGGTGTCGAAGAAGACGGCAGCGTTCGCAGCGTGGTTACGCTCTCAGCAGTAGACGCTGTCGTGGCTGCGATGCTTGGGGCGGCTACTTCCATCACCTTGTCGGCCAACGCGGCAAGTCCGGTGAGGTCCATGGTAGAAGCTGTCGCCAAAACCATCTGCACGTTAGCCGGTAGTCGGTGTAAAAACAACTCGCGTAACAGCGCGTCGTCGATGGATCTCGCGTTGTCTCCGAGCAGCTGCTTCATTCGGCGAAGAAGTTGACTGGGGCGGCTGTCGCCGAGTTCTTCAGCGGAAAGGAGCTGCTGGATACGAGAACGCTGTGAAACTGCCGTGCGCTGTAGCAGGGTCGCCTTGAGATCGTCATAGGCGTTCGCAGACAGCGGGGTGCTCAACAGATCCGCTACTTCGTCGATGGCGGTGGGCGAGTGCCGCAACAGCGTAGTGGAACTTCGTAGCTTGAGAGCGGACACCAGTAACTTGAAATTGTGATTCCGCCTGAAGAAACCACGCCGACGGGTGCTGTTCCCAGTACTGAGGAAGGCGGACAGCTATGGCTGAGCAGGAGGGCTCACCGCGTTGCTCGGGGAGGTGCTGGTCCCGAGAACTCGTACTGTCGGTCCGTTCCATGGTCGTTTCTGCCACGGAAACGTATGGCCACTATCACGTCCGGGTCACCAAACTGTGGCGATGTGCGACCTCGCAGACCGACGAAGTCTCGACCTTATCATAAACAATGCAGGCCCGACGCGTCCGCTGTGATCCAGAGCACTTTACTGACTGAAATGGAACGCTAGCGCGCGCAGGCCCGTGGCAGCGGCACCTGCCTTGTGCAAGAGCGAGCGTTTCGGTCATTTTCAATGCGACGCTGATGCTGCTGCCGCTAGCTGTCGCTACAATTCTCTCGTGCTGCTCTGGGTGCTTCTTCTCGTCCTTTCGCTCTCTGGTCTCTCATTTCTTTTTGCCCAGCGCTCACTCAGCCCAACAACGTCTCTCCACTCAACCAACGCCACCCAGAAAAAAATTTCAGGCCCACTCCCTCTTCCAGCTGTGGGCTGTGACGTCAATCATTCTTGACCGTCGTGTTTGACCGCACAGACGTGCCTACGCCTGCTCATCCCGTTGGAACAGCTGCATTAGTAAGCCTCACGAACCCTTTCGCGTTCTGCTGGTGGTGCTGTTGGCGAGTGAACAAGACCGTGTCTGTGTCTGTGAACTGCGGCATGGATGTGTGATGCGCTTTGTGCACGGGATATTCACGTAGTGTACGGCTGCAAACCAGCACGATGGGGCGATGCTGCGTGCCCAACTGTCGCGGCAACTATGACAACGGACCGAAGGTTCGCGTCTTCTCCTTTCCAAAGGACGACCGAAGGGCGAAATGGGAGCGTGCCGTTCGTCGAGACGACATTCTTTCTCTCCGTGATCCGAAGGTATGTGCACATCCATGATGCATGCTTCTGAGTCATTCCTAAGGGCACCATCTGATACATGTCGCGTTCTTGCCCCAAAGTAACGATCTTGTGTGTACTTCATAGCAGAAATAGGGTAAGCCTTGGCATTAGAGAATTTTTAGCTGAGCGTCGCTGACGCTCACTACCGCGATGACGTAGCGTCCCGAGACAGTGATGAAAACAGCATGGATTTCGCGTTTTAGACGAGCGCGTCTTGCCGCGACGCAGTCAGCGTGGCTGCAAAAGGACGGCGTAAAGCAGACGCACCTTAACGCTCCACTCAATCGAATTCATAGGCGGTGCGAGAAATGCGTTCTACGTTACGCCACTCGCACCTCGCACTCGTCGAAATAAAACAGTAAACGCACGTAGCAGTACATCCTCAAAATAAGCGTTTACCCTTCAGTGTCAATATTATTTCGCTAGCCAGCACGGCGAGCTTCTTGTAACGCCTCTGATTACTTGATTGAGAAACGGGAAGGTGTGCTAATGTGTCGAGTCGTGCATCTGATTTGTACATAGTATTTCTTACCGCTAGTTGGCACCTGTTCGCGGTACTATGCGCCATTCTCGCCGGAACGTTTGCCTAATTTGTTTCCTTGAAATATGTGCTACTGCAAGACAGCTAAATTTAGATGCCAGTAGACACCTCAATGCCTTCCTTGTTTTATAACGTAGTAAATAAAGGGCGCGCGGAGCAAAAAGCCTGTGATAAAGCGCTTTCTTACATGGTTTTCAGGTGTGCGAGCTCCATTTCAAGCCGCAGTACCTTAGGACGACAACAAAATACACTGATTCAAGAACCGGCAGGATAACAGAAGCTCCCATGGGTGCTACTCGGCTTACTCCGGACGCAGTACCGACAATATTTCCCAATGCCCTAAGTTATTTGAGCAACTATGCACCAGTGCGAGAGGGGCCAGACCAAAAGAAAAAACGCCTAGAAGCATCCCATCTAGAAGAAGCCATTCGACAGTGGATAGCACTGCATGAGGAAGAAGAGCACCGCAATAAGCTGTCGTCGTATGAGGACCTCGTATCGCGCCTGCAGGGTCTCGGCCTCTCCACCTACTGGGCCACAGTAAAAGCAGAGAATGCTGTGCTGTTTGTTCACATAAGTGGCGAAGATCCACCAGTCGTCGAAAGGTCTGTCATTGTTAGTAGGAACATGGAAATTACGGCCTTCTAGAAGAAAGTTAAAGTCCCTGCCAAGGACCTCCTCATTCCTGCTACGCTGGACGATCTGCGCAGCCTTCACACCATACTAGACCGTATGAGCAGTTTCAAGGCTCCAGACGTTTGCGACAAGGAGGAAAAAGCGAAGGCAACCTTCAGCTTGCTTTTCTCTTTGCTCGACGACCTCAAGTCGGGTGATCTTTTGCCGCAAGAGAAAACAGAAGCACTTGATTTCATAAAGGAGCAGCTTGACCTACTGCACAGAAAGGACCACTCATTGCGATACTCTGCAGAACTTTTAATATTCTCCAGTATTCTACACACTATTTCCCCACACGCCTACCGATTCATTCGCGGTGCTGCAAGATAGCACTGACACATCCATCTACGCTCATGCGAATTTGCTCGCAATATAACGTGAACCCTGCTAATGAGCAGAACGACGAGGGGTTTTTGCGTTATGTGAAGAAGCGGTCAAGCCTTCTCAAACCACATGAAAAAATTGTCACTATAATGATGGACGAGATTCATATTCAGCCGTACTTTGAATACAAAGGTGGCTCAGTGACCGGGGCAGCTTCTAATTCCTCCGAAGCGGCCAAAACTGCGGATGTTTTTATGATTCAGTCGTTGCTATCAGCGCACAAGGATGTTGCTCACATTCTGCCAGTAGCCAACATTGAAGCAGTTCTACTGCATGCAGCCCTGACAAAAACAATTTTAGAGCTTGAAAATGCAGGCCTTACTGTAATCGCAGTAATAACAGATAACAATTCCATAAACAGAAAAGTGATGTCCTTGTTTTCTGAAACACGGACAGTTGATATTGTGTACCCTCACCCAGTGGACAAAGCAAGACCCCTTTTTTATGTAGTAGACCCCGTCCACCTTCTGAAGTGCATCAGAAACAACTGGTTGAACCAAAAGAATCCAGGAACGTGTATCTTTTACCCTGAAACTTTCAGCACATCATCGTTAGTACGGGTTAACGGAGCATCTTTCAAAGCTATTCGAGACTTGCACGCTTCAGAGCAACACAGCGTCACAAAGTTTGGTTATGGATTGAGCTACAAGGCCTTGCACCCATCCAACATTGAGCGGCAGAATGTGAAGCTTGTTTTAAAAGTTTTCAGTTCATTTGTGGTAGAGGCTCTAAAAATGCGCGGAGACGAGCTCAATTTGAACTACGCCGAAGGGACAGCGCACTTCATTGACCTAATTTTGAAGTGGTGGCATGTGGTCAACGTGAAAAGCCCCTCCAAGGGCCGTCGCCTAAGAGATCCTCTCCAGGACCCAGTCAGAAGTTTGACTGGCAAGCAGATAGAATTGGTTGGACACATGGCGAGACATCAAGATGGATACAGGCGCACTATCCACGGAAACGCACTCAGCATTGCGGCTGACTTGTTACGCGCTTGTAGAGCTGTGCCGTTACTGCCTTGAAGAATTGAATTTTGACTACGTGTTGCTGGGCAAATTTCTGACAGACAGTCTTGAGGAAAGGTTCGCACAGTACCGGCGGCTGTCAGGCACGAATTATCACATCTCAATACAGCAAGTGTTCGAGTCCGAGAAAAAACTGAGGCTACAGGACAGTTTGGTATTTCCAGATATGCAAGAATTACAGAAGCCATGTGTTGTGCCACTTGACGGGGCTCAGTTGACAGAGGAGTACAGTATAAAGATATCACACCGTGACATAACAAATAAGGGGTCAATTTTGCCAGTAATCACGTACATCGCTGGCTTTTGCGCCCATGCTGCGTTAAGAAAGCTGCCTTGTGAGTATTGTGCCAAGAATATTACAACCCAGGACCAGGAAATTCAACTTGAGAGCAATCAGTTCATTGAAAACCTTTCGAGAGGCGCTCTGAAGTTTCCCAAGCCGGCTGTCGTTAATGCAGTCTTGCATGCCCATATTGTACTTGAAGAGCTTACAAAAAAAGAGAATGCAACGCGTTTTCATTTAACGCCAAATCAGAGGGGGCTTCTTGTGGCTATCACAAGACACTTTTGTGAAAATGAAGATTTCGATGTCTGTTTTAATGGCCATCACCCAGACATTGTGTTAAATAACATACTTGTGGCAGCAGCGAACACTGTCCTCAATAACTATGTGTCTATGAAGACAGATGTTCTGAAGAGCACAAAAGCGCAGGCACAACAGAGAAAAGTGCAGAAATTCAGAAAATGAGTATTACCAGTTTCGGCGCATCTTCTGGAACAGTGCGTCTTGTGTGTGTGTGCGTGTGTGCGTCGTGTATGTGTCTGAATAAAGCATAAAGAATAAATAAAATTTATTTCATTTATTTCATGAATTCAATGCGCCATCAAACTTTTTTTTCTCTGATACATCGGTCGCACGTTCTATAGCGTATAATCTTTTTAAGTGGAATAATAAATGGCTTACAGACAAATCGTCAAAAACGCCAAAGCGTAATGCCTTCCTAAAACTAACGCCAATCGCGACGCTAAAGGCGAGATGAAGTTGTCGCACACGCAGAAAAGGCGCCGCGAACGCTTCATCTTCTCACGGGAGACGCTGGTGGTAATGCCTTCAGCCTCCCGTGCTCTCGCTCGCTCGGTCAAGACGCGTGACGTCACGGCGGCAGTGAGTGGGCCTGAAATTTTTTTCTAGGTGGCGTTGACTCAACCCCATCTCTTTCCCTAGCCCTACTAGCGTTAGTTCTTCTTGTCTGCATTCTTGTCTGCGACACACAAACAACGCGAGACTTTCAGGCATTATAAGAACGCTTCGTCCTGTCGCGGACGCCAGAAATTGTGATGTTTAAGGACACTAGTCACAATGTCTGGTGAGTTCGGACGAGAAAGGTTTCAAGCGAACGTGTGAGAGGAAGAATAAACTAAACAAACTTTATGCTTCGCAACTAGAGAGGAGCGTTAAGAGAAAGAGGGGAAGAAGAAACTATAAACACAACACTACTCGACAACCTTAATGCGACATACGCTGGAGCCCGCCCTGATCAAAATGATGTCCAACATCCGGCTACACCATCATGCAACGTTCTGCACGCGAAGAGTTCTTGTATAAAAAAACGAAAGAATGCCTCACAGTCGTGGTTCAATGTCCTCCCGGCTTGATGCGCTGGTCGCAGCAGGTGAGGGCAGTGGTGGCATGGTTGGTCGTCGGGCAGTGGAACACCTGTCGGCATTCGGGTGTGGTACCGTGTGCGGCGCTACTGAGCAACACGTCGCGGCCAGCGACTGGCGGCAACTCTCGGGGTCCTAGGCATCTCAAACACGTAGACAGCACCGGTTAGGCCTCGTTCCCGAAGATGCCCTGGCAAACTGCACCCTGGTAGCAGCTGCTTCGCAGGCTTCTTCCTAGAACCTGGAACTAGCCACCGGAGCCGGAACTAGCAGGCGCGTCCTGGTCTAACGCCCGCCTCAAGGGCGGCGAGCGGCGCTCTTCGTCTCGAACGGAACACGGCTTCGCCTCTGGTGGCTTGCTTGCTCGAGCTCCCCTGCACGTCTTGTAGCCCATCGCTTGTCCTTTTTAGAAGCGAAGGTCCTCTTAGTCTAACCTTGTCCTGCGTCAGGCGTCAGGCGTAACCGGTGTGCCGGGAGGCACGCGCTCGCCCTCGGCGCGTGGCTCTCTCTCTTCCATCTGCTGCCTTGTGAGAGAGAGAGAGAGACAGAGAGAGAGAGAGAGAGAGAGAGCGAAAGGCGCGCATTGACTATGGAAACGCTCTTTCTTAGATGAACGCTCAACCAGCTCGCAAAGAAGGAGAACGCGCCCTCACCCGCGAGAGCCAACATTGGCGCAGGCAGCGTCTCCTAGCGAGTTTCTTGTTTGAGAAATACCGACTGCTCGTTTTGGAGAACCGTTCACCGGCCACCCATATATATATAGGCACTGGATCTTGACTTGCAATAAAGTGCCGGTGGGAGATTTCACTTGTGCATAGTTGAACCATAAGGATTCGCAGCGTGCGCGTTTACTAAAGTAATCCGGAACTCGGCACGATCTACGATGAACCTCCCGAGCTTCGCCCACTCATCCTCATTCAGTCCGTGGATATGCTGTAATTTTTTTCTATTTGGCTGCCGCTCGCGCCTCGTGTCCTTGAGTCGTCTTTTTCACGGCTATTTTTTCCTCGTAGCGGTGCTGGCATGAAAGTCTTTCCAAATGCATAAAAATGTTCTTACACACACAATTTCCTAATAATTTCATCCATTCTCTATACTTAGCAAGGCAACGTAACCAGCAAAGGTGGTGTTACTGAGGCATTCCATGTTAGCCTTTTACCCACCTGTTCCCAATCCAATCCAACCATGCGTTCGGCTAATGGGTCTTGTAGTTTCCCAAGGCATAACCGTCTGTTGATGTCTTCCTTCAATAACGCGTACTGTTGACGCGCCAGCTAGGCTAATGTCATAAGTGGTCCACACATCCTCGCGCGTGTGAGTGGATCTGCGTATCTGGACTTGTGAGTTCCTCATGAAGAGGGAGGGGGACGCAGTGCTTCAACTGCTTTCGTTGGAGCTTTTATAACAGTCAGAGTATTTTTGGACGTGTTCCTCTCAGTGCTGCGCATGCGAGTACGGCTAGGACAGAAACTGGCGGAGCATTTGAAGGCATGATTCTATGGAAAAGTGATCTCGGTTATTTAATGCTGTAAATCAGTGAGATCACGGAGTGTTCACTAAGCCGAGATAATATATAATGAAGTACACTATTGGTCCAGCGCCATGTTCTTACCTTAGTTTGCTAACGTGGTGAAACAGATTTCACGAGATTTATAGTGATGATGTTTTGAGGCAAATGGCATGGTACTTTTTGTCTTCATCGGCCTGACATGTAGCAAATGATGGCTGAGTTTCTGAGCTTAGATATGTAATCGGCACTACCTAGCAAAAAGACACTCCTACCCGTCCACATCCAAATTTATGATTAAGAAACTCATCCACAAAGAAACAAGCGTGATCTCATTCATTGTAGGTTTTTCAACGAAAGATTGCGCTTGCAACATTATTTGAAAAAATCTTATACTAGAGACATTGTACAATGCCCAATAAAATGCATAATCGAGAGGGAATGCTAACTTCATGATTACTTTCTGAACATTTCCGCTTAGGATCGTTCCTCAGATGAAGTCTCTAACACAGAATCATGCACTGACAGGCTCAAATAATTCATAGTGTTGGAGTACGCTACTTTCTTTTTTTTCTATTTCAAAATGTCACCCACTTCGAAAATTTCTCCTGCTAATTCGCTTTGTGTCTCGCTTATTGATGCAACAGAGATTTACATAGGGTACAAATTATCCATACATTGCAATCGGTTAGTACACCTAACAGAAAAATGCATGTTTTAAGCACAAACACTGGACAAGATTACACGTTTTGACTTTTTGATTTCTTTTTGATCCTGAAGATGCCAGATGAGTGCTGCTTTTGAATTATGTATAAGGAACGCATGCGCATTGGGAGATTGATTTTTCTAAACGCATGAACCGTTCGGTATCTTATTTTATTTCAAATTTTCTTTCGGTGGTGGAATGCGCTCTCCCAATGTGCGAGTTCATTCGCCCGATTTCCCAGAAAGTGCCCTTCTGCTTGATCCTGCTTAGGCTGCCAGCTGCTATAAGCCTCACTGCATAAAAATACGCTCCTATACACGTCAACTGCGGTGACGTGTCCCTGCGCACATAGAAATATGTAGTGGAAAGGAAGCTGCTACCGTGTCGTTGACGCGACAGACTTCAACAGAAAGGACTGCGTGTAGTGTCAGTGACTTCATTTACTGGTGACAATAGATTAACTGCTTCAAGGGCCTAATAACCGCTTGTAGTGTCCAGCTGCACTAAGAGAAAGGTGACATTTGGGACATTTAATAACGTTTCACATGTCCTGCCACCAATATTGTCATCCTTGCCATCACCATAGTGGGCTGTTCTCTTGAGTAACTGTAGGAGGTCGAAGAAGAGATGAGAGACGTTCGTCGCTTCTCGGGTTTTTGCCACCGCATTAACGGCGCCGTTCGCTGTTCCTGGCGTCTTCCGTCTTTTCTCTCGCGAAAAAGTGGCGGTTGTGCGGGATACGCCACATCCGAGGCGCTCTGGACCCGAGGCAGCAACCGTCATCGGCTATAGAAGTCTCCCGGAGAAGCCGTCGGCTGGTTGATCTGACACCAGAGTCTGACCTCGTGACAAGCCCTTGAAGAACCACGTCCACCACTACGACAACCCTACCACAAAATACCCCAACAATCCCAATCACTCCTATCCCTTGGATTATCGCATTTCCGGATTGAAATTCCTATATCAGCTCCTAATTAAGCATTACAATATTAGCCTTTCTGATATACTTTTTCTTCCAGGCATGCCACGAAACAGAGGCATCAGCTAACAATTACACCATTTCGCGTAAGAAACTATTGTTTTAAGTATTCCTTTTTTCCTAGGACTGTGACTGAATGGAATAACTTGACTAATACCGCAGTTACTCAATCTTGTTTGCCTTCATTTACTGTTCAAGTCTGTTAATCACGCTAAATGCTCAAGTATGTCTTCCTTTATACTATAGTTGTGTTTTGTTTTACTGAGTGTTAGTTATTTCATCGATGTTTATATAGGCGTTGTGTGTGCAATAGTTTAAGTTTTTGCGTGTGCGATAGCATATGCGAACATCAACAATGTCTTTGTTCATTTAAACGATCCATTTTCTTGTATTTTTCCCCTAGAAGCTATGTATTCCATCTAGATTTATTTTGTTGCCTACACCTGTACCATGATGTATTTCCACCGTGCTAAAATCCCTTTGGGGATTGCAGTATCTGTAAATAAAATCCATGCACCCCAGACACCGCGATGTTTCCATGGCGGCGCATTTGAAGACGTCGAAGATTGGCTAGACCATTTCGAACGATTTCGATTTCGCAGCCATCAACGACTGGGACGACAGCAGAAAAATGGGTTAAGCCTTTTTTCCCTTACAGGATCCAGCACGCCTTTCGTTCGTCAGCCACGGGTCATCCTTAACGAACTGGCGAGAATTCCTGCGACAGGTTTGTGACACTTACTTCAGCTCCGAACGGATAGAACAAGCCAACCAAGCTCTCGCATCCCGGATCCGGAAGCCAAACGAATGTGCAGCGATGTTAGTCGAAGAATGTGTCGGCAGTTCTGGCGCGCCGATCCTGCGATGTCCAAGGAAAGAAAGGTACGGCTACTTATGCGTCGGGTTAAAAAAACAACTCTTTCCTGGCGTCGTTCGCTATCACCCTGCTACGGTGACGGAGTTACTTTGCGAAGCTACAAAAATGAAACGAATACTTCGGCAGCGCTCGTGTCAATACGAGCTTCTAACTCACCAGCCATCATAGCTGAATATGAAACTGACAGCCTCAGAGATCTTAGCAGTGCTTTGTAAAGGAATAGATCCAAAAGCTGCAGGGCATCGGTCCCCAGTCAAATGCAACAACATTTCTTATGTTGTCCCTGAAATACGGCAGGTAATACGCACTGTAACGTCATATACACCCGAGGCCCTTTTGCTCACCTACGCCGAAGCGGTGTGGCTGCCAGCGACGGCTCCGAACCGTTTTTTTGCCGCAGACGACAAAGACAACGGCATCGAGATTTCCAGCCGCGGCTGCGCCGTTCGTGACGACATAAGGTGACCCTCGACGCAGCATGACGAAGGCTAGCGTGTGGCGCACAGCCGATAGCCATCCGCTGGCCATCTGTACTGCGAATGTCAGTATCGCAACATCGATCTTCGCGGCTTCCACACGAACGTGCGCCGTCCTCGCTATGGGAGCAGTAATCGAGCTGTACTTAGCAGGACGGTACCCAAGTCCGGTTCCGCAGCGAAGACACCACAATCGCAGTCACCCAGGCGCTTGCTTTGAGCCAACCGCAACACAAACCCCTTCACTTCAACCTCGGGGGAACTGAAATCAGCGGCCTGTGGTCGTGAGGGCACTGTGCGTCTAACAGCCCAATTTTTGCCCTCAACGCAAGGGGTGACCCCCGAGACACTTGCTAACAAGCGACCGAATGACTTATCGCCTGCTGCCAAAATTTCCGCCCACGTTGTCGTTTTGTTAATGGTCTTCAAGTAACTGCCTCTGTAGAAGCTGTTGGAGATCACTCTGTTCTAAGCGGCAAGCTCGCAGCTGCACTACGCAAAGTTAAACGCGTTTGGAATGTATACATTGGGCACAGCCGATGGTTGCCTGGGCACATCGACAGGACGATGCACAGACACGATGCAAATCCGAGCCTCAACCTTCACCGGCGCTCTCATCGTACTCCGCCGCTGCTCAAGAGAAATAATTTTGGGCATGGATTTGCTTAGCGAATATCAAGCGGCAATAAACCTCTGAGAGCTGCTGGTAACCTTCTAACAACAGCAATGTAACACAGGATAAGCGTCAAACAGGGCGAGTTCCATTACGCGTCGCCGACAGCTCAGTTACAGTGACGCCCCGAAGCAGCGTATTAGTCGCTGTCGAGTGCGAATGTGATGAAACTGTTACAGGAATGGCTTAAAGAAACGTCTTAGTCCTAGTGGGTCGGGAACTTTGCATCGCGAGAGGTGTTGTGCTCCACCGCAAGCGGGCAGCAATGACGAATCTCGGCGGACAATTCCGGCAGTTGGTTCAACGCAGTACTTTCGCCCCGTTCCAATATCTCGATGCATCCCAGACCTGTGCACCCTTAGCTCAATTGCCGCCGAGTGCTACCCCATATACGACAACGATCACTGCCGTTCACGTGAGCCCTAAGCTACCGCCGGCCCAAAAACAATGTTTCCTCAACCTTCTATGTTCGTTCAGCGACTGCTTTGCTTTAAACATTCGATTGAAACAGACGCGCCTCACTAAACATAGTACTATCACCGACCCCAGTCTAAGGCCTGTATGACAACGTGCTTATCGCATTTTCCAGGTGGAAGAAGACGCCATTCATAGTCAATTGAAATAAACACTCGAAGACGCATTTATCCAACCATCTACCAGTCCGTGGGGATCGCCGGTCGTCTTGGTCAAAAGAAAACAGCACCCTACGATGCTGCGTAGATTACCGTAAGCTTAACGTCACGAAGAAAGAAGTTTATCCGCTGCCCCGCATTAACGACTCTTTAGATAGTCTTCGACATACCTTTTTTTCTTCCAGGGACATGCGCAATAGTTATTGGCAGATCGACCGAAGTTGATGAGCGTGTCAATGAAAGAACTGCCTTTATAACACCAGACGGCCTATATGAATTTAAGGTCCCCCCTTTCGGCTTATGTTCTGCACGGTATCATTGAGCGTTCTTGAAGTCACCTTTGAACATTTCTGATGGGCGTGAATTGCGTATCTGAAGCGAGCATACCTGCAAGCAAGGGCGTCGCCGACTTCACAATGTGACGTAGAGCTTGTGCATATGGCTATGCCGCCTTCTTACGTGGCAAGACTACACATCGTGAGGTTTTAGGCTAAATTGTTCGCCGTGCATACATTCTGTCCAGTGAAAACAGGGGGACACCAACCAAATTATAATCACTTAAAAGTAAAATTTACTTCTAAAGATGAAAAAACCCGACGTTTCGGCTCCCACTCGGACTCTACTTCAGGGGTGACTGGAGGGCACCAGACAGCAGCAGTGCTTATAAGGCCTTCTTTCTTCTCTCTTCCTTCCTATCTCACTTTCTCTTTTTTTCCGGTTCTTCAAGCCGAGGGGGTCATGCTAGTGTTGAACCAGGTGCCGGAGTGCGCTAAAATAGACACTTGGCATTGCACCTGCAGACCGGTTCACGTTTCCAGGTGTCGCCTGAATGTGCCATGATTCCACAAAGAGGCGCTTGTGAAAAGTGGTTTCCAAGTCGAGGACGCGGGAGTTGTCAAAATCGATGCGGTGGTCGTGCACCTCGCTGTGTTCAGCTAATGCACTCCTTTGTCTGTCGAACTTGCGGACATCGTTCCTGTGCTGTCGTAGCCTCTCTGGGAAGTTCTTGGTCTCTACCCACGTACGACGCGCCGCAATCTGAACAAGGAGTGGAGTAAATCACACCTTGCGCTCTCTCCCTCGGCAGCCTGTCTTTCGGCGCAGAAAGAAACGGCCAAGCGTGGAAATTGGCTTGTGTGTTACTCTTATTCCCTGCTCAGACAGCACACGTGCGAGCGCTTCGCTGGTACCCTGAACGTAGGGGATACACACGCGTATGGGCTTGGAATGCGGCGGGTCAGTGTCCTTTCGAAGGGGTCGGCGGGGATTGGTCTGGCGGCGAGCAACCTTTCCAACGAAGGCTTTCGTGTAGCCGTTCTTCAGAAGGTACGCTTTTGACCACCTGTTTTTCTTCTATCCGCTTATTCTCCGAACAGCAAACCCTCCAGTGCACGGGTCAGCAGAGCGGAAACCACCGCCGCTTTATGGTGGAAAGGGTGGTTAGAGCTGGCGTCGAGATAGCGACCGGTGTGAGTCGGCTTTCGGTACACCGAGAACTGAAGCATGCCATCCACCTTTGTGCACAAGGACATCAAGGGACGGCAAGCACCGTCGTCCTTGACCGGCAAGACTACGACCGCAAAGTGTAAGACCACCTTGAGAGTGACACTTACGTCAAATTAAAGAAGGACCCCACAGCACAGGTACAAAGAGACCTCAACAAGCTGCTAGGAGACATGTTTGGGAAACACCCAGAGGCCAGAACTCTACACCTGCGTTTGTCGTGCAGAAACGGTAGTGCTCCTGGCTTCTACGGGCTCCCCAAGATCCATAAGCTCTGTGTTCCCTTGAGGCCGATTGTGGATTTCACATCTTCTCCACTTCGCGCCCTGTCAAGTTTTCTACACAAGACTTTGGCTTCTCTCGTGGGAAACAAGCTGACCTACGTAAAGAACAGCAGCCATTTTGTTGAACTCCTGTCCCCTGTGTCTGTTTGCGAAGATGAATGCCTCGTGTCCTTCGACGTGGTCTCCCTGTTCACAAGCGTTCCCGTTCAGCTGGCGACGACCACAGCGCGGGAGGCACTAGAGCGCGACAAGAACCTCGGGGAAAGAACAAGCCTGAGCGTCGACGAGCTGAGCCGCCTGCTGAACTTTTGTCTCAGCAGCACGTACTTCTCTGTCAACGGAGAGTACTACAAGCAGCGAACTGGGACGTAAATGGGTGCGTCTGTGTCCGTCCACAACAGCGAACCTCGTGATGGAAGCGGTGGAAGGAAGAGCATTGCAGTCGGCCGGCATCACTCCGAAGATATTTTTGCGGTATGCCGACGACTGCTTCTGCATTCTTAAAACTTCTGCCGTAGACGCATTCACGGCCCACCTAAACTTGATAGAGCCGGCTATTCAGTTCACTGTGGAACGGGAAAAGAACTACTGCTTGCCGTCCCTTGATGTCCTTGAGACAAAGGTGGATGGCATGCTTCAGTTCTCGGTGTACCGAAAGCCGACTCACACCGGTCGCTGTCTCGACACCAGCTCTAACCACCCTTTCCACCATAAAGCGGCGGTGGTTTCGGCTCTCCTGACCCGTGCACGGAGGGTTTGCTCTTCGGAGAATAAGCGGATAGAAGAAAAACAGGTGGTCGAAAGCGACCTTCTGAAGAACGGCTACACGAAAGCCTTCGTTGGAAAGGTTGCTCGCCGCCAGACTAATCCCCGCCGACCCCTTCGAAAGGATACTGACCCGCCGCATTCCAAGCCCATACGCGTGTGTATCCCCTACGTTCAGGGTACCAGCGAAGCGCTCGCACGTGTGCTGTCTGAGCAGGGAATAAGAGTAGCACACAAGCCAATTTCCACGCTTGGCCGTTTCTTTCTGCGCCGAAAGACAGGCTGCCGAGGGAGAGAGGGCAAGGTGTGATTTCCTCCATTCCTTGTTCAGATTGCGGCGCGTCGTACGTGGGAGAGACCAAGAACTTCCCAGAGAGGCTACGACAGCACAGGAACGATGTCCGCAAGTTCGACAGACAAAGGAGTGCATTAGCTGAACACAGCGAGGTGCACGACCACCGCATCGATTTTGACAACTCCCGCGTCCTCGACTTGGAAACCAGTTTCCACAAGCGGCTCTTTGTGGAATCATGGCACATTCAGGCGACACCTGGAAACGTGAACCGGTCTGCAGGTGCAATGCCAAGTGTCTATTTTAGGGCACTCCGGCACCTGGTTCAACACTAGCATGCCCCCCTCGGCTTGAAGAACCGGAAAAAAAGAGAAAGTGAGAAAGGAAGGAAGAGAGAAGAAAGAAGGCCTTATAAGCACTGCTGCTGTCTGGTGCCCTCCAGTCACCCCTGAAGAAGGGTCCGAGTGGGACCCGAAACGTCGGGTTTTTTCATCTTTAGAAGTAAATTTTACTTTTAAATGATTATAATTTGGTTGTTGTCCCCCTGTTTTCACCTTTAATTTCGTCCCAACCAGACAGATCTCTGTCAAATGTTCACCTTTAAATTCTGTCCAGTGGCGGGGCGGGTAGTCCCTTGCGGCTACAGCAACGTCTCCGTCGCAGGAATATCACAAACGCGCTCGCGCCTGCATGAGCGTTGATGTTGATGATGCTGGCATGCACTTGCGGGAACTAACCTTGATGACAGATGAATATTCTTATGCGACATGACGCTCGTTCTGCTTAGTCGCTTTCTCTATGGTCTAGACTTTGCCGAAACCCGGTGAAGCCTACGAAACAATTTCCCCAATTTCATCAATTATCTTGGATATGGTGCTTTTGGAACTGTGTATCATATGTCTAGTTAGGAGGCCTTGCAGTATTATCATCATAATCATCATCATATCATCAGCCTGTCTACGACCACTGCAGGGCAAAGGCCTCTCCCATGGATCTCCAATTATCGCTGTCCTGTGCTAACTGGGCCCAATTTATCACCGCAAGCTTCCTGATCTCATCTGCCCACCTAACTTTCTGCCGCCCCCTGCTACGCTTGCCTTCTCTAGGAATCCACTCCGTTACCCTTAATGACCAACGGTTGTCATGTCTTCGCATTACATGGCCCGCCCAGGCCCATTTCTTCTTCTTAATTTCTATTAGGATGTCCCTAACACGCGTTTGTTCCCTAACCCACACCGCTCTCTTCTTGTCCCTTAAGGTTACACCTAGCATTTTCCGTTCCATAGCTCGCTGCGTCGTCCTCAATTTAAGCTAAACCCTCTTAGTTAACCTCCAAGTTTCTGCGCCGTAGGTGAGTACCGGTAAGACGCAGCTGTTATACACTTTCCTCTTCAGAGACCATGGTAAGCTACCATTCATTATCTGAGAATGCTTGCCGAATGCACTCCACCCCATTCTAATCCTCCTAATTACCTCAGCCTCATGATTCGGATCAGGGGTCACTACCTGGCCTAAGTAGCTGTACTCGCCCAAGGCTATTGAACATTACTTTAGTTTTCTGCATATTAATTTTGAGGCCCGCTGTTATACTTTGCTTGTTAAGGTCAGTAATCATGCTTTGTAATTCATCTCCCGAGTTACTTACCAAGGCAATGTCATCAGCAAATCGAAGGTTACTGAGGTATTCCCCATTAACCCCTACACCCACCTGTTCCCAATCCAGCGTTCCAAATACTTCTTGTAAACATGCTGTGAATAACATTGGAGAGATTGTGTCACCTTGTCTTACGCCCTTCCTTATAGGTATCTTGCTGCTCTCCTTATGGAGGACTATGGTGGCTGTGGAGCCGTTGTAGATGTGTTCCAGTAGTCCTACATAGTGCTCGTCTACGCCCTGATTCCGCAGTGCCTGCATGACTGCTGAGGTATCGACCGAGTCGAATGCCTTATCGTAATCTATGAAGGCTATATATAGGGGATGATTATACTCCGCGCATTTCTCTATCACCTGATTGATAGTGTGAATATGGTCTATTGTTGAGTAGCCTTTACGAAACCCTGCTTGTTCCTTAGGTTGACTGAAATCTGAGGTGGAACAAATTCTGTTAGTGATTACCTTGGTAAATACTTTGAAAACGACTGACAGTAAGCTAATCGGCCTGTAATTTTTCAAGTCCTTTGTGTCGCCTTTCTTACGGATTAGGATAATGTTAGCATTCTTCCAAGATTCCGGTATCCCCGCAGTCAGTAGGCATTGCGTATACAGGCTTGCCAGTTTTTCCAGTATAATCTGCCCGCCATCCTTTAGCAGTTCTGCTGTTATCTGATCCTCACCGGGTGCCTTTCCCGCTTGAATCTCTTTCAAAGCTTTCACTACTTCCTCTGTCAGTACTGGTGGAATGTTAGCATCTTCTAAACTGCTTCCCCGTTCACTATTCTGGTTATCATGACTACTGTAGAGATCTCTGTAAAACTCCTCGGCGATTATCACTATCTCATCCCTATTCGTGATCACATTGCCTTGCCTGTCTCGTAATGCATACATCTGATTTCTACCTATGCCTAGACGTGTATTCGTCGCTTTCAGGCTCCTTCCGTTCTTTAGAGCATGCTCAATCCGCTCCATATTATACTTTCGCATGTCGACTGTTTTGCGCTTATTGATTAACTTCGAAAGCTCCGCTAGTTCTATTGTGTCAATTGCATTTGATACTGTCATGCCTTGCCGCTTTCTAATCAAGTCTTTCGTCTCCTGGGAAAGTTTGCTAATAATCTCTACCGATCGTACCTCCTACTTCTATTGCACATTCCTTGACAATCCGCGTGAGATTATCACTTACTTCCTGAACGCAATTGTCTGCTTGGTCTGTCAGAGCTCAATATCTGTTCTGCAGCGCTATCTGGAATTCCTCGACTTTCCGTGTTACAGTTAGCTCATTGACCGGCGTCTTTCGTACTAGCTTATTGCGGTCCCTCCTCAAGTCTAGCCAAATTCGACATCTCACCATCCTGTGGTCACTGCACCTAACTCTGCCCAACACTTCCACATCCTGCACGACGCCAGGGTTCTCGCATTGTATGTAGTCTATTTAATTTTTATGCTCGCCATTCGGGCATTTCCACGTCCACTTCCGATTCTCCCGTTTACGGAAGAACGTGTTCATGGTATTCAGATTATTCCGCTCGGCGAACTCTACTAATAAGTCCCCTCTGTCATTCCTACAACCGAAGCCATAATTCCTGACTGCCTTGTCTCCAGCCTGCCTCTTGCCTACCTTAGCATTGAAGTCTCCCATCACAATAGTGTACTGCGTCTTTACTTTAGCCATTGCCGATTCCACATCTTCATAGAAGCATTCAACTAGCTGGTCGTCATGGCTGGATGTTGGTGCATAACCCTGTACCACCTTCAATTTGTGCCTCTTATTAAGCTTAATTACAAGACCTGCTACCCTCTCGTTAATGCTATAGTATTCTACTATGTTGCCAGCAATGGTCTTGTTGACCAGAAATCCCACTTCAAATTCTCTGTGGTTTTCTAGGCCACGATAACATAGGATGTGCCCATTTTTCAGCAGTGTAAAGGCTTCACCCGTCCTCCTAACCTCACTGAGCCCTATAATGTCCCATTTAATGCCCGTTAATTCCTCAAACAGTACCTCTAGACTTCCCTCGCTAGATAAAGTTCTTGTGTTAAACGTTGCCAGGGTCAGAATCCAGTGGCAGCCTGTCCGGACCCAGAGATTATTAGCACCCTCTGCTGCGTCACAGGTCTGACCGCCACCATGGTCAGTCGCTTCGCAGTCGCTGGGGACTGAGGGCCGAGGGTTAATTGGCGCATTCATGGGAGGTTGTGGCCGTTGCTGCACCAGGGTGGCCAATCCTGCTCTGGTGAGGGAGTGCCTTACCGGCAGTATTAAAAGAAAATGTTTAATCTGGCCGATCACGAGCTTCGACGACGAAGATCGAGTCATCCAGGTGTTGGTAATATGTACAGATTAGGAAGAAGTATATGTAATGATGATATCCAGAGATAAGGAAGAGTTAGTCATCGATCAAAGAAGATTTTGCTTTGTCGTCGTGTCTCTCATCCACCGACAGCCCTTGACCTCGACAGGTGCCAACGTACGCCGACGTCGCGGCGCTCTCTTCAGCTTCCCACGCCCTTGTACCAGAAGACAACTACGCCCCCTCTGAGTTCGTTGTCACCACCGAGGCGCTTACAGTCTTATTACCTAGCATATCCACCACTTATAAGGGACGATTTAATGTGGCCAAACACGAGCTGCGACACGCGATTTCTTTTCGTGCGACACATCTTTTGCTTCCACTCTCATACCTTCCCAATTCGAAAGAAACGCGTGAACTGTCCAGCCGGCACTGTCAGCTCACGGAAGGAACGGTGGGGAGGGATTAGACACGCCATCACATATATGCAACTGGGTAATCTGCAAGGCAAAGTCAACAGCCTTGTTCATTTGTTGTCGAGATGTTGCAAGAGACATTCTCAACGAATTGATCTTAGAAAATATTTAATTTCTGCGATCAACCAAGGGATAAATGACGAGGTCACGTTTTGAGCATCGCTTGTTTACCATACGCACGGCGAGCTTGGCTGAGGAATCTTTAGAATCGCTAATATACATGGGAAGGTTATTTACAGCGAGGCCGGTAAAGCAATGCAGCTAGCTGTATGTTTCCTAGCATTCTATTTTCTTGCTGTGGGATTCGCTAACCTTCTGACACACGCTCATGATGCACGTAAGCAAGAAGGTAAGCACCTCTCTTTCGTTTCGTGGCATCTAGCTCGTTGGTTGAAGGCCGGTATACAGCGCACGGGGCGGAAACTTGGAAGCTAAGAGGGTTCAGCTTAAATTGAGCACGACGCAGCGAGCTATGGTACGGAAAATGGTAAGTGTATCCTTAAGGGGCAAGAAGAGAACGGAGTGAGTTAGGGAACTAAGGCGTGTTAGGGACATAATAATAGAAATTAGGAAGAAGAAATGGGCGTGGGCGGGCCATGTAATGCGAAGACAAGACAACCATTGCTCAATAAAGGTAACAGAATAGATTCCTAGAGAAGGAGAGCGTGGGAAGGGGCGATATAAAGTTAGGTGTGCTGATGAGAAGAGAAAGCTTGCGTGGATAAATGGGGCCCACTTAGCACAGGACAGGCACAATTGGAGATCTATGGGAGAGGCCTTTGCCCTGCAGTGGGTGTAGACAGGCTGATGATGATACAGCGCACATAGTGCGCTGTATAACGCATATGCGCGCTATGCGCATATAGCGCATAGCGCACTGCTCCAAGTGTTCCAAGTAGCGTATTTTCCACTCTACTGCCCTTCCGTGGGAAAAAAAGGGGGAAAAGCTGCGGAGAGATATACTAGACGAGGCGACCTTGTCATGTATCATTTTGCTTATTTTCTCAATAATAACATCAGTGCCTTCCCTCCCAAGTGCCTAACCCTTTCATCCACACTCACTTGATTACTATTGACGATGCTGTGCACTTGGCGCTCAGTTTTCACAACGCACAAAGCATATTGAAGGCCTGTAATGCGCGGACACAGCTTCTGCGAATGTGTATCGAAAATGGAGCCACATCAACGCGGAGAAATCGAGGAGGAAGAGTCTCAACATTTTCTTTAACAAAAGAAAGATATAATATACGAATTAGGACTACCTGCTTTAGGGGGAATCTGAAATGTAGTGAATGTGGGCTTCTTAATTGAGCATGCAGGTGCGCAAATATCCTGTGATGGTGGAGCGGCAGAGAACGGCCAAGCAGAGCTGCGAGCTGTCATGTTGCCTTCATGACCTCTGGCACGTGCTTCGCACTGCTCGACCGCGCTAAACAGCGTGCACTTTGCACCAGTCCAGAAACTTGGCCCAGCACAGGGTCATCCAGCGAGTGCGCTCCTTCCGGCACTCGTAGGCGCATCCGCGTGAGCGCTATTTGGCGAGGGTATTGCCGGCGTTGCGACTATATGCGAGGCGCCGAAAACGGAACAGATGATGAAAGGGCTGCTACACAGTGCGCATCACGTCTGATGACTTCCGAGATAGCGCGCGCGCCAGCGATGGCGGCCGTTCGAAGTCCACAGCTGCTGCTAAAATGAAACCACCCTCTCCCCCTCCACACCCTCGCGGCCTTTCATGGTCGTTAAAGCGGGGAGGGCGCTTCCTCTCTGCTTCGACGCAGTCTTCCCGAGCGGGTTATCGCATGCGTCCTCTGAGCCCGGGAGATGGGCAGGGCTCGTTCTCTCTCTGCTTCAGCCGCGTTCATCGTCCCCTGTCGCGTGCTTTTACCAGTGAGTACGATGCGTGGGGGGAGGTATCAATTTGGACTTTACGCGGGACATGACGGCGGCGGCAATAACCCCTCGATGCTGGCCATATAGTTGCTATCGCAATAAAAAGAAGGCGTCGGAATTATTACCATGGGCGCTACCTAAACTCACACAACAACAAACAAAAAAGAGGGGGAGTAGGGTAGGTTGAGTGGAAGGTGTTAGCGTGACTAATATAAATGGCAAGAACGAAAGCTTCCGTTCTTGCCATTTATACTAGTCATTCTCACACCTGTCACCCAACTTCTCCTAATCCCTACCTCCCCCCTCATTTTGTTTGTTCGCACGTGCCGCTCTTGTTCTTCTCTTCTTCTGTGGACGGGGGGGGGGGGGAGGGAACGTGCAATGGCGTACATAAACGAACGCTGGATAAGGCAGTCCACGTCCTGACGAAGACAAGTCCACTTGTCGAGATGTTGTCGCCTTCGACATTCCCTGTACTAATTTTTTAGCGATCTGTTCATCTAGTCAGTAAGAGTAAGATAAAAAGAGGAGGGGGGGCTCATTTTCAAAGAGAAATAACACTAATACTGCATGCAAGATAATGAAACATATACAAGCAATGTAGAAGAAGCCGAAAGTAAACGCATAAGAATTATACAAAGATGCGTAAAATGATCTTGTTACTGATATTTAATTCCTCCAAAGGTATCCAGTAGTTCGAGAAATTAACACTTTTTGCCGCAGAGATTTGTCTTTAGAAGACGCCTCCCATGACTGCGGTTCCAGTTTCTTAGCCCCCCCCCCTCCCATTCTAACAATCTATGGTGTTGGTTCTAAAAGAATGATATTAAATTATTTTCAGTATTTCGTTTCAAGTTAAAATAAACAACATATGAAACAGTTCTAAAATTTATTATCACTATGTTTGAAACCTTCACGTTTTGGCAAACCCTGTAGATGCCCGACAAGCCTTGTTGCCGTGCCTGAAAACAAATACTAACTGCCTGCTTTCATGTTAGTGCGATTTGTGGAGTAAAATGATAGCATGTTTACTGTGCTCATGAAAAGATGAACATCATCGTCGCTGCACTTTGCTATTCAGTTCATGCAGATTGCCTCTCCAAGTTTGCCTCTACTTGAGAAACTCAGATTTTCCCCTTCGCACCCTTAATAAAGCCTTAAGGTTTCGTTTATATTGTTACGTGAAAGCAATGAGTATATTTACAATACGCTTTAGCGTAAAACAAGATGGCTCGGCTCGCGCTAGCCTCAACAACCCGTCGTCGTCTTCGATGGCGCTCTCAAGACTTGCTCCTGCATTACATCTTGTAACACGACTCCCGGCTGCTGAAGCACCGTCTCGGTGCTTGTTAAGGTGCAGGTGAGCGGTACAGTTTGAGGCGGGAGACATGGACGAAATCTGTGGACGGTGGAGCAAGGCCAGAGGAAGGGTCGAGGGGGCCTATCTCGTAGGTGACGTTTGTTACCCGGCGTAACACACGGTATGGTCCTGCGTACCGGGAAAGCAGTTTTTCGGAAAGTCCAACGCGTCGAGTTGGAGTCCACAACAATACAAGGTCCCCCGGGGTAAATGAGACGTCTCGATGAAGGGAGTCATAACACTGCCTCTGGTGGTCTTGCGATGCTGTAAGGCGCTGTCGAGCAACCTGACGTGCTTGGCGAGCTCGGGTGATAGCGTCACGAGCGTATTCCGTTGGTGAATCGACGGCGACTGGAAAGACGGTATCGAAGGGTAAGGTTGGGTGGCGCCCGAAGAGAAGATAAAAGGGTGAAAAACCGGCGGTATCGTGGCGGGAGGAATTGTACGCGAATGTAACAAAGGGTAAGGCAACGTCCCAGTCCTGATGGTCAGCCGAAACATACATAGACAGCATATCAGTTAGGGTTCGGTTGAATCGTTCAGTCAGGCCGTTAGTTTGTGGATGGTAAGCAGTCGTAAATTTATGTTTTGTCTCGCAGGAGCGGAGTGGATCATCAATAACTCTGGAGAGAAAATAGCGGCCACGATCCGTGAGGAGTTGACGAGGGGCACCATGGTGTAGGACGACGTCATGTAGGAGGAAATCGGCAACGTCTGTAGCACAGCTGGTGGGGAGAGCCCGTGTGATCGCGTATCGGGTTGAGTGGTCGGTTGCGACAGCTCTCCACCGATTTCCCGAAGCAGAGGTTGGGAAAGATCCAAGAAGGTCAAGACCAACTCGGAAGAAGGGCTCGGAGGGAATGTCAAGCGGCTGAAGCAGTCCAGCGGGACGCATGGGTGGTTTTTTCCGACGCTGGCACAAATCGCATGTGGCGACATAGCGGCGGACAGAGCGGTACAGACCGGGCCAGTAGAATCGACGCCGTACACGGTCGTATGTCCAAGAGACGTCAAGGTGACCTGCAATAGGGGCGTCATGCAGCTGGCTGATAACGCTCGAACGGAGGTGAGATGGGATGACCAGCAGCAGTTCACGTCCATTCGTGTGGACGTTGTGACGATACAATGTGCCGTCCATAAGCACGAAGAGGTGAGTGGACGGATCTAGTGTCGCAGACTGCAATTTGTGAATAAGGTCACGTAAGGCGGCATCTTGGCGCTGCTCATCACGAATATTCCTTAGAGGGGTGAGCGAAAGTACACACGCTGGCGCTTCATCCAAAGTCTCGGGAGGATCCACTGGATAGCGGGACAAACAGTCAGCGTCATGGTGCAATCGGCCAGATTTGTAAGAAACCGAGTAGTTGTATTCCTGGAGCCGTAAGGCCCAGCGGCCAAGGCGTCCGGTGGGATCCTTCAAGGATGAAAGCCAGCAGAGTGCATGATGATCGGTGGTGACAGTGAAATGCCGCCCATGTAAGTAGGGCCGGAATTTACCGACAGCCCACACGAGTCGCAAGACACCCCCTTTCAGTAATTGAGTAGTTTTTTTCGGCTGGGGAAAGAAGACGGCTGGCATAGGCGATAACACGAGCATGCCCGGTCTGATGCTGAACCAAAACTGCGCCGATTCCGTGACCGCTGGCATCGGTGCGGACTTCTGTAGGGGCAGAAGGGTCGAAGTGGGCCAATACAGGTGGGGTTGTTAACAACCGGATGAGGGTAGAGAATGCCGTAGCCTGCGGAGCGGCCAGGAAAACGAAGTGTCTTTCTTCAGTAGGTCTGTGAGAGGACGCGCGATATCTGCAAAATGGTGCACAAAACGTCTGAAGTAGGAACACAGACCAAGGAAGCTCCGAACATCTTTAGCGCAGGTGGGTACGGGGAAGTGTTGGACTGCTCGAACTTTGTCAGGATCGGGGCGAATACCAGAAGAATCGACAAGGTGCCCCAGCATGGTAAGTTGCTGTCGGCCAAAGTGACACTTTGACGAGTTAAGCTGGAGGCCTGCTTTGCGAAAAACAGAAAGGATGGAGCAAAGGCGGTCGAGGTGCGTATCAAAGGTCGGCGAAAACACAATGACATCATCAAGGTAACAGAGACAGATGGACCACTTAAATCCGTGTAAGAGGGTGTCCATCATGCGCTCAAAGGTGGCTGGAGCGTTGCATAAACCGAACGGCATGACCTTAAACTGGTAAAGGCCGTCTGGGGTCACAAAAGCGGTCTTTTCACAGTCCATGTCATCAACGGTGATCTGCCAGTATCCGGATCGAAGGTCGATTGATGAAAAATATTTGGCGCTGTGAAGGCAATCCATGGCGTCGTCGATGCGTGGTAGCGGGTAGACGTCCTTTTTAGTGACCTTGTTTAGCTGCCGATAGTCCACGAAAAATCGCCAACTATTATCCTTCTTCATAACAAGGACCACAGGGGATGCCCATGGACTAGAGGACGGCTCGATTATATCTTTGGCAAGCATCTTGACTTCCTTTTGGATGACGTGGCGCTCAGTTGGAGACACGCGGTACGGACGGCGGTGGATCGGTAGGGCATCACCGGTGTTAATGCGATGCTTCACGGCAGACGTTTGACCTAGCGGACGGTCACAAAAGTCGAAGACATCGCAGTATGAAGCAAGGAGGTGGAAGAGCGCGTCAGCTTGTTCTGGCAAAAGGTCGGATGCGATCATTTTCTTAAGGTCAGCAGACGAATGGGGCGTAACTTCCATGGCGTCGGAGCGGTCATCCTGAGCGGAAAAAGCGGAGATAACGCAGTCGTCAGAGGGCGTCAGTATGGCGAGGGAAATTCCACGAGGAAGCATTTGTGGACTCACGCTAAATTCAGCACAGGGATGCAAGCACGGTTTTCGTGAAAGTTAACAATAGTGTGCGGGAAGGCAACGCTGTGTGTCAAGAGAACGTCTGTAATGGGTGCGAGCACATAGTCACCGTCGGGCACGGGTGAAGAGGGCGCCAACGTAATGCAAGTGATGGTTTGAGGCGACAGACGGACATGTTCAGCACAGCACAGGCGATTCGGGGTAGGGCTAGGCGGATCAGTTGGACATGGTAGGTCAAGTTGCAGTGTGCCAGCTGAACAATCAATGAGGGCAGAGTGGGCGGACAAGAAGTCGAGACCGAGAATGAGTTCATCGGTGCAATGGGTCAGTACCGTGAACAGAACCGATGTCTGGTGGCCGGCAACACTAACACGTGCTGTACAAAGGCCAACTACGGCGGCTGTACCCCCGTCGGCAACACGAACAGCATGTGAAGGGGCTGGAGTGAGGACTTTTTTCAAGCGCTGACGGACGTGAGGGCTCATGACCGAGATATGGGCGCCGGTATCAATCAAAGCGGTAACAGGTAAGCCATCCACTTCAACATCGATCAAGTTCTGATTAGTAGGGAGGGTCAATAGAGGAATTTGAGGGCAGGTCGTACCAGCAGCGTCACCTCCAGGAGCTGCACCCGTTAGTTTCCCGAAGGAAAGCGGCGAGGGTAGGACGAGGACGGTGAACGGCGAGGCGGCGGGGACCTGGATACTCTACGTCGCGGTGAAGGCGAGCGGCTGTACTGGGCGGAAGTCGCAGTGTTGGCGGCATAATTCGGTGAGTCATCACGGGGTGGTGGCACTTGACTTGGACTACGGGGCGGTGAGCACCGCTCGTCCACATCGCCCCGCTCGTCCACATCGGAAGCAAATGGGCTTGTCGTCGGGCGTCCTCCATGCATTCGGATCCCGGGTACTCACAGGGCGGTAGTGCTGCAGGGGGCACAGGTTGGTCGGAGAGAATGCGTCGGGGCGATGCACGGAACAAATGGTCTGAAGGCCCACATTTGCCAGTTCTTGACGCACAACAGCCTGTATTAGGGAAATGGTCGGTTGAGGGTCAGTGGGTGCCTTCACATGAGCAGGTGATGCGGCTTCAATCTCGCGTCGAACGATTCTAGTAATGTTCTCGGACCGGGGCTGCGCGTCTAGACGAAGATCCTCGCATGTTAACGTTGCAGCGGTCTTCGGGAGGCGGGCAAATTGGAAGGCAATGCGTCTGCTTTTTGCTTCTTCGAATCGTCGGCACTCGGTAATGATCTCTTGAACAGTGGAACAGTCCTTGAACACAATTAGGTTAAATGCATCGTCCGCGATGCCCTTCAGCACGTGCGCGACCTTGTCGGCTTCTCTCATGCTGACATCGACTTTACGGCAAACTGACAACACGTCCTGAATGTAGGCCAGGTACGACTCGGTGGACGTCTGTGCACGCGAAGAGAGTTCCCTCTGGGCGGCACGCTTGCTTCCGGTTGACTGGCCGAACAAATCGCGTAATTTGTCTTTGCATAGACTCCAGCTCGTGAGCTGTTCCTCATTATTATTGAACCAGGTCTTGGCAGTTGCTGTCAGGTAAAATATGACATTGGCCAGCATCAGCATTGGGTCCCACCGGTGATTTTCGCTTACACGCTCGTATCGCCGAATCCACTCATCGACGTCCTCGCCATCGGTGCCGGAATAGGTGCCAGGATCACGGGGTGGAGCTGCCACGATGACCACTGGCGAGGTGGGCGCCGTTGGTGCGGCGGGCGCGGCCATTGATGCATTATCCGTGTCGGTTGACTTGCCTGGCGTGGTGACTTGACGGCCACTGCGGAGCTCCGTCGTGCGTTGATACTGTTACCCGGCACTTCCACTAAAAATGTTACGTGAAAGCAATGAGTATATTTACAATACGCTTTAGCGTAAAACATGATGGCTCGGCTTGCGCCAGCCTCAACAACGCGTCGTGTTCTTCGATGGCGCTCTCAAGACTTGCTCCTGCATTACATCTTGTAACAATATTAAAGCGAGACGCACCATAAAACAGACCAATGCCATTGAAATAACGCAAAAAGCTAAACCAAGTTGCACCTGTGTAAAATCTGGGCAAACAGCGCGGCCGCGGCAAGCTTTTCATCTTCACTATTACGATTATGAAGTACTCAACCTAGGGCAAGGGTGTGGGTATTGTGTCGATCGCAAGCGAGGGTCAACTTTTCGGTCTGCGCGCCACGATACTGCTCTACTTATGTATCTTTACGTCTTTCCTCCTTTCCTTGATTATATGCCGGAATGGAGATGGTACAACCTGCTCGTTACTAACATAAAATGAGAGTTAATTGTTCGGCAATGTGAGTTCGTGCTTTGCCCTGAATTTTCCCGGAAAAGCAGAATTTATTCTTTATTATTTATGTATTTTGTACGAAAACACGTACGCAAAAGGACATGAAGGAAATAAGAGCGCGCAGGCTCACAACTGCCACTATGAGGGGCACAACGCCTGCCTGCTCTTTTGAGAGAAGGCGCTTCAGAGAATTCAGTAGCTCAAGGGAGAACGGGGAGCTATTGTTGTTTGCCCCATGGTGTTCGTGTCATGTTTTCTTGGGAAGTATTCAGTCCGAATTAGAGAGCGTCATCTTTGCTCAAGAGAGTATTTTTGTGAAATTGCGTGTCCCAGAGCTGTACATATGCGCTACTATTCTGCTGGGCTCACTGAATGGGAGCTACCATGAAGTAAAAGGAACACCGTTGAAAGGTACCGCATAAAGTGTACTTGTAGACCCCAGTTGGAGCGTGGCTGCTGCATGGGACCGCGCAGCAGCTTCTTGGGAAAGAAGAACAACTGCAGCTGTCTCTAGACAAAGCGGAAAACACAACCTCTCCTAGTGGTGCGTAACCTACAAGCAAAAAAGGAGGCCTACCTTTCGAGGAACTTTGTCAATGATTAAACCCAAGAAAATCTATGAACCTTTTCCACGGGTACGGCAACCATTGCATTCTATATAATCGGCTACTGACCTGAGTATCAGTGGCGTAGCCAGAAATTTTTTTCGGGGAGGTGCTTGGGTCCTCGCCCGAAAGGGGGTCCCAAGCTTCAAATTCAGTAACTTACGTTGTGCTCTCGATATGTATGTATGAATGTATGTATGTATGTATGTATGTATGTATGTATGTATGTATGTATGTATGTATGTATGTATGTATCTGTGTGTGGGTGATACCACGAGAACTTATATAAACGCGTCAGCACGACGCATTTGCGCAGAACATCGGCCGATCAATCGGAGGCAATGCTGAACTGCATATGACCGTCAATGCACCATCTTGAAGGAAAGAGCAAGTGCCTGCCATTCTATAAACACAAGTGAGAATATTTTAACAGAGAAATTAGCGGAATAGTTGGTTCTTTAATACACATAACAGATTGCGACAAAACGCTGCGAGTCCAGTGAATCGTATTACGTATATGCTTCGCCGTGGACAAGCGTTCTGCCTTCTGTCCTACTGATCATCAGAGCGCCAATGGTGTGTAGCGTATCCCAACTGCTACATTAAATTTTCATGTGAAACTGGGGGCTGCATGACCGATACTCTCGTGTAGACAAGACTGTCACAGATCGAAAAGAAAAAGTGTGGAAGAAATATGCAGCAGAAAGCATATTTGTTTCCTCGATACTAGTACGAAGATCCCCCACTCGTGGATCCTAGCATCTTGACAATAATTTTAAAACAAATTGTGGCGATGGATATACATGTGCGCATTAAATACGGTGAGGAAGTAGTGATATACCAGGGACATCATGGGACAGTGGGCAACATACCTCAGGTAGACAAGCTAAAAGTGCTGCGATATCAAATAGGTTTATGTGAGTGTGTGTGTGAAACTCTTTATGTATTGATGGTGGCGTTCTCCTGACATACTCGAAAAAACTCCCCATAACTACGCACACTAGTAAACTTGACGACGCTTTAGTATATATTTCGTATTGATACTTTCCTCATACCAAGTTACCTATTCGCTGCAATAAAAGGGCTCTTCTTTCAGCAACCTTCCGACACATATCCAGGAAGAGCAGAGACTCGCCTGCGATTGTGATTCCAAGCGGTTGCAAAGATATCTGTCGCGAATACTATCACCACCCGTTAGGAATGCCTAGTGCGTTACGGAAAAATGCGCTCTTTGTCGATAACAGCCTAGTGGACCTCCAGTAAAATAGTTTTGTCTACTGTAAATACACAAGTGTCCCCATCCTGACCCTTCTACTAATAATTACTGGCACGCATAATTAAGAAGCACCACAACGTCGTAAAGAAGGTTTTGATATTGAAATCCACAAGTGTCGAAGATTGGGCGAGTTGGTTCGTCGTACTTGAACGGGTATAGCGCATTATGGGACAAGAGAAACGGCCAAGCAGACAGACACTAGAGGACAGAGCGCTACTGTCCTCTTGTGTCGGTCTGCCTGGCTGTTTCTCTTGTTCCATAATGCGCTATACGAGTTCAAGATATTGAAAAGCTTTCTGTATGGGTGGCAACGTCACACTTCTAGATAAATTGAAAATCGTATGATGTTGTTAAAAACTCACACCAGTTTAATTACACAGCTATTTCGAGCCATTCAGAATGCAATTTGCAATCGGTAAATGTGATTTGGATCTCACTGAAGTAAACTACGGATTGCCATAAGGATCGGTATAAGGGCGAATATATTTGCCCCCGTATGAATGGCATTCGTCATTAGCCCTTCTACTTACGAATGTAACGAATGCGCGTACGCGATAGAACAGCAACATTGACAGATCCCTCGGAATAAGATTCTACAACAGATCATCGACTACTAGCCGTATGTGATTAGTTTTTGCAGAGCCGCCATCAACTACAAGCCGTATCTGATTCTTTAGTGTAACAGAAATTGATCCTAAACTGAATACATCAAATAATTATTCTTAGATGATCGCTTGCTACATTAGGTTGACAGTGGTCAATTTAGAGGCACCAAGATTGGGAAATAACAGCATTTGTAAAAGAACTCATCTACATAGTCCTTGCACTCTCTCCTACGCGAGACAATATTTTCTCTGTGACCTAAATGTGTGTTTTTTATCATTTTTTTCAGACATCTACTTCCGTTAGGGAAGTACGTCAGAGATTTCGTAGTGGACCCCGGCATAAAACACTTTCGTGTTAAAAAGAGGGTAACAACGGCCGGATGACACGGTGAAAAGCGGAATACCTTGTATTTGGTTCGCAAGCTCGGTGGCCTTGGCCCGCGAACGTCCCACCTGCAGCATTACCACGCATGTTGCTGTATACAGAAACCGGCCTCATTCTTCCATCACGACGTATTGCTAATGGGCTGCACATGCAGAGGAGTTTGTGTGCCACCGGAGCTACGCTGTAAAGACCGCAAGCTTCCCTCTGAGGCTCTCATCATAGCATTCTTCTCCGGTCAGTGACGGCCATTTGTCTGTTGCCGCCGCCGTTTTCTGCAGACAAGCCCCAACTTCACCGTCATGTAGTGACGAGTCAACTACGTCTGCTGATTAGAACGAGCCGCGTTCTTCGTTTTACAAGCCAACCGTTGAGACGTGCACCGCCGCACGTTCATAACTGCAGGTGCATTGCCTCGCGTTCAAGAATACACGCATTTGTCCATATAGGTGGCGGAGCAGCATGGCCAGCGGGGCGCAGCTGGAAAACTTTCGGGGAGGAAGGGGGGGGGGGCTTCAGCCCGGTGAGCCCATGCATTCCTACTCCACTGCTGAGTACGACAAGTAGAGGGAAACTTGGAGAGTCCACCTTGAAAAACTCAACAGCAAAGTGTAGCAAGGTCGGCATTCAACTATTCATGAGGACTAAAAACACAAGTTTTCGCTTTATTCCAGCCATCGCGCCAACATGATGGAAGTCAGAATTTGTTTTTGGACAGGGCAGCAAGCCTTGTCGGGCATCTGCAAGGTATGCCAAAATTTGAAACTTTCAGACCTGGTCGTAATACCTTTTTAAATATTTGCATACCTTGCTTCTTCTAATTGTAATAAAACATCAAATTCATTTTGAATGATTCTTTTAGCATGCACGCCATAGAGGGATAAAATTAAACTAGGGCGCTTGTGAACTGAAATCGGGATCATGGTAGGCGACAGATATATAGACATTCCCGCGGCAAATCATTTAACTTTTTGAACACCTGGAACCCTTTGAAGGAATATCACTAAATGGATCTTCTTAGGAACTTTGGTATACCTTTTGTCACTTAGATTTCTTGCTTCTTGTATTCTATTTATTTGGATGTGTTTCGTTATCTTGCATACGGTAATACTGCTTATTCTGTTTAAAAATGATCCGCCCCCCTTTTCTCACTTACTGTTACTGACTAGGCGACACTTTTTTTACATCCTCAATGCTTCTTCATACCGCTGCAGGATTTATATTATTGTCATTTTTGGATTTATTCATTTATGGTGCCCTCAGATCAGCACAACAGCATTGCTTAAAGATTCCCCGAGGGCGTGAACCAACGAATCCTACCCCGACCGGCGAGCGCTACTGTCAATAAACTTGACAACCTTTCCCATGACGCGTTCCCCGCTCAAGTGCGCATTTCTACGTTTAGAGCGGCAGATCAACGCACGTCACGCACAGAAGAGGTTATTCACTTGTGTGCTGAGGCTAATAGCAGCTGGCAGCTAAAGCACGACTAACCACAAGTGCGCGCTTGGACAAATTCCTCAAAGACAACTGACATTTGAAAAGATCGTTCTCCCGCTGACCTATACCACTATCGATAAAAAATAATGACGCGTGCGTCATAACAGAGAGCTTGTATCCACAGAAAGGTATGCTGAAAGTTTCTGCGCCAGCCTGCACCGCTTTAACACCCTCATTGGAATACAATTTTATAATGCACATGAGCAACGGCAATAAAAAATCACTTGCGATGCGAGCCATGCTGATAAAAAAATGAGCAAAACTGAAATGTGCATGTCCACGTTTACCGCACGGTTAATCCAGATGGTTCTTTAAAGACCGCTATTAATTACTGTATATGTGTTCTTATTGTAGTTACACAGATGTTTACCTCGTGTTTATGGCGGTGTCCATTTCAAGTGCTGCAGATTGGACTTCGCATTATGACCGTCATGTCGGCTAAGGGCAAGAGTGGGTAGAGCGAATAAAAAGATGAAAAGTGCACACGAAATGCCGCACCCGTATTTGGCAAAGCAATTCCTGTTTTTTTCTGTAAAGGCACGAATTTCAGTTGGCAATAGGACGCCATGAACGTAAACCTCGCAGTTATGTGGACTTCTAAACAGCAGTGTGCAGTTATCTCTTAAGCGGAAAGCAAAACAACGATAAATCATAATTCGGAAGCGCTAGTGAGGGGCTTGTGTGCATGTATCGCCAGCTATTACTTTTTTCTTCCTTGCTCAAATAGTAGTTCCACAACACGAAAAAAGAAATATGGATAAATATTCTGTGCTCTCTCTAATTTCAGTCAGTTATAAGTTTTCTCAATTTGCTCTGTAACAGCGCTGTATAGCGAGAAACCTTTAGGTTCCACATTTGGAATAGCGTGCACCTTGGATAATAAAAAATGCCGCCCGCATCTTCCCACGGGGCGAACTCGAGTAAATGCGTCGCAGAGTGGTGGGGGTATCGCGTGAATGTTGCGTAATTGGGTATGGTTTCGGAATGCTTAATTGTTATTTCGTCTTTATTATTTTTATTTATTGAATGAAGGAGAAGCGAAGGCAAGGAGTGTAAAGTTAAAGTGTGTCCCCAGGCAGCACGCAACGTAGGGCCGATATTGGTTTTATGGCGGCAAAGTTCGGCCCATCCACAGCCTAATGTTGCCGACAGCGAGCCAGTATCGGCCACGCCGCCGTCAATGACTGGCAACGTCGGGCTACCATAGCCGGGGCCCCGCCGATATCGGCAGGCCGTCGACGGTAATCGGCAACATGGGGCCGCTTATGCCGCGTTACTGCCGACATCGGCTGAGGCTATGGCTTTCAATGGCAACTACGGCGCCGATTTTGCCTTCCTACAGACAATATGGGCTGGCCGACGCCATTTATAGGCAACACTGTGCCAAGTATGCCACTTAGAGCCCCCGTCGGCTAGCCGATGACTTTCTCCGGCAAATGTGGCCCCGATTTTGCCGCTCATCAGAATCGCCTGAGGAATGGCGAATTTGGCGCGATATTTGCCCAGAAAGATTATTTCACAGGAAACATTGAGTCATTTCTGTTGTCCTGGAGGCAACGTCGACTACGCCGCAGCCTTTCATGGTTGATATCGGCCGGGCCTCTTTGGAAGCCTGCTGTATATAGCAATAGAGATCCGATCGAGACAAGTATGACCGAAATTCACTTGAGAGATTCGACGCAAGGATCAGATGTTGAGCTTCTTATATTCATGTATACGCGTTTCAGTGCCGGAACATAGGGCACGTGCGTTTTGAGCAGCATATATGACATTATGTTCGCACGCATTGTTTTTAATAAGCAGGGCACACAAAAAAAAACATGCATATAAACTATTCATATATACATCTACAGGCTGTTTTGCGGGAAATTTGTGAAACAGGCTGGCGCAACAGTTAACATTAGCCAGAAGGATCGACAAGCATGGTGGAAAATTATCTGATAGCGCATGTCAGAAAATTTAAATTCATAGAAATTGTTCGTGCTTACATCGATGGGCACAACCACCACTCATATGTTCAAACAAAGATAAACAGTCGGAAGCGGCGCTCTAAACGACTGACATTTAGCAACCTATGGAAGGAAAGGACATACGGAGGTAACAGCGCAACAGCGAGTGGACAAAAAAGGTCTAGCGCAGACATTATGGTGTGCTGAAGCGGAAATAAACTCTCGCAACCGGCGTTATCCCACTGACATTTAGCAGCCTATGCAAAAGAAGGGTATACGGAGCTAACAGCGTGACAGCGAGGGGACAAAACAGATCTAGTGCTAACTTTATATTCAGAGGATGTTAGCTGTTTTTATACACCATGAAATACATAGACCCCTTTTGCATTGCAAATTCAAATGAAGTGCTCTTGATAGGACCACGACATTTGCGAAAAAGGCAAAAACGAAAAATACAAAGCAGTCATATGGCAAGCATTTTTCATCTCAAAGGTGGCAAACAAATGCACACACGTATAATTGATGTATAGAGAGCTTTTCTGGTGAGTTCTACTAGAGTGTATGTGATCACAAAGTGTTCTTGCGCAGGCGATGTGCGTATTTTATGGTATATAAAAACAGCAAGCATGCACTGAAAAAAAAATCAGTTGAAAATCAAAGCTCTCTTCTGTTCTCTAGTTTCTTCATATGTTTGTGCAGGGTCAGAGTATAAACCAACCGTCCTAAGTCAAGCTGTTGTTGACCACCCGCCCCTCCACTACATTTCATCAGTGCGTTCGCAAAACTAGTGCACTCCTTTCAAAAGCAGCTCCGCAACGCATGTATCGCAGCTCGCATAAGCTCAGCAACAGAAAATAATTGTCTACTGGTCGGGTAAACTTATACCTCCCTTATCCACCTCCATGCTCTCTACTACCACGCAGATACAATAGGCTAATAATTTCTTAATATATCCACGGCATTGCGTATAATTCCTTCTTTCTTTATTTTTTGCTTTTTTGTGAACGACAGTTAGTGCGTTCTTTCCATACATATCGAATTTTTTTACACATCGGCCTTCGCAGTTACGTTGTACTAGTTAGATGAGAAGAATATATCGAGCTTGACTGCATGCTCTGTGTAGCGAGTGTAGGATTTGTCTCTGACGTTCATATGAGACTATGGTGTCGATAGAAGCCCACATCTGCGTTTTCTAGTACTTAAAAACTAATTTATTTATAACCAAAAAGAGTAAAATAAGGGCTCGAGTAGATGTTCAGCGCAATATTTCTTGTCGCGCGGAAGGGAGCACGTGTTGTCCTGCGCTGCAGAAACTTGCAGAAATTCACAATGGCGACGCCGCCCGCCCTCGATACGTTTGTTACGTGCAGTGCAGCATTTAGATCGCGTTTTTAGCTAGAGTGGGTGGTTCAGCCTCTGCGAATTCCTATGCTACACTTAGCTAGCAAGAGAACACATGCATACAAGCATACTCCATAGGCTGCACCAGGCTGCACTTAACAAATGCAGTCCCGGCGGGTATCCCAGCCATTGTGCTTTTGCCCAGCAGAAATGCTGTCTTCCACGCTTTGCGACAACCACAAAAAAAACAAAATAAAGCAAAACGCGCATATTCTGCCTAGAAGCAACCTTGCACATGCTAAGCTAGCAGCAACTAAAAATTAAAAAAAAGTATGGGAAGGGGGGGACACGTCTCGCTTCCCGAACTGACCACCCTCGTCATGGCCCCCTCCCTGCACGTCCATTGTGCGCACCTACACTTTGCAAAGAATGTCGTTCTGAACCTGCTTTTGGTGGCAGTGGTGGCCCTTCTGAGGGGGAGACCGCGCAGTTTTTGGGGAACTTTCCGCGCGGCTGCAGTGCTACCGACATGGAACGAGTTTCAACGGCTGCACGCAGTCTGCCTACGCGTATCGGCGCATGTACCGCATTTATCGATCACCAAGTTGAATGCGCGATTCCTTGGCCAGTGTACCTCCTAAGACAATGCCCATCACAACTGTGACATCGGTCGTATATGAACACAAGCCTGCGCCTTTTGGTGAGGCTACAGTGCCGTCGCTGAATTTGTATTGCTGACACACAGCTCAAGAGTGCACAGCGGATGCCGAAATTCGGTAAGTTGCTGGCCGCTTTTCAGAATGGGGCCTGGCACTTTTTGTTGCGATGTTAAACCACCGGTTCCACCTTTATATATTATTTGTGTCGTGAGGTGCGTAGGCTCTATATTTTCGAATAAAGAGCCTACGCACATTGTCCCAAAGCAATTTTACTTCATATAGTTAATCCTGTGCTTGTATCAAACCCCCATTGTGTGGTGACTTGCAGTTCTCGTAACATTTTTTTTCCTGCCCGTATTTTTAAAGGTAACGTGATACCGAACACGCGCTCCTTGGTGTTGAACACGTGTGGCAGTTCGGCACGCGATGGCATTTTTAAAGTAGCCTTGAAAATATGTTCTTCCTCTAATATCTGCTCATAATGCGCCTTGCACCTATCATTTAAGCACATTTTTGCCTAAAGACCCCATCCTTGGTGTGTGTCGTATTAGCTCACGTCTACATGTTTTCCTTTCCGATGTATGCCAAAAATATTAAATTTATTATAATGCAAAATGCACCTATTTCAACTAATGTGCCGCTTTTAAAATTGCTTTGCAACAGAACCTTTACTCGTGTTTCTATTCTTTTTCCCTTGGGTATCTAAAGTGACACAAAGCCAAGATCTGGGGGTTGAATATTGAACATAGATTCATTTTATAGTAAAAGGACAACTTTCTTTTGTTATTTTCGAAAGTAGTGCCCGATCATGAGATGTTTCCGACATTTCTTGAATTTCCGCGTTTGTTCATGAGTCGCACATAAATCGCATACAATTATAGTATAGTGCTGATGTGCTCCACAGCTGTGCTAACTATTCACGCCTTTTCACGCAGGTTCCACCCTTGCCGAAGCTTTTCCACTACGACGGTGCAACACGAGAATAGCATATTATCAATGCAGAGTTCACAAAATAAATGAAATAGTGCTTTTCCCTATAAACCTCTCTTGTTGTGTTATTTGTTTTGTTTAGAACGCAGTAATAGAAAGTACAGAGGATCCACTTGTCCCCACTTTTTACTGTGGTAATAAAGCTTTCGCGTATGCATGAGAGGCACATTTGCACAAACTACTGTTGGTCCTTCGAAAATGCCTTCGTAGCCCTTCGAAAACGTGAAAACACAAAAATAAAGATTTTTGCAATCCAAACGGCACGACACACGTGGGGTAAACACTAGAATCACCATAGTGGCTGTGAACGGTCGCGCAAGGGGTTTCCCGATGTCGGCGTGGCCGACAACACGCCATAAAAGCCTGAATTCCCGCAACATCGGCCAATGCTACCTAGCCAAATCCGACCCATTCTGGCGGCCAAATTTCGCCCACTCTGGCTGGCCAAATTTCGCCCACCCTGGCTGGCCAAATTTCGCCCACTCTGGCTGGCCAAGTTCGACCCATGGTGGCTTCGCCACAGTGGAGCCATTCTGGCTGGCCGTCATCGGGCAGATGTGGGTGAAAGTAGCGCGAGCGCGATTTGCCGACTTAGGTCCGATATCCCTGCCGACTTTGGGCGACTTCACGCCTACATCAGTCCTGTGTTGGCGTGCTGCCTGGGTCTTTATTGCTTGGTGCCGTCGTTGTATTGGACGGCACCAATGTGGGCGCTAGCGTCCACGAGCAGCGTCCGGAGCCGCGTCTCGTTGACGACGTTTGCACGCCGCTGCCCGCTCACGTACCTGGGGTCTTAAAGCTCGCTGCTCACGTTTCGCCGCTGCTTCTCGTGCGCGAAGTTCGGAATCCGCAGCTCGGCATTGCGGTTTCGCAGAAGCGTCGCGCTTCCTGAGTGATGGATTGAATTCCGAACGCGCGCTCCGCCGCTTATATAGACACCGCCCGCGTTCTAGGGAGAGGAGTACAGGGGAGAGGTCCGCAAAGACGCCCTTGACTGAATTCCGAACGCGCGCTCCGCCGCTTATATACACACCGCCCGCGTTCGAGGGAGAGGAGTACGGGGGAGAGGTCCGCACCCCGCGCTGCGCATGCTCGGCTTACTGAACGCCCGCCTGGAGAGAGAGTTTTGCGGGTGTCTTCCTGGGCCGGCACGAGACGAGCCGAGCATGCGCGGTGGGGGTGCTTACGGCGCTGCCGACGCCGAAGCGCGACATCGTGCGATTAAGAAATGCTCCGCATTTAAAATACGCAACGCACTGCAGTATGTTTAGTAGCAGGCAAAGCAGCAAGAACTCACGTGTCTGGATAATTCCGTGGAAGCAAAGCCTGTGTTGCGAGAGGCAAAAGGCGGGAGGGGGCGGGGGCGCTTTACACCTCCTTTTGGACTGCCTTATCATCGTAAAGCAAAGCGTAACCTCCTGACCAAACTATACCCGCCCCTCCCCCTCACACGGAGGATGCCTGAAGGGCGCTTGCCCTCGGCCCTTTATTTCAGCATTGCAGGATTTTGAGGACCAAGAGCTCAAGGGCGAGGGAAGACGTGCAGGCACGGAAAATGCATTTTATAATGACCAATCCCGGCCGCGGCGGTCGCATTCTCGATGGAGGCGAAAATACCAGAGGCCCGTCTACTGTGCGTTGTCAGTGCACGTTAAAGAACCCCAGGTGGTCTAAATTTCCGCAGCCCTCCACTACGGCCTTTCTCTCCTATCTCTTTCACTCCCTTTCCCCAACCCCCACGGACGCTTAGCCATGCTCCCTACATGGGCTGCAGAAATTAGCGTCCTTTCCTGACCGAACCACAATCATCATCATCAATGACAGACAAGGCAGAAGTAGACACCGGGTTGCAGAAGTCAGAAAATACAAGCTTAACACTACACAATTTATCAACGATGGCAATCTATCCCCATGAGCAGGGTAACACGGACGCTGTTGATGGCTTCCACATGGCACCACAGCTGAGCGCAATGCGCAACGCTCCCTATGTCATCGACTATCTGCCTGTGCCGTTGAGGTAAACACAGGCGCCGCGGAGCAGGAGGAGGTGGTCTTCCGAAACTGGCACGCAGATTTGTCGCTGGTGCCCGGTGTCGACGCGACATACGATGCCTTGAAAGTCGCGGGCCCTTTCCTCTTGCCATTGCTGAGAACACAGGCGACGAGCAACACGACGACATGGTCCTTTTGGACTTGAACGCAGGCTACGTTCTCGGTGCTCGTGGCTGCAGAATCTCTCAGGGCGCTGGTCGCTGGCTAGGATCATCGCGTCGTCCTTCCAGCCCATTAACGTCCGCACAAGGCAACTGCGCAGTACATTGGGCCCAAAGCCCCAAGCTCCCGATCGAACACGGCGACGGCCACCCCACCGACTTTGCCGTCTCGTTCACTTCTCTATTATATCTCGTTGGCACCCGTGGGAGGCGAAACTTAAATCCATCAGCGTATCCCCCTTCCTCCCCAATTCAAGAAAGTTATACAAATGCACAATGTAGTCTCAAGAGAAGTGCGAGCTCGTATGACTTTAGGACTGAAGAACTGGACACGGTTGCGACCCGCTAAGACAAAAACGACCATCACATCACACGACAAAAGATATACACAACGACGGTACGCATGAATGCATAGAGTGATTCAAGGAAGTAAGAGTCATCCTTGCGAGTCTACAGGATCTCGAAAATTGACGCGTCTCCAGGAATTCAACCATGATGAGTGGGCGAAGCACTGGGGGTCGTTCGGTGTTATCGTAAATCACCTGTGACATTGCCAACTCATACATGTAAATGAGCGACAATGCGTGTCTCCATTTACACAAACGTTGTCATTTATGCTCCTGGCCTTTATGACGTTCCTGCACTCCCATGTCGTAGATCGTGCCGAGGTCCGGATTAGTTTTAGCTAATGCGCACGCTTCGAATCCTCATGGTTCACCTACACACAAGAGAAATCTCCCACAGACACTACATTGGAGGTCAAGATCAGTGCCTATATATATTAGATGGCTGGTGAACAGTAGTGCAGCGGGAGCAGTCGGTTTTTTTAGGGGCGAAGCTCCTTAGGGCGTGGGTCTATCCTTCCTCCGACGTAGTATGTAGCCAACTGTAGTTTTATGAAGTGTTCACTAGATGGCGGATTGGCGCCGCAGTGCTCGCTGAATTCAGATGTATTTGAATGCGTAGCATGGGAGTCCGTCCGTCCGTCTGTCTCTCTGCATGTCCGTCCATCCGTCCGTCCATCTGTCTGTCTGTCCGTCCGTCCGACCGCGGCGATGCTCCTTAGCTAGTACGTGAATTGATCAATAGATGGCGCGGAGGCGCTCGCTGCATGCTCTAGTGTGATAGGAGAGCACTACATGGCGACACACAGTGTTTGTCACGTCTTTGATGATGTACTGGGCAAGATTCACGGAAGATTCACGGTTTTTAACGATTAACCTCCGGAGCTTCGCCCACTCATCATCGTTCACTCCCTGGATATGCGTGGATATTTAGGGGCGAAGCTCGTTAGGGTGTGGGTCGTTCCCTCCTATATAGCCAGCTGGCGCCGCCGTATGCATGTAACCACCTGGCGCCGCCGGGAGGCTCGCGCTCGAGAGCTCGAGAGCTGTCTCACTCTTCCATCTGCTGTCTTGTGCGAGAGAGAGAGACAGAGAGAGGGAGAGCGAAAGGCGCGCGTTGGCTATGGAAACGCTCTTTCTTCGATGAACGCTCTACCAGCTCGCAAAGAAGGAGAATGCGCCCTCAGCCGCGAGAGACAAGGTTGGCGCAGGCAGCGTCTTCTAGCGAGTTTCTTGATTAAAAAATCCCGACTGCTCGCGCTGGAGAACCATTCGCCGGCCACCCATACATATATATATACGCACTGGATCTTGACTTGCAATGAAGTGCCGGTGGGATTTTTCACTTGTGCGTAGTTGAACCATAAGGATTCGTAGCGTGCTCGCTAACTAAATTAATCCGGAACTCGGCACGATCTACTATGAACATCCGGAGCTTCGCGCACTCATCATGATTCACTCCGTGGTTATGCTGTGAATTTTTCAATGAAGAAACCCGCTTGCAAACGCTGCCTGCGTCAGCGCTGTCTCTCGCCGGTGAGGGTGCGTTATCGTTCTTTGCGAGCTGGTCAAGCGCTCATCGAAGAAAGAGCGTTTCCATAGTCAGTGCACGCCGTTCGCTCTCTACCACGACGCCTCAATGCCCCTAGCAGACTGCATACAAACCAGAGCTACAGAGGACGAGGGAGCGACAAGGTGCTGCCTTAAGGCACTTCGCCTTGAAATATGTTTTGTGAACTTTATAGTTCATGCTACAAAATTATGATTCCCTACCATTTTCTTGAGTGAACACTATTACATGTCCGTGAACCGTAGTGCGGGCAGTCATGTTTAACCCTGCGATAGAACTATGTAAACTTCGATTCATGCGGCAAGCCAACATGGATACGGTTGTGAGCACTGCACACAGCACATAGACCATGCACAAAGAAACAGTTTAAGCGGGTTGATATAGGGAGAATATGGTTGAACGCTGTTCCATATTTCTCTGCTCATCCCGTCGCCTATTTAACAGCCTAATGAGTGCAGCCTATATTGCTTTACCTTGGCCCTTCCATTTCTTGGATTTACTCAAACTGCAGCTGTGTTCGTTAACCCGTTCTGAAGAGCCAATAAAAATTAGCCTTTGCACCAACCACACTATAGTCAAATCATGGCGTGCGTAAAGTCCGATCACCCACAATTATTCGAGGGCTCACGAAGATGCCGTAGGGACCCACTCATTTCACTGCAGGCACTCATTCTCTGTTCACCAACAGGCTCATCTTTCGCGAAATTCTTCTCCATTGCAAAATATCTGTAGGTAAAACCTGTTACTTAAGACTGAGAACGGGAGCTTGAAACCGCCAGCAAGAAAAAGCAAGTTTTCCATACCTACAGCCGTCCTCGGCATGTCTGAGTGTTGGATTGAGGTCTAAACAGCTAAACTTCGCAGGTCGATATTATGAAGAGTTCGTTAGCCCGGGAATCGATACGAGAGTTGAAAGGCCAGCAGACATAGAAAAATAAATCATACTAGTCTAAACGGTTCACGAACGATGAAAATCTTTCCACACAAGCTAAACAAGACGAACGCTCTTGATGTAATCCACACGGCAGCGCACCTGGGTACAACGCACAGCGCTTCCGATGTCGTCGACCAGCTGCTTATGCCGATGCGGCGAACACAGCCGCCGGACAGCACGAGGAGGTGGTCCTGGTTGACGTCGTCGGTAATCTCGGCCGCAACATCTTTCAGGGCGCTCTCCGCTAACAGGGCGACTACCCAGTACACGGGACCAAAAGCATCGTTCGGCTGATCGAACGCGGCGATAGCCGGCCGACGAACTTTCTGCTATTTGTTTGGCAGGGGTGGCCAGAAAAACCTAACTCCATCACCACTCAGTCGGCTGGCCCATCATACCAGGAGCATGTTGCGGCCACCAGCGTACTTGATGCCCGGACAGATTGGGTAGCCGCTCGCCGTCAACAGCGGGCCTATGCCGGCCGACAAACTTTCTGCTATCTGTTTGGCAGCGGTGGCCAGAAAAACCTAACTCCATCACCACTCAGTCGGCTCGCCCATCATACCAGGAGCAGGTTGCGGCCACCAGTGCACTTGATGCCCGGACAGATGGGGTAGCAGCTCGCCGTCAACAGGGAGCCCATGAGAAGACGAACGACGGGTGTGACGACGTAACAGCAGCGGCCTGAACCTCGTCGCCGCCGGCTTCGGTACCTGCGGCGTCTGTGTTCGATGCAGTTTGTCCTAGCTAATTAAATTCTCCACTCGCTCGAGCATACAAGCGTAATGTGCACATTTCCATAAACTCTACATATTTTGATAACAAGCATAACGAAAATATTCTTGTATACTACAGTTTGCTCATCGCCCCTACTTCATCATACACCAGACGCCATTTGGGTCACCCGGTCTTTCTGTGAAACCGGTTAATTTAGTGCCCCGATTCGATAGGTGAAACGTGCACGTCCCTATCGCACAATGCCATTTTGTTCTTCGGCATAGTGGCTTCCAGCATTCCTGCCAAATTTCTCCGGACAAAGCGAAAACCTACTAGCATTTGCTGCACGCGGCTCTTCCGAGCGTTCCCGTAAACATGGGAGAGGATAGGGACCTATTGTTCACGCCATGGTGTTCCTTTCAAATTTACTTGGGAAAGTATGCGATAGTAAGCCCCAGTTTGACTCAACACAGGAGTTTTGTGAAATTGCTTGCCCCAGCGCTGTACAGGTGCACAGCTTCCCTGCTGGACTCACTGTAGGGGAGTTGGCATCAACTAAAAGCAACGACGCTTTTGAAAGGCCCCGCGCATGGTGTATCTGAAGGTTGCAGTTGGAGCATTCCTGCTGCGGAAGGCTGCAGAGGAGGACATTGAGAAGAATTAATGATTGCCGCTGGATCTTGGAAACGCAGATTTACACAACCACCCGTAACGAAAGGGAAGGCGTGAAGCGATTGTTTTTTTAATTTGTTAGAAACCACTTAATGAGCCAAGAGACACTGCAGTCTAGGAAAGCAGAGGGGAAGTTAATTGCAGTATTTTAACTGCAGATAAGTAGAAAGGAATTAAAGTGGGTGAAAAGACAAACCTACCTTCTTTGGGAACCGAACCCATGACCTTCGGAAGACGCGTCCGATGATCTACCGCTGAGTTACAAAGGCTGTCGTCCCCGTGTCAACTTTGTTGGGTATTTATGTGGATATTATCCTGGGAGTATTGGGCAGCTCCACTTGTAGCCCAATGGATAAACGTTTGTGCACAAACTTTTGTACGCGATCGATAAACGTTCGTACTCAGACGTCTTGCGTTAACACGTCCAATCGGTTTTCCGGAAACGTCGGTGTGGAATGGAACAATGATAATGAAGCGAGCCGCATCGGTGAAATGGCCAGTGCCGCTGTTTACCGTTCGTAATGGGTCTTCCCATATCTCGTGTGGTTTCATACAGGTGCTGCCTTCCATTCGAAACATCATTTCACTCAGTTGTACACTATTTCTTTTCACAAACAAATCGCAGTCAATATATTTCACCCCATAACGCGCGATAATAGCAAATAGCAGCCTGTGCCAGGCCTATTCGAGCAGCGGGAAGACCCAAACTGTGTCCTGCGGCGCGATGTAACACGTGCGACGCATGGCCCTACGTACAGTACGTCGTAATCGCTGCCTGCGGAGCTGGTAGATTTAATGCTTGTGCTCTTCTCATTGCTTAACGCGAGCTGCATTTTCTAGTGCACTTCAACACTGTATCACGGCCGAGCGGACGCAGCGATTTAGAGAGACAAGACGAAAGTGACACAATGACTCGACCCGCGTCCGCCCGAATCCGTCTCAATCCGTGCCTCGGCGCTGGAGCAAGTCAGAGCGCTCCGGCGTGCTGTGAGTTGATCTGAATCTGCCAGTGAAACGCACCAGCCCGCTCCCACACGATCACTGAAAGACGGGCTCGTCACTGCGGAGCCAAAAAAGAAAAAGAAGCTCCTTAGGATTTGCCAGTGAAAACCTCCAGTAGTATTTTTTTACCACCATAGCCTATTTCGTCGCCAAACAAGGCGACAGAATTGACTGCGAGATTGGCGGTTGCTTCGACTAAGCGCGAATGGCATTGTGGCTTCTTTGGTGCAGTTGATTCTTGCATGGGTAACTGATGCCTTGAGAAATCGCTTCAAGCTCGAGCCGCAGTAGCCGCGTAAAGTCCTTGATGTAACCGGTAGCTACTTCCTTTGCATGGTTTCAGATGAAGATATCGCCGCTATATTCGAGTGCCGCTGTAATGTGCCGGCTGTTGGCCTGCTGAAAGGGCACGCACTTTTTTAGGATGTCCTCAGTGCTCTTACAATCGTTGAGCACGGGCAAGATAAACGGGTCATCGGATATCCTTTTCTACACGTGTTCGACGTTGTCCCACTCTGCCATACCCCGTTTGGCGTCATGTAGCAGAGACAGCACGTCCTTCATGGGGTAAACAAACAAGTTCGTAGTCTCGTACACCTCGTTGACGTGGTCATCTTATTATAATGTTTTGAAGAACCTCATAGATGCCTCAAAATGGCCCCAGAAGCCATTCACCCAGCTGAGCGCATGCTGACTCCTCAAAAATGCCACTTTGGCACGTCGTGAGCGCAGAGGGGACTCGCCTCGACCCAGACAATACTGCAGCCTTACAGCAGTTCCCGCTCCATCAGACAAACAAGCAGTACGACGCTTGTTAGTCTTGTGTTTCGTATGATCATCGGTATTTGGCAATTGCTCCAGGAGAGCCGAAGTGGTCACGGGACTCACCCCAGGTGATCAGCCTTTTGTTGGGGCCGCGGAGCAACATCCTGCTTTCGCAGAGCCACCGCAGCGTTTCCGGACAACATCTGTACTTGGCCATTCAGATGAAAAGGCATCCACACAGATCGACAAAAATGTTAGCGACGTCGCACTTCGTACTGTCCTTGTGCAATGTACTTGTGCTTTTTGGGCCCTTCGCTCTAACCTCCACTGCCAGCAAATAGATTGTACGCTCAAAATATTTGTTAACTTCTTGTGCCCGGCACCTCCACTACTGTCACGCTGTTAGACGGTAAAATGCCAGGGAGACAGGCAGCCAATGAACTTTATTAAATATGCTGAGCAGCACCACCGCCGTTCAGGGCGGCAGCTCGTCAGACTGCCACCACGTAGGGACGGGGAGGCCGTGCCTCAACGACGCGTCGTAGCCCCTCCTGAAGGCCCGTAGCTGCTGCAGTAGATCGGCGCTTCCTAGTTCGGAGCTCCTACACTCTTAGGCGGTGATGTGTTGAGGGCTCCGTAAAGAGGGACGCCGCCAGAGCATAAGGTATAAATTGCTTCGTTCAGCACGATCGTGCTAGTTCGGTTCAAATGTGTCGCTCTGAGAGCGCAGACTGGATAAAAAATGATAAGACAAGGACTGTAGCATTCGGACTGCAGCCTGAAGAGTTCCTCGTGCGGAAGAGGACACGTTCGCTCATCAAGCTGATTATGTTTAGGAACCTCATTAAATATCAAAGAACGGTCTCAAAACCTCCCGACCAGCCTCCGAGGTACCACCTCCGTCCGACCCGGCGCGATGTCTTAGCTCGCTCGCACGGGTGTGAGCAACCTCGTTGAGATTGGACAAAGGGGACATGTGCGACCCGAGATAAGCTGTAAGGGAGGCGATGGAGTGTGAGAAAATGGCCCTGTCTCCTGCGATGGGAGCGACATCGATCGAAACGGAACCTGGTGCGGAGGCCCTGAAAGCCGCAAGAGAATTGGTGTAAATTTTCTGTCTACTGTCGCCCAGTAAAGAAAGAGCCACCGCAGGCTGCTCTGTTCTACGAAGGGTGGTATTCCTGAAACATGCAGAGTTGAAAACTGCGCTACTGTAACCGCCGAGAAGTTACCAGATCGGCCGTACTGCACACCGTCCATAAACCATGTGGAGTGCGGGTCGTCGCGCACTTGTTTTAGTAGTGCCTCGCGTTTGCACATTCGCCTACCAGTCTGGGGTAGATGCATGTTGTGAGGAAAGGGACTGATAAACGAGCTGACGAACGCCTGAAAGTTCTAGCTTAAGCCTAGATCTGAGATGGCATCGCGTATATGGGCATGACATTATCGAATACCTTTTCTAGATCTAAACCCATGATGGCCCTAACGTTTCACGTGCTGTTGTGGATGACCTGATACTCTATTAGCTTCATGACACCCTGACTGAAACGGTGTGCCTTAAGCCAACTATGCTTCTTGGAAACCCACCGCAGCTCTTCTCTTTCCTCGTCTTGCATGCGCCCACCTCCACGCACGGGCTCCAAATGGCAATATTAATAATTATATAAAGTACTTTGTTCTAGAAACGGCTGCGTACAGTGGAAGATCACCGGTAGGAAAAGTTGGCATTGTTCCTGCATAGCAGTATAGAACTTTCGGAAATTGCTTGTGCCCGATCAAGCTTAGTCTACTCGCCTTTCTGCTCACCGCTTGGATCCAAAACTACTTCGGATAATTATCTACATATTTGGCAATCCGTTGCCCAAGCTAAGTGGCCAGTTTCTTTTACAATGACTGGAGCGCTCGCGGTACAGTGTAAATAAATACTCTTTGCTCAGTAATGTTAGTGTCGATTCCCGAAGTACACATGTATAAATGCGGGTACTAATTGCGCAAGACATTTCCTTTATTTATTCTTTATTATAATACCATGAAAGGATTTGGGTTATAGATATTGTGAATGACATATTGAGAGCATGCCTATGTCATCCATAGACTGCGTGTCCGGGATAGCCCCTGAAAAGAAGTTGAAAATCATTCGATTCTCTACAAATAAAGTCACAACATTAAGCACAACAGAAACAGCGTAAACACCAAGCAAAAGTTTATGTCTGACACACCATGCCTTTCGCGTACATCTTCATGAGGCCTAAGCAAGCTGAAAGACGCATGCAGAGAACATGGACTAAGCTTAGCAGATTTTTTTGTAAGGCATAATTTCTTATTTAGTACGCATTGTTCTATGCTTTAAGGCATTGCTAGCATCTGTTGGAACGAACTACAGTATGAGTGTTACGAAACGTTTCATTAAATTATTGAATTGTGCTAGGCCAAATATAAGTAATCAACACAGTTATCATTCGCGGTGAATGAACGATTTTAAATGGCCAGAAATAGTAAGTACAGCCATCTGATTTTTTTAATCAACACTGCGTAGAAGGACCACTTACTCATGAGAGACATTCGGATACCTGGCTCAAGATATCTATGAATGCAGCGCACAACAAACACCGCCAAAAGAAGAACGGTTCTCAGCATCCAATTCTAAAGATGAACTTATTATGGTAAGTCCTATATACAAGAGCTATGTCTTCACCGAAACCACAAAAAACATGCGAGGAATTTATTGTGTTCATGAAAACATGAAAGCTCACTAACTTTTATGTAAACATAGTTTTTTATTTCCTTCATTAGCTCGAAATTTATTTCTACACTAAAAATCAACCACTATCCTCATTACCGCGTTCTTTTTTCCCAGGAAAGAACAGAAAGGACAGCGGGAATAGCGAACCTGCGTGTTACACAGTTACAGCTTGTCCGGCGTTGCGCATGCCTGAAAAGTTAATTTGCGGTCATTTGAAAAGCTCGGCAATTAAGTCATAAAAGGAGGCCGCAAGGCGAACACTGCTTTTATGCCACGACTCTTTCATGTCGTCATGACACCAAAGAATAAAATGATGCAATAAACATTGCTGACCAACGTCGAGGACCCTGTCGCCGGCACTAATTGTTTTTGACAAGGGCAAGTTCGTCTACAGGCAACACTGTGGTGAAATGCCCATGCCTGCTTCCCAAGAGCGGGTGGGCAAGTGTTTCCTTAGAGATTTACTTACAATAAGGAATTTCACGTGCGCTGGGTATATTCCGGCGTTCAAAACCTGCGTATGGGCCAGCGGTGCACCGCCACTAGATGGATGCCTCCGCCATTGATTCTGCTGATTAGCTTGCTCCGCGGTGCGGTTCGACTGTTAAAGGCATGCTGAAAAAAGTTTCACACATTCTAGTATTGTTCCTTGAATGTAAAGCCACTGCTGTCTGGAATGTTAAAAGAGTACCACGGTGTCCCTGAACAAAATCGGCTCACTTCTAATACGACTACGGGGAAAGCGCACATTCTGTTTCTATTTACAAGGCTCCAGTGCATAGGAACATCCCAGTAAAGTAGCAAGCAGGTCTAAATTAACTGGAGCTAGCTACCAAAGGGCGTCGCAGCAGTGCTGTCGTGCGCGGCCACGTGCACGTCGTTCAAGCAAACGGCGATGACCTCGCCGCTGGTCAGCGAATCCGCGGAAGGGTTAGGCTACTCTTTTCACGCGTGATAGCGTTATTCATCCCGACAGAGCGGGTTTGCAGGTGCTGGGCGCAAAAACATTAAATATTATTTGGAATATTTTTGCTAGGGTTTCAGGCACTGTTCCCTGGAAAGCATTACCAATATGTGCGAAGGAAACAAAAAAAGAATGCCGTTTTTCCTACGGTTGAGAATCGCGTGCGGACTTGCTAATATGTGTGTTCTGTTCAATCACAACTCTCGGAACAATTCAGACCAAATAAAGTGATATAGAAAACGCCGCGGTTGCGGGTTCAAGCCCACAAGTTTTCCTCACGCTGCACTGCATTCAGGACCGGCCGACAGTCTTCTTAAAACAACGAAGGCAGACCGTTTTTCTTTACTTTTGGTGGAAATGCAGACAGAACAACCACACAGACAAACATGCAACGTGCACAGGAGTAAGAGGTTATCGAACGCGAGCCTTCGAGGTGCCATGCAGGCACACTGCCACTAAGCTGCGACGGCTCCACCCCCACGGTACACCGAGTAAACAAAACTTGCTCCTGCTCTTGTAATGATGACAATTGTGGAACATCAATCGCGTTCATGTGTGTGATGAGCTGTATGGGAGCAATACATATGAGCTGTTACCATGCTGTATATTTCGCGCAACTTTGGTTGATTCCTCAGGTATACGTCAACAAATGACGCTGACGACGGCGCATCGATGTACTGTACATTTTTCGGCCACAGAACAGACTTCACTGCTATGGACTAAGGCGAGTTCCAAAGTTAAGCCGTACCACGGGCTACCACAAGTCACAACGGTTCTAACGACGTTCCCGGTTTGTCCACATTAAGCATACTGATGAGTCATGTGCATTGCGCGAATTGATCACTTGGGGCAATGCCAGACTTCAGCAAAGATATTCGACAGCTTCACAGTCGTATAGCAAAGATATTCGACAAAGCAAAGATATTCGACAGCTTCACAGTCGTATTTCGTAATGGTCTGAGGGATCGGTAAGCCCCTCGCGAGGCACTTCGAGGCTCAGAAATCGCTTGTCAACGTTTCAGATCGATCTCAGCATAGAGAGGTTCGCGTCCAGCCAAGGCAGTCACATGTGTGACATGACATTCGTGGTCAAACAAGACAGAGACCCACGTCATCGTGGTATGAAACTTCGGTAAACGTTTCGCGATGAGCTTCAAGGCCCTCAGAATGTTTCTCAAACTTACGCACCCATCTGAGCTTGGAAAGGTTGCCGTCGAACGAAAGACGCTGACGGACGCAGTACGCGCGCTACCGTACATAGGGTCTTCGACATAACGGAGGAGGAGGAGCGCATGCGCTGTCGCCAGTGACGTCACGACATTTGGAGAAGTGTGAAGAAGGATGAATTGGTCGGCCATCTGTGGCATCGGAAGTTGCTAGGCAATGGCAGAACTGGGTTTTCTACTGAGAACGGACGGTTTCATGCAGTGCTTAACAGCTTCGATGTTAAAGAAACCCATCGAGACGGTATAAGCACTAGTAGGAAACTACGACAAGAGCAGAGCATAAAGCGTTGGTTGGGTAATCGCAAGGGAAGCGGTAGCTTAGAACATAATGTGAGATAATGAACTTGAAATGAAAAAAAACAATCTGTGTTTTTTATGATGTCGTGTTAGTAACTTGGAACTACAAGGTAGTAGGTTCACAAATGTTACGCGTTGTACTGGCAGCTTCCATCAAAATCATGCGGAAATAACTACGCTGTAAAGGCGGCCATCATTGCTTAGCCTGCTTTGGAGTTGTATAGCTCATGGAAATATGAATAGCAAGCATCATTAAGGGTAACATAAGCGAACTCATTTTTACTTCCCTACATCGCTTTTTTGGTACGTTCCTCATCGCATGTTTAGATGGCTTAGATGAAACGTGTACTGCGATTTGCAATTGCTGATGACCAGCTACATGTTTAGCTGCTTCTTGCTACTCTGGTACTCTTCATTTCCCGCTCTTTTATTCCACGAACTGCGAAAAACTATTATACTGAAGGCGTATATGCTAGCGAAGTTATGCTAGGAATTCGCTGGGTTAGGCCTGGATTGTTACACTACCTATTGACAGGTCTACCAAGCGTTGAAGCCGAATGGCCAACTGGGTCCGGAAGAGTGGTAATTTAGTGCACGTATGTGATACCTCAGCACGAGATCAATATTAGCAATGTAGTGAGATAATGGAAGAAAGTGGATTGTATGGCTCACCGAATATCCGACAGGGTCTAGCAACCGTTACAGCATGACAAGACCAGAGTGCGCACGTGTGCACTGATGCTTATTTTACCCCATCTCTAGTGGAGAGAACGCCTTTCACGTCTTCTGTTTAGCGGATTATTGCTAGCTGCCCCCTTTCCCAGGTGTCAAGCTTTTTCTGATCTTTTAAGTGTCTTTTAAGTTTTTAAGTTCGAGCTTGATGTTTACCTGTGTACAGTGTGGTGCCTACGCCCGTGTCTCCCTCTTCTAAGTTCTACTTTATCTTTCCTTCTCTGGTTTAGTCCCCCTCCCCCATCCCCCGCACAGGACGGTTGAGGTGTCCTCCTCAACGAGAGACAGTTACTATCCTGTGCTTTTCTCTTCTTTTCAAATAAAGAATCTCTCTCTCACAGAACACACTTCCTACTTTAGACAAGTGGAAAATTGTTGGATGCACGTGCCGAGAATCACCGAGGAAACATTTATACTATGTATTTTTGCGACGTATGCGTTCGCTGTTGCTTGCTTTGAGAATCCGAAGTTGGTGCGGAAGGGGGTTGTAACAGGAAGTCTAGTTACGCGCATTTCACCTCTCGGCAAGGTTCTCGCGCGCAGTTCATGTGGGGTTGTGCTCGCTGATGCCTTTTCTGTACCCATGATGTTCGGTTAACCCCGCTTTATTTATAGGTATGCGATATACCTGCTGAACGCGATAAATTAAATGTAATTAGAAAGAGGGTGTCAGTGTCATTTCAACCATGTAAGAAGTGAATGCTTTGTCTTGTGGGTGGGATTGTGCAAATGTCCACCGTTCCAACATGCGTAGCTAAATCACCATAGCCAGAGAGAGAGGACCTCAGTCTGTCCGATATGATTGCAGCATAGTTTCGCTTCCCGCCCGTCCGCACCGCACAGTGACCATTTTTGATATGACGCTTGCTTACACGAACTATATTATCTTGCATGTGCTGACTAAAAGATGAATCAGAAACTTACCTATAGCTACTTCTTGTCCGGAATCGGATTAGGATACGGGAGCGGAAATTCATAACCTGGGATAATCCCTTGATAATCTCCGTACCGTTCAGCCTGTATAGAGGACACAGGGTTCAAAATGAAATATTGACGGATTCGTGATTGACAAAAATGAAACTATAGTATTTTCATAGGAGTCAGCTATAGAAGCGAAGTTTGCAGAATCGAATCCCGGCCTAAGCGGTCACATTTGTACGCAGGCGAAGTGCTAGAGGCCAGTGTACTGTGCGATATCAGTGCACGCTGAAGAAGCCCAGTTGGCTGAAATTTCTGGATCATTCCTTTGGGGCTTCACTCATAAAAATTTCGCGCTTTACGGATGTAAAGCACCTTAAACGGCGGCATTATCACTATGCGTTCATTGAGTGCAAGTTTCATAACATTTCGCAATGCCGTTTTTGTCGTGTCTCAATGAGTTTGCACATGATGATGCAAGGCGAAACCATGTGGCAGCGAACATCGCTGATCACACTACCAACACATTATATTCACGCTCTGGAAATCCATATTTCTTTATACAATGCTTAATGTTGAGGCGCAGTAAGCTGCCTGCCCACTATGGGCACCTATCGCCAGGGATGCCCCGCCACGGTGGTCTAGTGGCTAAGGTACTCGGCTGCTGATCCGAGGGTCGCGGGATCGAATCCCGGCCGCGGCGGGTGCATTTCGATGGAGGCGAAATGTTGAGGCCCGTGTGCTGTGCGATGTCAGTGCACGTTAAAGAACCCCAGGTGGTCGAAATTTCCGGAGCCCTCCACTACGGCGTCTCTCATAATCAGAAGTGGTTTTGGGACGTAAAACCCCACAAAACAACAACAACAACAACATCGCCAGGGATATACGACGAAAATCGCTCTGGCGCGCGCGGTTTTCCTGGAACGGTTCGCCGCCATTAAAGAATGTTCTGGCATTTCTCGATGGACCTCTTAGCATCTTCGTTACATTTTTCTGGTAGAGGTGCGGGGTGAATGATCGCATCGCCGGAGACGCAGCGTACTCCTGACTCGTATCCTTTGAGTAGTCCTGGTGAGGTCACCCCTGTACACGTACGCATTAGCAGTCGTCTACAAGGGCTTCAACCTGAGCACGGTCGGTTGCCTCATTATTCTCGGTTGATGAATATGAACTCGCAGACCCCCGCTGCCGGTGTAAATTGTCAGCCAGCAACAGACCCCGACTCGTTGGACCTCGTGGCATCTTCGCTACAATATAGTGCGCAGTTTACCCGGCGAGTAATTGTTTCAACGAATTTGCGCTTGCATAACTCGCTTCCATATTCTCAGAAGGAGGTTTGTCTTTCAAATTCCCCGGAGGTTGCTCTATGTAATGATGTTTTCAGTTATACTCTGAAACGAGAAACATAGACTTGGATATTATATATTGCTTTTTTAAGTCAGAGTAATATTTTATTACGAATATTTTTTATCCCTTAGATAATCATAAGCCGCAGAAGTCCGTCTTATGTCCAGTGCAGGACGAAGGCCTCTCCCAATTCTCTCCATCCTATCCTGTCTTGTGGGAGCTGATTCCATTTGATGCCTGCGAATTTCTTAATTTCGTCACTCCATCTTACTCTCTGTCATCCACGGCTGCGCTTTCCCTCTTTTTGTATCCATCCTTTAGATAGCGCTTTCAAATTGAGGGTAGTCTTCATGGCGCGTTTTCACATCAGTCACCTAGAAAGGGATTGAGCGAACCTTCTACTGTACTTAGAGCACAGCTATAGCACAAGCAAATGTGGACATATTAGCGCAGGGAGACCGAACATATGGGGCTCTAATGTGAAAATTCGTAATTCGTTTTGCCCTTTCTCAGGTAAGATTCCAAGCAAGCATCCCTGGCCCCTGCTAGTACCTGCTTTTGGTACCTAAGAAATACGAAACGCTCACAACATACACACGTTGTGAGCATTTGTACACACTTGCATGTAAGAACAAGGAGAGTTTTTCGAGGTGCAATTTGCAACGAACCGGCTTGGAAACTGGTCTGCACCGAGGACGTCACTTTTGTAGCAATTTTAAAGTGATAGGAAGGGCGCAGTGTTCTCGAGAGGTGCTTATGGATGAATTGGTCTCGAATTTTTTTCTCTGTAATTGAGATATAAAGTAGTTCCTTACCGGAGGTGGCTGTGCCTCGCTCCAAGTTTTCTCAGTATCTGTGACAAAAAATGGTCGGTCGTAACATGAGAAGGAGAATCGGTTCTTTTGCCAATACACTTAATCGGAGAACCCAGACATAAAGCGGCGCGGACATCTTCACAGAACGTGCTGACCTACAGGTGTTTCTGTTAAATTCAAGATGAAGATGTTCAGCATCACATACGCCTTCTGTACCTTACCAAGGAAGAACGTTGTACTGGCGCTGTTTCATTGCAATAGATGTAAGGCCAGCTAACTGGAGAAAATATGACGTTATAGATACGTCCACGCTCATGCACTCACCAAGTGCAGTGTGCTTATATTTACACAATGTTTGACATACGCTATATAAACGTGCAGTCGGTAGAAAGCAGTAGCGTTCTATAGCCTTTGCATCATCATTATTCCACAAGTATATTATTCCACAAGTATACCAGCAACAATGGCCAACATGACAATATATAAAACGTTCAATACCCAATAACAAGAACGGGAACTCGGGGCCTCTTGTACATGCATTTCAAATTAAGATTGACAATTGGGTTAGTTAGTGGCGTTGCCTTAGCAGTTGAACACAGCGACTGACACCGAAAAGAGCCTGGCGGACATAATAAATCTTTTATGCCGTACTCTTCTGCGGATCTTTGAATGTTTATTTGAATTACACATGCCTGAAAGCTGTTATATTGCGTTCCAAATTACAGGATTTTCCACGGTTACATTTAAACTGGCCTATCGCAGGTTCTGAACAGTCACATAAAGGAACGGATCAGTCGGTGGGCTCTTGTGAACACGTAGGCCAAATATCACTGCACTGGAGGCACCAAGCAGTTCGGAGTTCGGATTCGAGGAGAGCTGGAAAACGCTCTATGATATATACATTTTAGGGGCCAAGCTCCTTAGGGTGTGGGTCGTTCCCTCCTCTGTCGCAGTAGTGGTAGTATGTATGTAGTCACCTTGTGCCGCCGGGAGGCTCGTGCTCGAGAGCTCGCGCGCCGGGAGGCTTGCGCTCGCCTTCGGCGCGTGCCTCCCGGTGCGCGAACTCTTCACTCTTCCATCTGCTGTCTTGTGAGAGAGAGATGCAGAGCGAGAGCGAGCGAGAGGCGCGCGTTGACTATGGAAGTGCTCTTTCTTCGATGGTCCGCAGCGGTGGTGTAGTGGTTACGGTACTCGGCTGCCACCCAAAATACGCGGGTTCGATCCCGGCCGCGGCGGTCGCATTTTCGATGGAGGCGAAAATGCCAGAGGCCTGTGTACTGTGCGTTGTCAGTGCACGTTAAAGAACCCCAGGTGGTCTAATTTTCCGGAGCCCTCCACTACGGCCTTTCTCTCCTCTCTATCTCTTTCACTCCCTTTCCCCGTACCCCACGGACGCTTAGCCGTGCTCCCTACGTGGGCTGCCGCCGCGGTGGTGTAGTGGTTAAGGTACTCGGCTGCCACCCAAAATACGCGGGTTCGATCTCTGCCGCGGCGGTCGCATTTTCTATGGAGGCGAAAATGCCAGAGGCCCGTGTACTGTGCGTTGTCAGTGCACGTTAAAGAACCCCAGGTGGTCTAAATTTTCCGGAGCCCTCCACTACGGCTTTTTTCTCCTATCTCTCTCACTCCCTTTCCCCCACCCCCCACGGATGCTTAGCCGTGCTCCCTACATGGGCTGCAGAAATTAGCGTCCTTTCCTCAACCAAACCACAATCATCATCATCTTTCTTCGATGAACACTCTACAAGCTTGACTATCGCACAAAAAATCTGCTATGCTTTACTTGTTTACCCTGAACGGAACAAGTAACGAAATGTGCGTGTATTGCTTAAAGAGCAACTAAGAAAATCAACCGACGTGGCCAGTGCCTCCAGTGATCTCAAAACAAATTACATGGCTTCTATTGCCCGTTTCAAAAATTGCTTGCGAGATTTTTTAGTAAGAGGTTTTCGATTCTTCAGTACATAATTTGTCCCTGAGATCAGTCTGTCTTTTCCAGCAGACCTGAAGAATGCCAGGCGATCTGAGCTTCTACTACACAGGAGCATGAGCAGGGGCACCATTCATGATGAAGGTGACTGCTGCTATTCTCGAGTTCACTCACATTTTAACGATATAGCTTCGGTGCATGCTGGAGATAGCGGTAGCGTCACAGCACCAGCTTAAGAAGCGGTTTTGAGCAGGAACTTCCTGTGGTGCTCGAAAGTTTCATATCTAGTGTTATACGGTATCCCCGACGATACTTCATGCTGTTGTTATTTCCCTAAGCCACAGACGATCATGGAATTTCGCAGTTTCCTTGCCGTTATTTTCGTTGTTTCGTCCGCAACATTGTCTCTGTCATAGCACCTTTGACGGACCACGCCCGCGGCAGCCACGAAATTTGGGTATGTTCATCGGCAAGCAACAAAGCACTGGTCTTACTGAGCTGACTTCTTACGTCACCTATGAGGCTGTCAGATCTTGACACCGGCGCCGCGACTGAGTTGGCCCTGATGCTGGTCGTCTTTGGAGCTGTGCTTGCTCACTGTTAGACTGAATTTAAGGAGTACACCGTTTCCTACACCAGCCTTTCGGTCACCAAACGCAAAGCAAACTATTCTATTACAGTGACGTGTGTACATCTATATTATAACTCAAAGGAGATTCGACAGGCCACTCAGCGTGGTTACGGACCACCGTGCTTTGTGTTGGCTTTTCTTCTGACACACCTTCGTGGCCGTCTCGCGAGCTGGGTGCTACGCCTCCAGGAGTACGACATCCACGTGATCTATTGATATGGAGGGAAGCGTTTTGATCCTGACGCTGTCTGGGTCACCGCTACCATCTAGTGCCATGTACCATACTTTACCCACCTACGATGTGTCTTCACTATCCATCGGCAACATGCTTCTGGAGCAATGGAAGGGCCTCTGGCTTGCTTACCTTGCAGGCTCGTTGAGTAGGCCTTCAACACAGACGATACCTAGGGTAATACATGGTCACCTGCATCACCTCGCCTTCCCGGATAGTTTTCTGCACAGCCCAAACACACTCTCCAGGGACCGCCAGGGGCTATTTGTTATGTTCTGACATCTCCCCTCATATGTGCGCCTCCTCTCACGCCGACCCACAGTGGGCTCATGGTGCAGTGCTGAAAGCTTGCTTGCACCCGCCTTCGTCAGGGCTATTAAGGCCGTGGTATGTACTGCTTTGCCCGCTATGTTCGTTCTTGTCTCCATTTACAGTGTCGCAGAATCCCCTTTTCCGCGCCCCTGCCTATACCTTTTCAAGCCTACTGTGACAGAGTTGGCATTGATCTGTATGGCCTTCTTTCTCTCTCTGCTACAGGAAACCATTGGACCATTGTTGTCATCGCTAACCGTAGACACTATAGCGATTCTTCATCATTGCGCTCCAATCGGCAAGTGAGGTCGGTTCTTTCATTTTACGTCGCATCGTCGTACGTCACCGTGCACTCCGTGAGCTGCAGAATGATTGAGGCCCCGTATTTTTTTGCGACGTGTGTGGAGTGGCCCAATTGAATGGAGTGGAATGGAGTGTGGAGTGGCCCAATTGAATGGCCTAACGAAACAATTTAACCGTACATTGGGCGATATGCTCGTGATTTTCGTCACGTCTGATCACTCTGAGACGTTATTCTGCGCTTTGTCATGTACGCGCATTATAATATCTCGTTACAAATAACCCAACATTAAGGAACTCAGATTAACAATATTTTTCGAATATGCCGCGCCGACTTCACGCATCTTCAGTGCAAAATTATTTCCCTACAACGTACTTCACAATATAGAACTTTTCTGTATTACGACTGTTGCATTTGGTTCCGCTTATATTACCAATGCTTCACTACTAACAAATCTTATTTGGAAGTCCACGGATGCATTTATTTCGGCGAATTGGTCGCCTCAACAAGAGGGCCTGGGTAGCAGAGAAGATTCAGCGCGGGACAGAAAGCCGATACAGAATTAGCGATGAGAAGGAATCGCGGGAGAGCACCTTTATTGCCGGCTTTCTTTCTTTTTCCTGAACAGTTAACGTTTCAGGTTTTAAGAACGCAGAATAAGGGAGCATGATGCAGCCTGCGAGGCTCGGGGAGCTCCTTGAGACGCAAAATGAATGCAGCGAAAGAAAACGCCAGTGGCAAGTTATCTTTTTAGGGGCGAAGACCCCCTTACTCGGGGCAAGTCCCCCGTCGCGCCGTGTACACTAGTTCTCTAGGCGACCGCTAAAGGCGCAGCTGTGCAATATTGCATAGGTAAAGGTGCATGCCACGCCGCCACACACCTGCACTCCGTCTCCGCTGCTCCGCTGCATACCCGGCGCGCGCGCTAATTAGAGAGGCAACCGCCAGGGGACCGCGGTGAGAGCTCGCGAGGCCGAAGGAAGACGCCAGCATCGGCAGCAATCGCCAACCAGCAACAGCATCGATCCGGAGGCGGCGGTAGCGGCGAAGGCTCGCGCAGCCGAAGCAAAGCGGGCTAGTCGAGAAGCAGATCCCTAAGTGAGAGCCCGCAAAGCAGAGGCGGCACGCAAGCGGCGGCAAGAGAACCTCGAATCGGAGCGGGTGCGGAAAGCAGCAGTGAAGCGCCGAAAGCGGTCTCTACCTGAGGTTTGTGGCGCCCACGCGCGCTACAAGCATGACTTCTTGGATCGCTCGTTCGGCCACAGCTGTAAGATATGCGACCGCTAGTGGTTTGACAATAACCTCACCACCATCGCCTCCATCCGCAACGATCAGTCACGTGTCAATGGCAGCGCCGTGCTCAAACGAGACTTACCGTTCGCTGCTAAGATCTAAATGATTAGATCTTGTGTGCATGTAAGTGTACATAATTGCAATGATATGTATATAATAAACATCGTGTATATAAGTTTATATACAATCACCCCTATAAGAACGTGTCGAGTCCTTAAGCGATGTGTGGGTGAGTATTTCATGGTTTTACCGATAAGCATTGGACGTTCGCGCCACTCATCATCATTCACTTCGTGAGTATGGCGGGATTTTCTTCTTTAGCGCTTTTTTGTTTCCGTGGCAGAGGTGAAAGAAATGAGACAAAGCTTAAGTTGTCACACCTCTTTCACCATTTCTTAAACAGATGTTTTGCGCCACCGTTCGTCTTATTAGTTTCGCTGTGTTAAAACGATCTCAAAGCAAGTGCGTGCCATGCTCGCGTGCCTGTTGCCATGTTTATTGGTTTAATTCCTACGGGATCGGCCATTTTCGTTTGCTGTTTGCGAAAAGGGACATTCCTTATACCTAAACGACTCAAAAAAGCAAGCTTTGATGGCCAAGAATCAGGACAAGTTTATTATGATTGATTTATTGATTCATTATGTTTCGGTTAGGAAAGGACGCTAATTTCTGCAGCCCATATAGAGAGCACGGCTAAGCGTCCATGGCGGTAGGGGAAAGGGAATGAAAGAGATAGCCGGGGAGAGAGAAGCCGCAGTGGAGGGCTCCGGATATTTAGACCACCTGGGGTTCTTTAATGTGCACTGACAACGTACAGTACACGGGCCTCTGGCATTTTCGCCTCCATCGAAAATGCGACCGCTGCTGCCGGGATCGAACCCGCGTTTTTTGGGTGGCAGCCGAGTACCAAATTCACGATGCATCCATATTCCCAATATAGCTAAGCCACGGCACTTGGCGTACTTACCTTTCTATAGTTTTTGTGGATGTATAATTTTGTTATTGTAAACAATGGCGCACGTCTTCTCGCGGGGACCAAAGTGAATAAATATATGAAAGTGCGGGTTCTATTCTAGCACCTGGGAATATCTCAGAAGATAACGCGCGCACTGCCTTACCACAGAAATGCCCCTGTGTCATCGAGTTGCGTGCCACGTGTGCGGAGAGTACTAGCGCTTGCAATGCAACAACGTTCATCCCCTGAGTTCTCTGCACTTGTTCTTCTCCACTACACCCTGTCTTGAGTTACGGCGCGTCCGAAGTGTTAGAAAAACGATACTGGACAGTGCACGGCAAGCACGCTCTCGTGGACGCACCGTTGCGAGTGTCGGTGGTTTAGCCAACGAAACCTTGGTTGACAGGTCAATTTCCCTGTTTTTGCTAGAACGATCTTTCAGAAGAACTAGCGATTTTCAGTGGACCCCCTCAGGTTATAGATTTTACTCTATCGCAATCCAGACCACCGCTGTGCTGGCCCCATTTTTTTCTACTTTAGGGCCAAGAGCCCTATTGCGCCCTTGACACGATCTTCCCATGCCACCCTGACGTGGCTGTGGCGACCATTTTTCAAGCAGCCAGACACGCGGAAGGGTTTTTATCCAGAACCGCATCCTGAGCACTTCTGGCCAACGGCGCCAGTAATACTATCGCGATGGTTTTTCTGGCGCTATTGAATCTCTGGCACTGTTCATTCAGAATCTTACGCTGCTGAGTAACTTCCCTGGCCCTGCATCCTTCCGCCAGCCCTGGTGAGTCGTCAGAACTCTTTATCGACGTCCTACAGCCCCTCCGACCGGAGAAACAAACATTACCTCTGAATTACACAACACAGCCGCTTCCGTCCTTTGATCTACGCAGCCGCCGACACGATACTGTGCAAATCCAACGACTAAAGCTTTACTACCACCTTCCTCTTGTTTCCTGCCGATATGACGCCAGTATCGCTATTTTCTGGAAGGGCATTGCGTGTATTGAAGACGATAAGCGCTAATTATAGAGACAGGGTGCTCTACTCGCGGCGGCAGAAGACGTTTGGCCCCTCTCAAATACCTAGGATGAACTCACCACGAAAATGTCAGTTGGAAAGTGCACATAGAAAATGTAACTCACAAGGCACATCATGCCTTAGCTCTACAACACCGGCTCAGAAAAAAAAAAAACACGGGCTTTGTAAGCACACCATGCTAATGATTTACAAAAATGTGCATGCGTGGGATAATAAAGATTTTATTATTTATTTCTTCTATTCTCTGGCTGCGCGGCTTATAAAACTAAGCCTCTAGTTGTGTTGAAGCACGAAATCTTGCCACTGCGCCTAGGACTCCCAAACCTTGTAGAAAGTAATATTCCATGCCAGTAAGCGCGCCTGCCAACATTTCCCTGCAGATTCCGCAGCGTAACTGTACAAGCATTCCTAACTTCCATGGCCGTCTGTTTAGACGATCGGAACATGTAAGTATAAATGTTTGAAATTCCCTCGTCCTACCTTATTCAGAAGGTTTTCATAGCCAGCAGACCGTTTGCGTCCAGAGCATTTAGATAGAATAAATTTGAACATTACAAAGATAGTTACACTAAATGAATGAAATCAGATTAACAATACTCAATTCGATGACATTTTAACTGCTAATCCTAAATTTCAATTACGCACATTCTCAAATATCTGGTTACAGCATTGCCTTCCCTAAGCGCAAACTAATTACGTAACTGCTACAGACGCTTCCATGAATGAGGACAAAAGCAGGCGTGGGCACTATATTCACTAAAACATTCATCATCATCATCATCATCATCATCCGCCTGTTTAGGTCCACTGCAGGACGAAGGCCTCTCCCAACGATTTCCAATCCATCCTATCCTGAGCGAGTTGGTTCCACTTTATGCCCGCAAAATTTTAATTTCATCGCTCCATCTAACCTTTTGCCTGCCCCTGTTGCGCTTTCCCTCTCTTGGCATCTTATCCGTCGCTCTTACAGTCGATCTGTTATCATTCCTCCTCATTGGTAGATTATATTCCTGTATTTGCAGCTGAATTTTTGGGGATAATCCTAGCACTGTGGAAATACTGATGGATACACTCTTAGTCAGGTACTGGATAATCAACTGCCTGGAGGCGTTACGCCTCAACGTCACGGCTAGCGTGCTGGCTATAGAAAGCCGAGCGAAAAAAAAAATAGCCGTGACGCTCCCTCTGCGCCGCGAAAGCATGTGCGCATGCGCACGCTTGCGGTCTGCAAAAAAAGAAGAAAATGGGCGAGGAGACGCCGGCGCTGTGTACGCTCGAAGGGCCGAAGCGCAGTCGCCGCGGGCTTCGCCCTTGGATCTCTTTGTTCTGTGAACGCCGCCTGCGAGCTGTGCAACCGATTCGGCCGCGTGTGCTGTATCTGTGCCGTGAGATTCGCCGTGTGGTCTCCTCAGTGAACGCGAAAGGAGTGTTACGCCAATGCCGACTGCGGGCTGTGAAACCGAGTCGGCCGCTTGTGATGTTTCTGTGACGCGAGTTTCGCCGTGTGGTCTCCTCAGTGAACGCGAAAGGAGTGTTACGCCAATGCCGACTGCGGGCTGTGAAACCGGGTCGGCCGCTTGTGATGTTTCTGTGCCGCGAGTTTCGCAGTGTGGTCTCCTCAGTGAACGCGAAAGGTGTGTTACGCCGACAGTACAACACAGCGCTCTACGAGAAGGCTTCGCCATGAAGGCTGAAGTGAGCGAGCCGCTGCGCACACCGAGGCAGGCACGGCCCAGTACAGAACACGAATGGTAAGTGATGCCGCTGTATTTCTCTGCTGAGGCCCGTGCAGGTGTCGTGCGACACTACGTGTCGTCAGTAAAGCGCAATAAAAAGACGATGCAGTGTTGGCATTTAGAAACGATCGACGTGAAAGAAATTTCTGTTTGGAAACAGATGAAGTCAATGAAGTCATTTCACGGGCAGTCGATCGACAGACGCGCGCGGGCATGATAGGCATATTGTGCGATATCATTTGCTTGCGATAAAGCTTGAGTGTGGCTGCATGGCTTTTGCTGAATATAAAACGAAGCGAAACAGCGCCTCGGTGCTTAAGGTGCTCGGCTGCTGACTCCACAGACGGGGGCTCGAACCCGGCTGCGGCGGCGGCATTTTGGTTGAGGGGTCAAGCTAGTGGCTCGAATAGATTTAAATGCACGTTAATGAGAACGATAATGGTCGAAATGTCCGCGGGCACTATGGTGTGCCTCATAGCCACACCTCATATTCGCATCGTGACTTCGGCACGTAAATCCCCACAAGTTGTTGGCCCCGCCACGGTGGTCTAGTGGTTATGGCACTCGGCTGCAGATCCGGACGTCGCGGGATCGAATCCCGGCCGCGGCGGCTGCATTTCGATGGAGGCGAAATGTCGAGGCCCGTGTGCTGTGCGATGTCAGTGCACGTTAAAGAACCCCAGGTGGTCGAAATTTCCGGAGACCTTCACTACGGCGTCTCTAATAATCAGAACTGGTTTTGGGACGTTAAACCCCACAAATCAATCAATCACAAGTTGTTGCTCAAGAGAAAGGCTTCGGTTATCACGCCGTCATATGATCATAATTTCAATTCTATCATATTCGCACGGTTATGGTACCTGATTTTTTTTTAATCCTCAGCCAGGACGACGACGTGTGAGTGTCATTACTGCGCACAGCAGCTGTGTTTGATCAAAAAACATTTGTCGGACGTGGTTAACTGCAAAATGCGTTTTGCTAAGATTTACAAATTTACAACTACTTTAATTGAACATTCTGCGTTAACATCAGTGACCTTAAGAGTAAGTTTAGAGATGGACACAACAGAACTCCACCTCTAACTTTCACATTTATTTGCCTTCCAGCAAATCGCACGTATGTTAGTGCGGCACAACGCTGCCATAAAAACACTTAGTGGAATCTCCGTAGAATGCTTACTATATGCCTTGTAAACAAAATTCTTGAATAAGAGAAGTCGAGTAGGAATATTGGGTGAAACATAAATTTTGTTTCCAGAATATACCTAGTGAGTCTTTTTTTCTTTGTCGTTTTCAGGAAGCCCGTCCCGGTAAAGCAGCAAGAATTGCTGAACCAATTGTTTGTCCACAAGGCTTTCCATTGTGGGAGGACTCTCGACTCTCGTGGGCCTTATAGTACACAATAGCAAATATTTAGTATATTCCTCGGAACTATAGAGCGAAATTTGGGAATGGTTCAGCGTGTTGTGCACAATACTGCCTGCAAACCATTCTAAGCAGCATGCCGTTGAAGCAGGAAATTTATTTCATTTCAACAAGATTAAGCCCTGACTGCTTCCATACTACACGTTCTCAGCTTCCGTTTAGGCTCATAATGGAATATGTGTTTGGCTTCGGTGTGACAAGCAACGAGCCAGTATGGGAAGCTAATTTCTAACTTAACGGATGTCGTAGCTTAATTCTAAGGGGACTTTGCAGCCATGGTGTCCGGTGTTCATTTTAAACAGGTTACTTATGCACTACCCATCAATTATATATTTAACGATGATGAGAAAGAATGATGAATCTGGTCACGATTGATAGCACAATGCTGAGCGTGTACTGAAATATGTTAATAAACAACACTGAGGCTGTGCTGTGTATGTTATTGCTCCATGTGTGCAACGTGCGACAGTGGTTTTGTGCGTGTTTATGAAATTGTCTATGTCACTACGTTGACGTGACAAGTCTTGTTGTTTTGATTTTAATAAAGTATTAAAACAAATGTTCGTTGTGTCAGTTGTGGGACCAATTGTCATTCATGCGAACAGAACTCGTGCTTGAAAATCAACAGCGAAAATGCGTGCCTCTCATTGTTAGTGCAGATGTTGCGCCAAATAGACTTAAAAGTTTGTTGCGAAATATTGTACGAATGAAACAGGAAACATGAAGCGAGAGAGAAAGGGGTCAACAGTGGTGATCGAACAAGGGCTGCTTGGTCATGTAATAATCAGGTAAATTGAAAGTATCTGTTATGAAATAAATTGAAGCATCAAGGGCACGGTACACGTGTTGTGGGAACCAGATCCCTCCGTACCGTGTGTGTGCGTAACGTGCTTAACCATCCATTATACCAACAAGCCTACGTTTCAGCACCTGTGACAAGAGAAATATTAGAGAAGCTGTTGATGTTTGTTTGGTCGTTTCATTGAAGACTACAGTCACAGATAATTTTAGAGTCGTACCACTGTATCTGTGCTAGAGATATCACGTCGGCGTTCACAACAGGGAAGTATCAAAAGTTTTTATTTTTTAAAAGGGAACCTGCCATTGCAGATCGTGCGGAAGTTGTGCTTCACCCTGATGCACGCCTCTCACATACGCTGTGATAGCTTCTAGTACATGACACTGAAATTGAAGGTGCATTAGCAAGACAAGCACCTTTGGCAGCGTAAACATTCTACATCGCCGAGTGCTGTGCAGAGATCTGTATGCCGCAGCAAAGCGCCCACAGTACAGGTGCTGATTGCAGAAACAGCTCATCGTCGAATCGCTCGATATAGGCCACTGCCGTTGCCCGTAGCTCGTGACAGAACGCATACGTCATATGCGTATGTGCTGTCATAGGCTTTTTAAAATGTTTGTGTTGCCTCGGCACTGCCGTATCTAACTTTGTATCCGAATAGCAGATATTGCTCGAACCGCCAACAGCACGCTGAGGCCTCACGACGCTTGCAGCTCGCGGCTGCAATAATCACAACACTGCTTACTGCTGAACAGCATATGCACATGGAATGCGTGAACTTCATTGTGGCACGTTCAGACGTTATCGTTATGCTGATATTGCTGCGTACTTCTTGCGGCAGCGACGCTTGTGATGCATGAAGCAGAAGTCGAGAGGTCGACAATTTATGACGTTCCCGGCACGAAACGACCAACAGAAGCAACGTTCAGGCAAGAGCGGTTTGCAGTGGTTTTCGTAGCTCCCGAAAAGTCCTATATTGGCGAACACAGAGACATACATGAGGATAAACGTAAAAGTTACGAGCACCGCTGGCGAAGAAGAGGCAAAAAAAGAACACATGGTGTATATATATATACCTCCGTGAAAACGCACACCGATGTGTGGTGGCGCTGTGGCGTAATCGGTGAGTCATCGGTTTGCGGTGCGCGCGTACCCGGGTTCGATTCCTCGGTGGTTGTTGCTTGTGTACGAATGTCCTATTGACTGCAGACTTTGATTTATGTCTGTAAGTGCCTTGACATGTTACCTGGTAGCGAAAGCGGCCGGTGAAATGGTCATATGAGCGCTGCAATTAACATTTTATTCCGCAGCCGCTTTGGGGCCGCCTGTCTGGCTTCACGCATGAAGCGCAAGCCGCATCTAGTCAGAAAAAAATTTGATCTGAAATCCTGGGTAAGTTCCGTCACGGCTATGGTGAGGGCCCGCTGCCTCTGGATGCCTCCTACGGAGCCGCCTAACGAACTGCATAGCGGCGGCCCAAATTTGACTTGATTTCCTGCCTGCAGGCGTGGATTCTCGGCAGGATCTAAGAGTGCACAATCAGAGCCCTAACTGTAACAGATTAGTCTTTAATCCGCCCGGCACTAAGAGCTTCTTTTAACTTTCCAGCCCTCCAGATGTCCCTCACTTCAATCCCTGTAGCGATAAGCCTAATGATGTAATTAAGGGACCCTAGTGACAGCGGATAAAATCTAAAGAAGATCACCGTTTCACCTGCGCAAGCATCGCCCAGCGGATCACTTCTCCAAGCAATGAAATTTGATCATCGTCATCAGCCTGTCCACGCCCATTGCCTCTCCCATGGATCTGCAATTATCACTGTCCTGTGCTAACGGGGCCCAAGTTATCCCCGCAAACGTCCTCATCTCATCTGCCCACCTAACTTTCTGCCGCCCATTGCTACGCATGCGTTCTCTAGGAACCCACTCTGTTACCCTTAATGACCAACGGTTGTCTTGTCTTCGCATTACATGGCCCGGCGACGCCCAATTTTTCTTCTTAATTTCATTTAATATGTCCCTAACACGCGTTTGTTCACTAACACACACCGCTCTCTTCTTGTACGTTAAGGTCACATCTTACATTTTCCGTCCCATAGCTCGCCGTGTCGTCCCCAATTTATGCTGAAACCTCTTAGCTTCCAAGTTTCTGCCCCGCAGGGGAGTACCGGTAAGAGGCAGCTGTTTACACTTTCCTCTTCAGAGGCAATGATAAGCTATCATTCATTATGTTATAATGCTTGCCGAATGCACTCTACCCCATTCTAATCCTCCTAATTATCTCAGCCTCATGATTCGGATCAGGGGTCACTAACTCTCCTAAGTACAGATATTCCATTACTACTTCCAATGCCTCGCCAGCTATCTCAAATCGCTGTGCTCGCCGAAGGCTATTCAGAGCATTACTTTGGTTTTCTGCATATTAATTTTCAGGCCCACTGTTATACTTTGTGTGTTTAGGTAGTAATCATGCTTCGTAATTCATCTCCCGAGTTATTTACCAAGGCTATATCGCCAGCAAATCTGAGGTCACTGAGGTATTCTCCATTAAACCTTACACCCACCTGTTCCCAATCCAGTTTTCTAAATACTTCTTCGAAGCATACTGTGAATATATTAGAGAGATCGTGTTCCCTTGTCTTACGCCCTTCCTTATAGGTATTTTGCTGCTGTCCTTATGGAGGAATATCGCGGCTGTGGAGCCGTTGTAGATGTATTCCTGTAGTCTTACGTATTGCTCGTCTACGCCCTGATTCCGCAATGCCTGCATTACTGCTGAGGTATCGACCGAGTCGAATGCTTTCTCGTAATCTATGAAAGCTATATATAGGGTTTAATTTTACTTCGCGCATTTCTCTATCACCTGATTGATAGTGTGAATAAGGTCTACTGTTGAGTAGCCTTTACGAGACCCTGCTTTTTGGTTATGTTGAGTGAAATCTAAAGTCGTACAATCAAATTTACTTCAGCGATAGATATCTGATTACTAGAATTCACAGGGACACTAGTGAGATAGTGATAACATAGACAGAACGTCAACATTTGAAATTTTCGTTGAAATGCCAGTGATCGCCGCCGCGACAAGGAGAAGACATGATTACGAAATTAGACTGTGGAGTCCTTCCAATAAATCATATCGCACATCGCTGGCCTGGTGATATTTTCTCTATGCCCATTATGTTTTGAGATTGAAACAATGCAACATAAAATTTTTGAATGTCAGCAATGTGAAAAGAAAGAAGGAGCTTTGAAATTACGCTTTCGAAAGATGGGCAAACATTGTACAACGAACTCGTTTGTAATTATTTTCATATTACAGCGTTAAGTTTACGACGTAGGTGTAAGCAAAAAAGAAAGTCTTATCTAATTTGAAAGTAGTACAACTGAACAGACAGTTTATGTAATTTTTATTCATTTCTTTCTTTGTCTGTCTTTCTGTCTCTGGTTAATACTTTTGTTTCATCATGATGTGGTATACGCAAAACATCAAGCGTAACAGCTGGGATCTGTAGGCCTTCGCCAATCCCCCGATATAGGCGTGCGCCTTATACGAAAAATCATCATCCTCAAAAACACAGCGCGCGCCTGGTTCCTCGATTGCCAATGCTTCTGTTGCGACTGTTTTCTGCTGTTCGTAAGGATGTGCCTAGCCCAAACGTCAACATTTCAACTCAAGCTAAAGTTCTTTTGCTTGGAGCTACAACACCCATCGGACATGAAAATAGGAAAAAAGTTAAAATTCAAAACGGAAAAAATTCCTGGATGGGAAGTCAAAATATCTCATATGATTGATTTCCATGCACTCACCGGGATCTTCGCCGGCGCCACTATAATCTTGCTCTTGGGATGCAATGCAGAGGGCCATAAATGCTGCGTCACATAGTAAGTAAAAATAAATATCAAAAATAAAGTACGTTAGCGCCACAAACGCCATGGGTCACTCCGAGCCACCGTCCGCATATAATCCTGAACTAAAATTGATTGAATTCGAAGCATTAGGTAGGAATCTCACGGGCATAAGAGATAGGTGTGCAGCATTAAAAAAAAACACTATTTTTATGTCACTCCCTATAACACTTCCTCCCTCCCTCCGTCCGTCCATCCGCCGTGCGGCGTCCACACCCGCACTGCGCATGTGCATCCTCCTTCCTCTCCTCTCCTTGTCTCATCTCTCGGCAGTCCTCTCCTCTCCGAACGGCGCGCGTTGACTATGGAAACGCTTTTTCTTCCATTAACGCTTAACCAACTGGCAAGGAACGAGAACGCTCCCTCGCCTGCGAGTGACAACGCTGACGCAGGTAGCGTCTGCTAGCCTCAGAGCGATGCAAACGCGACACCTAGTCAAACGGATGCAAACGCGGTGTGCACCCCCCATGGTGTTTCGCATCGCCTCATGGTCCCCTTTAGCGGGAGATGGTGCTATTTCTTTTAATGATTAGAGGACTCCTGAGGTATAAGCAACCTTGCGCTGCGCTTGTGAACGCATCGCGGATGACTATAGTATTTGACTGAGGTATTATAACAGCGCACGCTAGTGCGCTGTTATAATAGACCATTGGTTAGTTAATAGACCATTTGTTTGTTAATACACCAATTGTTATAATTGACCATTTGTTATTCCGGATTTCAAGGCTTATCAAGGAAACGCGGGAAAGAGATAAATTACTGAATGTACGCCCGACAGGGCGGGTACTTAGAAAATATTTCCTGTGAATTTTTTGTAAATGTCTCTTAATGCTGATACCACCTTGTCATTGTGAAAGTGATTGCCGATGGAAATAGCGACAGGTATCCTGCCAATAATGCTTATATGCCTGTGCATATTTCATGGAATTTGACAGTAAAATAAACTTAGTGCAGCGTGTTTGGGCATGTGGTGTTGAATAACAAAAAGAATGAGCATAGCTGGTCTGTAAGGAGGCAATACAAAGAGCGAGTTCAGCGTCCACCGGGTATTCGTACATTGGCACCTTATCTGCATTTGTGAGCATTACGAAACAAGTATTCACATTAAAATATACCACTTGAAAAACGAGGAACGGATTTATTGTAGTATAGAAAAAAAGTGCAGCAATGCTTTCAAATGCCCTCGAACTCCATTTGGGTTACAGCAGTGTCCTACTCATATTTCACAGCTCAAAAAAGGCAGTTACTATGATATTGTTACGGTTGAAGGTCAAGCTAAGGTTTATTTACAGGAGAGCGCGGAGCGCTAGGTAGCTGGTACAGCCGAGGCAAGATGGCGTCCAACCGCTAGACAAGATATCGTTCTCGTCGTCTTCCACCCTTGCCTGGCTCATACCTTGATTGCCCGTCTTATGCCGTAGCAATATTATTCGCTTTCTTGCCAATTTGACCGCAAAGTTTGCCTCATAAACGCTCTCTTAACAAGGTATTTCAAAAATGAAGGTCAAAAGATTTTTACGCTCTAAAAGACTAGTGTGACTATTTTCTAGGAAGCCCACGGGTTATTAACCTTTTCGGGCATTTATGGGACCGTTAGTACAACGTTTACAAAATCTTGTATTCTTCTGTTGCATTCAAAGTGAAAGTATCTTATCAAAAGATGTCACTTCGATAACTTGGGAAATCACTTGATTTACCTACCTGCCAGAAATGCAAGGAATGCGAAGAATGGCCTCATTATGAAGAGCAGGCTCGTGCCAGTTCTTCCCACCGCTAGCAACTGTTTTGTCCTTAAACAATGCAGAATCGAAGAGCTTATCAAGCCTTCACGCAGTCCCTTGTAAGAGTCGTTCAAAGGATGGTACTCTGCGATCCTATGAACGGGATATATATATGCGTGCTGAGCCCACAGGGAAGCTTGTTCTGTTGCAGCACGTTACGCAATGTAATGCAAGGCGGAAGAGTTATTGCGTGCTTCGTTGGCCCGTGTCACAATCCTTTAATGAATCATATGCCTCCACTATGCTTTAGTGCTTCTAAATGAACCTCACATGCGGATGTAATTATCATTGCCTGTCAGACGTTTGGTAACTATTGCGTGCTGGTGGATTATTCCAGCGAAAGTTCCATATGTCTAGGCGAAACAACCACCCTTTCGTCTCCCGTGCACAGAACCTTCTCCATTGGCTGCGCCGTCCAGTGACGTCTTTCTATGCGTCGTACACAAGCACGCGCGCCATTGGCTGCGCCGTCAGCACATGGTCGCGAAGCATACCAGAAGCGAGGTAGAGAGGAGGAGTGAAGCAATCCCCCGAGCGGGGGATTGCTTCAGCTGCTGCCGACGCTGACCCTCTTTCCCTGTACACGCGCAGTACGCCCCGGTGTGCCGTCAATGACGTCGTTCATACCGTCGCAGCCGTGCCGCCGAGCCTACGCGCAGCAGTTTCAACAGCTTCCACATGGGTAGGCGACGGATCTTACGAACTCCCGCAGAGCGGACAGCTTTCGAAGGACAGCACCGACAGCAGAACCGTGACAGAATTGTTGTTCGCCGGGTCGATGTAGCAGTTAGGTCACAAGAACAGGCGTGGGTGGCCAAGCTCAAGCAGCTTCTGCGCAACGAGGATACGGCAGCCTTCCAAGCCGAGCTAAAATCCGAATGGAAACGCAAGCGCCAATAGCACGAATGGCGTGAGATGGTGTTAACCACGACGCCAAGCTATGGGGGCTATCCGAGCTAACTAAAGAGATCGAACGGAAGGGACAACGGCTAGCCGAGGAGGTTGCGTTCAGGGCACATCCGCGTCAACATGGCTCCACAGCCAACGCCCGCTTTTGACGGGAATTATGCGCAATGAAAATGCTCCTCACATTACGCTCATGACACTCCTCTATGGTCGCGATCATACGAGAAACAGTGTGCGAAATCAGCATATGAAATAAACACTATACTATAGCGAAGCCAAACGTGCGTGTAACCACATTAACAAGCACAGACATGTAACCAATAATTGATAAAGGCTCCAAAGCACAGTCCGGATTAAAAAATTGCTAAACACAGGGGCCGCACGTTTGAACTTCTCTGATTAAGCATCTGTACGAAGTGCTTTGGTGGTGTTTCTTCTGTTATTTTTACTAAACCGCAATGTGAAAGAAATCCGGGAGATCCGCCGGCAATAGCGTATGGGTCCGTTGCTTGCGAAGTAGCCAGCGACGAAACGCTCAATTGCGAAATGTGTCGCATTCAGCCCAGTGTTACGAGCGCCACAGAAATCTGCGAAATTTGTGCAGTCCGTGCGACGCGGACTTAGTGCCAGGCTGGTAGCACAAGGGTGAATTTAGGTGTCTATGTGTATGTTACTGCGTGGGCGTCTGTTCCGTGTCGAAGTGCACACTACGGTGCTGCGACGTCCATAACATGAGCGTTGTTTCAAAGCAGGACAAAATTATCAAACCAGGACAACGTATCTCAAACTTGTCGTAAGCATGCCAAGGAACAGAAGTAAGTTGTTTCTTAGAATTCCATAAGAACGGTTGACACAAACCACGGTAGGAATTGACTTTCGATAACCATCACCACCACATCAACTCTTGGTGCAATAAGTTGCTCTTTACACAACGTACCATTCGCGAAGAGCAGCGGCACACAAGTGGTTGCACACTTGCTTGGTACCTGGCTGGCCAGGGTTCGACTCGTACCTTCGGTCAGCACGAGATTCCTGTAACTACCTTTCTGCTTACTACGCTTAGACTTCAACCGAAGCCTGCAACGATCGATATATTGTTCTCTCGTTTAACAACAGCAAAATGCGCCCTCCTCAAATTATCACGTTGGTCCGCGATTCACATAATCTGCAATGGTAATATGAAACTACCTGGGCCGCAAGCCGGCGTTCCGCGGGCCTACCGTTGCCGGTATGAGGCACATGTGATCGCATCACCGTTAATCATGACCCGTATGACAAGTATATCATGTGAGTGATGTTGAAATTAATTACTCTTGATCGTCGTGCGTACGTACACCACCGCGGCAATTGTGGTGCGCATAAGTGAACGAGACGGCTAGTAGTGCACCGAGACGTAGGCGGGGACATAGATAGATAGATAGATAGATAGATAGATAGATAGATAGATAGATAGATAGATAGATAGATAGATAGATAGATAGATTTTGTAAAAGTTGCCGAAGTTCGTTGAGAAATGGTTCGGATTTTTTGTTAGAGCAAATGTTGATAGCGCATGCTCATCCCTGATTACGAGGGCAGTATCGCATGACAGGTGCATTCAACTGGTTCGCTGGCAGCATTGCTCATTTCCAATATTACTAGGCAAACGTAGCCCTGTCACAAGGAGATCATGTGGCGCTAATGGCTAGCGATTCATCACCAAAGTAGGTGGACTGTGACCACGTAGACAGAAAAGAACTCGTCAGCATACTGTCCGGATTGTTAGGTGAGTCGGATTCATGACTTCGTAGATAAATGTGGGAGGGGAGATTTTACACGAATGTGTGGACTAACCGGTGCATTTAAGCTCCATTAACCGTTTTATTGAAGAAGACGCACGCAGCTTGCACTAGACAGCGCAAGGCCTGATCACAGCGAAGCTGGCCCATAGTCGCCTCATCGCCGCTATAACGTCACGGGGGTAGAACTTGGCTACATAGAGTTTTCTACTAAAATACCAGAGGGAAAACTGGCGCTGCGATCGTGAAGATGCCATGGGAATGATGGGTATGACATGGTTTTTTCTAGTGTTCGTTCCTGCGGCTTCAAACGTTCTGGTGGATTTCTTGATTCCTGTCTTTTTTCAGCGTCAATGATGCGAGTAACATTACTGCACTTTTTAGGGGCGAAGCTCCTTAGGGCGTGGGTCGTTCCTTCCTCCGTACACAGTACGTAGCCACCTGTAGTTTTATGAAGTGCTCACTAGATGGCCTGATGGCGCTGCGGTGCTCGCTTCATTCAGATGTATGGGAGTCCGTCCGTCCGTCCGTCCGTCTGTCTGTCTGTCTGTCTGTCGGACGGACGGACAGACGGATGGCTTTTAAACACCGGCTTTGAAAAACAATGAAGCTTGCTCACCGGAACAAGCTTGCAATAAGTGTGACCGGAATTATAGGCGCTCTGTTAATAAGCACCTGTCTTAGCAAGAGCACGTTTTACCAGTTTGGAAGGGCTGCAACGAAAGGCTATAAGTGCGTCATTAGCCCTGGCTGAAAAACACCAACACGTGAGGTGATCACTCATCGCACATTGAATGTTCAGGAGCTTAGTAGTTTCATTCGTAGGTATTTCGACGATCAGAACGACAGGGTAGATTCGCCTGTGATCAGTGCAAATTCATCACACACATACGGAAACATTGGCTGCTACAACTGTTCCTGGAGCATCCAAAGCTACTCTTGTACTTCAGCCTGTGAGATGCATAATAAAAATGAAGCTGTCGTGCAATACATTCCCTAGGTTTCTCGCGATCTACATAAAGCATCCCCTTGAGACAACGTCCTATTTCTATCAGTACTGTCTTCGTAGTAGTAGTAGTAATAGTAGTATAATAATAATAATAATAATAATAATAATAATAATAATAATAATAATAATGTTATCCCATGAAGATCCTCTGAAAGCAGCGTAAGAAAAATTTTTATTATGGCAAATCTATGTCGTCTGTCAAATCCCGTTCTCCTGCGACATATGTTACTTCAGGCAAGCAGGTCAGTGCATAAATGAATAGGTGCGGGAGTATTGCAACCAGGCTAGTAAATTGCGAGTAGACGTTTTCCTGTGCTACGCTGCCCTGGTGGTGGATATGAACCTCCCGCCTGTTATCGCAGGAGAAAAAAATGCTAAGTCACTAGCCTTGCAAAAGAAAGTGAGAATTTCGTTAAAATTAGTGGCGACTGCACAAGTGAAAATAAGCTTTGACAAATCTTCCCCTTTCGGTATTAGCACATCGTTATCATGTGAAGTGCCTTGAGTGTCCGGTATCGTCCTGTCAATTGACTCCTCCCCGCTGAAACATTGTTCCTGTTTTTTTTTTCTTATTTCAATATGAAAACGTGGGAAGGAAGGAAGAATTACAGCCGGCTGTCCTAACATCATGATATTGATATCGAAAAATAAGCACAAAAACAAAAGCGAGAATAAAAGAAGGAGAAACCGACAACTGAAATAATCAAGACCGTCATGCACACATATCATCTCTCGCTTACAAAGGATAGTACCTCTAAGGGCTGGGTTCCACAGATTGCCAAGGATGCATTCCGTACAAATAGTCCTCAGCCGCCGCGTTCACCTGACACGTGGTGGGGGTCTCGCGAGAGCGAGTGTATGCACCCGCACGAAGGGCAGACGCTATATGGTAACAATTAAGCGTCTTTCGAAAGGCAACAAAAGAGATACATGCGCTGCACTCGCTCGTCCTCGCTCGTATACCGTCGGCTCGGGGGGCAGCTGCGGGAAAGCCGCCGTCCACTATGCATCCATGGAGCGTTGAAAACTGGAGAAGGTACTACAGAAGCTGCCGAAGCTGGCGTCAAGGCCTGCAGATCGGAACAGTGCAGAAACGGTGTCCACACAAAAGGCGCCTGCTGACTTGCTTGTGGAACGTCCCTCTTTAGTCCTTCGCAGAACGCGTCCGGTCCGGTGTGGCCCGCCATGCAGAAGCATAGAAAAGAAAGAAAGAAAATATAAGAAAAAAAGACTCCGGTTTCGTGAACGAAAAGAAAGCGAGAACGACAGAAATTCTTTCATAAAATTTCTAAGTCGATGCCTCTGATTTTGTGATACTATTAAAGCATTTTTTTTTCACCAAGATGAGCGCATTGAGGTGTTCTTGAGAGAGAGAGAGAGAGAAATAAGGAAGGGAAGGCAGGTGTTCTTAAAGTCGATACCAAACAGCAATCCTTAGCGCAATTGTCCAATTTTATAAAAAGCTATATTGCTTATTTCAGTTTTTACGTTTTTCATTGGTCAGTTTACAAGATAGCTGAAAATAAATTGCACCTGGTGACAGATATTTACCTAGCGCTTGTTAGTGCACGGAAATTTATCTTACGTATAGAGTAAATACAACAAAATAGCACCTTAACATTAAAGTCGTTATAACTCTATAAGTGAAATAGATACAATTATGTTTTTCACTGATGATATAGATACTTAGGCAGTTGCTAAGTATGCCAATTAGTAGAGGTTTACCTTCAAAACTGCGCAAGTTAGTCGCATTTATTTCGCTGTCCGTACATGTGCTCCGAACAATGGATTTTCCGGAATTCGGCAGACCTTTTCAGCTATATATTCAGTACTATAGCTACTCTTTTCATGAGTAGTTTATACCAGGAATCAAGAATAGTGACCTATCGAATGGTACCGAACTTCACTCCTATATCAAAATGAGACAAGTAGTTGAAATAGCACAGAGGGCTCACTCACAAACACGGCCGCTGCGCCCGTTATCCGTGGTTGTACTCGGTCACTGCACAACACCGGCACACAATTTGAGTTCCCTCGACGCTTGACACTGTAGATCATAACCTTCGTTGACGCTTGCCGGCGCTTGAAATACTCACAGGATAGGCGAAACGATTTCCCTTTTCGTAACGTGGCAATAGCCTTTGCCAGCTTCGCAAAGGTCTCGCGCCCGTACGACGTGGTCGCTTGTCCGGCCGCCATGTTATTTCTGGCTCCCGAGGCCCCCCCCGTCGGTCGGGCTGCGACGTCCCTTCTCCGGCAGCCAGAACCCGTTTCGCGATGCTGGGAAGGCTTTGCGGCGTGAGAAGGGGGGTTTTTCATCAACATCCATGGGGGTATCGTCAGGGAAGTGCGCCGTCATAGTCCCTAGAGAGGTTGATGACGGAATGTGCCCTATGTGCCCTCATCGGCAGCGACGGGTGGGGGTATATGTTGCGGTCATGGGAGTTTGTGGGGGGAGTATACTTGCAGGGCCTACCAGCTGGGCATGTTTTCATTTACAGTGAAGCGAGCCGTTTTCCGCGCCCTATGCAAGCGGTGGTGCATTCTGATTCTCCCTTCGCGGTCACATTGTCCCAACAACCTCTTTACGCCCACTTATAAACTGTATAAAGGCTTTCTGTGGTTTTTTCGCGTTAGGCTGCTCGGAAGCTGGCGCTTGGCCGCTATAGAATTTCGCACTTGCAACTGTGAATACAGTGCACCAAGCATTTTATTTATAAGAAAGGTCGGTTTGCTTATGCTGCCCGTCGTCGGCTAGAAAAGGCTATAAGCGACGAAGGACCGGGTAATCATCGTATGTACGGGCAATTCAAACTAAACTTATTCGCAGTCAAAGCATCGTTGGTCAGTTACGGTATAGTAGGTTTATGCGATTAAATGACAGCACACGGCAATAAACGCAATGCGCTATGAAAAATTCAAAGAGTGATGATATACATTATGCGGCGCATTGCCGGTATGATATCATACCGCTACCGAGAATAAGTACGCATTATTAAAACACGCCGATCCGGGTGACTGCACTCTTGTTTTTACGGCGTTATACGGTTCACAGCGCTTCTGCCGGCCAAAGCAGTTGTCGCGGCCGCAGAGATAAACAAGGGTAGATATTGAAAGGCAGGCTAGTCAGTGACGCTGCGCATGCTCGGATGCGACCCGTTTCAAGCTGTAGATGTCGCTCGTGCAGTTCCGAGCACGACGCTCCGTCGTTCTAAACGTGACAGTTGACCACTGTACTACAGTCATGGCCCTCAACCTTTGGGAAAAAACATCTAGACTCTCTTGAACCGCACGCCATTTTCCTATCTTTGAAAGAGGCAAAACGCCCAAACCATCACTTCCAAGGGTCTAAGACTAAAGAAAACCTGACATACAGAAAAATTGACAACTAGGAAGTGAAGCAAACAAAAATTCAAACGCCAATAGAGAGCCTAGCACTATTGTAGACCACGTACAAAGGAGCATACAAATAAGGCTAAGTAAGCAAAGAGAGAAAAACCAGCAAGAATACTTAAACAACAAGTAGCTGCATCGAAAACAATTACGGAATCTGATATTAAAGAAACAACGACAATGCTTAATGAACAAGAAATGCCGGCGGTGAGGGTATTAACAGCGAAGCTGTTAAGCATATGGAACGGGGGTTTCATCGAAAACTTGATCGCACAGCTCTCGAAACCAACATAGGTAGAAGTACAGCGAAACAAACCGGTTACACCGCCAGGAATGGAACCTAGGTACCCCGAAGAGGAGCACAAGCCGGTCGTGCGCTATAGACTCGAGGTTTGCCTGCACAACGGCCAGGTATGGTCTCGATATACGTCGGGGATATACGCCGGGGATGTAGTACTTCATGTAGAACAGTCAGACACGGATATGAACCGACCTATAAGAGTCTAACAGAAGCGTCTTCCGCGCTATTCGATTTGAGGTGATGGGCTGAAAAGACCCTTCTATATATCTCGGCTGCTTCAACAAGGACACCTCGTTGTAAGTAGCCGAGGTGTCCTTGTGGCGGCAGAGTAGCGGGGATTCCGCGCTCCTCAGAGAGCAAGCGCAGTCGGTGAGCTGGCGCGCAGCCTCCGGAGCAGACTCGATTATGTTGGCACAGCGGCCTCGACCGGTCCTAAATGAGCGGGGAATCAGTAAATCGAACAATGCCTTAAAGCATCCGGACTATATATAAGCTAGGAAGACGAGCAGCCCGAAAGAAGTCAATATTTCTAAAAAAAACAACATTCATTAACGCATTAACGAAAACTGCTCAGACTGCGGTTGCATGCAGCATTTAATTCAATAGAAGTAATTGCACCCCATAACGGTCAGCTGTCAAGGGGATCATAGAAATATTTCATATGAGTGTAAAGATATGTGCATCAGTCAATCATGGGCCATGCTCACCCATTGTGAAATGCTATTTTTGTAAGAAGGCTTTAACAGATGGTGCATTTTCAGTGTTTGTCACAGGTCCGTCTGAAGGATTACGTATATATTGATCTGTATAATCTTCAACTGCGAACTAAATGTGTGTCGGCGGTATGGTCTTGTGCGTTTGTTCTCTTTCTTGTGTCTGTCTTTCGTCGCGCGCTGCTTCAAACATCAAGGTGATCCGTCACCGAAAGCCCAACTGTCAACTCTGCTAAAGGGGTGCAGAGAATTTGTGGCCATGAGTAGAGTTAATGTGGGTGCGTGTGTGCGTGTGTTTGTTTCGCTCTAAGATGCGGGTTCAATCTCAGCAGCCGCGGCTGCTCTTCCGTAGCTCGACATGCAAGAAAAGAAAGAAAGAAAGAAAAACTGAAGAAAGTGAAGAAGAAAATTAGTTTCAACATTGAGATACAATTCAGTAAACCACAAGTAAATAAATATTAATCTAAAGAGAGACAGACGGGAAGAAACACTTGCAAGAGTGGTTACGTTGACATACTCGCTCTCTGGAGAGGCGTTGGTTCCGGATTCTAACCCCGGGCCAGGGCGAACTTTTCGGTAACTAGGCAGCTTTCATTTTTGAGAATTATGCGTAGATTTCCTTGTAGCCTTGGGCTACAAACGGGTGCATGTAAATTTTCCCTTTCACGCCCGCCTATGTTAGCGCTTATATTCTCACGCGCACGGGACATGTACTCTACGCCACGAACCTCACTTCTGTGTATTAGTTCTTACACTGCTTTTGTGTATGTCTAACATTAATCTCCGGCCTACGCCTTACTCCTCCTGTTCTTCATTCTTCGTCGCCGCGACGGCTCGCGCCTCGCAGCCGCCACGGCGGAGAGACCGAGAATAAGCAAGCATACCACACGGACGTCTCCTCCCGTAGACAGTTCACCCGCCGCATGTTCTGTACAGTGGTTGACCCGCTTCTATACACACCTAACATATAGCCACACCCTTCACGTCTGACGAACGTCGTAGTCCGACGCTTATAACTCACACAACACATCTGTAAATGTAACGTCTATTTTAAGGAAAGCCTGCTTCACCCACCTTATTAAATATCTGTATGGGCCGATCATCACTATAATATGGGTGTACCTACATGTCACACAAAACTGTCTTATGATTCTTTCGTTCCCTGAGCAAGCGTCCAATGGAACCACATTCCCGCCACAATTGGCAACACCACCGATGACTGCATTGAAGTTGAAGATGCTTTTAACCATTATTCCTTCTTTGTAAGTTCATTGCACATCTTCGCGTTTTCACACCCCTTTCTGTAGTGTCTTCCGCCGTTGGAAGCACTTTCAATAAATAAATAATTAAGAAAATAAACTTATAAAACGGAGTAGCACCAACTCAGACGCCCAGCCCCAACCAAACGACTCCAGCAACCGATGCCTCAACTGGAACTCCGCTAGGTAGGGACATACGCTCAAATTGACTGAAGTGCGCCAATAAATGCTTCGTATTTACAACTACTATATATGTAACATCGTAAGGGTTTGAAATTGTGAGAGGACATGATTGAAGAATTAATAACAAAATTTAGGCCGCATAAAACGAGGGGAAGTGTAGGGTGAATTAAAAAAAAAGACGCAAAATCTCCGATCAAACTTCGTGTACTCGGAAATGGAGTACGCGTCTGCCATCTGTTCTCTTCACCTAACCTACCTAACTAATGCGCTGGAAGCCACACAAAACCGTGCCGCCTGCCTCATTTCCACCTCGAACTACCACCGTCACGGCAGTATACCAAATGTTAAGAGAGCACTTAGTCTTACAAGTTTGCATCTACGAGTGAGCTATGTCTTTTGCGCAAGCTGTTTTACGGTTCCCCTCAACTACGAGGAAAACTTCTACTACACCCTGCGCGATCTTCTCGCTGTCTTTTCAACCGTCTCAGAGTACAATAGTTGCATGTATCTACTGAGGCTATTAATCAGTCGTTCATACCCTGCGTCATTGAATCATGCAGTTATTTCCCTGACGGCGTTGTCAATGAACGAAATAAATCTTTCTTTCTTTCAATATTGTCGTTGGGATAATCACTCTCACGTAGTACTGTGGGTAATGGGTCAACGGTCAGAGCAGGTCATCTTTTCTCTTTTCCGTGCCAGCGGACATCGCAGGATATTGCGCACGGCAGACGTGGAAGCCCTCTAATGACCTGCCCTGTTAGAGCAGGGTGCGGGTGGGAAGAAAAAGCCAAGTAAGTTAAGCTCGAATATGGGATATGAGTTCTGCAGAAACCCGCAAGGTAGATTAACGTTATATGAAAGGGAAAACTAGCATCCCCGTGTTTGTGGCTGAAGGCTAGAAGGAAGCATGCTCTGGTAAATATGTTTGTAGTTAAATTTCGCATTTTGTAAATAAGCTTTTCTCTGGATATTATGTGTTTTTCTCATTTGACATCGATATTGAACTGTATCTTTCATTTACTGCCATGTTGCCATAGTAAACCGGGGAAGTGGGGCTAGCCAAGCTGTTTTTAGTGCAGCTTTTTTTTCCCTCGTCCCAACCACATATGTGAAATTTCCATGTATGTGATACAACAAAAGAACTTGAACTTGAAATCCATACGGATTTCTCAGAAATGAAGGGTTCATAGTTGCCGAAAAATTCGTCCTGGTCCGGGGTTCGAGCCCGGGACCAACGCCTGTCCGGGGCGCATGCTTTGCCAATTGAGCTAACCAGCAAGCTAGCGAGTGACAGCACGAGGGCGAATTCACCGACAACCTGAAGCACAAGGGCTTGAATAAGGGAAATGAGTTCTGCGGAAACCCGCAAGGTGTGGTAACGTCGGAAAGGCCGGGAATAATTGTAGTGGCATACTTGCAGCCTTGTGCTAGAAACGGGTGGACGCTAATTTTTCCTTTCAAAAGTTAAGCTTCCTGGCGCAATCAGTTTTGCGCGTTTTCTAACCCCGATATGGAAAGTAGAGCTCGGCGTAGAAGGCATGTTGTCAACGTTCCAGTGGAACAAGTCTCGCACTCTTTGACGGAAGTGGTAAATCCTCAGATTTCCGTTTCCTGACACCGCTCTGTTTTTTAGTTCTCTATGCTTCTACCTGTACGAGCATTATTAGGATTCATCATGAATCATGACGGCGGCACGTTTGTAGCGCACAGGTGGCACTAGCGAAGCATAGCGCTCTGTGATATCATGATTAATGCACGTGTCACTAAAGGTTTCCTCGATATGTAAAGAACAGGCTCTCTACGTCCGTAGAAGCCGTTCAAGCTGAATGCTGTAAAAGCTGTGCCAGTTTTAAACGCGACAGATGCAGTGCATCCGGCGGCAACGTTGATTACAAAACTTGGCTATATGCACGCTCACGGCACTTAATAAATTACAGCGTCGTAATGCAGGACATAAATGCGCTGACTAATTGTGGTGGAATGCTGTAATAGACCTATTTGAACAGTAGGCATATATAGGCTCCTCGAAGGATACCAGTTACCATGGCCACGGCACCGGTCCATGAGGACACGACATACTTCTTTTAGCCATTGCAGCTTCGGCAAAGCTTCTGGGTTCAGCTTTTTACCACGCAGAGGTTCCGTTATTCCAAGCACCTCCTGCAAAGGCCGCCGGAACTGATTTGTTGAAAATGAGGGCTCTCACGTTCACGCTGCTGGCAGTTATGGCACTTAAGGGAAGTGCGTGTTGTACCACTGCTTCAGTGTGTTGTTTTGAGCACATGCTTAAAATATAAGGGCGATAGTAGGATTATAAATTAAGCACGCTTTTCTAAGCGACCTACATTGGTACGGGAACAACGAATGGCATTATCATTTGTGCAGAGAACACCCTCTCTTGCCGAAATTCTCGAAAATGGCATTCTGCTAATGTTATATTAGAATGTAATGCAATAGATAGATTTTTATTGTGTTGGCAGCCGGTGTGTAGCGGAAGTATCAGCTGTTTTAGAGGTACCAGTGATCAAAGGAAAGCGGTAGCCTGTTTTGGTAGTGATTTATACTACCGCGATGCAAGCGTACCGCAATAGCGTATTAGAAGTGCTCTGAAGTATCTGTGTTTCTTCTCAAGCCAAATTTCTAAATGCAATTGTATCTCAGTGCAGGAATACTGTTGTGATGAATCAGCATGGGTCGCCATACTTAGCACGACGATGGTTTCTCATTACTTTCTGTCGAGAATAACAGAAATATCCTGCTTGTGGAAATACCATCCTACATAAACCAGTGCCCATAGAACGAAAATGAAGTATTTTCGTAGTTTTCTGAATGATTGAAGGCTGAATTACAGACAGATGGCGAAAGTGTCTATTGATAACAGCCCCTGCTGTTCATCAAGAAACGTGATATATTGGCGCATCTGTGCCCCGGCAAAGATACCAGCCTTATTACAGGATGGCTTACTGCGTTCTTGCTCTGTGCTGTAGCCCCTTTTTACTCTCCACTGTCCAGGTCAGGAGGTGACGGTGCCATTCTCCAATAGTTCGCCAGGAAGACTGAGATATTCGACGTCTCGGATATGACTCGTAGTTCTTGACACACGGGCGACATTTGATTATGGTGCAGAATTACGAACGTCAAGCATAACATTTGCCTGATTCCACGCATTATGGTAATCCATGGTAAGCGGAGAAGTCAGTGAGGAAATTGTTACTGCCGAGTTGTTTCCGTATTTACGCAAGTGTGACGAGTAGGATCGACGTATTTTTCCCAGTTGACTAGTTTTACACCTAAGCTCGGCTTGCCAGTCACGTCGGGACGTTGTGGCGGCTAAAGCGTATCTCATCGTGCGACTTTACTTCGGCGCTCAGGCCAGTGCACATACGTCTACCGATTGCTTATTATAAGCGTCGTTCGTTGGATTATTTCTACAGGCTCGAGCGAAACAAGGCAATATCATCTTGAGTGATTGAAGCAAATATGGATTGCTTGCTGCATTGCTATTTAGCGCGGTTAACTCCGTTTAACATGCACTAAACCCGTATTCAATAGACAACCACGGACCGCACGACTGCGGTTGGCCAACCAGAACTAGCCATGCGATAGGTTTATTTACGATACGTAGCGCTTAGCAAGAGCCACCGTGCACAAATGGTAGCGTACTTGCGTGGTACGTCGGGGTTCAGGGTATGACTCGTACGTGCCTAGTGCGTCACCAGTTACCTTGAGCCATGAAAGTAAATTTGTGCGGCTTTGTATATCGACGCTTCCGTCACAACTTAGAATAAACGGTAAGTCTTACTCTTCTTCGACGCAATGAAAGTATGTTCTCGCGAAATTCTCAGTATCATTTTTGGCTGCTGCTTTGTTCGCATACGCCGCTACGTTAAACATTCAGCGATCTGCGGTGCATTCAATCGTATCCTTAGCGGAGAAGACCGGCTGTTAGCAGCATGAGAACGTGTTAATGTTAATCACGAAGTACATTAATAACATATTATGTTATAGATCTTAAGAGCAGTAAATCATGTTCCCAATACATTCATACCCCACGTTCGTAATTTTGCTGTGCACCACGTGAACGAAACGGCCTTGAGAGTGCCGAGACCGAGGCGGACGGACGGACGGACGGACGGACAGACAGACAGACAGACAGACAGACAGACAGACAGATAGATAGATAGATAGATAGATAGATAGATAGATAGATAGATAGATAGATAGATAGATAGATAGATAGATAGATAGATAGATAGATAGATTCTACCACTTGAATATGTACATCTTTCCGTTTCAGTGCATCATCTGAACATCTGTACGATCGCTAGAGCAGACTGAAAAGCTTGTGTTCTTATTATATGAGTGATTTATATTACTTCCTTTACTTATGGAATGTGCAGCATCCCTGGAATTCCGCTTTGGATCCGCAGATAAGCAGGACTATCTGGAAATCCGATTCCGTGAGTAAATTCAGTATTGAATGGATATATCGATAACTTCAACGTTTTAAGCTCTATGAATTACCACACTGGACGGGAAAATCCGCAATAATATGACAGTTCAGGGGTTCTATTTACACTACTTTAGTTGTGACAGGTATTACATAGTCAGAAACTGCCCTAAGAGACGGTGCATATAGTGCCGTGAGGATTAGTATTATCACCAGCAACACTTTAGAGATGGTTTCCCCATTCGGTTATCCCAGCGCAGGGTAGCCAGCCGGGCGCTCTTCAGTAAATCTCCCTGCCTTTCTATTTCCTTCCTCCTGCTCCTTTGAGATGTCGTATCGCTACTGGCACAGAGTTTCTTAAAGGAATAAAAGAGCGAACTGTGGCTCTGCTGACTGTCGGAGTTGTCCTTTGGACCCTTTATGGGAAGAAGGAGTATTTCATGTGTTGGCTAACCTTCTCTTTGTTGCCTTCATGCCATCTTGTGTTTTACGAATATTACAAAAATTCGTAACAAATCAAAGGACTTTGTAATAATTTTGCTTAGGCGCAAATAATCACTGCGTTCCCACAGTTTCCGTGCGGTGGTTCGGCCCAGAAATTAATTTTTTACAACGCCGTAATGCCGATGATGCCTCCCTTGATCATACCTACTCTTCGCTGCACCTACAGCGATAACAGTACCATATGATTTCGTAGTCGCCCGCCCACTCGACTTGTAGTCACCCGCCATGGTAGTTCAGCGACTAGGTGTTCGATTGCAAAGATCGAAGTCTCATTGTCTTTTCCTGGTCACAGGAGCCGCATTAATGCAGCCCCGTTAACAGATATCTGCACACGTTAAAACCCCGCCAGGTGGTCCAAACTATTCTGGAGCCCTCCGCTACGGGGCGTGCATCATTTGTGCGCATAGCTTGTTACGGCCCATCAAACCCTATGAATCATTAACAAATTCATAGTGAATTTCGTTTTTTTTTTGTGTTGTGCAACGTTTCAAGGTAAGTGTGAAAAGTAGGTTTCACTTTTAATTATTCGTAAATGAACAACCGCTCGCTTGCGTGAGAACCAGACAGGTGCTGCTCCACAGTTTTATTCACACGATGTGGTTCAACCTGCGGAGAGAATTTCTAGTAGCAGCATTATTTTCCCAGCCTTTGGCGGTCCAGTTTGATTTCAACCGTGAGGCTAAAACAGAGCGCTGCCAAATGCGTTCAAATTTACTGTTTGAGCACCGTCCGCTTGCGCGTCTGGATGCCACCGATAGGGCGTCTACTACACGCGATAACTAGACCTGCTTGCGCATATCATCGGCACTGAATGGATCAAAGACTGAAAAGGAACCGCCGTAATTGACCAAACACGTACAGCTTCCTAACAAGTGTAGAATGCTGGACGTAAAAGAAGTGGGATGCCTAAAATTTATGTTACGTTTGATACAAAATAAAAAGGGGGGAGTGAGCAGCAAGGTCGCATCGTTAAGCTTCGCGAAACACATCGAAAAATTTTAAAGTATTTTTTCAGTTTATGCAAAATGCCGGTGCAGATCACTTGCGTGGCCTAAAATGAGCACAGGACCGGTACAAGACCTCCATCGAGATAAGGCCACAGCGGTAGGGACCAAAGCTGACTCTACCGAATTCAACAGCCAAGCACCCCAAACACTAACATCCTGGCAGCAGCTGCGCTTCTGCAGCGTTGCCGCTTCAGAAGAAATTGCACGGCCCAGACTATTTTTCCTAGTTATTTGTCGACTGCACTTACGTTCGCAAATATAGTGTGGCGCATGTACTCGTATTAGTGCTACAATATTTCGGAAACCCGTTTACGCGGCCGAATATGTTGCTAGTTCAGTCCATATATTATAAAAGACTTGTCATGTTTGCAGACTCCTTCATTCTTACAGTGGGGTCTTCTGAATTGGTTTGCCTGTGAAATTCTACACTCGTATCACGCAACAGAATCGAAACAAGAAGAGCAATCACAAGGAATGTCTTGCACTTTTCAGCTCACTTCCCTGGCTGTCTAGACCCCACGCCCTGCAACACCTTCTGCCGAGAAAAACTTGCCGAGAAAGGAGAGTGCACCAACGATGAGAGGAACGACTGCATATGCCAATACTCTTTCAAAAACCTTTATTAAAGCTTCTCTTGATGCGTCATCAAAGCGCGAGACGTTCTTTTGTGCTACTCAATGTGGACCACACATGAGTACTTTGTTCTACGCGTTTGTGCACTTTGTCAAGTTGGGACTTGGGCCATACGCAGCGCTTCTGTCAATCGCTACCGCCGACTGCGTCGCTTAGGTTGAGCTATGGGCTGCTTAGTCGATGGTTGCAAACAAGACAAAACAGCGCTGAATTTTTGAGGACACACAAGGAGGACAGACGACGACAGGCGCTGTCTTACAACTGATTTTTACTCGCCGATATGGGAGCACATTTATGCAGCTCCCGAGTCCTGGAAGTTAGCCAAGGCCCTGCGTCTGCATAAATCTGGAAACAGACAACTCCTCTCGGCCTACAGGCCCATATCACTTACTTCCAATTCCGGGAAGCTGCTCGAACATATCATTCATAAACACATAACCGAGTTTCTTGAATCGAATAATCTTCCCTCCATCATACAACATGTATTTGGTCGCGGCTTCAGCACAATAAACCAACTGGTGGAATTTTCGCATGATATTATTAGTAATTTAGACATTGGTAATCAAAGTGATGCATTATTTATAGATTTCTCGAAGGCATTCGACACCGTTATACACAGCAATCTTCTAGGTAAACTAGAGGTAATTTTACATAACCCGTAGTTGACTGACTGGATAGCAAGCTTTCTAAACTCTGGCTCTCAATTCGTTTAATTCTATTCCAAATCGCCCTCAGCAGTCAAAGTTACATCTGGTGTCCTGCAAGGCTCCGTTCTGGGTCCCCGGTTATTTCTCATTTTTATAAATGACCTTCCCAGGAATATGAGGTCCCAACTTCGTCTCTACGCCGATGATTGTGTACTTTACCAGGCTATTACTTCTCCTAATGATCACGTCATACATCAGGATTCTCTCTCGAACTTTTGTTCTTGGTACTCGGAGTGGCAGATGAGCACAAACTTCCAAAAAACCGTAGTTTTGTCTTTCACGAACGGCCATTCTCTATCGCAATATGCATACTCCAACAACAACGTAGTTCCCCGAGCACAGGCATAGAATTACCTTGGCGTTATGTTCACACACGATATGCAATGGTCGCATCACATAGACTACATAACATCTACAGCTTTAAAAAAAATTCGGTTACTTAAGACGTACGTCATCTGCATTTCAAAAATCCACCAAATTGCTAACATACAAACGCTGATTCGCCACATATTAGAGTACGCTTCGTGTGTGTCGAATTCATACAAAGTGTGTGAAGTGAATAAAATTGAATCTGACAAAAGGAAAACTGTTCGGTTCATTTTCCATCGCTATGACCATGATTTTTCGCACTCATCTGCAATGAAATCTTTGAAGTTATCTCCAATGAGCACAAGGCGTGAAATCGACTCTTTGAAAGTTTTGCACTGTTTTGTTCACTCGTCACGCCCACTATTTAGTTATAATTGCATCGTGTATACTAACACTCTGCCAACTATACGTGGTCACATTCTTAACATAAGGTCATTTTTAGGAAGTACTAACATGTTTACATCCAGTTTTTTTCCTATAATTATCGTTTACTACAACGATCTACCGGTGCGGTTCGGGAAATGCGTATTTCACATTTTTTGGAGCTACTTGACATTAACGTCCTATTTATTTCATACTTTTGTACCCGGTCTTGCTTAGGATGTGACGATATTTGTTCTCTTGAAGAAGATGTGATGTTACTGTCGGTCGTTCCTATAGTGTTTACGTACCCCACTCCTGCATTAGCCTTGCACTGGGCTGCAGTATTTTAAAATAAATAAATAGGGAAGGACTGTCAGACACACACGTGACTACAATTTTTTTTGAAGTGTGGAATCAATTTCGACAATATTTTGACAACTTGTTCTAACGTATAAGTTACCAGCGCAATGCTTTAATTATTCGTTCGTGTGAAATATGCGTAGCGTTAAATTAAACTCCTCTGAAGGACACTCGCAAGCGGATGTCATTAATATTGCCCGCTGATCAAGCTATCATTGCAAACGTGGAATGTGAAATACTCCCTTCAGACACGCTAACGTAATCTCATGGTTGGCTGTTGAGAGAGCTTCGCATGACAGGTGCATTAATCTACTTGCCATACAGCGTTTCGCTTTCCAAACTATACCATGCAGGCTTAGCGCTGTCACGATGCGAGAATGTCGCGCTAATTTCTAGCGATTCATCGTCCAAATAGGCACAGCGTGGAGACATGGAGAAAATAGATCTCCGCAGAATGCTGTCAGAATTCTTCGCTGGCACGGAATCACTACCCCATGGAAAAACGTCGGACGAGTATTCTTTTCTGGAACATTTCAAATCCTGCTTATTAAAGCTAACTTCCCTCTCTCCATTGGAACGTAACGCATGACGCAGAAATAATAACGCTTTCTTTCATTATCACCCTAAGGTTGAGAAACTAGGAAGGATTGACGGTGCTATACTGCTTTTGGTAGCTTCATCATGCATTGTTAAGACCCCCTCTTGGAAAACTTGTTTACCTGATGCAGCGACAGTAAAAGCGATAACTACTGAAATGAATATATCTCTCACTACAACGCATATTATTGTGGAATGCTTATTATTACACCCGGAAACATAACGGTAAGCCGGAAATTATGCCTTTGATCTCGCAAGGCACGTTCACTTGTGCTGAGACATGAATATGGCATCGCCTTTATGTAGCTGCAGCGACGTTTTCATTCAAAGCGAAGTACCTTTCTCAGAGACAACATGATAAAAATAATATCTGGGGTTTTACGCCGCAAGACCACAGTATGATTATGAGAGATGCCGTAGTGAATGGCACCGGAAATCTCAACGATCTGCGGCTGTTTAACTTACGCTGACGTCGCACTGTACATGAGCCTCAACATTTCCCCTCTATCAAATAAACGACGTGAGAATCTATGAACAACTGAGTTGTTCAGTTACTGCCAAGCATGGTACACCACCAAAGCACTGGGCGATTAGGCAACATGAGAGCACACCGCAAGAAAACGTTTACATCCAGTCAAGAAACTAATCTTTTGATGACGCTGTTTACAAAAAAAGAAGCCGATGCGTGCGCTAACCGCAAGCAGCGTGAACAGGTGTGATTTTAACCAACATACAAACGATCACCCTTTCCTTCAAGCTGTTCCCACAAATGGCACAAGTGTTTTCGAACGTTGCTTTGAAGCACTGCATCACACTAATTCCCACCTACGGTTAGCATCGACAGCTCAACCCAGGGCAGTGTAGCCTTCTGCGTCAAGCATTCTTGGTACACAGCGCAAGTTATTCAGCGAAGCTGTGCACGTCTCGTTGGTAGGAAAATTACGTGGAAAGAACACAAAACGACAGGGTAACAAGCGGAAGCCAACCGCGTGTATTCCATTGCACTCAGGCATACTGTATAGCGCTCAGTGTTCGGTTCACTAAAGTAAACCACAAAACAAGCCTCAAGGCCGAATTATTGATGATAAAGTGCCCGCGAATAAGGGGACCACCCTCCCACGCATTCCCCATAAATATTAGGTTGAAGCTTAGGTTTTCGAAAGGGCCGTTGCAATTCATTCGAAGCCTCGTTTGATTTGCGAACAGCTGGATGGATGATAACGGCACCTGAGGAAGATGCGAAGCATGTTTACTATCCCCGCTTGTGTTTTCCCGGTTGCATGAGCTACTCCGAGTGGAAAAGTCCCTTACAGCATAGACATAACTAAGTGTCTTCATGACGCTTTCATATATATAAAGGAGACCTGTCTAGCAATTGGCCAGTCAGTTAGGCTCCGATGGTCCACAGTGACCGCAAAGCGATGATCACTACCATTACTCTAAAGCAATAATAAGACATACTTCTCTCTCTCCCCCCATCCCCCCGGTATGCGTGGTGTTTGATGCAGCTTCGCTGGAAATTCACGCTCGCCGTGCGGTATGGGGCATTTTTTTGTGTGTGTGTCAGCCACTGAATGTAGTATTTCACGTGCATTATCCTTGGCGTTTCGACAGTGCCAGTAAATGAAAGATGACTCGCACTATTTTAACACTTATTGTGTTATATTTAGCATATTTAGAAACTTAGCAGGAATCTCTGCATGGTCCTTCATTTCTGAAGTCGTTTGCTACCCTTCGCTACGAAGTGGACGACACTGGAAGAACGTGGCATTTGGTCCGAAGTTTGGCTGATACTTGAATTTGTTTTAAGTTCCCGTTTATAATGGCTGATTTTTTTTCCCTTATAGTGATCGTTTTCACTGGAGTTATACTTCCTTACTTGCTATTGCTGTCATTGAGACATGCTACATTTGGAACTATTGGCACGTGAAGGCGACGTGGCCACGAAGGCGCAAAGTTAGCGTTTGTGACGTGGTCTGACCATAAATCTAGAAAGAGATGTTTTAGAACGAACAGGATGGCAAAATTTCATAATTTCTGTGCGCGATTGGTATGGACAGCGCGCTAATGGAGTGCAGGCAAGAACACTCATTTATTTGGGCTTGCCCTTCTTCAGCAACCTGCCGAATCGAGAGGTGGCAGATGTGTTGGGTGTTGTGGGCATGCTCACCCATTGTAAATGGACACGAGCGGCACCATCAAGTTTCACTGGGATCCTTGACAAGTGGGCACACACGTTAAAGTTTTCTAACCCGGATTTCTCTGGAGGCGCTGCGTTGCTCACTCCGGGGCCGTGCGCAAACCTCCCACAAACGAGGAGCATCAGAGAAAGGTGAAATCGTACAAGCAAAACGGAACGGGCTGTCAGAGGGTCTCTTTGTGGCTTCACAGTAAACTGCAGCGAAATCCGCATGATTTGTTTGTCAGCTGTGGGCGTTTATTAAGCACGTCATCATCATCTGTATTTTACCATCATCACCATGCGTTTTGAGCATCTTCTTCATCGCTGGTCTGTGATCATCATCGTGGGGTTTGTGCCCAGCGCTTTGGCATCATCGGGTGACCTGCCGGTCTACTGAGGAGAATACACGTCGTCCAAACCGAGGCCTCATACAGCGAGCGTCTTTTGCGTGCGCTTGGCCGAGGATGTCCTGCGTGTTTGGGCGAGATGCTACCATTTGTCACGTTTTGTCCTGCGTATGGTTGCGAAGTTGTGTTTCGGCGCGCTCAGCTCCGGCTTCGCGGGAGTCCCTGTTCGGAGTTGGAGCCGTGAACATACGAACGAGCTGCGCTTCCCTTCCCGCTGTGGTGCCTCAGGCTACACTTGGAAGCGTATGTCTACACGACATTGATGATTACGATAACCTTATTGCCCCACCATATATTGTGGGCGGCACAGGGGCCTAGGTGACAGAGGCCGGCACCTCCACGTTTAAAAGCAAGCGAAGAGGCCTTGACTCTTCCAGGCTTCTTTCACCAGGCGAAAGGCTTGCTGCTGTGAGACAGGGCACTCGCTCCTCACTCAGGGCTTCTCAGGGCTCTATACGTTTATGTTTCTTTTAGTCCCTGGGACGCCGTTCCACTCCCGGATTATGTAATAGAGATAATGTCGGGTGCATGTGTTGAATGTTCGCCTCGTAAGTTAAACAGAAGTCTGTCCATTGTGGCCGGCGTTGCTATGTTCTGGCTTTCCGCACAGCGTCACCAATTACCCTAAAGGATACTTTCGTTAAGAGCATAATTCTTAGCCCTTTTTGTACTGATATCGAAATCCGCCTCCGTTGAGCAAATTCGATTGAAACGGTGGGCTTGGCGATATGGGATACTTTTTTTTTTCAGTGGTGTGGCTAGTCGCTTTGGTGTGGAGGTACTGTTGTTTTGTGTACTTCGTTTCCTGTACAGGTTTCTGAATACTTTGCAGTTTTGAGAGATTATGGTGACGTCTAAGAAATATGTGGTTGCTTGTGAGCAGGTGTGCGTAAAGCGTACGTTTGGATACACAGTGTTGCGAAGTGGAACGGTTCATCTTCGCTGTGGGCGCATACTAAGAAATTATGATCTGTGTGTCTTCTGTGAAAAAAGTGCCTCGAAGGAACATCGCACACGGAATTCAGATTCTGGGTTTCCCATAAAGATGTTGCCATAATTATTGTCCATTTTGGTGCCCATAGCTGTTTCGCTGACCTGTAGAAAGTATTCCTCCTAAAAATCGCAAGATTACAGTTATAGCATCAGCCTCGTCGACAATCCATGGCGAAGCAATGCGGTCTGTTTTATATATTGAGAGTAGTGCATACATGAACAAATGGCGCCATCCGAGCTGGATGCTACAGAACAAAACCCTCAATGCAGCGCCATTTCTCCCGGCTCGCTTTCGGTGGTAACGACTGATCGTGTTATTGCAAACCTTTTCTGCAACGCTCCAAAGTTAGCTCTGTCATTTCTCTGAACAGCGATGTGCAACGAAATAAGGCTGACAGTCGCGCGATAACGCATACGTCTGTGGGAGTGCTAATGCGTTGTCGTATACGCACCTATTTTCGAGAACAGAGACATCAGGTGCTGGACTCCTTCATCCGCTGCCTAAAGAAATATGCTCTACGTATTTTGAGTTGCGAAGCACCTGTTGCGCTCGTACTACCGGTGTCTCCTGTCCTCGTCTTCGCAGTCATCGAATTAAAAAAAAATCAACACGCTGTGGGCAACGAAATGCGCCACCCACTAGGATTCGAACCCAAGGCAACCCGGTACGCAGCGATAGGAGCTTGAATCATTGCCGATCACACCTGTGTGTGACGACGCCCGTGTGTACTCAATATTAGGAACATACGGGCCTGATATCTTCACTACATTGCTTTACAGTTAGCGTATAAGTGATGTCCGGTTAGAGCAAAGGAGTGTATTAAGAAAAATTACTCTTCAATTAACATCGCCTCCCTTGCACTGTAGCCTTGGTTCGCAGAGGTCAGGCCGCCATCTAGGAACGATAGAGCGAAGCAGATCGTGGCGCTAATACGCGCGTCACGGTGGGTTGATCCTGCAGGCAGTGCAATCAGTCTATGTCTAGGTGTCAGAAGCGAAGTCAACGAATTTCTGTTAATGCGTTGATGAGCGCAGGCTGTCGGCGCCTTGTGTAGTCGTGGTCGAGGCCACGGCAAGCAAGCCCATTATCAGCGTCTGACGTGTTCCTGTGGCAAACATCGGCGAATCACCAGGTGATTCGCACCTCCCCAGCTTTCACGTTAGTGGAGCTGTCATGATATTCCCACCTCCTTCCAGCACACTGCCCTTGGTGTCATTTTGGTGGTGGCTGCAGAATAGGTAATTTTTTTGGCAGAGGGCGCCATAAAATGCATTTAGGTTAATGCGAAAGTCCCTCTGTTATTGCGAAAATGAACGCACCGACTTTCTGAAAAGTGCCACTCTCCTCGAAACTCGCGCCGCGTTTCTCCCAAAGAAAGCTCAAAGTTTAAAGCCTCATTAACAATAAATTCCTCTTCTTGATCTCCATGACATATATATTCTACCCGTCTTTTATGAACACTTTGAAATATTGGCGTGTAATGCAGAAATCGTTCGATGTAGACTGTTGGCGAGGGTGAGTGAGTGCGGATAAAAGCCACTAAATGCAATTCTTTCGTTTTCACATCTTCATCCTAGGAAAGTTAGGAATGCAACGTGCTTAGACTATATGGTTGGCACTGTGCGCTGCAGTAGTCCTTTCTTCTTCACAATATAAACTACACAAATTGGAACTGAGCGCCCTGTAATGGATATCAACCTAACAATGCAGTAAATCATGCCTTGCAAGATTGAGTATATATTATCTGGGATAATGAGTCTATTAAATTACGGAATTATTGCCGCACAACCTAAGGTGAGGCGTGTAGGTACCGAAGCAAAGGCATAAAAACAGTTAGTGCAAACGTGTTCCCCATTTAGCTAGCAACTGCTGCTTCCGCGACAGGATACCTTGCATTATTTCATGACGAATCACAATGACATGACTAAACTACCTGTCACAGTGGTTGCGCTACGCTTATCTCAAATTTCTGGCGAAGGGCAAGCACAGCCAGATTAATGTACTTGTCATACAACAATTGCTCCGTGGCTAACGGTACTATAGCGTCATAAATTTATGAGCGTGCTTTAATTCCTCGGTGGAATTATGTCCGACTTATTGCTTTCTGCGAACCCATTCAATATTCATTTATGAACCTCTAGCGAATTACGAGATATACTGCAGTTAGCTGTACCACTGCAATAATTTAATCATAGCTTTCGTCGTCATTTACAGTGAAGCAAGCTCATATGAGACAACTTTTTTTGGGACGTTAGCCGACCACAAATTTCTTTCTAGTCGATGGCTACTTCTGGCGTGAGGAAATATCTAACGAGGCTGGCAATGACTGGGGTACTATCACTTGCACATTCACATGCGAGCTTACACTGAAATGTTGTATAAACGTCTTTTCTTTGAACTTGCATTATCGCGACACCATAAGATTGTGCAAAGTGTTAAGGTCAAAGAATTTATAATGACATGTTATGCGAGTAGTTGACGCATTGTGCACATGTTCAGGATGAAGCTACTGAAGCATTTTGTTTTCACCACACGAATAATATATAGGTTGTTATTGTTTCTCTTCGTTGTCCCTGTGAAATTAGTTCGTTTTACCGAAAGTGTAATCAAATGCGCTGTTTTACAAATTTCACTCTCAGGGGTAACAGAAATGTGGCCGCGAAAATGTGCCAACAGTCATTACATTTTTCTCCAAACGAGTTTATGTATTCTAAATTTCGGCAGAAAACAGTTAACACTGTATATTCATTGGGAAACCGAACTTCTCAATCCTGCAATTAAAGCTTAGTAATTTAGGTTTGTTTACGACAACCGACAACACATTCTTGTTACTTCATGCTGCTAACACGCCTAAGACATTTTTACTGCGCCAGAATAGCTTATAAGGAATATCACGTGACAAATTCATGGTAGTGTCGCCACGTAGATTATAAATAAAACATCATGACTTCTGCCAGTAATGACAATAACGTCAATGTTTAAAACGGTAGGTCCTTGGTCCTTGTATGCCGCATGAAGATATACGTATCTTGGTGCCCCTATTTTTTATGGAAATTCGCAAAATTTTCAAAATTCTCTCACGCGACACAAGGATTCATTACCGGAAAGGCCTGTTCCCTTACATCGTAAATATCTAAAGCCTTGTGTAATATATTATGCACTATTGGGAAAAATTTCCTTTTTTATTTTTATTCCAGAAAATTACCAAGGGCAAGTTCATTTTTCGGTTATTCTCTTCTATATATTCTTTTTGCTGAAGTGTGTAATCTTTGCAGGCAGGTTCTATCGTTGAAGGGCAAATCCGGCGACTGATTAGTGTCCATGAATCTCAAAAAAATTCTCGATATATGTTCTCCTCAGTACGTTGATAGTATAACCCAACCCAGGCAGTTGCGAGTCATTTAGTTTTCCTGAAGATTAATTTTAAGATATTTCGGTGGATTTCCATGCGGGCCACCCAGTGTTTCTCACTTCATTAATTTAAACGCTGCCTACCTGAGCATGCGACCCGTCACAAGCAAAATGGAGATGCTCCGGCGCCCAAATCGTCGCCATAAATTTCATCAAACCTTGAAAAATTCAATACATTATAGGATGACCTCGCCACTTTTTCTAGCTCCAGCTCAACATTTCTCAACGTGGGGAGGTTGTGACGTCATCGCGTACACTGCACGAAGCTTCTACTCGTTCGGTTGGCGCTTTGAGCACGCTGTTCGGACGGCTGTTTAAAATTGTTTGTAGGTTTACGAGCAAATCGAAATACCCGTACTGCTGCAGGACTGTGAGTACCATTGAAAAGCATCGACATCACAACTTTATGAAAAAGTCGCCGGAGTTCCCCTTTAACGAGAATCAGTATTTAGGTACCATGTTGTTGAACACCCATCCGTCCGCCTAAGTATAATTGCTTCGAAACATAAAGAGTATGCACAAATAGTGCTGATTAGCTTTCACTGGCTAAAGGAAGAGTTGTCACCCGCGTTCTAAAGCATAGTGACCTTTGCAGTTTGCATTTTAAAAGGAAATACAGGGCTTTGCAAACTGCAAAAATACGCGTGCAAGTTGTGCAGAAACGACAAATTAGATATTTGACAAGGCTTTATATGCACAGCTTCAATCGCTGGATACACTCTTTGAAAACTAAGGCCAGTTATTACAAGGGTATTACAAGGGTATTACAGTTATTACAAGGGTATCATCCCGCTTTCTCACCTTCTCTCGCGCAATGCTTAATTCCAGGGATGTTACGAGCGTAAAACGTTTACGCGCGTTGTACAATACATTGTTAGAAATTGGAAGCTTGCTGCAGATATTGAAACCACATGCATGGGTTCTCAGCGATGCGGTGCTCCTTTCCGCTTAAAAACGTAGAAACGGGGCACTAAAAACCGAACGACAGAGAAGCGGGAGGCACAGGGGACAGGTGCTCAGCTTTCAGCTCATGTTTATTGGGTCAACACAATAGTTATGCACGACTGTCGCCGTAATCATAATTGTCATCCTCACAATCAGAAAACTTAAATACTGACCGGGAACAACATATCATGGCCAAGCACTGTATGTACAGTGGTCAACTCTCATGTCTAGAACCGCAGAGATTCCTGCTCGGAACTGCACGACCGACATCAACGGTTTGAAAAGGGCCACATTTGAGTATGCGCAGGCCACCGACGAGCCTGCCTTGCATTCTCAATGCTTGGCTACCACCGCTGATGCAACAGCCGCTTTGGCCGTCGGAAGCGCTCTCAACGGTTTAGCCCAAAAACAAAAGAAAAGTAAAAAAAGGAAGAGTAACAACACTGTAAAAAATTTACTCCCAGGTGAGAGTAAAGGACGTGTCCTCTAGCGACCCACCCATTGGGAGTTAATTTTATTCCGTAGTGTCGGAGTAAACTTTTACTCCGCTTCGGTCGGAGTTGCTGCGTAGTGCCTTGGGAGTATATATTGTTATTTTTTACTCTTTGCCTGGCGGAGTTCCTGCGTGGTGTCTTGGGAGTGTATTTTTTTCCTTTTACTCCGTGCCTGCCGGAGTTTTTCGGCGGAACATTTGGGAGTATATACTATATCGTAATACTCCCTTGTGGTCGGAGCTCCTGCGTGGTTCTTCGGGAGTATTTTTTTGCACACTCCGTGTTTGGCGGAGTTTTCAAGAGTCACATTGGGAGTATATATATATATCAATTTTTGTACTCCGTGCCAGACAGTTTTTGCGTGGTACGACGGGACTATTTTGTAGGTTTTCACTGTTGCAGCAACTTTCTACTGCGTCCTCATCGTATATTGCGTTAGTCATCAGCACTATCTTTTAGATAATGGAATATTCATGACAGCACTTCCCTTCTGTGTTCCAGTGGTTTCTTCAAAGAGCACAAGAAGGTATTCAAAAGGGTAATTGAGTTGTTAAATGGTTTATTCACAACACACACCGGTCTGCGGTTGCAGATTAAGCAGATGTTCAAAAAATACAGGCAGTAAACAAGGACGCAGAAAGCGACCGATAAACAGAACACAACGAGGCAGATCGTGAGAAACATGAAAACAAGTGCATTCAAGTTCTAGGTGCAGTGTGCAAAAGAAAGCAGAACACACGACAGAGATGAGCTGCAAGAGCTGCAGTAATAGTCAAACACAGGACAACACACGTTCCGAAAAATGCTAAATGCGAACGAAGGCTTCCTCGACAACATCAATTCGTGTGAATAATTTCATTACTAATCAAACTTAAAAGTAAACTAGAAAAGGTGCATTCTAACAAGAAATCCCACATTTGACGTTCTGCAAAGCCAGGACGCGCTGTTCACTGAGTTAAAGTGATAGGAGAAGGCAATGTCGAAATGTATTTTTCCATTCTATTATCTCCGTTGCAGAAAACTCCAAGAAAAAATTTAAAAGCATTTAAAGGTGTTCAAACACTCAGTAAAATTTACACGCTAATCAGTCTAAAAAGATCACTGCTCTAGAGCATGAATCATGAATAGGGGCGTGCGAATATTGGAATGCTTAGAATTGCACACGACTGCTGGCGAATCCTCTATTTTTCTTTTTATTCCTTATTTTTTTCTGTCCTCCCGCGTAAGCATTTCTCGTCAGTTTAAACGAGCTTCCTCCTCGTTTGCGGTCTGAAGCCGCAAACGAGAAGGAAGCCCTGTGCGGGCCGGGTGGTCCTTCCCTCGGTACCCAGAACTTTTTGTGCAAATGTCGGTGCGCGTAAGTGCTGGTATGTGCGTGTTTCCGTGTTGGTGGCAACGTGCTTCGGCACGGCTGTGAGTGCCGGTGGACATGTGGCATTGCAGGAGTGAGCGAGACAAAAGCGCGGGAAGACGGACTGATTGGACACGGAGCGACCAGATGTAGTAGTGCGCGGGAGACGACGTGAGTGCGGGTAGAGCCACGAAAACGAGCGTGTGTGATGGCCAGTGAGGAGCGCGGGCGGTGTGATGTGCGAGCGGCTGTGTGACTGTGCGAAGAGTGTGTGCGTTTAATATCGTAATGTCTTCGTTGTCTAACATCATAATCCACATTTTTTTTTGTAGTCGAAGTAAATAGTTTTCATGTCATTCCTTTTAAACTGTGCGTATTCTTTTAATTAAGGCCATTCACTTGCTAACAGAATATTCGTGAATATCGCGTATCTAGATAACACTGTATTTTATACTGCTAACTTAATAATGCACACCCTCATGGTAAATTTTTGTACGAAGTTATTGTTAAGGATTAGGCATTTTTCTTTTGATATCCGATATTTATTCTATATATAGAATTTTATATTTACACTCGATTCTTATTTGGAAAATTTGGTCTTCGTACACCCCTAATACAATATCTTTCAACATTTCCCACACAATGCCGCGTTTCATGTCCCATCTGCATAAACCAGAAATCAAAGCAATAAGTAAAATTTGGGATGAATAGTGACTACGTAAAGCTATAAAGGGCATTTCAGAAAATGTGTCCAAAAATGTTTTGAACACAGATAACCATAAGCAAAATTTTCGCGGTCTTCCTCCATGAGAGCACACACCGTGTAGAGGGCGTTAAAATGTTAACAATAATTAACAATCTTAGAACGATTAAAGTTCAGATAATAACAGCAAGACACTCAAACCCAATGGAAAGATTTATGTTACTTATACGGGAATTCGATATCCGTTGTAGTATTTGTAAAATGGCACTTTTTTTAGAATTGCTCCAGCGCGATGAAATCCGGCTTATTTCTCTGACGAAACCGAAATTGAATGGTCAAAAAGCGCCGTTGTCGGTACTTTCCGTGGTCCTCTGTGCGACATAGTTGCTGCCCTTACTATACCGCGCAACAGTGAACAAGTGTCGTTGTAAAGCGGCTGTTCTGGCAAGCGTGATCAGTCGTAGCAAAGCAACAATAAAAATTGCCGCTGATAACACTTGCCTATCCTCGCTCGCCGGCAATGGGAGGAAAACTGGTATACGTCACACTGGGCACATCCAAATGTAGCTGGAACTGCCCTATTAGATCATTCAGTTTGTGTTTCCTGAGTGAAATTAGTGAGATTTTATCTATATGTGGAAATTAGTAGCAACGCGCTTTAGCAATTATGTTGGGCGTAAACCCCCAGTATAAGTAAACTCCATATTCAATTAGGCTTGAACGCGTGGCTTTTCAGGCTATAAAGTTAATTAATCGTCATACTATTCGATTTCATTCCTACCATATTACAGTGCGCGCTGCCGTGATAGAAGCAATTCCGCAAAAACCACGCAAATATCCGGTGTCCTGTGTATATAAGATCTTAGCACATATTTTCTCAAGATGTCTCATATAATCGGAGATACGATGAACACAGGGCAAAGGTAACTCAACTAGCAGCTCATAGCACAATGTAAGTTGCCGTTGGGTTGTATGACTGCTCATTCGTATGTAGAGAAACCACAAAATAAAATTATTCTGACATTTATATATGTTTACTGGCAACTTCACTTGCATTCGTGTGTAACTGTATTTGCATAAAACGATGACCTTTTTGTTGACTCTAATCGCCTTTATATATGTCGATTGGGCAGTAAATTTTTTGCGCACATAGTTGAAATAGCTCCGGGGCACAGTCATTAAGACTGTGTTAGGAAACTTTGTCAAAAAAAGAAAGACATATGTGGTAAAAAACAAGCAATCATATACGGACTGTTTCAATGATGCAGAAGCTTGACTAGCACATGCAAGAAAAAACACTGTCAGCACCATCCGAGCCGCTAAAGTATTGGCGCTTAATTCCTTCAGCGAGCGAAGAAAATGATTCTCAGAAAAATAGCCCCGCTGATCGCATTAATCGCGCCACAACACAAGTACAATATAAGGATATGCAGGGTGTTTCAGTGAAAACTTGCAAAATTTCTTTAAAATAGGCTGTTCGAGAAAAAAATGGAAAACCTCCTCATAAAGAAACAGTTCGCTGAGGCAAACGTCACGAAGGCTCAGAAAAGCACTTATTAGCTGTGGAACAAAGTAATATTTACTAATTACAACATTAACCAAACTTTTTGTGGTTACTGCAAAGGACGAGTTTTAGCCACGCTGATGACGATGCCATATGGAGCCTTTAAAACAAAGAAAATCGAATTGTATAAAGCTCTGCAGCGCTAGAAAACCTGGGCTTCTTGCGGAACGAAAGCGCGCATGAAGAACGCCAGAAGCCACGTGCGAATGCAACCACTGCTGCTGACGTGTAGCAAAGATTGCGCCAGCCAATTCGAAATGTACGATATCCTCGATGTTCTGCATATGCACAAGCCTCCGTTATCTCTTGCTTATTCGCTCACTGCATGACGCTATCATAACAGACTACGTAGCCACGACTTTGGAGAGCCCATGCATATCCAATTGACTAGCGCATGCACTAGAACACGTCACCAGCGGATGCTGTGTTCACACGCGACTCCCGGAGCTCCTTTTGCAGCGAGTTCCATGAGGCAAAAAACGCTAGGTCGCTGGGTCACGGCGAATAATTTTTTCTTTGTTTTAGTCTAAAAGCGGATAAGCATCGTCGGGGTCTTTCGGCTGCGAATTCCTCAATGGCAGGAACCTGAAAAGGGTGCTGAGTAGAAATGGATCGTACGATCTTAGTTATTTACCGTGCAAACTGCAAGTATCTTACGATTACTCCCGTGCACCCAACCTTAGAGGTCGTTCCGTAAGAATAAGCTTTTTCTTTCTTTTTTTCTCAGAAAGCCTATCTTTGGAAACTTGAAATCGTTCTCTGAAACACCCCGTATATAGAACACCAAGACTTCATATCGTGCGTTACTGCATGCGCGGAAAATTCTATACCTTGTCAGACAAGACAACGATAAAGTTTCGCTGATAGAAACAATACTGGCACAAATAATCTGCTCCCTCTCAATCATAACGGGAGGGCACTTCACGTTTGTTTTTCTAAAGATAATTGCTTTACCGAATACATTCATATCTGCAATCTTGGCTATGTATCGCGAGGAAGCCATCTTGTGACATTTTAACGGACATGTTGCAACGCTCTCGAATTGCTGCTCATTTTTGCACCATCCTGTTTTCACGATATAACGTGCGCAGGACAACGGGATCCGAGTTACGACACCGGAATTGTACTCAGATTTCTTCCTTTCTGCTTCTTTTGACAACCACGCTTTGCCGTCTTTGTGGGACCAGTGCTTCATCCTTTTTTTCACAGATCCCCCTGTTTGCAATTAATATAATCTGTACATTTTCTCAAGCGGCTAATTTCCTCGCATTAAGGGAAACGTGGTAGCTGTAGCGAATAACACCACTGTAATACCTTTCTTATAAGTCTGTCTGTCTGTCTGTCTGTCTGTCCGTCCGTCCGAGCACTACTGTGCTGCTTAGCTAGTAGGTGAATTGATCAATAGATGGCGCGGAGGCGGAAATGCGGCTCGATGATATTCAATGACAGCAACGATCAGACCATATCAATACCGGGCGAGGAGATACCCAGAGTACCAGAGTACAAATACCTCGGGATATGGATAAATGATGGGAATAGGTACATAGATGTACAAGAAAAAGCTATGCTAGTTAAAGGAAAGAGGAACTCCGCAATAATGAAGCATAGAGCGCTGTGGGGTTACAACAGGCACGAGGTAATTCGAGGTTTGTGGAAAGGTGTAATGGTGCCAGCATTCGGAAACTCAGTGGTGTGCATGAGGTCAGAGGTACAATCAGGGCTGGACGTGAATCAGAGGACGGTCGGACGTCTCGCGTTGGGCGCCCATGGGAAAACCACAAATGAAGCTGTTAAGGGGGATATGGGATGGTCTGACTTTGAGGAAGGGAAGCTCAGAGTAGAATTAGGTACGAACAGAGATTAAGGAATATGAAAGAGAGTAGATGGGCAGCGAAAGTATTCTGGTATTTGTATAGCAAGAACGTTGACTCAAAATGGAGGAAGAGAAATAGGAGGCTTACCAGTAAGTATACAGCCAGTAACGAAACGGATGGCACGAAAAAGAGCGTTAAGAGCATGGTCAGAGCGGTGGAGAACTCGGATTGGATAGCAGGAATGGAGAAGAAGCCGGCATTGAACAACTACAGAAAAGGGAAAGACGAAATCAAGAGAGAAAAATTTTACAATAATTCAAAGGGAAGCGCTTTACTGTTTGAGGCGAGGTCCAGGTGCCTGAGAACCAGAAGTTACAGAGAGAAATTCAATAAAGAAGTGGACACGTGTAAGTGCTGTGGAAAAGCTAGGGAAACGACAGATCATATTTTGATTGAATGTACAGATGTCCACCCAGGTGTAGCCGTGGACACTACCCTACAGGAGGCAATGGGTTTCAGGAGTAACACGGGAAAGCTGAACGTGTCGGCGATAGAAATAAGTAAAAGGCGCTTAGAGTACTGGTGGCGCAAAAGTATGGAGCAAACAAAAGCGCAAGGTAGTTCGGGTAAGATTGCTACATCACAGCGGAACGATAATAGATAAAATAGGCAGACGAGAAGAAAAATTAGTTGTGGGAATATGTGTGATTCGGGAAAGGAAATGTTTGTAGAGGAAAAATAAATAAACCTAGAGCTTGGTGGCCCAGCTACCGCCACGTTATAAAGGGGACGCTCCTAATATCCATCAATCCATCCATCGTGCTCAAGTGTGATATGAGAGCGCTAGATGGCGACACACAGTGTTTGTCACGTCTTTGATGATATACTGGGCAAGATTCACGGGGGATTCACGGTTTTTACCGATAAATCTCCGGAGCTTCACCCACTCATCATCATTCACCTCGTGGATATGCTGTGTTTTTTCATTACGCGATGAAGGCAGCGGCTGTAATATAGGCTTTACCGCTAGAGATCATCAGACCGTCGCATGTACTCAAGCAGTTTGCAGTGATGAGGTGCCGTGCATTCTGTTTCGTTGTTGTGTTGGTTGATGGACGGCTAGACATTATTTGCAGTGGTATTTTAGCCAACTTTAGAAATATTTGCGTTGTGTTTCGCGAATCTTATCGATGCGATTTTGCTGTTGTTTTTTTTTTCTTTTGTATCAGGTGCGACATAATCTGTAACCGTAGGGTCGATTTCACGGCTGACATACATCCCTTTTGACAAGGCTGCCCGTATATCTTGTACTACACCATTTCGATTCCACTGTCTGATTAATTCAACGCGAACCAAATGCGCCAAGCAGACGCACAGCTATCGTGCGTAGTAGACACCCATTTGGCGATAGGCAGACGCGCCTGCAGACCACGCTCAAAAAGTCAGCTCAGATCAAGGCTCAGGCGCAGTTTCCGACGGAGTTTAACGGCACGGTTGACCATTTACCATCACGTTTTTCCACAAACTAACCACCATACGATCGGGGATACTGCGTTTCGGCAACAGCGCCGCGCAGCGGCTTGACCCATATAGTTTGTAAAAATGCAGTGGAGCACTTGCACTGCGCTTAAAGAAGCGAGCGAAAGCACGTTTGTTATATTTGGAAGACGCACCTGCCTTCTGCATACTTGAAAACGTTAGCACGTCACTTACAAGAGCCAACATTTTAGGTTCGAACACAGCTATATCTGGAACTTACACCTCCATGAACGCCGCTAAATCTGGGCACAAGTAGAGGAGGCAACATTGCCATATCGCACAATATTGCTAAATTTCTGAGCGTTCAATATGTTTATAACCGCGACAAAGCAACTAGTACATGCGCACGCACATAGTTGTTCCTAAATCTTCCGTTTTAGTGCACTATTTTGTCGTAAACAACCTATCTTTTTGCAGTGGCAAAGCCATATAAAGCCAGAAGAACGAAGACTAGGCAAATCCATGCCATACCCATCATTCCCATGCTGGCTCAACGCCTTGTTTAAAACTCCCGCAGATACTAGCGCCACATTTCCCTATAACATTTTAGTAGGAAACCTTATGATTGGCTATATTTATTTTATCTAGATTTTACCGGGCCTATGCCTAGATAGATGCCTAGATGTTGTAGATGGATGCGTAGATGTTGTATTCAGAATGTAACCCACTCGCCTCTGTAATACCCTCGGGCCCTGAGGGTACTGAGAAAAAAATAAATAGGTGCTTTGTGGAACTCTGTATGACTTAGTCGAACTTGACTACATTCGATATTATCCCCCTTCGACCAGGGCTACAACTAATGAGATGTTTTTTGTAGGACCACGCAGAACTTTATGCATACTTGACGTTAAGTTAGAATGAGACCATATCAAAGCACACTAAAGTTTTTCCAATGTGTAAATCCAGTATGAAGGCGGTTTGCTCACGTACTAGCAGACTATCAGCTACCTTCGCTGTGATCTGGCCTTCCGCGACCTTGTGCGCGCTACGTGCACTTTTGTTTAGTATGCTTGAACATTTCACATCGCCTCTGGCTCGTTTTCAAGGCATTTCCATTTCCACCATTTTACACAAATAACTGAAATATACTACTTTTATAAAAAAATTTACCGCACAAAATAAGTCCACTAAATGAACGATAATCAAACCGTTTGCATCAAGACGCCGCCAATCGTTCGGACTTTCCATACCACAATTTTCAAGTGCAAATATCGGTACGGTGTAACAACAATATATTTACGTGCGCCTTCATTTTAATGAGCATAACGGCGACCTTGCCGTTCATGGCGCCGTTACTGGAAGTGGCCAGAGCATCCCGGAGCTTCCTTCCATTGCACCGTTGCGTACATCGCAATAAGGCTCACCTACTGGCCGTGTCATCGAACGTAATCGGCACCTTGTGGCAAGCGGACGAAGCTCTAAAGTGCTCGTGGTTCCTTGCGTCGTGTTCTAGTCGCTGCACGTTTAGATGCGCGTATAAGTCACGAGTATCCTTCGCGATTCTTGTTCCTTGTACCGACACAGTGTTGAGTGTCTTTGCATGCATTTTTAGTCAAGTATACAAATGTACTTTGAACTGCTGTCGATATTTCGCTGTTTCTTAAGGCCACCTAGTGCGTGTGCCGAGAGTTAGAAGGGGCGGTTCGGGTTGGCTCCTCGTGAATATTTTGTGTTTTTTCCCGAGACTCGGCGACAACTCCTTCAAGGCCTGACACGTCTCTTACGAACGCCAGCGCCGGTACAGGGTTGACCTCAGGAGACCGAGAGAGGCCAATATTTGGTGTCAAGGAAAGGTGCCGCGTCATCGTTGGTGGCAACGACCAAGACCTTTGAACCCCAAAATAAAAACTGATTCTTTTTTACTCTTAGGTTCGTGCGCTCCTCAGCCCTTGCTGCTTAATAACTCTTTCGGCTTCTATGTTCAGCTGATCCGCTGGAGACTTCATTGGGACAACGAAGAGAGCGACCGAGGGCATTCTGTCGAGTGACGAAAAACTAAATCAGCTCCATAAACGTTGTCACAGAAGGATTTGTTCGATCTGGCTTCATAATCGACGGATATGTCCATAACCTCGTCAGTTCCTCTGCAGACGTCGACAAACTTGACCGCTATATGAAAAACCCCAGTTTCGAGCCTTTTAACCTGCCACTTTTGGTGTCTCACCTGATGAGTACAACGCATTTCCCAATCGCTTGCTCAGGAGATGCCTACCCGACGACATCGTAATATTGCATCCCCTGAAGATGAAGCAAGCATCGCATGACGTTTCTAAAGGAGAGACCTCAGAAAGCTGCAGAAATGCTCCATTTCCTAAGTATCCAGGTTGAAATAATAGTGCTGGGCATTTCAAAGCACCGACATCCTCACGTTGCCCATCTCCAAATGAAGCGGCATCTCTGCCCAACACCAGTGAAACAAGACCAGTCTACAGCGTCCCCACTTACCGTAGGTTGGCTTATGGCTGCCGGAGAAGCACCCCCTTATGCGACAGTTGCCACGTCACCACGGAATGCAAGGTCGAACATTCAGTGGAGATAAAAGCAGCTTTGACTGCTCAAAGCTCGATGTTGTCGACGTTCCGGCAGGATCGAAACAGATGGCATATATCTGCCCACCGTCGTGAATTATCGTGTGTGTCAAGTGTCCACATTAGCCATTCGACCATCAACAGCGAATTGTTCAAGGTACCTGCAAAGCCCACGACCGTGACAACTGAAGATGAGCTCCTCCGTGCAGCACTTGCTATTAGCGCGCCTCTAGTTACGTTGACTCGGAGCATCTTGAGCGGAATCAGAGCGGCGCTGCTTCAAACAGGACCGGTGCAGGTTTAGTGCAGATGGCAATAGCGTCCCGTGCGCATCCTCAGCAGCAGAGGCAGCGCGCCTTCATTGGAGGGGACATTCCAAAGTACCTCAAGTGTCAGGTTTTCGGGCATGACGAGCTGTTCCTAATTATGTTCGGCTACTAGAATCCTCGGCAAGTCAAGTGCAGTCGTAGTCTGCATCTTCGAGGCCTACGTATTGAGGCCGTGGTAACTGCCAGGACTCTGGAAGCATTTGAGCTGTGTATGATCGCAAGCTCGTCTCTCAGAGGAGCCCTCCTTCAGCTCTACATGAAAGGAATCACGACATCATTGACAATTTTCACGTCGACACTTCGCAGCCAGAAGGAATAAGCGTTTGCCTTGGATCTTACGTAAGTTGTAAGGTACAAACCGGAGGGATTAACTGTCTCTCCTGAGATGTGACAGCCGCGCATTCCAAAGGTTTGTGGGCACGTCTAGGAACGATGGAACACGGGGACAGACCACCACTTACGAAGACTTAGTTCCTGACATGCAAGGTGGATTTGATTCCTGATTGCCATCTTTCTGTGAAGCAACACCTGGACATCACTGTGATGAAATCGTATTTACATGGAAAAGCAATTTGTGGCATAGTGAACCACAATACGCGGTAAAATAACGTTGCCGAAACACACAGTTATAGCGCTCAAGACAAAAAGTCAATAAGTGTTGGTTTCAAAGTCTAAAAAGATTTGAAGGCCACTTAGAGCGAGATGTACTGTTATGCAAATGACACTTCTTGGACTCATCATATTTATTTAATGATAATTACGGATTGTGTATCACAACGTATCATAATGACAAAGCAAAAGCACCCGATAAAATAAAACAAAAATAAGCGTACATTTCAATAGCATACACTTCATTGTGCCGCACAAATAAGCATTCATGGTGCGTACATTGGTACTAAAGAAATGTGGAAATGCAAGGCTAAATACATTTTTGCTGCACAAATAGGCATTTATGGTGCGTAAACTGCACTTAGAAAATCTGGAAATTCATTAGCTAAATATATTTTACCAATAAAGTAACGTTGATAATAGAAATGCATATACGCCGAAAACATGGAAAAAGCAAAACATTAGGAAACCCTCGTTTTGACTATCATAAAAGGGGAGGTTTCAGGCGTTACTATATGGTTTCCGCACATCACCGGGCACACTGCTGCACTGTTTCTCCCATGAAGGTTGTCATATTTCCAACAGCAAAGCTGTTCTAGTTCGCCATAAACTGAACCACCTATTACAAAACTGCTACCACCATTAGTTCTAGAACCCAAGAATGCGCGTGCATTTCTATAACGCAATGCACGATGTGCGGCGTTCGCACTTGCATAATCTTCTTTTGCGCCCATGCTCTCAGTTCACCACTATAGTGGTATAGTATAGTGGTTACACTATACTATACCCCTATATACCTACCACTATATACCTACCACTATATAGTATAGTGGTAGATATAGTGGTTACAGCACTCCGCTACGACTAAAAAAACGCGGGTTCGATCCCGGGCGCGGCGGCCACATTTTCTACTGAGGTGAAAATGCCAGAGGCCTGTGTACTGTGCGTTGTCAGTGCAAGTAAAAGAACCCCGGGTGGTCTAAATTTCCGGAGCCCTCCACTACGGCCTTTCTCTCCTCTCTATGTCTTTCACTCCCTTTCCCCCAACCCCCATGGACGCTTAGCCGTGCTCCCTACATGGGCTGCCGAAATTAGCATCCTTTCCTAACCGAACCACAATCAATCAATCAGTCAATCAATCAATCAATCAATCAATCAATCACCCGCTAAAATACGACTGTCGAGTGCACGCGTTGCACGTATAAGTAGAAGGAGAACAAGAAGACAGATAGTGTGTATCGATTTGTACTTTCAGATGATTCGGAAGTGATCGAGGTTGAGCTGTTCAAGACTGCAGTGCACCAGGTCTGTTCTATCTGTCTCATCAAATTTATCCCCGTCAAACTAAATCAAAGAACTACTTCTCAAAGAAAGACTTTGGCGAGAACCTACGAAAGCGTGATTTTTTTAAAAGATATTTTAGATCAAGCGGTCCCTGCTACTGTTATACCATACAGAGAGGTTCCCTGAAAATGCTACCATAGGATTGCCGTTCGATCATTTCAGCAGCCACAGAGTTATCAAATTTTTGCTTACATCTGTCTCGAGTTGTATTTACAATTAAAGAAACTTGGCTGTGAATTGGACAGATGTTCTTCCTAAAAAGTTACACACTATTTCTTTAGGAGAGGCATGCTAAGGGTGGTGGATTTGCCTTCTTTTTATCAACTAAATTTGGCAATAGGGCGAGGATATTTTATCAATATCCGTCGAACGACTGTGAAATTTTAGTATTAGATATAAGCTACCGTACTATCAACCTTTCTCTCTTAGTAACGTACAATTTCCCGCAGGGATGCAGCATACGAGCTCTCTCGACGTCAGGTTAGCTGCTTGCTGAAAAGATATTTTCCTGACAGTGGACTTTAATTCTCACCAGCATTCTTGGGGTTTCAGGACCTTTTTGCATGGACGACGCTATGGGAATGGACTCATGATGATAATCTACATTGTCCAAATTCGGATGTTCCTACATCTGTTAGAGGTATATCTAGGTCGTTTTTAGATTTGAGTTTTTCCAGTCCATGTTTGAACAGATCTTTATGGACCAACTTAGACACCGCTACAAGTAGTGACGACATTCCCATAGCCTTGAGAATAATCTGCCGGGGACCTCCTTAGAACGCAAAATTGTAAGTTATACTAAATTTCAGAAACAATTAAGCACCTCCTTGGTTTCTCGGAAAGACATGCAGGAGGATGCTAGGGCTACGAGTCTAGTCCTGTCTTGAAGCACACATTAAATAATTCCACTTTTTCATTAACATCGGCCACACGTACGCAGTGGAACGATGAATGTGCACGGGCGTGCAGAACGAGAAAAGCTGCTTGCCAGTGAATGCTCCAAAAATCGAAAAGATTACGCATTTGTGAAGGCGCAATTTAAATTCAGAGTGCGGAAGGGAATAGATGAGTATGATATCAGCAGGTTCAATGATCTTTCTCTATGAAGAAATGCAAAAGCGCCATCGAGATTTTTACGGTCAAGGAAGATAATACCATTTCTTCCAAATATTGATTCTCTACATTATTGGCCATGAGAGTTATCAGACCTATTGGAAAATATTGCAAAAGGGCTGGAAGACAGGTTTATGTCGACTATGCCGCAGCACATACCCAACCCTGCAAGACTTGAGTACAACGAGCTTACTTTAAAAGAATTGACAGACGTCATTCGGACTTTGCCTTCTCCAACGCCCGCAGCCAACGGAGTAACTTCAGCAATGATAAATGTTGTTTATGAGATATCACCAAGCGAAATCCTAAATTTGGTTAATTACTCTTTGAAAAATGCCTTCGTGCCCGCGGAATGGAAGCTTTCTAAAGTGATACCGCTACTAAAATAACAGGTTATAGGATTTGTTCTAGACAACATAAGAGCGATTTCACTGAATTGTAACGTAGTTAAGCTCATACACAGGTTTCCATATTCGAACAACAAAATATATTTAGGATAGCTCAGGAATTAATGCTTGCCAAGTTTTCGTTATGTCTGGGTTCTCCATATGGTGTTCGTACATTTATTTAAAGAGTCGCATACAGCTGGCTCGTCGGCGGTGAGGGCAATATTGGGCGTTATTCGCTCAAGATTTATTGAAAACTTATGACAAGGCCCAGCTTTCAATATTATTAAAACAGATGGAATATTACATATTCCCAAATTACTTAACAAGGTCGTTATTAGAATTTTTCAGAGAAACAGACCTTTATTGCTTTCATCGTGACTGCATATCCCCTAAATATAAGCCGAAAGCTGGTTTACCCGGAGCAGCTGTGCTATATCTGGTCTTCGTTCCTGTCCTGCAGGATGTGCAGTTATAGGTGTGTGCTGGTGACATTGCTTTTTTGCGGCCTATAATGACCTACATATATTATATCAGGTATTACAGAAGTATCTGAACACTCTAGATGTATGGCTTGAGTGTATAAACATGTCATTAAATGTTAATAAAAGTGCGCTTCTTGTTTTCACTGTTAATGAGCTTCTGATGATCTCAATCATGCAACGTCAGGAGTTCATTCCCCAGGCAGATTCCTTGGAATACTTGGACATCATATCTAACACGACGCTGAATTGGAAAAGTCACATTGAAAATTTGGCAGTTAAAAGCACACGCGCAATTGGATGGCTACGAAAACTTGGAAAGCGTAGAACGTGTTCGCGTAGAAATACTGATAATGGTTACAAAGTGTAGGTGTGGGCCATCATGGAACACGGATGTATTGTATTCTCTGGAAGTGGAGCATATAAAATTAGGCCTCCAACACTATTACACCGGGAATTTCTGCGTTTGTGCATTGGCCTCGCAAAGCTCATAGCAAATACGTTGTACATGGGGACACGCTTATTATGCTTGTGAACTACGTTAAAAATTCTTAAGGTTGAGACATCTTTAAGTTTCTACAGTTATCATCAGAGATGATCAATGTTTGTTTTCATTAAAGAACCCAGCTCATTTTTTGGAACACAGTGGTCGAGGCCTCATACTCCTCATATTGTACTCGTACAAGAAAAGCTAGAGCTTCTGAAGGTAATAATCTTAAGGTAATACTGAAGCAAGCAGCATTATTTCGCGGATTACGCCTATATATTCAGCTTCAGGACTTGTTCCCGCCAAATTCTAAACAAATGTTTTTTCGGTATGTAAATAGCCAGTTATAGGATGACCTTGCTCACCTAGACATAAGTAATATTATAGCAACAGACGCATTAGTGTAGAAGGAAACGGCTGCAGTAGGCATTCTCTCCCCTTCTATTGACTGGCCTTTGTTGTTGACACTTCCAGATTGCACTGCCATTTTTACGGCTGAGTTATTGGATATCGTGCTGGCGCTTCGTAAGCTTTCCTCACATGAAACAGCAGCAGTTATATATACAGACTCTCGTTCAGTATCCTGAGCTATTCCAGCGGTAAGAAATGCAGATCGTGTCAGCGTGTTTCATTGTGTAACTGCAAACTATTCGTCTGCTATTGGTAGTAGGCCATTGCGGGTTATATCTAAATGAAATGATAGACTCGTTATCCACAAAAAGACAGAAAGTTCAGCGAGTTGGTAAGGGTCAATAGTGGAAAGAACAGGCGTGCAAAACACGGATACAAGGGGAAGAAGTGGACTATTAGAACGCCGACTATCAACTGAAGCAGTACACAGAGGCGAAAAATAAAGAAGACACAACTTATCTGCGCATGCTCAGCAAAGATCTTGTTTCTACGACAAGACCTTTCCACGGAATAGCGTTGTCGTGCCTGAAGTCAGCCCAATCGAAGTGGTGCGTGCCCCGCTTGAACAATACCTTTAATGCGCAGGTCGAGCGCCTTTTATAAGCAGGTTACCCCAGAGGGGCTATAGCTACAGTGGCGGAACGCCTAAAGAAGTGGATTTCGACCGGAACGATCGCCGTAGCAGTGAGTAATATTAACATGAAAAGAGTCGTGAGTATTCTGCATATCCACGAAGTTTCGCACAGGCTTAAGAAAGTAGAAAGTAGATGTGGGGTTAACCTTGTGTTTACGGCTCCCAGTAAGTTAAGTAGGATCTGTGCTGCCGTGCACAGAAAAAATGACCTGATAGAAGGAAAAAACCGAACAGATATCTGTCAGGTATAGCACACAGCCAAAAATAATTTTACCGACTGTCGCACGGGTGTGGTTTAAAAGATTCCTTTTAGATGCACGCGTTTTTATGTAGGGCAAACAGCGCGTTCTATTACTAAAAGTTCAATTGAACGCTATCAGGTGGTTGCTATCAAGTGGAAGGCCGTCTAATCTATCTTTGCACTACAAGTGTGTAACTGCACGCCCATGTTAGAAGAAAGCGAAATCCTTTATAGACATGAAGAACCGCTTTTAATGGTCGAGGAATGGCATGTCGGTATTAGTGGAAGCGCGTGCGTGAGTCAGCCGTCGCACGTATAACGGTTTGACAGGCGGCGCTACCTTTCGTGAGCATGCGCAGATAAACAGTTTATCTCCTTGCTTTTTCGCCTCTGCTTTGCTTAAGTTGACAGTCGGCATTCATGTTGTCCACTTCTTCCCCTTGTTTCCCTGTTTTGCACGCCTGTTCTTTTCATTGTGGTCGTTATCCGCATCACCTTTAAGTGGCCCTATAATACCCGTCTAACCTGACACTGGTTAAGTGACAGCACTGCAGAATAGGAATGCTTGCTCAGAAAGTGACCTTGGCTCCTGTCTAGACATACTGGAAGAGGTGGAACGTTTCAGATTTTACAGGAACGAACATTGGCGTATCGCGGCAATCATAGGATTCACTCACCAGATTACGCTGTCGAATTCAGAATATGACACTTCACTTGTCACAGTCAGTTTACGGACGTCCCCACTATCTCTTTTTTCCAATGATATCGAATCTATAGACGTCTTCATTTTAGTCTGCCGCACATACTCGCCCCAGAGAAAAAAGTTCCTGGAAACTCCAATTCTGATGTTCTGTATAAAAACGAAAATTGCAGCAATTTATTCACTTGCGGCGACTATATTCGGATACTATCGCAGGTGTGTGTGCTCCACTGTCTTCGACTTCTTAAATGAAACAAAAAAGATCTTCTTGCTTATTATATTTATACTTTTTTCCTTTCCAAATCCGTCTTGTGCCAAAATCGATCCAGGTGGTCGTCATATCGAGACGTTTCCCTATTCTGCCATTCCCATCTGTCAGTTTGACTGTTGGACCGTTCACTTTCTTTCTTTTTTTCGTCGTTTTTTTTTTCTTCTTGGCTAAGTATCCTTTGGTTCAACTTCAGATTGGCTGTCACCACTGCCGCCTGACTATTGGCTTGTCCGCCTCAGTGGGTGGGCGCCATAAAAAAGGTTCATCGTCATCATCATCGTCCGCGCACGTCTCGCAAAGGTGTGCGCTTGCGTATAGCTTCGTACCACAGAAGCCTGCATCTTTTCATAGTAAAAACCCGTGCACAAACGCATAGCGTTGTATAGCAAATGTGTGGGACGGCTTCAAGCCGAGGCCACACGTGCCGAGTCTGTTACAGTCTCTGGTTCGACGCCAACGTCATTACGGTGAGCTTGGTACGAAACGTTGAGAAACATACGCTGGGTCCCGCACGGCTTTGCCCGATGGTTCCCGAAGCCTCATAGTACGACGACATGCGCCTGTGCCGGAGACAACCCGAACTAGAGAAACTTCCACCAGATCCACCCTTCCGCTAGCCTTGCGCCACTACTACAGCCTTCACTAATTTTTGACAACCCTAAAATGAAAAGTATCGATATTACTGTCGATTTACCCTGCCATACCTACTTAAGACATCGCCTTCATTAACACTCAAATGACAGCAATAGGATTATATCTACACATTTCCTAGGCAATATGCCACATTGAACAGCTGCATCAAGGATCGCAGTATATGTAGAGCCGCATATTTGTTAGACAATCTGCCACATTGAGCAGGCTGCAACACGTGCGCATCAAACAGCGTTCGCAGAATTATGTGCTTACAATCGCGTAACAGCTGGTGCCTTCGCAAAGCGCCATAAAGCTATGTGGGTGTAAGAGTGCTGCTTACGCGTAAACCTGCATTATATAATGTCCTACATAATGTTCGCAGAACTAAAGTCTTATTTTTCAGGATACATCTGCTCTTTTTCCACCACGCGGAAACGGTGTGTGTGCTCAAGCGTTCATTGCTGCAACGATCTGGCTTTCATAATTCCGCTTAGTTTGTTCGCATGAATTCTCGCTCCGGCCTTTTTGACATATGGTTTCTCTCGTGGATATTTGCGCCGACGCTCACAAGAACGTTTGGAAAATTCAGAGCCCTCTCATGCAGGTGGGGCGCCAACTGTGCCGAAAGAATTATAATCTAGAGTCTATGCTCTTGCATTGCCCGTTTGCACATGTGCATGCGAGAAGCAATAAATGTGAATCATTTCTTGGCGAACTTCAACTTTTACTATCTATCTATCTATCTATCTATCTATCTATCTATCTATCTATCTATCTATCTATCTATCTACCTACCTACCTGTCTGTCTGTCTGTCTGTCTGTCTGTCTGTCTATCTATCTATCTATCTATCTATCTATTGTAATAATACTGCACATAGTAAACAGACAGTACTCGTCGTGTCGCCATTACTAACTTCTTTGTTGTCTTCTCCTGCTCCCCCGTTAGAGTTTCGTCCATCTTCTTCCTCTTCCTCAACCTGGGCTCGCTTCACTCCCCCCTCCCCTGTTTTCATCCCTCCTGGGATGATATTTGAAAATGTTGGCTGTGGAGGCTGACTCGATGGTACCGTTGGATCCCACATTCCAGACCGTCTTCAAATGTCCCTTGTTGGGTTGCTGTTTTAACCACACAGAATGACCCGTTGTGACTCGCGCCCGAGTTCGGCAGTCCTTTTCTCACAAGCACCAACTCTCCCACCTCTATTCTTGGTATTGTCGTGTTCTGCTTTTTGTCGAAGTTCCTTTTGATCCTCTCCCGGTATTTAAATTCGCTCTCTTCAGATCTTCTGTCAGGCGGATCATAGCTTCAACTCCCAAGGTCTTGTCAGCTGGCAAATATGTTGGTTTCTCAGTAGCAGCAAAGAGCGGTGTGTAGGAGCCGTTGTGTAGGACCGGTTATGATGAGCTACCGCCGCTTCTAGACAGCACTTCCATCCACCTGGAAAGTCCGGATACACTCTCAAGTACAGCTTGATATCTCTAATAGCTCGCTCCGCTAACCCATTAGTTGCTGGATGACACGGCGCTGTAAACCTAAGTGTAACTCCACGTCGCTTTGCCCATTCATTAAGTTGGTGACTTCGAAAGGCTGGTCCGTTGTCGGTCACTAACAGTCTCACGTTGTCAAACATCTTTCTTTTGAGAAAAGATATCACACTACTTGCTTGCGTCCTCTTTCCCCCACTTCGCGGCCACCATCCTTGAGCACTCGTCCACGAGTGCACAAGGCCCGGGTTTTTTTTACACCTTCAGATCTTTTCTGAAGTTCCGCGAAGTCCGTGTGAATGACCTCGAACGGTACACTAGAGTGTCTTGGTAGTACCATCTGCTGAGTTGGCTGTTTGAACTTAACTTTGTTTACCTGGCATTCATAACATATTTGCACGTATGTTTTCGTATCTGCTTTCATGTCAGGCTAGGTAAACCGCTTGGTCAGCTTCATGTACGTCCGCCAGAAACCATCGTGGCCCCCTAAATGACAGCTGTTGTGGTAGAGTTCTTCTGGTCGATGATTAACTTCAAAGTCAAACTGTTGCAGCTCGCTGACCCACCGTGCGACCTTGCCTTTTGGTTCTGCCGTTTTCTGAAGGTGAGTAAGTGCCTCGTGGTCGGTGTATAACTTGAATTTGTTACCTTCTAGGTAAGAACGGAAGTACCGAACAGCTTTTAGGACAGCCAGTGCTTCTTTTTCTGCAGTCGTGTAATAAACTTCCGCTCTATTAAAAGTGTAGCTGTGGTAACCAATTACGTGGAGCTGGCTATTATGTGGTTGGGTATCATCTCGTCGGTAGAGTATTGCTCCGGTTCCGTAATGTGATGCATCCGTGGTTACTTCAGAGGGTAGAGCGAAGTCTGGTAGTCTAAGAACTGGATCAGACGATATAACTCGCACCAACTCTTTGTAAGGCGTTTCACAGTCATCGGTCCAACAGAATGGTACGTCCTTTTGTGTTAATCTCGTCAGACACCTAGCTTTAAGAGCACAGTCTTGAATGAATGCTCTAAAATGACCGGCCAACCCCAGGAACACACGCAGTGAGTGGATATCAAAAGGTTTCGCGAGTTTTGCAATGCGGGCCACAGATTCTTCCTTCGTGCTTTTTGTGGTGCCGTTCAATACTCTATCCAAAAATGCCACCTTGCTTTTGAAGAATTCGATCTTCTTAAAGTTGACCTTTAAGATGGCTGCTGACATAGCTGAGAGAACATGGGCCAAGTGCTGTTGATGCAGAAGTTCGCTTTTGGAATAAACAATAATGTCGTCCACGTAGACGCTACAAAAGCTGCCAATGAACGGGTCTAGAACATCAGCCATCATTTTCTGAAACCAGCTGGGGGCGTTTTTCCATCAGAAAGGGAGCCCGTTGTACTCGTATAAGTCAAATGGAGTTATAAAAGCAGTGTACTGCGTGGTATCCAAAAGCCATTACAAAGGTCGATCCTGGAAATCCAAGACGCCCACCAGTCCCGTCTATAATTTCATCTATACGAGGCATAGAAAAAGCAATGAGATGTGTCTGGCTGTTAGTCGCCCTGTAGTCTGTACATAGTCGGAGGCTTCCGTCTTCTTTTCGTGCTATGGTTATCGGCGATGCATATGGTGATACGGATGGACGAATAATGCCGCCATCCAGCATCTTCCGAAGCTCTCCTTTCAGCCACGCTTTTTTTTTTCTCTGGTGAGGTTGTAGGGCTTCTTCCGCACTACTGTTGTGTCGTGTAGTTTAAACGGAACTTCATACCTTGTTTTTCCTGGGGGATAACCACCAGTACAGTACAATTGAGGATAAATGGTGGGGATGCCATCTGCTTTTGTGACAATACGAATTTCTTTTCCCTGTTCCACAGGTAATGCATCTTGGCTCACAGTGACAGTGTCATCCCAGTGTATATTAATCTTTAGCAATTTCATGTCAGGGCGAGGGAGTAAAAAGTCATACTCGATGCCTTCTATCACCAATGCTCGTATTTCTGCAGACTGTGACTTGCACTTGAGTTTCAGACCCATCCATTGGTAGTGTTCATTTTCACGGCCATCATAGCCCCGTACTACCACAGTTCTGCCTGCGAATATGCCCTCAGCTTTTGCTTTGCTTCTCTTTATAATTGAGACTGAAGCTCTGCTGTCTACAAGAGCTCGCATAGTCTGATCATTCACAACGAGATTTATATACAACAAACTTGACGACACAAGTTGTACGGTCTGTTTCCTTGCTTTGACGTGTACAGGGTTATCCTTATCTCCATCCTTGTATGCATGTTTCCAATACTTGTGCTTCTAGGCAGCAGTCAAGCTCTCACGTACACTTGAGCTGACACATCCAAACTCCTATGAACACTTATCGTCGAAGTCATTCCTACTGGGCGTCTTTGAAGCGTCCTGCTTGGTTTAAATCCTCGCTCAGCCCAGGGGTGTGGTAACAGCTTAAGGAGCTTGACGAGCGCGTCGAGCGTTTTCGGAGCGTTCATTAAAAAATGTCGTTGCAAGTTTCTAGGTAAGCCATGAATCGTTAGTGAAAGAAGTGATGACTGTGACAACGCAGGTTCAGCAATGCAAAGAAGACGCTGCTTCTCAAGAAAGTACTCAAGTGGCCCTCCGGACTTGAAGCGATAGAATATTGCCTCGTGCCAGCGCTCGACCTGGATATTGCTGAAAGTATTAAGAAAATTTTCCTTCCATTTGGACCACGGTTCCGGCTTTTGTGGCGAAAATCGCCGCTCATACCACTTTCTTGCGGCCCCACTTAGGGACTGCCTCATATTAAGCACCAAATCTTCGTCAGACAACCACCCATTCTGCTTTGCAGCTTCATAAAAAGCTATCCAGCTTTCTGGGTTGTCAGACGTGTCTTGAAATGTGTCTGGGCGTATTTTTCTTGATCGTGAAGCGTTGTTTGCCTGTTCCGTTAACACAGTAGCCAGAGTCTCAATAACGGTATTTTGCTGCGAAAGTTGCTGCTGTTGAACTGTAATGGCTCGGAGCACTGCGACCCACTCATCACATGAACACTGGCGGACCGCAGAGGTACTTTCTAGAGGCGTCAACACCAGCTTGTTGAACATGCGCTGCGGAATGTTAGCTTTTACGGAATCTCGTTTCAGAAGTTCCTATGAGGAAACGGAGGCATAATTCATGATGAGGTTGAGAAGATCACCTGTAGTGACGTGGTCAGGAAGTTGAACGCAGCTTCATCCTCCACTTGATATTGCTTGAATACCAAAAAGTCGCTGCGGTTTCCTTGTACAAAGAAAGTCACCCACGTACTGCTTCATCCTGTCGGCTGCGCCAAATTATGTAATGATACTGCACATAGTAAAGAGACATAGTACCCGTCGTGTCGCCATTACTAACTTCTTTATTATCTTCTCCTGCTCCCCCGTTGGACTTTCGTCCATCTTCTTCCTCTTAATCAACGTGAGCTCGCTTCATCTATCTAGTCGCCAAACGCCAAAATCTCGGTGCTCACCTGGCCGTGTCGTTCACATGATATCCGCAAATATTTAGATGGTCTGCTAGGAACATGTGACGAAAATGAGTGATTGATCTTTACACTCCTAACGTGACACAGTCGTCATGTACTTCACGATTAACCACACTCCAATCACGTGTGCCTCATAGCCGTGATGTTCAACCCGTATTATACGGGTATGCGCCACCGGAGTTTGACTTTTATGCAGCACCACGTCAATATCTGGCCAACAAAAATAGACATTTAACTTATAAGTAACAAAGGCTAACCATTTATTATAGGTAACCATGAACATGGTGTAATGTCCGAAGCCAGACACAAAGCGAAGCGGTAGGCGGGTACAGAGCCAGGGTCCCCGACGTGCAAAGCAAGGACGCTACTGCTAGGCTACGGCGGTTCCTCCCACAAGGTATATATCAATGCGCCTAATGCGCCAACAGTTGTGATAATCGTTCTCGCTTAACTATATTTGCGAGTGTAGTGTGTGTTAAGCACTAGTGAGAGCGATTTAATAAATGATGCATGCATTCTAGTCGCACTCGGCATGCGTTTGCCCAACTTTGCTCGATTCTGTTGGAATACTTCAATAAACGACGCTCATAACATGAACATTAATGCACCCTAGCCTGCATTTCTTTTCTATAAAACAGATGTCTATTGTGTTCACTAGCCAGTGGCAGTGTTATGTCCTAACATAAGCTGCCATTTAGTCGTCGCGGTGTGTCGTGTTCCCTGGTTGGCCCCTGTTAAACATTTCCCTACACTTCACACAAAGACGGTCATTCTACTGATAACTCTACGATGAATGCCACAAGATCCGTCATAGACAAGTGCTTCGAGAATTGACCTGCAGGATTTTTTCCCGTTTCTTGTTTCTGTTCTGGTAATGTCGCACCTTTTGTTTTTTTTGTTTTTTTTGTCCAGATGTGTCTAAGTCACCCCGCTGACTGTTAACACCACAAAACGTACTATTCCAGGTTTATTATGAACGATTTCTGCATATATGAACGAAGTATATGAACGATTTCTGAACCCTCGCCGCACCGGTAGCTTCTTGAAGTGTGAGACATGGTACTTTTTATTGTGCACGAAAGGCCATCTTGGGTGAAAGCGCAAGGGGGCAGCGTACGGCCGCCGCCCGTGATGGGGAAGGTCGTGGAGCGCGTGAAGTACCACCCCTCTTTCCACATTCACCAGAGGGGTCCGAGCATGCCTCTGTTGATTGCAGTACGACGAAGCACGTGTGCGTATAGCTGTAAAATGGAGTGCGTTGCTTCTGGGAAGGAAGTGAATGTGGCCGCATCGTCCACAACCGCGGATGTGGTTTCTACGCTAGTGGCACTTCAATCTGGCTGAAATCGTGACCGTAAAAAACAAGGCGAATATATACATCCTCAGTTTGTAATGCGCAATGTTAATTGGATTTGAGCAACAGTGACTGTTTTACGGGTCCGAACATTCCGCACGTGATTCTTTGGATCTCGGCTGACGTGACAAATATGGGAGAGCTTTATGTTCTTGTGCAAGTACGTCTGTGCTCGATCCTTGCACTACGAAATTGCTTCCCACATCATATTTTTGCATATAGGTGATCGCTTGCCAATACACGAAGGTTGCCTACACATTGGATGTTACAGCGACATTTTCAGATATTTCACAATGGAGGAAAATCGAGGGAAAAAATAGTCAATATCTTAAGGAGGAAGCCGTCAAGTTCCGCGGAAGTCGGTAATATTGCAGGACATGCACGTAGCTCAGCTGACAAAACATCTTGAATGAATCTTTATTTAGCAGCGTTTTTCCGTCACTACCAATGGGAAGCTTCTAGCTATAGAGAAGATGACCTCGTCTCTGTGGCTAAAGAAAGTATTTCCTGTGGCTTCAGCAGTGTCTTCAAACACCACGCGAAACACAGAGGTCTTCAGTAAAGAAGGTGCATCGAATGAGTAGTTTGGCTCCACTTTTCCAGAGTCAGCACGTTGGACGAAGCGGTCAATCGGACAACGGTGAGCATGGCCTGCAATGCACATCAATTATTGAGCCCCTGAGAAACAATGAGGGCCACCAGAACGCTTTATCGGCACAAAGCTATGCACCAAAACGAAGGTGAACGAGCAAAATGCTTGAAACGAGGAAAGGGCATGAAAGAGCAGAAAAGTGACAAGTGCCATAGTGGAAGTCCATTGTTCACAGTTGATTTATCATCCATCATGCGGTTTCGGTGCTATTTTAGTGGTTTTCTTTCTTTGTGGATTTGGGCTCTTTATCCACGCGCGCAGAATTGGCATGTTTATTATTCAAGGCACATTGATGTGGTCGTGTAAGTTGCGCATATAGTTATATTATTCCAAACCACAACACTACTTACCACTGGTACACGAGCTCTTATCGAAAATCCCTCGCTTGCTCAGAATTCATATGAGTGAATATGCTGAGTTATATGCGTAATATGCTGAGAATATGCTGCACTATATGCTCTGTGCCTGATCGCAAAAATGATGTGCCATTTCCCTTGAATTGTTAACTGAAAATTCCCCCCCCCCCCCACACAAAGAAATATACAGCTTGACTGTAAAAACCGATTATCTTTAGAAGTTGCACCGCAACGCCTTCCAGGGCATAAGTGTGTCTAGTGCAGAAGACAGCGACGTAGCACGCAGATATGATCATTGGGATTGTAGTTCCAAAAAGGAAGAAAATCGACGGTGTCCTTGTGTTCCACAACAATGCGTGCCGAATGGTATGAAAGGCGTGCGCTGCTTTAGCGGAGGAGGGTTCATCGGTTTCGCTACGATTACGTCTAAAGTGAAAAAGCAGTTTACTCATGGAGAAGAAACGACCCGGTAAGAAAGGCGGTGGAAGCTGACCGAGAACGGTCTCACAGAGAACGAAATCCTTCGTGACAGCAAGAGGGATGACGACGAAGAAAATTTTGTAGACAACGCAGCTGAAGAAGTCTAATTAATGTTCAGTAAATAACGTGAAAACTCGAAATGCTGCTCCTTTATATGGTGATCCGAATAATAAAATTTCAAGCTCAGAGAACAGGGTGCTAAATATAAAAAAAAACCAAGTTAATCTAGGCAAAGTCCTGCATTTAAACCGACTGCCAGATTCTGACTTTGAATTTTGGCTTGCTTACTTGAGCCTTGCTTTGATACTTTTTCCGGTTACGTCCACAGTTGTTCGGTCATCGAGCATCACTAATCACTGAAGGGCACGGTCCCAGCTACGAGTGGAAAATTGCCGAGGTACCATTATTTGCCATCAATGTGGGCCTCTTCCATATCCAGCCAAATGGGCAGTCCTCCTGAATGCGTAGGATATGTCTCCTCGACTGGGCGCTTCTTTTAGTGGCAATTATTTTTGTCCTGCTCTCGAGAAGTTGGGTCTCTGTTGAATCTAAACCCATTAAAAAAACTGTATCCAACCTGTACAAATACAACCACCACCGTTGGTAAGGGGGTGGTGTACTGAAACAAGTGCGCGGCACCACTGCTACGAAGTTAGTTCGTATGCCAAATGAAGTTACTGGGGACAAAATCTCAGTTTATTTTCATTCGCTAAGCCCACATTGCGTGCTACAGAAAGGAAAGGAAGACGGTTTCGCTGTGCTCTTTCGCTCGCCTAGAACGGTGCCCGGCAGAAGACGCTCAATGAAGGAACGGGCTAGTATTACTTCACCTGGCTCTCGCAGTCCCAACAAGAAGGTAAAGTTCATCTTTATCCAGAATTCCTTCGAAAACCACGCCTTGGTCATATCGTTTTTTTCTTTTGTACCAATAGGAGCACCAAACCTCCTTTTTTATATCTCCTGGATAAAATTTCGTGATGATGCCGTGTTGAAGTTGCGCCTATCCGTGAATAAAGAAAACAGCTCAACGTGATGACTCTGCACCAGCTGCATGTGCAAGAGTTTCATTTAAGTTCCTTCCACACACATCCGCCCCATTTACAAGCCTTAGGCAGGAGGTGGGACAGATATACATCATAGAATGAACACGGGCTAAACAAAGTAAAAAAGAATCGGAAAGAAATGAAGCAAAAGAGGGCACATTCATCAATGCATAGAGGCGAAGCCCAAGGAAAAAGAAAGAAAAAAAGATAACGCGAGCAAAACAACAGGTGGATAATCAGCATTGTACCGACAAAAATCAACACGAGATATGAATATTAACCCATGGAATTGTACTCTCGGTAGCGCAAAAATTCGCATCCTAATTGGTATCAACTCATAAAATTACGCGAACACGCGTGTGATCCGGTTCAAATGGGGCGGTGGCTAGTGCGCTTTGTTTCTGATTGCCTACACGCCGGAATCAATGTTAGCTCTATTATAGTGCAGGGCGCCTTTCTGCAGAAAGTGAGGATGAACCGGTAGTGCACAACACCGATATGATTCCTCTCTAATACAGTACAAGACGCCGTTTGTTCTCTTGCTGGAATGCGCATTCGGAAACAACCATGCGAGACTAACAGTGGCCGCACTCCACGATGCGATAATGCCGCATTATACGGTCTTCTTTTGAAGGAGATACCGAAACATCGTCATTATGACGATGTTTCGGTATCTCTAAAGGGCTGTAGCAGGTACGTAGGTAATCTCTCTAAAGGGCTGTAGCAGGTACGTAGGTAATAGAGAGAGAGAGAGAGAAATAAGGAAGGGAAGGCAGGGATGTTAACCAGTCATGAGTCCGCTTTGCTACCCTACACTGGGGGATGGGAAAAGGGGAATAAAAGTAAAGAGAAGGAGAGAGGGGGAATGCCTACAGGGCAGTCCTATACAATATCATAGGCGCTCGGCTAGGCCAGATGCTTTTAGAAAGGCCAAAAGCGCTTTCATTGCTTTCTGAGCCATTGGACCGTGAGGACGGTATTCTAAGATTGCGCGAACCATGTCCTTAACTGAGTGGAATACCCCATACACGAGGCGCACCAGACTGCACCGGCTAAACCCATCGCTGCAACTCGGACCTCCGGCTGGTTTGCACCGACGTGAGGCTTCGCTTCTTTGCCGATTGTGGTTGGGAGTGGCCTTTACGAACGCTTACTCTGCGCTGATTGGAATGGCTGATAGTCCTGCGTGTGCTGTCTGCGGATGCCCAGAGACCATAGATCACTTGTTGTGCCACTGCCCACAATTTGAGGAACATCGACTGCCTATGACCGAGTCCTTCACAAAGCTCGACGATCCTCCACTTTGTGAACAGACAATCTTACGTAGGTAATAACTTTATTAAATACAGTTAGTCGTGGTTGGGCCCCTAGGCGCCAGGGAGCCCCCTGGCCGACAGCTCCTGGCATGCCCGTTCTACCAGACTGAGCTGGTCATCCGAGCAAATGGCCCAAAGAGCGGTCTCCCACGAGGAAAGGGAAGGGTTGTGAATCGGTTCTACTGCCATCGGCTTGGGGCAGCTCCACAAACAGTGGAATAGATCTGCCTTGGGCGCTTGGCAAGTGGTGCATTGCGGACTGTGGAGGCTAAGGTAAAATAAATGTGCCAGGTAGGGGGAAAGACATGCCTTGGTCTGGACCTGGCGCCAGTCTGAACTCTGATGGGGGGACTGCAAATGGTGAGGGGGAGGCAGCTCCTGTCGGCCTTTCCTATAGTATGTCGTAATCTAGTGGTAGGTGTACATCGGGCTGTGGCAATTGTACCGGTGCACGGAGTTAAATTTGGGTGTTGATGGATCTCTTCTTCCTGGATGTTTCGAAGCCCGCGGCGACACGTTGAAGGACGGAATCTGGAGGAAGATGTCCACACAGCAAACACTCAGGTTTATTTACACTATTTACAAAACTTGGCCGGGTCGGCCAGTACTGCCACAGACATCTCAACAACACAACTGGGCTCAAACCACACCAAGCGGTTCATTCCGAGCCCTTAATGTTTGCACTTAGACGGGAACAAGCACCAAGCTTTAAAACTCCATCATATCTCGTCAGAGGCAGCGCCAAGCTCGACCTCTGACCACCTTGCCGCGTCTGCGACCCCAGTTAGTGCTAAGCTCCCCTCTCTTTTCTGTCCTCGGTTAAATACCTCTGGTCGCTTCTGCGACCGCCCTCTGGGACCAACCCATGTGCCGCACTTTACCAATCACGTACATGTTCACCCTCTCCATGAGAGCCTACGGTTACGCCCTCGCGGTCCCACATTTCGACCCGCTTGCTGCACCGAGCTTCACCGAAAGATATCATCCACTAATCACGTGATCAGTTAGCAGGACTCTGCAGCAGGCCTACATTGCCACTCTGTTTACACGGCGGCATGCAACCCAGCCGCCGCTACAAGAGAACCGTTTGACAGGTCTATTGTACACAAAAGCACTTCCGCACATTTCCACGGCGGGGTCATCTTCTCCGAAGGGGCGACCCCTTGACGACAGTTCGAGCGAGCAGAAAGGTCAAATGATTACTTTGACAGCGAGCCCCCGCTGTTCTTGCAAGCGACTCCCCCCCTGTTGTTCCTTTCTCGGATGCTCTTCGGAAAATGCTCTACTATGCCGAAGTGAAGAGACCTGTCAACCGTCATGTCAACCCTATGCTGTGCAGCTATGTCCGTCACAGCAATTACTGACCGCGTGCGTCGCGGGAACAAAGCCGCCACTTCTACTGCGTACAGAGTGCATACCACGACGTTTCTACAGGAAAATCCATGCGCTAGGCCGCCGTCGCCCGCTCCTCCCCGCCGATCTACCGCTGAACATAACACACGGCACAAGTACGTTGATTGAAGGCGTACGTGTACTTCTTGGAAATGCTCCTTTTCCGGTGGACGCGTCCTCATGTTGCACACTTTACCATTGAGCTACCTGTACACCATAGGCTACGACGGAAAGGCACAATAGTGAACCAGGCAACAGAATTTACGCTCGGCAACCTCGGCTGCTGAACCGAAGGTTTGCGGTATTGAACCCCGGTTGCGGCGGCAGCATTTCCATGGAAGGCAAACGTTCAGGCCCGCTTAATGGGCAATGTCAGTGCACGTTAAATAATTTCATGTAGCCGGGATTTCGGGAGCCCTCGACTACGGCGTCTCTCGCATTCATATGGTTGTTTTGGGACCTACTTTATTGTATGTATTCTCACATTCATGTTCTGTTTTTAGCATTAGGACGACGCTTCCTTAGAGGGGGGGGGGGCAGGGGGGAATGGAGAAACACCTGCTTTCTTGTTTTGTGTAAAGGGAGCGCCGTTAGCACTTTCCTGTCACGCACAGCGTACACCGCGTTTATATTGCATGGCGCTTCGAGAATGGTTGATTGATTGATTTCTGGGGTTTAATGTCCCAAATCCTGCTCTGATTATGAAAGACGCCGTAGTGGAGGTCTCCGGAAAGTTCGACCACCTGGGGTTCTTTAACGTGCATTGACATCGCACAGGACACGGGCCTCAAAACTTTGCCTCCATCGAAATGTAGCTGCCTCAACCGGGATTCTATCCCGCGACCTTCGGGTCTGAAGCCGAGTGCCATAAACACTAGACCACCATGGCGGGGCGCTTCGAGAATGGTATCGATTGTTCTGCAAACTTTGCATGCTTGATGTGCACATTTGAGCGCCTTCGAGAATGTCAGTATTAATACCACAGTGTGTTGTGACGGGCGCATAAAAGCCGACACACGTCACTGGTGGTGAGTTCTTTGACCCGACAACTATTTACGCCGCTATCTTCTGGCAGTGTGATTTATTTCGCTTTGCTGGACACAGGTTCGCCGAGTAAACAGTTTCATTGACAACGTATTCAGTCCTACTGCACGCTTCAGCGTCACGATCACGTTACATTATAAACAGTGTGCCCGACAATGGGCATAATTTGCGCAATAAAACATGTTCACAACGACACCGCGTCAGCGTAGTATCTAATCAGAAGCTGGTAATATAGCTAAAAAGTGTCCAAATTGCGTCAAAACCATGGCTAAATGTTGCGAGGTAAGATGCTTGGCAGGATATGATATTTTGGGCCTGGAGCAGCGAAACTGCCTGCACTCTGTGTTTCCCAGTGCAGGGCCATTGATTGTCACGCTGTCGCAACACTTCGTACGTGCGTACGAACGAGAAAACATTCGAGCACTTTGTGAATTCCTGTAAAGAATTAGTTTCGCCAGAAGGGCGAAGAAATGAATGCGAGAGCAACGCACGATATAACATGTGGTGGAAGACTAGCAGCTTTACGGGCACCTTAAACTGCGATGAACGTGTGCTTATTAAGTAAGCATGCTGGTGCTTAAAGTACCATTTGAGGGTTAAGCGGTATAGGCAACGGCCCAGCAGAGCTGCTTGCTAATTCGTGTTGTTTTGATGCCTTCTGGGACGTGCTTGACAACGCGCGACCGCGCTAAGTAGCGTATACTTTGCACCATCGATAAAAATTTCATATAGCACGGCGGCATCAAGCGAGCGCGCTCCTTCCTGCGCTGGTGGACGCATTCGCATGAACGCTAAGTGGCGAGGACATTCTATATATGCGAGACGCCAGGAACCATGGTGTGGGCCACGGCAGTCGCATTTTCGATGGAGGCGAAAATGCCAGAGGCCCGTGTACTGTGCGTTGTGAGTGCACGTTAAGGAACCCTAGGTGGTCAACAGTTCAGGAGCCCTCCTGTACGCGCTTTCTCTCCTCTCTATATCTTTCCCTCCCTTTCCCCCAACCACACGGACGCTTAGCCATGCTCCCTACATGGGCTGCAGAAAATAGCGTCCTTTCCCAACCGAACCACGATCATCATCATCATCACCTACTACTAAGCACGCAGCGCGCCTGGGCCCGTATTCACAAAAACAACTTACGACAAAAAATGCTGGTAAGAGAAAATTTCAACCAATGCCCCGCCACGGTGGTCTAGTGGCTAAGGTACTCGGCTGCTGATCCGAGGGTCCCGGGATCAAATCCCGGCCGCGGCGGCTGCATTTCGATGGAGGCGAAATGTTGAGGCCCGTGTGCTGTGCGATGTCAGTGCACGCTAAAGAACCCCAGGTGGTCGAAATTTCCGGAGCCCTCCACTACGGCGTCTCTCATAATCAGAACTGGTTTTGGGACGTTAAACCCCATAAATCAATCATCAATCAAAATTTCAACCAATCCTGATGCTGGACATATCATTACAGAAACCCGCTGGCCAATGGCAAAAAGCACTTACGAAAGAGAAGTTTTATGAATTCGGCCCCTGATGACTGCCGAGATAGCACAAGCGCCAGCGATGGCGGCCACGCAAAGCCCACAGTTCTAGAATTTAGACTATACTAGAATTTTACTACAGTGGTGGCTCGAGCGAGAACCCACCTTCCATCCACTCGCGCCTTTTCAAGCTGGTTAAAAAGATCACAGCATATTCACGGGGTGATGATGAGTGGGGCGAAGCTCTGGAAGGAATCATCGGTAAACCGTGAAACTCTTCCGTGCAATTCGCCCCACAATTAAAAGTGAAACACTTGAGTAAATGTCATCAAACTATTACATCATATATATATATATATATATATATATATATGGGTTGCCGGTGAACGCTTCTCCAACGCGAGCAGTCGGTATTTCTCAATAAAAAAACTCGCTAGGAGATATACATATATATATATATATATATATATATATATATATATATATATATATATATATATATATGGGTTGCCGGCGAACGCTTCTCCAACGCGAGCAGTCGGTATTTCTCAATAAAACATCTGGCGTCTTTTTGTTTTGCTTTTAGAAAACATCTGGCGTCTTTCGTTGGTTTATTTCATCAATCAACGGCGTTTTGAACAAAATTTTTATTGTTTAATCACGCACAGGAGAAATCTCACCAGGCACTACCTTGGAGGTAAACAATGGCTGCTACTGGGAATGAGAGACAGCAGAAGTCGGCTTTTAACACTTCTACTTCTACTAACGTTTCCTACTGGCTGCCAATGGCTGCTAATGGGGAATGAGAGACAGAAGAATTCGGCTTTTAGTTAACGCCCACGATGCGAATTTTTTTTATTGTTCAACAACGCACAGGAGAAATCTCCCACCGGCACCACATTGGAGGTCAAAGCGTAAGACTGGTTACGCACTACGACTACGACTACGACGAGGGACGAACGGGTGCCGCTTTAAGGAGCTTCGCCCCTAAAACGGGCGGGGCGTTTCCCCACCGCTTCGTCACAGGCCACCAGAGCGGGGGCGCGCGCACTCCGAGTTACGGAGATGGGCCGGGGCTCGTATGAACTCTTCATCGGCGGGGTACGGGGACTCCCCTCGTGTGCTTTTGCCTGCAGGCGGAACGTACGATGAGCGGCGCGCTATCAATTCGGACTTCGTGTGAGACATCGCGGCGACGCCAAAAACCCGTGTAGACTGTCCATATAATTGCTATCGCAATAAAATTCCTGCAACACCCTACGCACAAAGCGAATCACAACCGCAGCGGCTCGTTACTTCTACATATCGGCTCAGTAGGGGTCCAGAGGAAGCGATAACTGAGAACCGACGGGTGATCGATCACTCACCAAATTGAAAGTGCTTCGTTTCTCCCCGATATGCCATCGGTTGAAGAACACCACCAGTGCTAAGCAAACGAGTATGCGGTAGCGTGGGTGATTGCTATAACTCACAAAACAGTTAATTCAAGATAAGTCGAACTTACCGCGCAATTATTTGACTCGTGCTTTCTAGTCCACATTGCCGCATGGCTGGAATTCGCAGAAAGACGTAGAAGGAAGTAATTAAACATGAAACGGCCGCGGCACGTTCAAACTCGAGCTACTGCATCTGAGCGCCGCGGCGCCCGCGGTGTTCTTGCGCACGCCTTCGCCAGGGCGGCGTCACCGCAAAAGCTCCGAACAAAAAAGTAGGGCGTCCGGATTTTAATCCTGAAATGTGAACACGGGTATAGTACGCCCCTTCTATGGATCGCAGATTATAGCGGTGCTCGCAAACGACGAATCACAATAAGCGTAAGATCTTATTCTGCTTCAAACAGTGTGGCGTGGAATATTCCCAACTGTTTAACGTCATGCCATGCGGTTCGGGCGGTCGTACGGCGGGAGAATAAGACAATCTCAACTCCTTCATGGTAGGGAGTGAAAGAGCCCTTCACTCTTTCGGTCCAGAAGGACTGAACAGCCCATTCCCTCTTGCACAGAGTAGAATGAGAACTGCAGGAGTAGGGAAGCGCTCACTCCAATTGCAGAAGTTGCAGTTTTTAGAATGCAGGCTGCCAAAAGGCTACCGCGGCTCCTCTCACACGGTATATAGAGTAAATTAGGCTACTGTGCCTCATTTAGTAATGGTGATGCTTGTGTAACGTGAATCGCGCTTCCAATATGTGATAAGCAATATCTGAGCAATGCGCATGTCCTGCTGCCATTCGGTATGCTTTTGTGCAAGTTTTGAGCGCGGTGCATAGGAATACTTCAGTGATCGACGCTAACGATAGCGCACCATTGGAACGTACACTGAATTTCCCTCTGTTTAAACAGACGTGTGTGTTTTAGAGTCATTAAATTTCATTTATGTAAGCCTAAGGGCCCGAAGGCATTACGTAAGAGAGCAGAGGTGGGAGGGTGAATACACAAGTTTCTGAACATTACAATAAAAGCAATTGGTACAAAATTAAACAAAAGAAAGAAAAGAGAAATTGTAGCATCGGGTAATTGAAGGAAACTTATCGACACGCTGTTGTAAGCGCACATGTTAGAGCACATGGCGGCTTAGTTCTTTACGAAAACTTTTTGGATCTGAGCAGGAAGCAATGGCGTTAGGAAGGCCGTTCCACAAGGTTACTGCGCGTGAGAATAATGAGTTATTCATCACCGCTGTACGACCACTGTTATGCGAGCAATGGGACATGTGTGAACTATTCTCCAAGATTATCTTTCAGGTGGGATAAGAAGCGCATGCCTCGTATGCGACTGATAAAAGTAGGATGAGGCAGGCGCAAACGAGGAATTATAGGACATGATTTGAGGTTTTGGAATGGCAAGGTTTGTTACAAAGCAGATATGATAATATGCCAGGAGTATTGGTGTGATATAAAACGTGATGGGCAGTTTTGTGCTGCCTCTATTACATCCGTGAGATGTGATTACGATAAGTGCCAGATGGATTACGCGTGCTTCAGCTTCGGTCACAGACATGTTCGGTTTGCCAACTTCTTGATATCAGCGGAACCGGATTTAAGACTACGAAATAGGCAACTAAGCGTGCATTATGCCTCGCAGAAGTTTGTTCGAATGTGCGGTAACCATGATCGTGAAGCTGTTAAGTGCACTCCTAAATACTTGCATCGGCCGAGCTGGTGGGGGACGCACATATGTGATATGTATGGTTAGACATGCGCATGTTTGGTTACATGTATGGTTAGAGTGAAGTTGCGACCGTGGTGTCGAAGGTCCTCCGAGATTCCAGCTCCCCGCTCGGCGTCCTAAACGCACCGTCCGAGACGGCATGGGCGAGTTGGGAAGGAGCTGGCTGCCGCTGGTATGGCGGCGATAGGCTCGCGGGCAAACGTGAAGCGAATGAAGAACGGGCTCAGAGACTTCAGTTTAAAGAAATGGAAATGAAAACTTGTATTTACAGTATAGTATACAAAAGGGAATACAGGGAGTTGACTGGTACATAAAAAATAAATTTTGAAGCCGAACAACACTATGGCGACCCTTTACTCCGGC
>CM023488.1:77127754-77202218 GCA_013339685.2 Hyalomma asiaticum | reverse complement strand
GTTTACGAACGCAAAGCTAGGAAACCCTAGGTACGTCCTCGTGTAATGCACGACAGTTCACTGTGTCCCACTGTCTCTACACAAGTATACTCTGTGTGTCTCCACAACACCATTGTTCAGTTTAGATATACATCGCTTGTCACCCGAACCAACCCTTTTCTACTGCTGCTCATAAAAAATTAATTTTATAAATAAGATATATTCAGCGGTGCAATAGAGTCCATAGACACGGATGACAGGAAGGACGGAACACGAGAGCTACTTTTAAAAATAGGGTATATTCATTACACATTGTGCTCTGGCAACGTTTACGCGTCGTCCATGACTTTTGAGGAGCCGTAGCGGAATCGTCTGCTAGCGCTAGCATTATAAGAGGCTGGGAGGCTGTGACTGATGGTGCTGTAGTGCCAAGAAAGCGCAGCATTTCAGGCGAGATCCAGCTGCGAAAGGTCAGTGGAGCTCACTGTGCTACCAGAAGTCTAGGGGAACAGAATAACGAAGTCTTGCAATCTTAACTTCCCACGCGGAAGTCGCTGCTACAGGCGTACTGCTTCACCACGAAAATACTACAGCGAAATTTTCCGTTTCGCGAAGCGTTCCTCAGACTTTTAAATAAGCGCTTGAGGAAAACCTTGGTTGCTGAGAAATTCGGAGTGTAATGTGTCTAAGATAAGCTCACACGATAATACAATGTCCCTAGCTTATTTGCCAATGCGATTAGAAATGCCCGTCAGACAGTGCACGTTCCTTCTGGGTGACGCTTTGCTGCTTTCCACCTCTCATTTCTCGAGCTGCATGCGTATCTACCCTTCGCAGTTGCGTGTTTGATGGTTTTTCGAAAGAAGCAATGCGTGGACAAGTGAGCAGTGCGCCAAAAATTTTTCGGGAAGATCGGACTACCGCGTTTTCGGCTTTTCTCGGGCGGCCGGTGTTACTTCACTATTTATGTACTAGTACACTCTAGCCACGCTATATATTGCCAGTGATATCACCAGACGGTTTGCTGAGAGGACTAGTTTGTTTATGTAGTACATACCTGTCTGAAAGCACAAGGACTTAAGTCACTGACGTCAGGTCCGTGAAGGGTCACTTAGCAGTGGAGCTAGTCAGTTGGCTCTTCAGGAAACCGGAAAAAACGACGCTCTACAAGGTCGTCGCAACCGCTATCTCTCTTCGCAAATTTCTTCTGCGAGGAAGGGCACTACCTTGAAAAAAAGTACTGGAAATATGTGGAGCAACACGACCGCCACGGTGCCTTATGTGCAGGTGCGTCGTATATCAGCTGTACAAGTGCATTTAAATTTATTTGCGCGCATCTTATCACCACCAAGCAGCTGGCGCTGGGCACCGGAGAACAGGTCGACGCGTGCAGTGCGATACTGCGAATTGTCACCTACGGCCAGATGCAGCTGTCAGTGAGCGCGCCGATAGGAGACCGAAGCTTGTCGGCAAATATTTAAAGCCACCGGTCCCAGATATTTACATTAAAAACAACAACCAATAAGAACGCAGCTGCACCAAACTGAACGCACAGTTTTTGAAGTTATTCAATCATTGTGCACATTTCAAGCCTTCAATAAACGTATATGAAGTTTTTGATGACATGTACAGAATATAGTTTTCTTGAACGCTGATTCATGGCGCAGCGTCAAGAAACTGATGTACTTAGAAGTGCACGTCCCATAATGTTGCGGATGCGCACAATAAACCCGGAATGCTTTTGAACACTTAGTGCTTAAGCTCAAACCACCACCATCCACGTACGCATATTCAATATTTACGAACACTCGCTTTCGTCCGTGAAAAGCAATGCGGCAATCAAAAAGCGCACCGTAGTGCTCTCTCTATCTTGCGTGAGTGATGTAGCAGACCATTAAGCATCTGTTAAAAAGGCGAGTGTTTTAAATCCGGCAGCCTTTTTGTCGCATAGAAAGCAACTCTTATTCGCGGGAAAAAAATATAAACGAGGCCCAAGGCCAATTTTACGCGTACCCACCACAGTTGCAAGCATATGCAATGCTAATATCCTTGATGAGACTTTTTGCGTGGTGGTGGCAGTGTTTTAGTCGTCGCTCACACAATGAATTTATCTCGTTAAAATCTGCGCAGCGCTGTACCTGCTGTGTCGTGGATACGCGCTGGGTGCATAGCGGCAAGAAGCAGTGGGAAAACATCCCGGAGCGACGGCAAAAAAGCAGCAGCTGGCAGCCGACACAGACCAAGATGCCCAAAGTTTCGGTTTCCGTGCCCCTGGAGAACATCTCGGACGTGATTCTCAGAATGTAGGTGGAGCCCCAAGTTGGAGGCGTCAGTGCGGGAAATCGCCGTGGGGTTACGCACGAGCCTCACTCACTGCGGCCGATGCAGTGCCGCCGCGCCCGGTAACATATAGCCAAACATCGGCCACGGACTGCCGCGAGCGTGGGCTGTGCGCCACGAACCGCACGATCATATCATCGGCGTCTCCAAGTATCTCTTCCAACGTTCCTGTGAGAGGGCTACGCATACTACCCCTCCCTCTGCGAAGGCCATGGCAGTGGCCCGCAGTGGTCTGCGACAATGGAACGGCGTGCGTCCGTGCCGGCGGTGAAACCTTGGAAGCTGGTGCACAGAACGCGGTACTGCGAAGAAGACCTGGCATAAGTTCTTCCGGGATGCTGCCGTCCTAGACCATTACAGGCCTTGCAGCATGCGCGGGACCTAGGCAGAAACTGGGCACAGACGCATAGGGCGGCGACCAGCAAGAAAGGAGGGCGACGGGGATGACAACAGCTAGTCGGACGCATAAGACAATAATTTTCAGGATGACAAGTTGGCCAAGATGTAGAAGATGTCGTTGCATGCCCACCACCATGTAGTGCTTTCAGCCGACGAGCCACTCCCCACGCGCTTCTCAAAGGATTTGGTTGGGAGGCCTCACTGCAATTGCTTCCCTGCCTCTTGGCAGCTGCTCTCACTAGCAATCTGAATGTGCACTCTTCAGAGCAATGTTGGTAAGATGACCAGTGACACATCTTCGGCCGTGTTCAGTTTAGATCCAGCGGATCCTGCAAGACATTTAAAGGTTTAAGACCGCGGGATTCTGCAACACCCTCTCCCCGGGGCTGCGTTGCCTGGCCTCATTCACTATACTGTTCCGTGCAAAAGTTTCGACGGTATGCCCACCAGCAATTACGCCAGCATTTTCATCCTTCCAGACCGCCACACGCTAGTGCCACCGCCTTTGCAGAGTCGGGGAAAGAGTAGAAGGACTGTGAGCACTTGAGAGTGGCTGAAACACTCCGCATGGGCCCCGTGGATTTTCTCCAATTTCTGTGGAGAACCACCGCCATACCGCTTATATCAGGTGTAGCATCCTTACGAAGTTCTACGCTTCATCTAGACACCACTCTCGTCCACGTCGGTCAAGCTTGGACAATCTGGGAAGTACTTTTCCCTCGGCAGATACTATGCCTCCTTGTTAGGAGAGCCCCCCGTCGCGGCTGTCGGTCCGGCACTGACGGCTGCCAATGTGGTTTTGGGTTATGACAATCTCTCAACTCAAGCACTGTCTATGAGCATTTCATCTTCGTAAAGAATCTATGCTCTCAGGAGATGAATATCTCGACGACATGGCGAGAATAACGAAAGGCAAGGCAGCGCCATCTGCGTCTGTATCCCAGCGATAACGAGCTTCCTCAGCTGGGCTGTATAGCGCCCCCTCTGCTCCCTCCTCGCGGTCGGTGAAGCAACGGAAGTCGTCGTTACTAGAGTAGAATCTTGTGTAGTAACCTCGGCGCAAGTGAGGCCCGCGCCATATGGCCCGCCTCTTTTGAGACGACTACGCTGTAGTCATGAAACCTCGCGTTGCCTTCGACTTACGCACATATTATCATTGGGCCGGTTGCGCCGGCAACTCGATCCGCAATTTATCTGGGCAACCGGACCACAACACAAGTTAAAGTGCGGCAGAACTGGGAGGAAAATATTTCTGCGGCACCACCGAGCTTCCTATGGTGCAGAGACTCCTCGCGGACTTCCAGCTGCAAGTAGGGCCATGGCACCACGGGATACATGTAGGGGAATTATCAGCATAAACCCTACGGAATCACCAAAGATCGGAACTACATTGGCTCGAGGGTCATATATGCAGTCCGAGAACTCGGAAAGTCCGCGACGGCAGTGGTCACTATCGAGAACACAAAGTTAATCCGCTTTCTCGTCTATCACTGAGTGACGACAAATACCCCCCATACGGTGCTCCACCATCATCCATAGACCGCCAGAAAGTCCTCACTTCTGTCCAACCCACTGTGCCAAGGGGGGAACCCTCACCGGTGACCCATGCCACGGCACATTAGGCCAGAGGCCAGTGGCTTGGCCGGAAAACACCAGAAAGTCAAGGCGCTCCCCACATCTCTAGGGTCAACATTATATTCGTCATAAGCAAAGGCACCCGCCTGCACCAGTCGGTTCCACCACTTCAAGACTAAACTGAGGCATTCCCACTGCACGTCTTGCCGGCAGCAATGCTTCAGATATGCAGTTTGGCAGGGCTGCTGTTCTAAGTCTCTTCATCACTCTCGATCCTCCCTTCTGCGAACTTACGGCCCTTTGCATGTGCATTTCAGAAAGCAAAATACACTCCTACGACAACTCTTACGACAGCTTGTACCCCGCCATCAAAACAATGGAAATCACCGGGTACTGCGACCTCTATCCAGGCGGCTACACCAACTACCTGGCAGCGTAACTCCTGCGCTCCATCCTCTCCGAATGACCCCCGTATCGGGTAGCGGCCGGAACTACTCCAACAGCTGCAGGAATTTTTGGCGCACCTCGCGCTCTCTTGTCTACTAACCCAACTCCTCTAAGTAATGCGCGTTTCGCGCATAGAGAAAGGCCTTATTGCATCGAAGCCTCGATCAGTCACCTCACTGTATAGGTGTAGCTGTCGCTCAGGCTATTGAAGCCTTGGAAATCACTCAGTCCCACCCCAAACATCTTCCCGCTCTTCCACCGTGAGAAGTGTGGGTAACTCCCCGTCATCATCTTAACTGGCTACCTCCGTACCCCCTCCTCCCTCTCAAGGCTCTGAAGATGACATGGAACATCAAATCTACAAACTAGGATATTCACGATGGCTACGAAACGCACGTCCCTTTAAATGTTTCCGCCACAACTCTACGTCATAGAGGTTTGGAACTTGATTGGATATGGTAAATGTCGAAAGCGCTCCCACCTGTCCCTCTTGCTGCGTCCTCTTGGCCCTCAGCCTCCCGTCATGGCGTTCCAAGAATCTGGTCTAACACCCTCCCTTATTGGATGCTGCCCCTGTGTGGGCGCTATCGCCACATGAATCTCCGCACGTAAGGTATTTGCGCCGACTTCCGCCTGGATCTCCCGTACGACGGTTGCATGGTGTCAGTGGTGTCTCAACGGAGACGCCGACCATCAATACAAATGGAAAACGTATCTTGTGCCCCTCCTCTTGCGTGGGCCTTGTTTCCGCATCTCTGCCATCGGGCACTGCCTACAACGGCCTGTGAAACCCTGGTGTCCTTGGATCTTCAATAACCTAGCCACCATTGGTGTTGCAACAACCTTTTGATCTCAGCCCCCAACCACGATCTCTACGCCCCACATACGATTTCCGATGTATGGGCTCCACTGACGAAAATGAGACAGGACTGTCCCCTGGTTAGGATGACTTCACACAATCGATTCCGGCCTACTCTCCCAACCAGGCACACCACTCACTACTCCACCTGATCAGTTCGATATGGGAGGGCTCCCAACTCTGCAGGGAATAGACATCATTGCTCATAACACTCGTACCCAATTGACCCAGCCTGTCAGTATCAAGAAACTGAGACCGATCTCACTTCCTGCGCCTGCAAACTCATGGAAACTATGGAGCGTGGACGCCTTTACGTCCAGCGGGAGGCCAGAGGCCTACACAATGTTTGGCTTTCGCTCTCATCTGCGCCAGTACAATGTGCCGTAACATTATTTTTCATGTTTCGCCCGACCACTACACGCCATAAGAACAATGCCATGTACGCTTTCGATCTTCCAGGGGTGTTAAACAACACCAGACACGGTAGCATCCTGACAAACTTCTCTGCCACAATCTGCGGACAGAAGACTTTCTACTACACTCGCGCCTTTCTATCTCATCGCGTCGCCTTGAACTGCCTCGATTCTGTGAACATGGCCCATCCCTATCAGCCACGCGGAGTACCCTCAAGGGGCAGTAATAACACCCATCTTCTTTAACATAGCCGTGATAAACCTCCTTTCCCCTCTTTTCGAAATCAAGGAATGCGCCACACACTGTATGCGGATGGACAATTAGGAATAACATTGACACCTCAGCGCAGATCGAAGAACACCGCTACACGGCCGCCTTTATGGTTGACACCTACGCCGCCTCGTGCGGCGTGGAGTGCTCCGTATCTATATCGGTTCTTCCCTCGACATACCCTTTGTTGCCGCCCACCAGATACTTAGGGGCGAAGCACCTCACGTGCTTGGGATGTCGTGGTCTGCTGTCGGCATGTCCTGTTGTCGTGGTCACAATAAACAAACTATTGTAAAAAATCAACACATCTGACAAGAAAAAGTACCACCCCCTAGGATTAGAACCCACAACTACTTGCGACGCGAAGATAGGAGCTGAACCTCTACAGACGACATCACCTACGCACACCAAATACATGGAACAAACGGACCTTACATGTTGACCACACCCCTCTGTAAATTGCGTCTAATTGATGTGTGGTTAAAGAAAAGGTGTTTGGCAAGCAAAATTGCTCGTACATCAATATCGCGTCTCATCCACTGCACGCACTCACGGTTCTCAGCGGTGATATCGCCAACCAGGAACAACAGAGTGAAGCAGGTTGTCGCGCTAATTCGTGCCGGAAGTAGGTGCTTCCGTAGCATCAGCGCGCCGATCGGAGTGAAGATAGTGGCGTGGACGTGTCCTGCGGAGGCGTTGCTTCGGCAAAGTACGGACACGGCCGCTGCGAATTGTGTTGCCAGTTGTGCTGCGATACCCACTGCTAAAAAAATCCAAAAAGAGCCACCGACAAGCAAATGGTGCACCCTTCTTTGCAGAGGACTGTTCACAAAACGATCCGCTAAGAGCCCTTTATCTTCGCCGGCAAGGTTCTTGCCGTTTGCACAAAGATTGCCCATTAGCGGGGTGTCACTGCATGCACCGCTAATGCATGCATCACTGCTGCACCTCAGCGTTCATGTTAGTGGAGCTGCATGCTTTGCAGTTCTTCATGGTCATGTACAGCAATCACTTTTCTTCCATCCGGTCCTGTTCCATCCGTTGAAAAGATTCGTATTCTTGGGATTTACCTGACGTCGTTCTTGGCTAGCAAGAGCAAAATTACAGGCCTCCGACGCACCAGCGAACTGGTCAGCCGGCCTACATGGCGAATATATGATGCGGGAGCCTCCGCTGGACCCGGTCGCTCCGGTTGGCCCACGCGTTCGTGACCACTCGCGTTCTCTACGTCTCGCCGTATCTTCGTCTGCGTCGTCACCATGAGCACCAGTTGGACATCTTCCTTCGTTCATTGTACAAACGCGCACTGAACTTTTCCATTGCCACCTCCAATAGCCCATCCTCCGCTCTGGAGGTGCACGACTCCTTCGCTAAGCTGTCGGAAGTTCAGCGCTAACCAAACCAATCGTCTGTCGCAGACGCTTTCAGGAATGACGAGTATAATGATGACGAGCTAATCACGAGAATAATGATAGTGGTTCAGTAAGGACGCTAATGCCTGCAGTCCCTGTCGAGAGCATGGCAACGCGTCCGTAGAGGCAGGGGACAGGGACTGATATAGGAACGAGTGAAAAGGCGTAGTTGAGGGATCAGGATATTTTGATAACATAGAGTTCTTTAACATGAGGTGACAATGCACAGTACACGAGCCTCTGACGTTTGCGCCTCCATCGAAAATTCTACAGCCGTGGCCGATGCCGAACCCACGTTTTTTTAATTGCCACCTTAGCACCATAACCACTACACAACCGCTGCTGGCGCCCTATCGTTGTTGCATAGACGGGGCTTCACCACGATACCTGACTGGGATCCTCTTGGCGCTGGTACCGGAACTCTGGCGTAAAACACTGTGGGTAAAACCCCTACTCCGCAAGATGAACCCCGAGCTCCATACCGGCCACAGACTAGCACGCGCCACGGCCATGCAAGAGCGACGCTCCGAACGTCCTGGTGTTTTCTACATGGACGAATCTGGCTCCTCCCCTACAGGCAGCTGCTATCACAGAGGGACAACACTTCGATGGCCTTCCCTTTAGAGCAGACATTGTAATTCCAGACGAGGAGGCTGATGTTACTTGGCCCTTGCATCTAACATCACGCACCATCTCACGGGCTCTTGCTTCATCTCTTCTCAGTGCCTTCACGGCTCCTTCGCTGCTCTGGCGGCTCGCATCATTCGGTCAGTCTCCTGGAGCTTTAACTGTCGCCGCTGGCCCCTGGCTAGGGGTGACATTTAAAAAAGGACCATTAAAAAGGGCTCCTGGCCACTGAACCACGCCTGGCGACGATGTGGCGCCTGCCGCTGCCAGCGCTTCTCCGCCGTCACCTAGAGCAGTTTGGGAGGAGTAGCTGCTTCGCTGCTCTATCTTGGATGCAAACACTCCTTGGTGGCGTGTGCTCGGGCAGCGGCCAGCACCACTGGCATCCCGAAATAGGGTCTGGTCATTCAAGCATGCAATATTATTATAGAGCAACCCTCGTTAAGTTTCTGATCTCAACATTCTTTCCACCAACGCAACCACCAGAGAGAGCGGCAGCGTGGCGATCACCGCCAGTGGGCGCCCACCAGACGAACCGACGATTACGTTTCAGCGTGTTGTGCTTGGCTCGAGATAGCGCCAGCCCGGGGCCCAGTGCTTACTCGTACGTTGTTTCGACGCTGCTGGGAGTGCCGACCCTGCAGTGGCCGGCTCGCGGAGACCGAGTCTTCAGGGGCTATCATGCGGCCATGCCGAACACTTCGCAGTAATACTCGTAGTCTGAAACCCAAGGGGGCAATCTAAACATCCTTGCTCCCTCCTCTTCTAGCAATGTTTTCTAGTCACCAAAAGGTGGTTGCATTTATTAGTGTCAGAGGCTGCGCTGTTTTCTGCATGCCTGCTTTCGATATCTTCCGCAGGCATAAAGGCGACAAAATGCGCGGTGGCGGCATGCTAATAGCTGCTTATTGTCAAAAAAATTGCTCCCTTGTCAGCAATCAGAAGCCTTGTTGGTTAGCAGGCATGCTACTAGGCCATGAGTGCTCACTGGCGATTGTTGCTGTTCAACCGGATCTGACAGTTATTTCGTGTCCGATTTGCATGACGCATTATGCACGGTAACACTTGCGAATCTCTATCCTCCGATTTTGCTTTTTTGTGACTTTACGGTCAAAGGCAGCAACAAAACAACAGTCAAGGCCCAACATTGTCAGTCGATGTCTCACACTCGCTGGCCTGCTTGACGTCTTCTTTTTCCATTATGGGCTCAGCTCTCCACTACGCTAATATTAGCTACATTTAGAAAATCAGTAGTTGTTGCGTGGATGAATAAGATGAAGCAGAAATAAGAAAGAAATAAAAGTCCAAATTTTCTCCACCAACGTGCTAGAGAGCACACTGGGCTTCGCTGATAACAATACTGAGAAAGTGGCTGCCTGCCAAGCTCCTGGACATCTTCCCTCGTTTCAGTGATCCCTAAGCCCGGAAAACCACCTTCCCTATCTAACCTTCGCCCTATTTCCCTGACGTCGTGCGTTGGGAAGACTCTTGAGCGAACGGCCCTGACTCGCCTGGCTGACTTTGTCGAGGCGAGGGAGTTCTTTCCTCATTCTCTTATCGGCTTCCGACGCCGCGTCTGCGCGCAGGACATGTTCTTGGTCCTCCAGCACACCTTCCTCTCACCCACTCCCAACCAGATTCATGCACTTGTGACCGTTGATGTGCGCAAGGCGTTCGACGGTGTGTGCCACGACCACATCCTGTCTCAACTGTCCTCCTTAGCCTGCGGCTTTCGCATGTATTCGTACATTCGTTCCTTCCTCTCTAATCGTGTGGCTCGCTTTAAAGTAGACACTCACCTGTCCGACCCCCATTCTCTGACCCCTCTGACCCGTGGCACACCCCAGGGTGCTGTACGGTCTCCTACCCTTTTCAACCTCGCCATGGCCCCTCTCGCCTCCCAACTCACGCAAGTTCCGGACCTGCATCACTTTTTTATGCGGAAGACATCACTCTCTGTGCACCTCTGGCTCTCCAGGCCACGTGCAGGACACCCTGCAACGTGGTCTAGACCTCATCGCCTCCTTCCTCCCTACCGCTGGCCTCGGGTACATATTAACTCGGGTACAGAGGAAATGGGGGATAGTGCCTCGTGTACAGCTTCACTGTTTCGCTGTTACTGCGGTGCCGTGTAGTTTTAGTGAAACTGTCGACGGGGAGAACTACCATCACTGCCTTCACGGAACTGCAAGACCAGTTTGCCCCCATGCATACAGCACAAGTCGACATAGTAGCATATTAGTCCATACTGGCATCACGAAGTGTCTCACCATCGATGTCACGTCTTTCATCTTCTAGCTGCCGACCGCGCATCAACGGTCATAGTAGCCCGAATGATGCTACATGCAAACACAGATGTAATCAACTTACACGGTAATCGACTTACACAGTGACCTTCAGAGCTTAGCCAGGTAATCAACTTACACAATCACTTTCTGAACCCAGGTGCTCGACTGTTGTAGTCTTAAAAGACAGCCTAGGGTCATTTCGGACATGAATCTTGGCGGGACCATTGAGACAAAGCACACTAAAGACGTTCATGTCGTACACGCGTCCCCAAGGGAGCCTTATATGCTAAAGCAAGGTGAGAGAAAGTTGGTAACAGCGTAACTGTTGACAATCGAGACAAGAGCAGGGGAACGAGGAGACGGGCAGCGCATTTTTTTTCGTTTTCTTTTTCTCTGTCACCCACAGCGTAGATTTTTGTTCCTACTCTGGACATATTGCAGTTCTCTCCCTTCTGTCCGTCGTCCATTGTTCGGCTTTCATTGAGCTAATTCCTGTAGTTTCGCTGTAGGAAACGACGATTTATCTTGTCCATTCCAGCAGAGAAGTTTGAAATGCACACAAGAAAATAGCAGGTGCACTGCAAACTTGCCGCTGCCTCAATTCTGCGCAAGTTCCAAGTTCTCTTCTGATGCGATGTGGTTACATCTAAAGAAAAACACCTGGTCGAAACGAGTTTGTTCTCGGATTCTTGACTGTTCCTTTTAACGGCCAAGTGCATCAGGCTCTTATTATATGTCCGCCTGTATTATGAAATTCTCATCATCATTAGTTCACATCCCCAAGACTGCGCGTGCACTTGTCTGCAATACCCCATGTGCGGTGTTCGCGGGCTCGCTCCTTTCTTTTATTGCGCACATGACCTCAGTTCACTACTAAACTGGCGAACCTACAGCTGTCGGTTGCACATGGCCTAGCAGAAAAACATAAGACAAAAGAAAAGGCCAGATCACAGCCTAGCTGGCCGATAGTCTACTACCATCTGAGCGAACGGGCTTAATAAAGGAGTTGTACCTTGAAAACATATTACTATGCTTTGACCTAGTCTCATTATAACGCACGTAATACAAAGTGTTCTGCCAAGTTCTAACTAGTTCAACAAAAATATATCTGATTAGATGTAGCCCTAGTCGAACAGGGATAAAAATAGCAAGTATGGCCAAGCTCTCCCGAGTTCTACTTTGTGCTACAGCAGGATCTACCGAGGCGTCGCCCCCGGTCAAACCGAGATAATTCCAAGTACTGTCCAGTTCTACTAAGTTATACTGATTTATACAAGGATTTATCCAGTCGTATCCCAGGTCAAATCGAGATAACACTGAGTATAGCCATTAACCAGGCTAACATCTCCGGGTTCATCAATAATGTGTTCCCTACCCCCCCCCCCCCCTCCCGATGTTATAGCCACGATCAGTAGACTGTCGACCACCTGCGCTGTGATCTGGCCTTGCGCGACATAATGCCAGCTGCGTGCTTTTTGAGTCATTTTTGCCTCAGTGACACTAATGCCTTGAGCACAATGTCCTGCAGTTTTAAATGTGCTTATGGGACTTGTTCGCCTATGCAAAAGATAAAATACAATGACGATTTGTCTTTGTGCTTGACCTTTCAGGAACAGAGAAACTTCCTGATAGTGTTGACCTTGTCTACCCAATCCTACATGCGAGTACGAAATGCATAATCACTGGAGCCAATCCGGAGTATGGAAGTAAGTGTCATATTGCATATACTACAACCACACAGGCAGCATATTTTGTCTTGAGAGGAGTAACATCAGATATTTCGTTTTTGCTTCGTTGATATCAGTTACAAACCTGTTTCTAGGGAATTCAAAATCGCTGCCTAATACCTCACACAAGTTCTAGTGTACTGGCGTTGTCGCAGTCTATGAAAAACTAAATACCATAACCACAGTATTCCGTCCTAGCCAGAAACGATCGCCGAAACTGTGAGTTACCATGCAGCTCGAAGATAATTACGCACACGGAAGCTGCCGGTATGGCGGGATAAAAGAAGACGGTTTCTGAAAGAGAACCTGGTGTAACTTATTCACACAAGCGGAAATTTTAACTGCATTAGGCATACGTGCATTGTATTTCATATTAAACCTTTAAGTGCATATAGATTTAGGTTTTGTTCTATTGCAACAAGAGTATTGGTTCAACTCCGACCAAACTGCTTTTCTTCAGTGAGCAGAAGAGGGGTTCTTAACACTATCACCATTTTCCGATGGAATTCGCCTCGTGCAATAAGTACATATTTCATGTGCAGCTTTACTAATTTTATGTAAAGTTCTATATTAGCGAGAATTACGTATAAAAGAAAGCTACTAAAAACTTCGAGCCCTGCAAAGGTGAATGTTTCTTTCTGAAAGATTTAATTCCTTATCCGTGGCTTCTGTGCCACAAATGTTATTGCATGGAGCCTTGGCTTCTTCGCTGCTGCATATCAGAAACACGGATATTTACCAACATCTGCTAAGCACACATATCACCGGGACCATTTACTCTGGCAAGCCAAAAAAAGCACTGGCATGAAAGAACATTTTATTGGGATATTAGCGGTATTCATCATGGCACGAACTAGCTGCAGAAGGAGCAGGAGGAACAGCGGGCACCAGTGTACCTAGAGAAGCATTTATGATAAGAGGTGGAGAGCACCAATATGAACGCAGCTACCAGTTCCAGACGCACAAGTATAAACGCAGCTACCAGTTCCAGATGGCTGGGCGTTAGGCAAGTGTTTAAACTTCGAGCTAGTGGCTGAATCCTGGGACAGACAGACAAACCGAGAGACCGATATTTCTCGGTTCAAGTACTGAAGAAAGCCTATCGTCTTTAATAGTGCGAGCACTATGCCATCACTACTTACGACGCACCTGGTTTGTGTTCGACTGCGGTGAAGCAAGACGCGCCACGGGAAGAAAATAAGCTCAGGGCACTTGATTGATTATGTTCTGAGGTTTCACTTCCCTGATACCAGTATATGATTATGATAGACGTCGTAGTTGTGCTGAGGACACACGGAGCCTTCTCTATTCGTATGTTCATTGTTTGTGTTTCTGTATCCGTTTCCGCAAATCGTTGATGTAGAAGGAGCCGTGACTACGCGTCCGAGTATAAAACCTCAGTGATTCACGTGACAACCGTTATACGTTACATACACATATGGGCCATGTCGGAGCGGGTAGCGGGAGCTGAAAGCTACGGCAGCTGCTCTCTATGACAGGCCCATACCACGCTCGTAAACATACAATCCGAAACAATATTGGATGCCAATGAAACAAACACCGCTAAAACAGGATCTTATGCGAGAACAAGGTCGCGTCCAGGAGTCGGATGAATTTGCACACTCCACGAACTTTTGAAAGCGCAACCATGCTGTGAAGGCATAATCAAACGTTTCATTACGAGCACATATGTTAAATGTGAAGCATCTTGTGACGTACCAAGCCACTTCCACCGTATCTATCTATCTATCTATCTATCTATCTATCTATCTATCTATCTATCTATCTATCTATCTATCTGTCCGCCTGCGTCTCGTTGCGATCCTCGTCTAGTTCTCGAGCTATGCACGAATATTGGAATGTACGGCAAACATGACTGCTTGATTTGGTATCGCTAACATAGAAACCTGTCAGCTACCTCATGATTAACGATGGTACGATCACATGTAGGTAATACCTGCAGTGCTCCGGTCACTATTGTTTTTAGGAGTGCTCGGCCACAGGTGTTTGTGCAACTGGTGTTTGAACAGTAATCTTGTAGCCTATGTTATTGTAGTAAGAGGCTCTTTTTAGCAAAAGAAAGTAGAAGCGAAGACGACGACGACGAGCGCGCGCTTGAGCACGCGGAATGTGAAGCGCGTGGCCGTCGGTGCTTTGGAACGCCGACGGCGATCGAGCGTCAGAAGCGACTGAGAGCGGCACGTCGACTCGGCAAGCAGACGCACCAGCTCGGTGCCAGCCGGGACGTACTGGGCGTGTTCCTGGTGTCCTGGATCGGGCTGGCTGTTCCGGGGTGGATGAGCGAGCGGGCCAGGGCGAGCGGCTGGAGCAGTGGTGTGGCCGGGACCATCTACGGACTCGTGGCCACGGTGCCACGCAGGTTCGAGTCCCGCACAACCATCTGCTGAGGGCGTGGTCACGGTGCCGCGCAAGGTCCCTGCTCGGCACAACCGCCTGATGAACGCGTGGCCCCGGTGCCGCGCAAGTTCCGATCGAGCCGCCTGCTGAGAGCGTGGCCACGGTGCCACGTATGCTGCAGTCCAACGCAACCGTTTGCTGAGGGAGTGGCCTCGGTGCCACGTGAGAGGCATCGCACCTCGACGTTTTCCTGAACGAGCAGTTCAGGGTCTGCTTGTGAGCTCGGACACGACTCATCGTGCCTCGTCTACTGATGTCAGCGTGCACCACCGCTGCTAGAACATCAGTCGTGTGAGTGGTGCGAGCGAACATCCGACATCAGTTAGACAGGACGCGCCGTTAGTTCTTGAACGTAGCGTTCGGACTGTGTTGCTTGTGTCTTGCTTGTATTGGTTGTCCATTGAGAGTGTATGTGCTGTCTCGTCCAGTCGATAAATGTTTCCTCGTCTGTGACTTAGCTGTCTGTGTTTGAGTCCTGGGCCCACGAACCACCACAGTTATACAAGGACCAACAGAAATGGACTTCAACATTTCGTCAGAGTGCGCTTTGGTGGGTAAATCACGACATATAGATATTATTTGGAGACACTGCTTCTGTATTGTTGGCATAAAATGCAGACAGACAGAAAGAAATATGACCGGAAAGAGCCTGCCACGAGGTAGGAATCGAGCTTGGAAGCCCGAGCTCGAGGTGCAAACCAAGCACACTACTACTAGTCCGTCGGCTCTTTTCCCTCGAGGAACACAACGAATACATCTGCAATTGTTTCGGTGATGCTTGTCTCATGACGCGCGTCAGCTGCAGCTAAGGTGTGATAACAAGTGTGATAACCACTCTTCTTGAGACCTTATGAAACAAGACATACCTATACTACAATCATTCAGCATGCCTTGTGCGCAGCCTCGCTCAACCCAATGAAATAGTCCCACAATCAAAGCTTACGTTAGGCGAATAAACTCTTCATTGTAGTGCATTCGAATATATGTTAAACCAGCTATCCGACTGAAATGGAGGTAAGCGAATCCGGTCTCGAATACCGGTTGCTCGCTTATTCGGCTTTCAGAAAACGGATATCTAAGACATCCGATTTTCGTCACTGGTTATCCTGATATTAAATTGGCGGCATGAATATTTTATGATCCTAACGGTTAAATGAAATAGGACGTCATTATATAGCCAGGTGTGGTCTTGTTTAGTGTGTTCATGCAGTGTGAGAAAAGTTTCTAACGTCAACAATAGACAGTGGATTACCACTACATGTAGTTCAGCAAAGCATTTATGAGGCTATAATCTGTAACTGCATTCTTCCCCTATTATAAGTCGTATTCTACCATACTACGAAGTCTGGTACCGAGTGAAATGGCGAGTAAGGTTATCTGAAATATCGCTCTCACAATGGCAATTTGAGAAGCAGGAAACAGGACAATAACGAGGGGAATATTATGTTTGGACGAACGCTTCCAGAGATGACTAGGAATACAATAATTCAAGAGAGGGAAAGGTACATTTTCGGCGCTTTTACTACAATATAATGCCTGAATAGCGAAAACCGAATAAACAACTCAGTAACCAGTCGCTCCAGTTATCCGATTTTCCTACTCGAATAGCTGGGCAATCGAATGATCGAAGGAGCGCTTTTGCCCCTAAGTCGGTGTGATGTTGCGGCACTACTTCGTAGCGTGCATGCCTCTTCAGTACAGCATGCACCTGTGCAGTTCCGTGACTGCCGGCGTTATGTCGTACCGTGAACTTTGGTCGCTCTAGTGATGTCGACGAGCATGGTAAGCCTGCGTTGTGCATTGAACTTCCTAGCTTACACAATATAGTTGATTCTTCTCGTCAAACATGACTCAATGACAAGTCGGCGCAGGCAACTTATTCGCTCTTTGCTTAGCATGAGATTGATCCCAACAATCCGTGGGATCTGTCGCATTTTGATCCTGTTATTCATTCAAATTTGCTTAAGTGCGACGCAGCATTCTCCGCTTCCCATTCCATAGTCCAGCTTGAACTTAGCTAGCAAGCGAGAAGAGGCAGTAACGGTCACTGTCTCACTCTGTGAGCGAATGTTGCCAGCTGCAAATTATACGACTGACCACATGCTAGCGGACAAAGGTCTTTAACTGCATTTTGCTCTACGCTTTTAAGGTGGAAAAGAGACGGCTTTATCTGGCCTTACTGAGATCACATGTTCCGCAGTTCTAGTATTCCACGTTAACGAACCACAGGTGGTACCAATTTCCAAAGCCCTCCACTAAGATTTCTCACATTATGATACCGTGATTTCACGGTGTTACACCCCATAAATGAATCAATCCCTCTCTCGAGCGTTGTCGGTAATGACCATGTCGAATTCTGCTCGATTTCATATCACGCATCTATCTTACGTGAAGAATACTACGGGATACCTAACGAATTATTGACTTCTGCCTTCCCTTCCTTTCGTCAGTGAACATGTAAGATGCCCTATTTGTCGTATACAGCTCAATTGCTTGCCAAATTACGCGCCTTAAGACTTTCATAACTTAGTAATACAGGTTATTCCGTTATTACAAACTATGTAGAAAAATAGAACAACGCTTTACAAAACATACAAACGGAGTTGCATACAACACACGTAATCCAGAGCTGTGGAAAGTAGCACGAAGTCGTACCAACTGCGAGAGATAAATGTTCCCGTTACCAGCTACCATTATTGAATGTTAAACTAGTTGCAATAATAAAATGGTGTTGGAATTGCAAACTTAACACAAGAAAGGCTTTGTGATATGTTCAATAATTTCATCTAATTCATACGTATTATTAGGCTCTCTATATGTAAAAGTTCTTTCAATGTTCGGGATGATTATATACGTTGCCTTATTTCAGCTTTATCATTTCTTTATGTAATCACTTTCATCTAACTCAAGCTGTTTTTACACCAAGGCTTTCTGTTACACCAATGTTCAACAATCTTCACTAGCGTGTGTTGTTCTTTTCTTGTGTACGTTTTTTTTTTCAAAATATCTATATTTATTATTATTTTCTTTTTGTCCTACTCACTGTCTGTTGCTATATTTCTAAGGGGGCTCTCATCCCGTCAAGCTACTCACCGCAATAGCTTTCTTGTGGCTGTTCCTTTCGTTCCTTCTTTGAAAGATTAGTAAACAATGAAATTGAAATATAGAGAGAAATAACTAGTGCCCATTGTCAAGTGAACTCACTTTTGTACGGACACGTGGGTGGGTGGTGTTAGTCTTTGTCTTTATGTCTTAGAAGTGATCCTTTTACGCATATATCAAATAACATTTCAGAAACAACGTCCTGCACCTACTGGGTAAAAGAGCAAGACATTTCCAATCGGGACCCAGATTGTGACCACCTTTTCGAAAACTACTGCACATCGCCACAAATTATCTACAATGAAACGACGCCGGAGGAATGCAAGAACCTGCCAATAGCAGAATAAAAGCTTTGCCTGACTTCTTAAGTGCGTGTTATTGCTTAAAGTGGGCGTGCAATGTTACTTCAGCTGTTCAATTCCGTAAAATAATTGACTGCAGCCATTTTACGCGAGTCGTGAGCACGCCCCCTCCCCGCTCCCCAGACAGTGCACTGCAGTGCTAAATCGTGTGCTGATGATGTGCTCCCTGACCGCCAGTCCATATTGTACTACCAAAAAAACGAAGGAGTAGAAACGTATTGCAGATGTTGAGCTGCTAGGGAGGCAGGAAGGTTGGAGTAGGTCCTCGGCGCACTGCGATCACTCGTCCAGCGAACCTGACCGCATTAGCTCACGGATTATGCCAACACCTATCGTCCATCGACCTCTGCTTTGGCCGGGCAAATTCGCCAGAGCTGCGCACTCATTTGTGTCCTTGTTCAAAATAAGTGCTGTCCCCACCGCACGTAGAACTGCTGCTCTGCCGAGTCTCCCGTAGGCTCACGTGCAGCAAGCTTCAACGGCATACAGCTTATGGCGTTTTGTGAGCTGTAAGGTGCCGTCGCTAGAATCGCTTATTTTATAGCTACTGTACAGCCTGCTGCTACTGTAGCTACCTCTCCGACTGTGAATGCGGCTTCAGCGGGCGTTAAGGAAACGAAGTCTGCTCAGTTCCAGCTGGTCACCTTAGCGAGCAATATGAGGATCGACGGCTCCTTGTGCGTGTGATGCTCGGAAGCGGCAGTCAGCACTCGCTCATCCGCATGGTCGTTGCGAACAGTGTGAAGAGTACGGAGTGGAAGAGTGATCGTTTGTGACGCTCGGAATTGCGAAGCACGGCATCATTCTCATTGGCTACGAATTTCAGTGAAACTTCATGGACATTTCCAAGGCAGAAGAGTCACACTGGAGGCTGTAGAAGTAACTGAAGTGTGGACCGTTACGAGTAGACCCCTGTACAGCGACATGCTTCGACTACTTTTCAGTAGTAGACAGGATGCTGCGGGCATCTTCCTCCCTAAAACATGACGCCTAAAGAACATTGGCCTCCTGATCGGCTCGTACGCCTACTGGAAAATTGCTAGCAGAGGATTGATCGCCTTGCAAGCATTTTGCGAAAGCAATACTTCCACCCCCTTCGATGCTATTGATCCTGCTTCAAAGAACCTCGATCATCCTCCACCTTTCGACGTGAGTCCAGGCTTTCTGAAGCATAAGCAAGAACAGCTCGAATTTCTGCTATTGTAATGCAAGAATAGCTTCTCGACATCCTTAATAATTCAGCAGACCCGGTCGCCTAGTTTCGCATCATGAGAGATGAAAATGTCCGACCACTGCTTCAAAGCCTGCGCAGAGTTAGTGCGTTGTAGCAGGACCTCATGAAGCAACTAGTTCGTAGAGTGATATGCGATGATACCAACGGGCCGTCCAAGAGTCCCTGGTCGTCTGCAGTGTTTGTATTGAAGGAGGACGAACCTCTACGTTTCTGCCTGGAACATCTCCGACTAAATTAAACCATAAAAAATCATCTGGCTGGATAGCTGCATGGCAGGCTGGGTAGCTGGATCTACAGACCGCCAATTGGGCAGTTGATGGCGATAACTCATATCGAGGAAAGACTGACTTTATAACACCAGATCGGCTGTTCAAGTTGAATAACTTGCATCTTGTGTTTGATGAGCACCTGCAATTTTCTGTCGCATCGTAGATACAGTGCTGGCAGTCTTACTGTGCCAGACTTGCCTCGTATACTTGGACGACGTCGTTGTAGTTACCTCAACCATCCACGAACAGCAGTCAATGACTCCGAATTCACCACAAAGCCAGAAATATGTCGCTTCAAGAAAAAGCCGGACTGGTTTATGGGCCACATCAACAGCTAGGTTTTCCGCGATCCGTTCGAGAATTTTGTGTGCAGCTCTCGGGGTTCCATGTCCTTAAAGCTACGCCCGAGATGCCTGTTGTGAGTCCGTCAGTGTATATACTTCCGCTTGAATGTGGATGGCGTGGCGAATTGCAAGAGCAACGCTGAGAATTTCCGTAAGTGCCACTTGTTCCGCGTATTGGAACAGAACCCTTCAGGGATTCGGTATCAACAAGCACTACAGATGTGCAGCCCCCTTGGGTGCATACTGTGTCCGTGCATAGAGGATGTGATTGTCGTATAGCTGCAAGCATGCGATTAAAATATCGTAAACAAGCTCTGCGCCGTCCTTTGCCATGGTTAGGGTGCACATTATGCGGCATGAGATGCTGACTATTTTTCGTATAGCGGGCGATAAGGTCGGTGGACTTGTTTCCATAGCAAGTGGTTGTGACAATGAAACCTAGCCACGTGAGACGGTGTCGGTCATTACTAGTGAATGGGAGAGGCTGGCTGTGACTAACCCAAGGTGCCTTTAACAATTCGCCTTGGGTGTTATCCGTCCCTAAGTTAAGGAGACGGCCTGTGGAAGTATAGGTCGGGAGCCCACGGACAAGCTTCGTCGCTTTAACAATCAGTGCATCTATGCGGAGTTGTTGCGCCTGCGCCAATGGCTGAAAGGGGAGGAAAGACAAGGAGGTATGTAGGTCGGCTGATTACGCACGCCTCGACCAAGCACGGCAGGTTTTACTCTCGAAGTCCTGAGCGCTTGTTAGAGAGCCGCCTGATCATGGCAAGAATTTGCTCAATCTGCCGGGACAGGACGGAAACAGTACAGTCAGTCAACCCACCCGCTTGCACGTGTAGGCCGAGGATGCGGGCAATACTGACCTGTAATATGGTTATACAATCTGCGTGCACAGTGACAGGAGGAATATAGGAAGCGTTACGGGGTCAAATGATTACGAGCTCCGACTTTTGTGGAGTACATCTTACGCCTCCTATTCTCGCGTACTCGGAGGCTGTGTCAACGGATTGCTGCAGTCGGTCCTGGATGGTACCGTCGGAATCCCTTGTCAACCGAATAGTACCGTCCACATAAATAGCATGAGCGGCATCGGGGATCTAGTTGAGTAGCTGTGGGAGCCCAGAAATCGCGATATGAATAGAGTAGGGAAAAGAACTGAGCCCTACGGCATCCCACGTCCTACAAGGCGAATTGTTCCGGATCGCTGAGGTCGCATTCCTACGTTGGCTATGCGATCCCAGAGAAATGCGCGGATATAATTGTACACACGAGCCCCACACTGAGACTTTGAGAAATTGCGAAGCACGAGGTCGTGTTCGACATTATCGACTGCCCCTTTCCGATCTAAGGTGATGGGTGCTTCGTTTGGGCTCGCGACTGATGTCCTAAGACTTCTGCCCTTAAGTCAGAAAGCAAAGATTTCGCGGACAGCTGACCTCGAATATGAATTCAGTGTTGGAACATATCTTTCTTGGTGCAGGGGCCGCAAGAGTACGTGCTTCATTAGCTTACCAATGCAGGATGTTAGAGAAATGGGCATTAGGTTTTCAACTTTTATGGGGTTGCCAAATTCTGGTATAAACCTAATGTGGGCGTGTCGCCATGCTCGGCGAAGCGTACCCTCGTTCCACTCTTCATTGAATATATAGGCGAGGTTGTTGACATCCGCGTCACATCGGCTACACAGCGTGGCATATGGGATTTGGTCTGCTCCCGGAGCCGTGTTGCGACGTAAATCTTGTAAGATCGGCCGTAGCTCGTGCGCTGTGACGTCTGCATTGAGCAATTGGTATGCCTCACCTGCGTAAGGATAGTGAATGTACTGCAGCGACGAGCCTGTGGATATAAAATGCTGCTGTAGATCCCTCAAGGGCGTCGCGGCATCGTCCGTGTACCCGTGCATTAAGATGCGAAGCTGTTCAAACGTTTTTCGATTCGTTGAGGTGTATGTCGGTGAGCGAGCGAAGAATCGACCAGGTTTTTTTTCTGTGCTGAAGCGCCTGAGTGGCGGTCGCAAAATCCACGCCAGTTATTCCTGGTGAGGGTCTCTGCGTTCCTGGCAACGGTCTTCACTTAAATTCTGCTAATTAAAAAAACAATTACTTATTATTCTTGTATTTCATTGAGGTTTAAATCCTAGTGGTTAATTCTGAGACGGTTTTTGACAAGTTATATACTTCCTTTGACCATAGTTCCACCGCTTGCTTTACCTTAAGGGCGGCGACGCCTGGAGACGCCCACAGCCGGAGCGCATGAGGTTTTCTTGCTGCTAAAGAATCTACAACTTCGCTCTTTAACGAACATTCAAGATGGAAAGTCAGTGAAGCTGACCCGTATATTTCATTCATATATAGCCTATCACCGCGCAGGATATGCGCCTATGAGCCACACGTGACTGAATTCCCCGGCAAGTAGAGATGGAAAGCGGCCCGTCTGATGAACCAGATCATTAGTATGTTTCAGGGCGCGAGCACCTCGCCACATTATGCTTCCTGCGGGGCAGTCTCCATCCCCTTCTAGCAGACAAGAAGTTTACAAAATACCCGAAATTGTGTTAAAAATTTAAAAAAAAGAACACACACCAAAGTCAAGCAGTGGCTCAAGCTGATAATGGAATATGATGTTACGATATAGCATTACATGTGTAGTGTAGACAAAGGTCAAGTGATTATCGCCATGCCAACCGCGAAGTGAATTCACTTCGCATCGAAGTTGCCAGTAGGGGAGTATGAAGTTCACGTGCTGAATTCGTGTGACGCCTATGCAACTCAACAAAATCTTTGCTAAACTCCAGGAGTTATCTCCACTAAATACGCCAAACAAGGGCGTCTGAAGGTTGTCTTTTTTTTTTTTGCTACAGCTTCTAAGGAAGAATGAGAACACGCATCGATTTGCCCAAGGCACCTTGTAGTGGTTGTGCGCTTTGAAGCAGTTGAGATGAATGAGATTCTGTCCATCCATTACATTGACTACATCGCGTATATATCTGTCGGGATATTTGCATGTTGAAACCCTTAATTATCGTAACCACAAGTACGGTGGTCGTGTTGTCACGCGTGAGATGTCAATATCATCCTGCGCTGGGACGCTAAGTTTAGTGCGAACGCGTCCCTTATCGGTGCAAGATAGCGTGGATTAGTGGTTGCCCAGCTTGTGTTCTACTGCACGCCTTGGGCAGCCCACAAAGCTTGAAACGGGATGCGAGGGGAGGGGAGATACACCGGGCTGCTTACGCTTACTGGCGATTCTAACTAAACTCTCGCCACCTATCGGACGCTCCTTGAAGCAGCCGATCGAAGGTCCACCTCGAAACGCGGCATGTTATCGCATTACCGCGCGCTGTAAAACAGCTCTATAGTTCCGTAATCGACGACATTCCGCCTCGAAGCAGCCCGAAAAAGAAAAAAAAACCTCATAAAAAGACTTTTGTTGCGTGCCTCAGTGCGTGTCAATGCGATGCAAAGACAGCAACACGTCGTTTCATCAGTTCCCCAAGGAGGTAGACGAGGCTTCTCGCAGGGCAACATGGATTAGGAACTTGCGAATCGGCAGAAGGTGACGGGAACTATGCTAGTTTGTTCCAGGCACTTCACTAGCGACGATTTCTTCCTCCCCGGTGAGTACACAGATTATGTTTGTGTGTTCGCGCGTTTATTATAATGCGCGCTTTTCGAAGAGCCGGAGTGTAGCTTTGGCAAGCGCGTGTACAAAATAGCGACATCATTTATACCTGTATATCTGGTAACGTTTTCTGAACGTGCCAGTGCTCAACTTGAACCGCGGTAATCTTATTGCTCACGTACTTTTGCCTGCATGCATTGTAGTAAGCAGATATATAAAGCGAGCGCTTCCCTTCGTACGCCGCCTTTGTCCCTTGCGCGCGCTGCGCCTCGTAATTTCTTTGGTGGTTATGGAGGTAATGTGTGATCATTTCACGTAGCGCGTTTGCATTTCGAGTTCATCTAGAGGCGATTCTGCATTATTGCGCTCGTTCCAGCTTTTGAGCCCTCGACTAGAGTTACTGTATATGCTACCTTTAGGTAGCAGAGTTGCGCATAGGTCCGCCATCTTGCCCGCTGAGAGGTCCATGTCATGCAGGAAACCACCCCTTCCAAATGTAGGAGCCGACGCAGCCCAGCGGCTCCGCGCGTTTTCTCGCTCGTTCATAACCCGTCGCTGCCGCAATGACTTTCGTTTCGAAAAAAAAAGGAAAAGGAAAACTCGAACAAATAATGGCTTTAGATAATACTGGTGCTATAGCTTGTTCGATGGCAGTCGCCATAGGAAGATATTTTTGTTTTAAATAGCGAACAAGAAAGCCTTGACTTGACTTAGTCCCGCAAATCGCTCCTTTCACGTAGTTTTTGGCCGCTTTAAACGATTAAGCAGGTGGCTCGATAAAATAATTGATAGAACTATCCTTCCGTGTTTTACAAATAGCGCAAGCAAACAAGAATTTTCGGCATATCTATACGTAGCTGTGGCATAAACACTCGGTGAGGCTTCGAATGCAATGCCGCACAGTGCCCGGACTGAATTATACTGTTTTGATAGACCTGTAATGTGCATATTCAAACATTCACTCACGCACGTTTTTAGTGAACTGACGTTCACTAAAAACGCACAACACAAGGCACAATCACAACACCAACGAAGTAGCACTGCCGCACTCAGTGGTATCGCCTCGCCGAACTGCTTGGGCCGCGCCACCGCGGTGGTGGTGGCGCCAGTGGCGCGGCGGTCGCCAGCACCCGCGCGGCCGTAAAGTTGGCTTTTCCTAAAATGGTTTTTTTTTTTTGCTCATGTGAGCGTGCTTGGCGAATGGGGGCGGAGCGACAAGTTCTATCGGTGGCGCAACTCTGCTACCTAAAGGTAGCATATACAGTAACTCTACCCTCGACCTGTTCACCGCGCCTCTAAGATTGTTTTCCGGCACTGCGCATAGAGCTGAACTCCTTTAACACGTTTATAAGTGAGTCATTTGTACTCAAATCAGTTGTACCAAAATCAGTTGCATGCATCTTTCGGAGAGGCATGCTACGCATGAACACCTGCCTTCTTCATCTGCAGGCTCGCTGGAAAGGCCCTTTATCTATAAAAAAATATGATGCGGGTCTCCGAACAAGTGCGACGTTTGAGCGCAAAGCGTAATTATTTCTGCTGTTTCGCCGCTCAAATCTTTAGGCCGATTAATATCAGATGTTCGGCAGCAAGAACCCTTTCGCCTTCGAGGAAGCATCGTGATTCGACCCCGCAATCAAGAAACATTAGCAAAGCGCTAAGCGTAAGCGCGCCCGTGACCCTGGAAGTAGAAGCCATCTTTGTTTATCTGAACAATGTTGCCAGATAAACCTATTTTTTCTGGAGTTGCGAATAGTAACTGCTGAGCATACGCGCTGCCCTCAAGGAACGTCATTCGGTGCCTAGACCTGCCCGTGGGCGGCCGTGCGTGCAAGATGGCCGAGTAAAAAATGGTTCTTTCGCGTGTATAGCTCTAAAATATTCGCTTAATTGAGCGAAAGATCAAATAACGCGTTATTTAAGGCATCGCATATTGGTGACCAGTGGTGGTGTTCCTCTGTTTGCCAAGAATAATATTAACACCCGCCTTAGAATGGTAATTATGGGAAAATATCGTTTGGTAATTATGGGAAAATATCGGTGATGGTAGCATGCAGGGAATGTATATGAAGTGGTTGTCTGATGCACAACTTGCGGTGTTTGAAGAATGCAAGTGAAGCGTTTTCAAAAAGGGCATTTGTGTTTGGACAATGACCCATGTTTATATTATATCCAAAACTACGAGCCAGAATTATGCGCTCCGGTATTTCGCAATGCAAGGTTGCTCTTTCACGGCTCCACTTTCGTAGCGGTTGTTTTTGACGGCAGGTCTTGCAAAACGATCTTTTTAAATCGATGTGCTTTCTATCCTGTGTATTATGTGAATGCAATCGTTAGATGGTCCTGCCATGTCCGCCTCAGTGCTCTAGTGGATGTGCTGCCCGGTCGCTAACGCAGGGACGTGGGTCAGGTCCTGGCCATGAAGACCGCACTTTCAATGGAGGCGAAATTGCTAGAGGCTAGGGTATTGTGCGTTACCAGAGCACGTTAAAGGACCCGAGGCAGCCATAATTTTCGGAGCCCTCCGCTACGGCGTTGTATATTCTGATACTGTGGCCTTCACACGTAAAACACTTGCAATAGATACGATTATTCTTGCCTGATCATATTTCCTTGATAGTTTTATTTCTTCTGTACTTGAAATTCCCGCGTAGACGTGACTTACCGTTCCGTGGTCCATCTAGGCAAATACACATTGCGTCCTCGTAAAGTGCTAATTGCATTCTACGCTGGCAACTTGTTGCTATTCTAGACTGTTCTTATCTAGACATGCAATGCCCGCATTCCCTTCGTGTCAGCATGATACCGGCTTGCGTCATTGCGTCGCACACTCCTTCCACGTTTATCATTCGGTTATCGTGGTCAATACCGATTTTCACGCGTGTGCCTGGTCCACGGTGACATCACGGCCATAGCCCTCTTTACTGTCACTTGTTTGTCTCTTTTGTGGAGCGATAATGCGCAAACTCATGAATCTGCGCGTCTTGCCGGCGGCGAGCAATGTTGGCGACGGCGCAGCAGCGCATACGGTATTGTTCTTCGGAAAGTGTACAATCGAGCCTCAGCTCGCAATGAACGCTATCGCAGTGTGGTGGTTGCACTTAAATGCAGCATTATGGTGGACGGCTTCCGTAGGGGGCGAGAAAGGAAAGCAAAAGCAAAGAGTTGCACTTATTTTTCACAAATCGGGATGTTGATGAACAGCGAACATTCGATATGACGTTGTTGCTGGTTCTCAACAGTCGGTCGCATGGGTGCAACATATGTGCGTAGAATTAAAAAGGACTACACCGCCCCAGCAAGCCTCATAATTATAGCTCGGCTTTGATGGGCAAATCCTTATGTAATTGATGTACGCTCCGATTAATCCAACCCACTGCTTACGCTGGAGGTGCGATCATCTGCCTATGAAGAACATGAATTTGTCAGCTGACGCTTATGACGGGAAGCTGGTGTGTGATCGCGTCAGGATATATGCACGAGTGATCCCATTTGTCTACCAAGGAGCATATGCTCCTTTTTTTTTTTTATTTGACCATACTGGAGGCCTTTCACGGCCCGCGCAGGAATGTCTAGACTACCGTAGAACACACATTTTGGCAAGCAGATGACAAGGTGAGAACTGATACGTAGGCGGCTATGTACTTATATAGATATTTAGATAGATACGGTCAAAGTTGCTGAGGTTTGCCAAGAAATGCTTCGTGTTTATTAATTATTGAAAACTAGAACCAATGGTAGCTATAAAATTACTCCGAGAACAAGAGGAGCTATATACCATCAAAACCGGGTTGATAGCGGCTTAGTTTTACGCTTTTTTTAACATTCTTGTAGAGAAATTAGATATTGTTACTCTATAGCGAAATATTTCTCCAAGCGGCCTGTATGTACAGTGGAATAACTAAATGCAGCAACGCAATAAATAAGGAATAAGCGACTTCTCTCAACCTATGGAATACCAGTAGATACACAAGAAAGCCTTTCTTATGCGGCGGTCAATATCCATGATTACTATAACTTCCACGCGTAATGCATTGCGCGTTGCGATACGGTCCTGTTGGACCAACTCTCCTATTGTACTCGTGTGGCCTAAGCGGAGAGTATGTGGAGCAATGGGTCGACGGAGCGATCGGGAGTGGACTGATCCGGAAACTTTAGACTTTTTTTATTTGAACATCATTACATATCTACATATCTCCGTATGTGTATGCGCTAAGATGATGACAGCGGCAGGTAACACGCCTGGTGTGTTTATATATTGCTATCGCATTAAAATGCATCTGATCCCTGCATAAGACTGCACATGTGAAGGCGTGGTCAAATTATTTTTCACTGTGCGCAACATAATGTTTGCCTTTCCTAGTGGAACTGTCATCTGTTACCATGTTTTCCTTTACTGACGCCTCAAAAGCCATCCATCCTTCTTCGTTTCAGCAAGCAAAACTACATTTAGAGGCAAACTCGACTGCTGTCCAAACGAAAGCGCGGTTGCGGCTAATGCAAAAACGCACCGATTACTACTGTCAAGAGTGTGAACGCCACTAAAGGGCTGCTGTTGGTGTTGTTTTCGTGGTGATTAAGGGGCAATAGATTCGAATAAGATACCGTCTTTTTAGAAAAAGAAATGACCCAGTTTCTTTCATTCCCCATGGATATACGCAACAGCGCTCATAGCTCATCATTTCACCGACTACAAAAAAAAATTAAATCAGTTTGCATTACATTAAAATACTGCCACCTATTATCATGAGCAGTAGAGCAGGACTTGGAGAACGCCTTGCGGTACCTGCATTTTTAGTGACCTCGTATTTGAATCCGGCGGCGGTAACATCAACAGGCCCTGTCGTCTTTCGGCGGTTGACAAACGAGAGAACACTTGCTGCTCGGCAACGTGCCCTGTTTAAACCCAGGTAATTTTCAAGCAGGACGCTCTTTATCAGCTCGTCGGGTGGACAGAACAAAATGGAGCACGATATCATTATGCACATGTACTCATACTAGGCGCCTAGTGTGCGCGTGCAGGGACGTAAATCGGAGGTGCTAATAGTAAACGCACACCTCTGTCGCGGCACACGAAAAGGCATGGCGTAGTCATATGAGGAACCGTGCAATGATATTTTAGAGACTTCGAAAATATTAAATGCGAAGCATTTTTTTTTGCGAACTTGAGTAACATAATGTCTGTCTATCTATCTATCTATCTATCTATCTATCTATCTATCTATCTATCTATCTATCTATCTATCTATCTATCTATCTATCTATCTATCTATCTATCTATCTATCTATCCAGCCGCCTACGTCTCGGTGCCATTTTGGTCGTCCCGTACCCGAATATTTGCATGGTAGGGTACAAATGTATGGCGCACATGTATTACTGATATTTACACCACTAACATGATACACTCGTCATGTGCGGTACAATTAACGATAGTGCAATCATGTCTATCTCGCACCCGCAGTGCTCGGCCTGCGGTTTGCTGGTGTGCGCCACGGGTGTTCGATTTTTATGCAGCCCCTGTCAAGCATGAACCAACTAAAATACGCATCTAACATATCATCAGGACACATTTCAAAATAATAAAGGCACACCGTTCGTCGTAGCTGGCGACTGCAATATAAACATAAGAGGCATACAGGCAAGCTACCCAGCAGTAGCCAGGCGCCGCACCCGGCCGCCGAGGTGCCAAGGAAGTTGGGAGGATGGTACTTGAGTAACAGGAATTTCTATTCTAATGTGTTCAGCATAATCACAGCAATTTATTAAAAGATGCTTATGTTTTACTATCACTCGGCATGCCTTTGGCCGACTGTGCTCGATCCCGTAGGAACACTTCAACAAACGGCGCTTATGACACGCTCATCATATTACGGTAACGTGCCTCTTACCTCCGCAAAGGTCTCCTCTGTGCACTGAGATTAGTGTGAACGTTATGCCGTGCCATGAGCTATAATTCAGTAGCCATGACACTCCCACCGTTCCTCTTAGGAATGTTAAGCATAGACCCTGTAAGCCTGCCGCCAGCAGGGCGCGTTTCCTTTTTTTTACATTTCACTCGGCGACGGGCGACGTCGGTCAATGGGGCGCGTTTCGCGGCATTGGCTTTTCGTTTGTCGTTCCCCGGCCGTATCTGTTATTCATTTTCTTTGCTTTCTTCATATGTGTCTTCCGCGTCTTCTGGGGACACGGGCACCCCGCTGCGGGGCTGTGAGTAGGGATGCTTGGACAGTGGTCGCGGCGGTGACGCAGGCGGGCCCTTTTGTGCGTGAGCACGCAGCGATAGCGACACTTCGGTCGTTCTGTAAGCCGCACCTTGGGCGTCATTACGACGACCTGGGGCGGATACGCTGAATGTGGCGTCGGCATGCAACATGCCGGTGGTGACGGCCATGGAGACTCGCAAACTCTTTGTTGTTCGGCGTCGGAAACGCCTGTTTTTGGTCACTGGGCTGCGGCCCGCGCGTGCCGCGGGATGGTTTTGGTTCAAGCGTTCCTTCCTCGCTCGCCGTGGGGTAGCATGCGGAGCCCAGCGGGGTGCCGATTAAACGGGTCTGAGTAAAAGAGCCAGTACGGCTCGGCTTGTTTGAGATAACCAGAAGCAGGCGCGCGGACGGTCCAACTTCCACATGGGAAGGTTTTCTTCAAATAATAACTCTTTCGGGCGAATCTTTTGGGCGCCTGCTCGTTTCCGGTAACAGCGCCCGAGCAGACGCGACACGTGCGCAAGTAACGCGTTTCACGTGCGCCATATCTTTGCCATCGCCCTTCGACCTTGAGTGGCATTGCTTACTTTTATGTGTGTGTCTTGTTTAGTGCAGATGAATGTGCTTTTTTTATTATTGTACAAACATACCCCTCTCACCGTCAACAGACTGGGTGGTGATTTCACCAATTGGACCGCCCCAATTGAGGAGGCGGGACAAAAGGTGGAATCGCTGCCCAATGCCAGAGCGAAGTGAATATGATTCGCCGGCTGAGACGTTAAGGCGGAGCGGTTGTGGTAATAAAGATGGCTCCGCCATGTGAAGGGGCAGGCTGAACGGGAGGCTGAACGGGAGGCTGAACGGGTGGAAAAAGTGCTACGCACTGCCGGCTACGCCGGAGTAGGGTCGCCCTACGTATAGTTCAGCTTCAACTTTATTTTTATGTGCCAGTCAACTCCCTGTATTCCCTTTTTGTATACTATACTGTAAATACAAGTTTTCATTTCCATTTCTTTAAACTGAAGTCTCTGAGCCCGTTCTTCATTCGCTTCACGTTTGCCCGCGAGCCTATCGCCGCCATACCAGCAGCAGCCAGCTCCTTCCCAACTCGCCCATGCCGTCTCGGACGGTGCGTTTAGGACGCCGAGCGGGGAGCTGGAATCTCGGAGAAGGACCTTCGACACCACAGTCACAACTTTACTGGCGCAGTCGACAGGATAAGCTCGCTAGGCGAAGAGCGAAGAGACGGAGAAATTGAAGGCATCACAGCAAGACGGCTTCGAGTGGCAGCACCTCCGGTGACTGCCGCCACCGCAGCCCTTCGACCGGGGACGCGGCGGAAGCCAGAACATCCCATCGCCATCTACGACGGCGACGAGGCACGGCTGGTTTAAGGCAGACCTCGGAAAGACATCTTCAGCAGTTTGCTCTACCACCCATCAAGGCTCATGGGTGAACCACCGACAGCAGGGACGGAGATCGACTTCGAAACTGAGTGAGTTGCTTCGGCTCCATTTTCTCCCGCTCCTGTTGTCGTGTTCGAGCCGTAGGGAATGTCATATAAAATGACAGGAGTTAATACCAGTGCCGTGTGGCCGTATTTGGCCCACGTGGATTATGAGTTAGGGCGAACTCGAGAGCTCACAGAAAGGGAAATGGAGCTAAATTTGATGCTGGCTCAGGAGCGCCGCAGACAGTTGCAACTCCTGATAGAGTTGGCAAAATTGAAGCAGGCGAAAGCTTCGCGTGCGGAGCTGGTAGGCAAGGTAATAGGGTGCAGGGCGGACTCGGAGCCCGCTGCGAACTCGTTGGCAGCGGGAAAGGCAGCAGTGCCTCCAGGCGTATTGCGAACAGAGCGGGAATTTGCCGCCTCGTCTGAGCCGGAGAAGCAAATCCAGGGGATGTTGCTTGCGGCACAGGTGGCCGGTCACGGTGAGGTGCCGTGCTCTGACGTCGTGGCCGGGAATAGTCCCGACATTCCACCTCTGTGTTCGCAAGACATGGAAGCCGAGACGCAGGCTACATTAACGGCAACGCGGACTGCCGGGCTGGAGACAGAGTTAGGCTCTGATCTGATAGTGGGGGCGAATGCCCGGGAGGATCCTGCTTCTCTGAGGCCGTATCAGGATGCTTCGAATTTGCAGGAGTCGTGCAAGGGCTTCAACACGCTTAGCAATAACGGTTGCGGCGGTGAGGTAGCGATGATCGCGTCATCGGTGAGTGCTGGGGCAGCAGTGGAGACCAGCTTAGTGCAACAAATTGTAATGCGGACCGCGTGTCAGGTGCACATTCGGTGGCTTCCTCTTTAGAGCCCGTTGACACCGTTGTCGCAACGCCGGTGGCTGTTGCATGGGAGCTGCCCGACTCAAATAAGGAGCCGCGGGGCGAATTAGCCCAGATCGGAAGTAGCGTAGCTACGGAGGTGGAGGCAAGCGCCGACATGTTGGAGGCTAGAACCTTGCGGCGTGGGCTATCGGAGACGCACTGCAGGGAAAACAGTCCCCACACATTTGAGGCGCACCCGTTGCAGTCAAACTTCTGTTGGCGTCGGCCCGCCGAGGAGATGGGAGGCCCTTCGCGCGTTAGCACCGCAACTGAGCTGACAGTCGGAGCGCGGTCGATACTGGTAAGCACTTTGAGCGATCGAACCATCTGCAGTCACGGTTTACGTGTTCTAGCTATTGAAGTGTCCTTGGGGCCTGGAGGTGACCCTACGGGGGCGGCAGGCGTATGCAGGCGGGTGGCCCGTGGCTGCATGTTTAATTTTAGATTCCTGGTGAATTGTTTTGATCCAGGGGGTGAAGGAATTTAACGCTAAGTCTTGTGCCACCCCTAACGTTGCAGGTTATTCGGCAACAACAGTGCCAGCTAGGCTGGTTTTATTATCTATAAGGGGTAACATTGCTTACGTTACGGCTCGACCGCGATCGGCAGAGAGCGGTGGGGCTGGAGCAACTTCATGGTGTGAGTGAAGTGCTGAACTATGTGGATACCGTGCGCCACCGAGCACTGAACATTGACCACTATGCGTTTCCGTGGTGGACATTACCCTGTAGTGGTGTTTTTTTTATGTGTGTTCCTTGGGAACTGCGTCATGCGCATGACATTTGATGATGTAACCTGTCAGTGTCTGGTGTTGGATTAGCTGATGCGGTTATGTAGTAAGTGCAAGCACTTGCTTACGGCATGTTGCATTATGGATAATGAGTAGTCACGCTGAGACAGCTTTGCAGATTAATATTAAGGTATATTTTCATGCATGGGTTTTGGCGCCCGCTTCGTAACTCGTGTTTATTAGTGTGTTTTATTAGTAGTGGAACTCATGTTACCAACTGGTGTTTTATGATTTTTTGTTTCTTTCCTATTCGTTTTTTTCTGTTGTTGTTGTTGTGGCAGTGAGATTATGTGATTGTCATGCTGTGAGCGGACCAGGGCTAGTGGCAGTTCCGTACAGTTTGGTTACCCTTGTGGATTCTTTTTTTTTCTAGCTCGCATGAGTGTATCGCACTTGCCGGGGTTGATTGTTGTGCATGACACATTATCAGCGGCGGCGGAGCGCAGTGTTTTGCGTGTTAGATGACTTTGCGCTGCGAACAATGCTTCTATTTTGTTTATGGTATAGGTTTTTGTTTACATTTGGCCAACATCATTCATTGATATCGGGCTAGTTAACGAGGCTGTCGCTGCCGGAAGGGGGAGCTTATCACAAGCTATGCGCACGGTTAGCCTAGTTGCGGTTGTTGTGTTTGCCTCCCTCTGGTTTCTGCGCCTTCTAGCGATAATGGCGGCCGGCTTTTTTCTTGGTGTTCCCGCTTCGGCAACGCTGTAACCAAGTCGTTGCGAAGTCTTGGGTGGGGGGTGTAAGCCTGCCGCTAGCAAGGCGTTTTTTTTTTCTTTAGGTTTCACTCGGCGACGGGCGACGTCGGTCAATGGGGCGCGTTTCGCGGCATTGGCTTTTCGTTTGTCGTTCCCCGGCCGTATCTGTTATTCATTTTCTTTGCTTTCTTCATATGTGTCTCCCGCGTCTTCTGGGGACACGGGCACCCCGCTGCGGGGCTGTGAGTAGGGATGCTTGGACAGTGGTCGCGGCGGTGACGCAGGCGGGCCCTTTTGTGCGTGAGCACGCAGCGATAGCGGCACTTCGGTCGTTCTGTAAGCCGCACCTTGGGCGTCATTACGACGACCTGGGGCGGATACGCTGAATGTGGCGTCGGCATGCAACATGCCGGTGGTGACGGCCATGGAGACTCGCAAACTCTTTGTTGTTCGGCGTCGGAAACGCCTGTTTTTGGTCACTGGGCTGCGGCCCGCGCGTGCCGCGGGATGGTTTTGGTTCAAGCGTTCCTTCCTCGCTCGCCGTGGGGTAGCATGCGGAGCCCAGCGGGGTGCCGATTAAACGGGTCTGAGTAAAAGAGCCAGTACGGCTCGGCTTGTTTGAGATAACCAGAAGCAGGCGTGCGGACGGTCCAATTTCCACATGGGAAGGTTTTCTTCAAATAATAACTCTTTCGGGCGAATCTTTTGGGCGCCTGCTCGTTTCCGGTAACAGCGCCCGAGCAGACGCGACACGTGCGCAAGTAACGCGTTTCACGTGCGCCATATCTTTGCCATCGCCCTTCGACCTTGAGTGGCATGGCTTACTTTTATGTGTGTGTCTTGTTTAGTGCAGATGAATGTGCTTTTTTTATTATTGTACAAACATACCCCTCTCACCGTCAACAGACTGGGTGGTGATTTCACCAATTGGACCGCCCCAATTGAGGAGGCGGGACAAAAGGTGGAATCGCTGCCCAATGCCAGAGCGAAGTGAATATGATTCGCCGGCTGAGACGTTAAGGCGGAGCGGTTGTGGTAATAAAGATGGCTCCGCCATGTGAAGGGGCAGGCTGAACGGGAGGCTGAACGGGAGGCTGAACGGGTGGAAAAAGTGCTACGCACTGCCGGCTACGCCGGAGTAGGGTCGCCCTACGTATAGTTCAGCTTCAACTTTATTTTTATGTACCAGTCAACTCCCTGTATTCCCTTTTTGTATACTATACTGTAAATACAAGTTTTCATTTCCATATCTTTAAACTGAAGTCTCTGAGCCCGTTCTTCATTCGCTTAACGTTTGCCCGCGAGCCTATCGCCGCCATACCAGCGGCAGCCAGCTCCTTCCCAACTCGCCCATGCCGTCTCGGACGGTGCGTTTAGGACGCCGAGCGGGGAGCTCGAATCTCGGAGAAGGACCTTCGACACCACGGTCACAACTTTACTGACCCACTCATGGCGTTCGCGCAAGAACCTTATTCCTAGCCGCGAGACGTGACGTAGTCTCATAGGCCATATCATCACTCCCTGCCTCGCATGACCCCGATTCCCACAGTGCGCGGGATCTCCAGTATTGTTTCTTACAAAAATGAGAATGTTAATCGTTGTTTCCGTACCAACGCAGGTCGTTCAGTAAAGCGTAGTTTATTGTGTCATTCTCCTCTCGTACTTCCAAGCTAACAATGTGCCCCGAAAATGGCACAATGAGACGACGATACATCATTCGTTTGCCATACCTGGAATATGTGTGCCAGAAGCGTCATGAAGGAACATGTCATTTTTTAGCCAAACGTTGTCCCAGGTAGCGCGGAAAAAGCTTGAAGTAATAATGTCTTTACCTGACATAAGCTCCGGCAAAGGCACTTTGGAACAGTTATAATGGTTGATGGGAGTATGCGATCTTCGCACAGATCGTTGTCGCAGTAGTGGTAAGAGTTGTGCTTTGTGGATACTACGTGCACGAGGAATGCCTACAGCAGAACAGCGGAAGCTGCTATAGTGTGTCGTGAAAATGAGTGCTTCATTTCGTGTCCCGAAGCTGTAGTGGATTATGTAAGGGCACTTTGCGCTGTCATAACTGTGCTCTCTATGTTGCATGGAAGTTGGGTGCATTACATCATTCACGTTAGAATGTGAGACGTTAATTACAACACTGAACACAAACTACTATCATGAAAGCAAACCGAGTATCCTTATCTTCTGATATGCAGCAACCGTTTCATGACAAACACATTAATATGCCTGTCACACAGCGTTCCGCGTCGCCAACATTGCCTCACAGGCGTACCGCTGTCGAAACCACAGAAAGTAGACTTGTCAAAGCAACGTGAGGAAACACACGTGCCTGCAGGCGGATCAACGCGGTAATAGAACTAGACGGCAGTATGGTGTCGGAGAATGCACACGTGAAAACGTATCACATCAGGCAAAGCACAGTGGAAGATTTTATTTACGGAACGTTGGCAGTGCGCCATCAACACGAAGCTTAACTCATTATGGTGTGGTTCTCAGCGTTGCTGACCACATATTCCATTCTTTTTCTCACAGCAATGCTGCCTTTTTTAATGCCAGCAAGCAAGTGCTCAACTTTATTTTCCACCACTTCCGAGGGTGTTCCCGATTGCTCTGTTAGGAGGGACGTATTGCTTGCTTAGCATCAACTACACGGCAGCACGCCGTCACTCGCGCTAACCACTGAAAGATTTTACAAAAGAAAACGTAGGTGAACTCACACGCATTGGTTCATTGGAAGAAGTACTTTGGAGTATACCTTTCTGGAAGGATAGAACTAATCACGACGTCCGTCAATGGAATGGTGCGTTTCTTTTCCTGATGATGAGCTACAGTGACAACCGTGCATGAAACGGCTATGGGTAGGTTACCATTGAAATACCAGAGGCCCGTGTACTGTGCGTTGTCAATGCACGTTAGAGAACCTGAGACGGTATGCAATTGAATGATTGGTATGCAAGTGCAAGACACGAAGAGGAGTTGACAGTAGCAGAATATTGGGAATATGAGCTACTATGTAAGCAATAAAGGTGGCACCTTTATTGGCACATCGAGCAGCACCACAGAAAAGGGACCGAAAAATAAACGCAAGGCAAAAGTGACGATTGATATTACTACAACTGCATCAAATAGCTCCTCGAAAGTTCCCGAATGCAATGAGAGATTAGAAGAACAACGTAGGGAAGAAATGCCAAATCTATCGTATCTTCAGCATCAGCAGCTGGAAGAAATCATTGAAAACAATAAAGGGGGACGAACATGCCTAAACTCCGCAATTTCCTAGAAGACACGTGATACGTTAGAAACCCAGCAGGAAAACAAACCGTCAGGGTAAGCACATCACGCCAGTCTGTATTCGTGGAACATGCAGTGGAAGAGACACCTGACTTGAGTGGCAGCGTGTTATTTGTCTTTACACCGGTGTTCAATTGAGCCATTTGGTTGCGCTGGTTTAAGCTTTTTCACCGTTATTCATATGGTCAACCGGTCACCGGTCAATAACATGATGACCATAAATCCAGCAATAGCAACACAGCGTAAGGAGACACGGTGCTTAACTTACGCCCTTACCTCGGGCTCTCTGAGCGTATATTCACTTAGCGCTCGTTCATTTGTAGGGTTTCACACCAAAGCATTTTCGAAAATACCCGAGTATATCGTATTCCGTAAGCTTTAGCAAGCATTGGTAAAGGGTTCTGCTGCGGTGGTCTGTCGTTAAAGTTGTTCGAACGTTTAGACCATCCAACCTTGTAAACCTCCTGTTTCTTGTGTATTTATTAAATTGACTGGCACTTCGATTAAAGCTTTGGGCGATTGGATTAAATACTGTGGCACTTGGATTAAGCTCCCTGGCACTCGGTGTATTTCCGTTGGCGCTTTGATTAAATATGTTGGCTCTCGGATTAAGCGCCGGGCGCACATGATCAATAGTTTTGTACTCAAATATTTTATGTGGCGCTCGGATTAATTTACCTGGCACTTGGATTAAAGTCAGCGGAAAGACATGTAGTTCTGTTGGTGTGCATCACAATTGGTACGCAATTGCACTTGAGCACTACGAATACGAATGATTAATCTTCCCGTCATTCATGTGATATACTAGTCATAGGCTTCACCATTAACGATGATGCGATCTCCTGCGGCTCATACCCGTAATCGTTCGCCCGAGGAAATTGGGTATGCATGAAAAGTGATTCAGTGTTACCGTTACGGCCTATCTCATTCGCGTATCAACAAAACTAGAGGCTCAAATTTGGACGAGAGCACAATTTCTTTCTGATAAACAAGATAATGATATGACGTTTCTTGTAGGTATGCATTCAACTGGAAACCTATTAGGGAGACAGCAGAGACATGCGTGCAGTATCGACCGAATGTAGGAGTCGAACTAAAGCAAACGTCCTACCACTCGTCCATAGCTGCTGTTCGGAAATGGTACATGAACTTATGTATCGGGTCTTGTGGTGGTTATCGACCGTCAATTGCTGCCGTGGTTTGTATCAGCTCTGCTTATAGAATTGTAAGAAGCGCCAGATTTTCACTTCTCTCAATCATACGCATGCCCAGCTTTGCTCAAATACGTAGGAATACTCCACCAAAAGCGGTCATGATTTGGACATCAGAGAACCGTAGTGAGCATTTGCCTGAGGCGGAACATGACCTCCATACAGTAAAGTGCACAGAGGCCGAAATGCATCACAGTGCTACCAGCGTGCCTGGTAAGCCCACTGTTGCACGCACTCCTTCTCCTGCACATAATTTTATCGTGCTGGTAACTACTTGGCTGAATCGTACGCAATTCAGCATAGGCAATTGTATTTTTGCTGGCTCCTCCGCATGCAACCGATGTTTTTTCGCATTCCTGGATGATAATAATAATCTGATAGGACGCAATATTCGTGACATCCGCATGTGAGGATGACATAGGAACACATGGTGTAACGCTGTACTTAATGAAGAGAGATGGTTCATCATAGGGTTGCACCATAGGACAGCGAAGCAGGCGTAGCGCTTCCGCCTCGTTTGCGTAATGTGCTGCGGCAGAACAAGCTTTTCTGGGGGCCCAGCATGCCTATATAGCGTGTTCCAGGATAGCAGACTACTATTCTTTTAAAGACTCTTACAAGGGTCTGCGCGAGAACTTGTTGAGAAGCTCCTAGATTCTGCGCTGTTCACTGGTAAAACGTAATATTTTAACGCAAGAATTGGTGCGGGTCTGGTGGTGATAATGAGGTCGACCTTCTTTGTGTCCCTCCTATTTTTCACAGGTAGGTAGAATAACTGATGTGCCAACTTGTCAAAGTACCATCTTTTGAAAAGATACGTTGTTTATGTACGCAACAGAAGAATATACAGTTATGAAAGCTGTTTTACTCCCGAGCACATAAATGTCCCGAAAGAATGAATAATAGGTGGTTTTTCTGGAAAACAATCGCGCTGCACTGAAGAGCATGAAAGTCGATTGATGTTCATTTTAATACCTTGTCCACAGACAGATATCAGGGAACTTTCGGTAGCAGTCTGCGAAATAGCCAGAAATGTAACCGTAACTCTTTTTTGAACATTATCCGCCAGTAAAAAACTTTATTTCCAGGTGAGTATCGATGGAATTTGAGCATAGTTCTTTATTTTTTCATCTATTCTTGTATAGAAGGTATATCTGTCTTTTTCAAGTGGGATATCTTAATTTGTGAATGCTTTTTTTTTCATAATGCTTGTGGGCGTTCGGGCCGTGTTGTCACCAAGGAGTAAGCTGAGGCCACGGGTAAAACTAAAGAAAAGCAACGTTTTACTAAAAGTAGCTAGAAATACTGCAAAAACTGAACAAGGACTCGTGGGCACCTACACTTGCCGACCTACGTCTCCCACTCCATATCTACCGAACTCCCGTCCACTGCCGACTGTCCAGGAAGCACGCACACCACTCCGCCGCCCACTCCGTCGCGCCAGTCAAGCTCCCACGGCCCCGGCAGCGCTTCGACTGCTGCTTTTAAAAGAAGCATTTGTCCCACACATATCGCTAGCGCGTAGCACGTGTTTATCAAAGACGAGTCTGGCGATGGGCGTGGCTTCAACATGCTTATCATTGTATGTAAGTTCACCAGAGGCGGAAAGACGGAGAGCTATCAATTCGCTGCGTGTAGTGCCTCTTTCTAGAGGCACTACACTACACGCAATACCATATAAATTGATCACGCATATAAGCATTACTGGCAAGCTATCTGCCGCCACCATTTTGATCGGCAATATGCTTTGGCAATGTGAACATGATTTAAACGTCACATCCGGTGGAAAAATGGACAGGGGAAGAATTTACTAAGAATTCGCCCTGTGGAGCATAGATTCAGTTGTCTGTTGGTGTTTATTTTTCTCTTTGCCATCTTACTTTCAGAAATTTTGAAATCCGGAATTAAGGATCGCCTACACAAGCCTATATTTTCGCGTTTGAGCTTTAAAAAACCATAGTCATTGTAGGCCATGTCTATATTGTCTGGAATGCGAATTTAAAGGTTGTCAATAGATTTGTCGCGGATGCTCGTAGTTTGAGCCAGTGTCAAAGAGTTTTAAAGCATAAGCATAGAGCCGGATGTCAGGGAAATTTTCTTTATGTTATAATTTATATCGCGGTCTCGAAATTCCCAGACACCACCCTCTTCAAGTATACACCATCTGCACTGAAGCCGGTGATAGCAGCTATCTTATGACTGATCATATTTTGCTCTTTATTGCTGTTCTTTATTCTGCATATAAGGATGGCTCCCTGTGAGCATGGCGGTTTCTCATTTCATGATATCCTGGCTGCATCGTAGTACCTTTCTGTCACCTACAACACGCTTGCATTTATCAAGAATATGCTATACAAGTACTCCGGCACTCAAATGCGCGGCAAAAGAAATTTTAGCCAAGCATAACCTCAACATAGCATGCCAGAAATCGGTTAAGTGCGAGCCGCGGACGTCACATAGGCTAACAGAGTGGTTCGGCAGCCGTGTCAACACACATCGTGCTGAAACCACCGTCTTTTATCCGATGCAGGCTTTCCTAGCATGCTGCGGCTACACGTGACGGAAACAGCCAAGTAAACCAACGTGCAGGCGCACTACATCTGACTGTGCTTCCGGAGTGGGAGGGCGTTCTGCACACCCATATAAGCAGCACGGATTCCCGGCGATTCAACAGAGTGGTTCGGCAGCCGTGTCAACACACATCGTGCTGAAACCACCGTCTTTTATCCGATGCAGGCTTTCCTAGCATGCTGCGGCTACACGTGACGGAAACAGCCAAGTAAACCAACGTGCAGGCGCACTACATCTGACTGTGCTTCCGGAGTGGGAGGGCGTTCTGCACACCCATATAAGCAGCACCGTCTTTTATCCGATGCAGGTGGGACAACGGACATTTAGTTGCATTCTGCATGTTATATTGTGGCTGCTGAACTACTCTCTGTTGTCGTTTTAGATTTTTGAGTATTGTTAGCCTTTATTCGGAGTACTGTTGGTATCCTGCTCAGTATTATGGAAAGCGGAAAGAGTGACATGCTTGTGGAATTTTCTAAGTCTATGGGGGACAAACCACCTGGATCTATAAAGGAAGTTGTCAAGACAATGGCTGAAATGACCGCAAAATTTGCGGAAGTTTTATCAGAATTGAAGACAGAAATGAAAAATATCGACAGATCAAACAACAGCATAAAGGCTGAGCTCAAATCTGTTGTGGCTTCAATGGGCTTTATCAATAGCAACTTTGAAGAGTTCAAGGAAGAAATTGCTAGTCTTCGACAAGAGCTTTCCCAGGTGCAGAAACAAAACCTGGTTTGTCAAACGGCAAACAAACGGATGGACAAAGAACTCAAGGAAACACGTAGGCAACTGACTGAATTGAAGCAGTACAGTCGCAGAAGCAACCTTGAATTAAAAGGCATCCCCTGCACTGAAAATGAGGTTCTTGTCGAAACTATGCAAAAGATTGCAAAATTCTTGATGGTCGATCTTGTCGAAGGAGATATTGATGCCATCCACCGTGTGCGCACAAGGGGTGATGGACCAGCCAATGTCATTGTCAGGTTCAACTCACGCCGAAAACGCGACTTGATTCTGCAAGCCGCAAGAAAGAAAAGGCCAACGACAGCAATGCTTGGCTCCGAAAATGCTCAACCTTTGTACGTAAATGAGCATCTGTGCCCGGAATATAAGGTATTGCTCGGCAAGGCCATCCAAATGAAGCGAGAAAAAAAGTGGAAATTCGTGTGGGTATCAGAAGGCAAAGTGCTTATGCGGAAGGCGGATAACTCTAGGGTCATCAGCCTTACCAGTGAAGAAGATTTAGACCAAATAGTGTGATCCATGTTCCTCGGCTGCCTGTCAAGTTTAATCAATAAATCAAAATGGCTTACACATCAAACCAAATCGACCACCTTTGCCTGAACAAAAATGTATCAATTTTTCATTGCAACATACGCAGTTTAAGGAAAAACGTCAACCTGATGACCGCATTTTTATCGATGCACAAATTTTTGTATGACGTCATTGCGACAAGCGAAACTTGGCTCTTGAACGAAGAAATTGTAGATATGCCCGGTTACAGATTAATATCCCGCCCGCGCGTGACACGCTCTCGAGGGGGCGGTGTCGCCCTTTTCGTGAAAAATGGTCTCAGTTTCACACTTCTGCGCTCGATTACATTCTCATCACCTGATATTGAAGTGCTATTTGTAAAAATAGAAACTGGCTATATTGTGGGCGTAGTCTATCGTCCTCCAAACGCTACTCTTGCCAGTTTTCTCAATGAAATGGAAACAATTTTATCTTATTTACGAATATACCAAGACACGCCGGTTGTAATTGTTGGTGACGTGAATATTGATACACTCAGTTCAATACACAAGGATTATAGTTACCTCCTCGAATCATTTAATTTCCGAAATCTAATAAGCCAACCGACACGTGTAACAAGCACTACGGCTACTCTAATCGATCATGCATTGACTAATATCGAATCTGGAATTGTGAGTGGAGTGTATAGCCTTCCTATTTCAGACCATTTGCCAATTTTCACTGGCGTTTGATATCCAGCATCCCAAAAATACCGTTGACAAGAGGCTTGTAACTAAGTTAGATTATAAGAAATTCCGAGAGAAAATCACTGAGGCCGACTTCGAACAAATTTTCAGCGACAATGTACATAAAGAGTTTTCCAATCTAATCAGCTTAATAACCAGTCTGATAGCCGAGTGTAGCACTACATATACTCGAGGTTCTTATAACGAGCCTATCTGTCCATGGATGACGACCCAAATTTTAGAAATATTAAAAGCAAAAGAATATTGGTATAACAAGTGGAGGCATAATAGAAGCAACGAATTCTATTCAGGTCAGTACAGAACATTTCGCAATAAAGCTGTATCCATGATGAGGGCCCAAAAAAGATATTTTAACTTACAACGTATCAATCAAGCAGATGGTGATTCAAACCAACTGTGGCGAATTATAAATGAAGTAACAGGGAAAAAAACGAAAAAGAGTGTTTATCCGCCTACGGTAGATGCAGTCACCGTCGAAAATTTCAACACGTATTTTACCACCGTAGGTCCAGAATTGGCAGCTCAATTACCATACTCTAATGGAAAAGATATTCCTGCTCCAATTTCACTCATAAATTCATTTATGTTAAGTGAGATAGAACTTCATGACATCGTTTCAACTGTATTAAGTACACCCAACAATAAAGCGTCAGGGCTCGATGGCATAACTGTCAGGTTGCTTAAGGATAACATTGACATCCTAGGCCCAGTACTATGTCGCTTGTTCAATCACTCCATTACGCAAGCTCAGTATCCAGCTCCTCTGAAAATTGCCAAAGTCATTCCTATTCATAAAGACGGTGATCCGGCTGACCCTGCAAACTATAGACCAATCTCTGTTCTAAGCATATGCAATAATATTTTCGAAAAACTTATTTCCAACCAGATGAAAACATTCCTCGAAAAGTACAACGTGCTCTGCCATCAGCAACACGGCTTTCGACCACGCTTCTCGACAGCAACCGCAGTCATCACGTTATCACAAAAGATAAATATGGCTTTACATCTAAATAAACTAGTAGGTGTCGTTTTTTTAGATTTAAAGAAAGCATTCGACACAGTGGATCATTGCATATTGTTGGACAAACTTAAACATTGTGGAATTCGCGGTAAAGTGTTCGACTTCTTATCAAGTTACATGGAAGATCGATTACAGGTCGTGACGATCAATAATATTACTTCTTCGAGGCAAAACATCGTTACCGGGGTTCCACAAGGCTCAGTATTAGGTCCACTTCTTTTTTCGTTATATATAAATGACCTGCAACAAATAATCGGCTGTGCAGAAATATTGATGTATGCAGATGACACATGCATTATAGTAACTGCAGATAATATTGCTGAACTTCGGCATAAGTTAAATTTAGAGCTAAATAGTATCTCTGAGTGGTTCTTAGGTAATAAATTAACAATCAACACAAAGAAAACAAAATATGTTGTATTTCAGTCTCGATTCAAAGTAGAAGATACCACAGCTTTAAACATACAGATCAATAACATTTCGCTAGAACAGACAAGTTCTTACAAATACCTTGGAGTAGTTTTTGACAAACACCTACAATGGGAAGAACACATAAACAGTGTCTGCTCCAGATTAGCATCTGGTTGCTACGGCTTAACACTAGCTCGGGAGTATTTTGACATCCCAGTTTTGCGACTCATGTATTTTGCTTTTATCGAAAGTCACTTGAGGTATTGTATTGACTCGTGGGGCTGGGCGTATAAAACCTTACTAAACCCAATTATTAAACTCCAAAAACGTGCAATAAGAATTATGTCTCACTCTAAGCATAACGAGCATACGGCCCCACTATTCTGTCAATATCACATATTACCATTTGAATACTTGCGACAGCTGAGCATTTCACTGTGCGTTTATAAGATCGTTAGATTCAACCATCCATTCAGATCATCCATATTTTATTCGTCCTCGCGCTGTACTAGAAATGTAACTGCAGGTCACTTTAATCTCGCGCCATGTAATAATGTTTATGGTGAACGCATGCTTCAGTTCACAGGAATTAAGACCTGGAACAGGCTCCCAGCGGTAATCATTAACTCAGTAACCTTCCCTAGTGCCCTTAAACAATATTTTCTTTCTTTGTTAAAGATAGAGTGAATTATAAATACCTTGCTAGTCCTTAACGAATTATAAATTTTACTGCTGATACCGTGCGATTACTGTCACATGATAGTGTTGTATTACAATGTAACAAAAAAGTCGTATTTCTCCTGTTTTGTTCATTTGCACATTATGTACGCATTTTGCTCTTTAATAGACATATCTTGCTTGATAAAGGTTTGATAGATATGCATTTCTTATTTTTTGTGTATATGTCACTGTACCTTTTCAACGTATCTGTACGTAGCCCCTACCTTATTGTTTGGGACTGCAATGTATGTTAGTGATTGGTTATTTTACTTACTATTGATTTGTGAAATCAACAATGACACTTTTTATTCATTGCAAATGTTAGAACTGCTGTTCTTTGTTTTTTCTATTCCATGCAGTGTTAGGATTTCCTATCTATTCTTTTTTTTTTGTTCGGACCTACACTAGCCTTTGGCTACAGGTCCGATAAGTGTTTGTTATCAGTATGTACAATATGAAATAAAGCTCTCTCTCTCTACACCTGTCTGATAACCGACGCCTAAAATAGGGTTGCAATTTTCAACAATGCGCATAAGGTCACAACGCGTAAGAGAGACAAAACCTTCTTTGTCCTAAAGACGGGAGAGTAGGTGTTGACTGTTGAGTGACTCGGGTGTCGGATGCCTCGTATTCGGCACTTCCCGAAGCGCAATTGACAGTTGATAAAAAGTGCAGTCTTAACGTGGGATATCACCGGCAATCTCTTGGATAGGCGGGAACAGTTGTAACTTAGCGCAAGGTTGTCAACTCCAAATGATGTGACAAAAATGACGATCTGAGAGGTGCCGCTGTCCTGAAAAATGTTGGCAACACTGTGTTTCCTTTTAGAACAACGTCGAGAACATGGAGGGAAATTTCTGCAACCGACACCATTTCTACTGCAAAGAACAAACGACCGTTGCCGTTTTTATGTCATTAACAATATGCAATTCTCTGACAGGAGGTACCCTTTAAGCCTTGTGCTATGGGACCTCCTTGTGTTTATTCTAACACAATGCGTTTATATTTTTGCTACGAATAAAGATTTCATTTGATTTTATTTCACTGGCGCTGGCGGGCGGTAACGTATCGTGAGGTCTATGGAGGGCCTTATTCACGCATTCAACAAATGTCGACAACTGGCAGGATAGGGCCTGGAAAAATAGAAAAAAAAACTACAAGACAACCTGCGATTAGCCGAAACACGCGTTCTAAAAGAATTTTTTTAAAGAAAATGCTAACTCTCACGGTCGTTTAGGTTTCCATAACAGGTTGAGGCGTAGATATAAAAACACATATAATACAGAAGCCTGGCACGTTTCGTAACTACAGTTGTGATTGCAGTAATTTTTTTTTTTAGGTCAGCGAAAAATGTCTAGGTTATTCCACCCTTACAATATATTGTCGCACTTCGACTTGGCATTTGTAACATGCTGGCTGGAAAAAGAATATTTCTCGCCTAAATATGTAGAATTACCACAAGCTAAAAAAAATACGAACACATGCTGGGTATTCTCGGCAGTGCATTCGAGTCTGTGGGATCAAATTCCGGCCACGGCGGCCGCATTTCGATGGAGGCGAAATGTTGAGGACCGCGCACTGTGCGATACCAGTGCACGTTAAGTTACCCCAGGGGGGTAGAACTTTCCGGATACCTCCACTACGGCGTCTGTCATTATCATATCATCGTTTTGGGACACAGAATTTTTATCTTATGCTGCGTATTCTATAACAATATTTTCGTCGCAGCAATTTTTGTTCGCATTTATTTTGCGTATTTTGCTGTGAGGTAGAGTCAAATGCCGGGAAGAAACGTTATAATTGTGGTCAAAGGTCGAAATTCTTGCACCTCATGTAGGAGGCGAAACAGTATATAGCAATATAAAACTTTACCTGCTTTTTTTCTAGATATTTCAGGTTTTAATACCTACTTGTTATTGCGAGAAAAATTCTCATCATCGCCGCGTTATCCACTCCGCGAAGATAGCCTTGCAACGGACTCAGTTACACGCCTCTGGCAGGCGTGCACTACTTGTGCTGTGACTGCGAGGTGAATGCGGAGCGAGATTTCAGACGCACGCTCTGACATGTGATATATATCTCATTACAGCGAGATAACATTATACGTGCCGATGCAGCCAACAGGTTTCCTGCGGACGCTTATGACTACTACGATGGCACATGATCAGCAAGGGAACAGCACCTTTTTGTATGTACCTGTGTCATGAGAGTTGGAAAAGAGAGAACTAGTTTACGATTAGATTTTTTTTCACAAATGCCCAGTGGTCAGGCACCGCTAATAGGTGTAGCAGTAAAGAATGCGCTAAAGGACCAGCTTATAGAAGGCGTTTTCCTTACCAATATTTAACCATTTCGTGACTTAGAGACGGTCCTCAGGTTCCCAGACTTTTTTTTGTTCATCAAAATTTTTTCGAAATGCTGTGCGACACGTGCACAGGATTTCATGTGGGCGGCAGTGAGATTTCTGCCTAATGCTTTCGACTTAATGCATTTCAGTCCAGAGTAACATGCTGTCGGTTGGTGCGAGGTCACCCATAGCATTTGTGGCACCAATCTAATTTATTTTTTACGTGCTACATGATGCAGCATTCATGACACTCTGGATTGCATCCAAGGGACAGGATTCTGTTGATGCCGGAGAAGATCCCGGTGAGTACATGTAAGCCAAATGCATGAGATATTTGCATGTTTTACCAGCTGCAGGTTGTAAAAAGAAATCTGATCGATTGGAAAAAAAATGAAGCAGCCTCACTTATCTAAACTCGCTAAGACTGGTCGAACAGCCAAGCTGAGAACCTCAACTTTCTTATCGGTATCTCAATTCCCTATATCTTTGCTTACCGGTCTGTTAACTGGTGCAGATGAGTGTACTGCCGATACAAGGCATGTGGTACGTTGACGTATGTCGTGTCTCCCAAAGGTCTTCACATTCATTGCTCTTCTCCGCACTCTAGTTGTCCCATAACTGCCGCTCACGGTATCACTAACGTGCTATCGTGATACGAATATCGTGTATCCCTGTTATTATCACTGTCGCTATCACGTGGCAGTGAGCTGACGGCAGTGATATGGTAGTGGATCGACGGCAAGCGCAGGAGCCTTCCGCGGAACCCGAGACATGTTTCGTTATCTCCCTCCATCACTTTCTTTCACTCACTTTTTTTTCCTTTTTTCTGTCACAGATATTTTGTCTTTCTCTCGCCCATAGCAGGCACTTTAGAACGGCTTGTGCGAAGTAAAAATATGATTCCCATAAACGCATCCCCTGCAAATGTGGTGTTGTAGATTAGTCGCCATGACTTCCGCCTTAAGACTATGTGTACCCGGGTGGCAGTTCCATCTCGCCAGAAGAGTACATTGTTTTATTTCAATGTCCCGGAAAGGGCCAAACACAACGGTGACTATACTATTGACAAACCTCGGCCTGCAGTCTGTGGGCATTCGTGGTCATACTAGAGCTAGAAGCATTGGCAACTCGGCCATTGTTACCTATTGCAGTAGTACAGCGTATAGTTTTGCTAGAAGCAGAACGGCTGCGGAGCGCTCGTTGTCAAGTCTTTTTTACCTGCATAAGAAAATACAGATTATAACTGTCATCATAGGTATAAAGCTGTGGATGCAAGCAGTGTTTGTGTATTCTTGGGCTCGCTTTAAGGAAGCTTTTTTCAACGAGCTTGCACAATGTTTCATTAGACGGTGAATAACCTTAATATTTTCGACAGCCAGCTACTTCATTTCTTTCCCGTGGCGCCGCTTACGTAATTAGTCAAGGTACAGACGATTCTATAACACGAATGACGTCTATATAGACAGTTACACCTTTCGATTCTTTTCCGATGCTTGCGTTATCATTTTCTTGCACGGCGCGCGTTAACCCATGGCTTAAGATGAGTTTATCTTGCATGATTCTTACGGGATGATCCGGAGTTCTCTACAAAGTTTGTATGCACGGCGCGGATATTTGAGTGCATTCCAAAACATCAGTGATAATACCACGGTGCATACTAATCAACGTGTGGAAGGCGACGCATTTCGCCGCTGTTGAATTTTTCCGATCGATGGCTGGTACGCTCACCTTGCTGTTGTAACGAAAGAGCCACGTTAGTTGCCTGGCGCAGTTTCTTTCGCACGATAGAAGTGTTTCACTTTTGAACAGCTCAGATTCTGCATCTTCCGTCGTCGCGACCACCTTCCGTCTTGTGGAGGTGCTTTTGTCTCCATGCGGAGGACGCTCCCGTCAAGTCATGATCGCAGCCCTCACAATAAACAATAAAGTGACTCTAACCCGGCCCTCTGAAGTGCCCGTAGGTAGCAAGGGCTCCCGCCCTACTATGGTCTTATGCGGGGCAAGGACAAGGAAGCTCCTCTTACGACGATGAATTTCACGCTCACGGCAACGTCTCTAGGAAGTGTCGTGATGAAGCAACCCATTTAACCGACGATGTGTGTAGAAGAGGCTGCTTCTACTGAAACGTGTGTAGAAGTGAAATGAGTTGACACGTGAGGAGACCTTGCCTCGTGTGGACGTGTAGGTACAGGGTGCATCTGGAGGAGCGTATCCTCCTAGTTCCAAAGCATAGTCGCCGGCTCGTAGCACAGGTGTTCTGCCGGAGGTGTCAAAAAAGTCGCACGGAAGATGTAACGAGGTACCATAGACAATCTCAGCATACGAACAACCGAGATCGCTTTTGAAGGCTGCTTGGAGGGGCGGGCTTTTGATTATTCGATTGATGTCGGGCGTTTTAGGTCCCAAAACGACAATATGGTTATGAGAAACGCCGTAGATGAGGGCTCCGCAAATTTCGAGCACCCGGGGTTGTTTAACGTGGACTGACATCGTACAGTTCATGGACCTAAACATTTCGTCTCCATCGAAATGTAGCCGCCGTGACCGTGATTCGAAACGCAGGACGTTTAGATTAGGAGCCGACTGTCATAGCCACGAGACCACTTTGACGGGACGGACTCACTTTTCTGGTGGTTCATGTGTCATGAGGGAGGCCTTGAGATGCCTGCAGAAGCTTTCTACAAGTTCGTTTGGCTGCTTATGGTAAGAAGTGATGCTAAAGCTCCTTCTTCCGAGCAGCTTGAAAAGTTCAGTGAAGAGTGTAGAACCGAAGTGGGGACGAGGATCCGTGAATTCTGTGCGTTGGAAGCCGAACCTCGTGCATAGGAAAGCTGCTGCAACTGCGGGCGATGATATGCAAGCTGGAGTCTTCCTTCTGACCGCCCTTTTTACCGGTCTATAGATGTAAGCATGCAGATGTAGCCCTTCGAAAGTATAAGAGGGCCAACGTGGTACAGGTGCACGATGTCAAAGCACGCATCCGTGGAAGGAAATACTTCAGAGAAGGAATGAGACGGCATTGACTGTTCGAGCGACTGCTTGACAACCTACAGCTCACCCTGTCGAGAAATTGTGCACCTAGGTAAAGCGACTGAAAAGAAATTCTGTGTTGTGGTGATTGCAGATGCAAGAAATCGTGGACGGCAACGAATAAGCATCGACGAACTGATGCCGAAATGTAAGGTCGGGGTGTGCTACTAGAAGAATCAGAAACTACCCTTGTGCATCCTGTAGTCCTACGATGTCGTCCATTTCCAAAGAAACTGATGAATTAAGGAGGTTATGTAGTTCGGGGTTCTCACGCTGATGTAGGGCGAGGAGGTCGACATCGATGATGAAAGTTTCCGGCGCTGTTGTGGATACTGCGTCAACTCGACTCCCAACGTCGGCAGGTATGTCGTCGGCGTTTCTCAACAAGCGGGACATCGTCCTAACCGCAACAACGTGCACTCTATTTGCACTTTGTTGCTTCCAGCCTATTTTGTTCAATACGACGCCAAGCGCACGTTGTCGTATGCTTGACACAGCAGCACCTAAACTGAAATAAGCGGTCCGAGTCCGGGCTGCAAAGATGGCACAGCACGCACTCGATCTACCAGCTTAGTGATCTTAAGAAAGATGAAGAACTGCAGCGCAAATTCAAGTGCTGCGGAATATGTGGGTAGAAATACATGCAAGCATGTAACCGGGCGGCACCACAAAGTACAGGCATTATGAAGGGTATGCAAGACTTACACGCACATGCAAACAGGCTATAGCTAGAAGACGACTCAGCCCCGCAACGGCGGTGTAGTGGCGATGTCGCTCGGCTTCTGGGCTGAAGTTAGCGGGATCGAATCCCAGCCGCGGCAGCTCCATTTCTACGGAGGCCAAATGCGGAGGCCCGTCTACTATGCAACGCCAGTGGACGTTAAAGAACCACAGGTGGTCGAAATTTCCGGAGCCCTCTACGGAGGCGTCTCTCATAATCATATGGTGGGTGTGGGAAATTAAACGCCACAAACGAATCAGTTACGAGAACACGCAAGGAGGGGTCAAGACTTCGGAGCTTAGCCCATGGGCCGCTATGTGCGGACTGTGTTTAGTATCGCGGCCAATACCACCGAATACAATCAGCTCTTTCACGCACGAACTTGTAACTAATATAGCGAATTTATACTAATTGAAGGTAGACGCGCATCTGTTTTCCCTCGGCTTACAAGTGACGGGCGCTCTCGTTTTGGTTTGTTGAAGGGGAGCTCTGATTTCACTTTCACGCGCAGCACAGGCCGTATTGTTCATCCAAGCTGCTTCAGGAATTGTGACGACCGTTCTACAAACTTCGCATGCCCGACGTGCACTTTTGGGTAGCTTCTCAAATATCAGTGATTATGTCAGAATGGACTGTGAGGAACGTATAAAAGCCAACGCATTTCACCACTGGTCAGTCTTCACGGACGGCCGACGACTGTTCACACTGCTATCGTCTTGCATTTTGATTTGCTTTGTTTACTGGAGCACAGGCATGCCCAATGAACAGTTCGACTGGCAACGCCTTGAGTTCTGCTGCGACCTTCATCGCCACGACCGCTTGGCAAAACCTAGGGCAATGACACACACCATGGTGTAGCTCTGCTACATTCGCTACCAACCCACATGAGGTAAACAGCACGCATACAGGTTGGTTGATTTCGGAGGTTTTACGTCCCAAAACCCGCTTTGATTACGAGAGACGCCGTAGTGGAGGGCTCCGGAAATGTCGACCATCTGTGGTTCTTCAACGTGCACGAAAATCGCACAGCACACGGGCCTCATCATTTCGCCTCCATCGAAATGCAGCCGCCGCGGCTGGGATTCGATCCCGCGACCCTCGGATCAGCAGCCGAGTACCAGAGCCACTAGACCACCGCGGGGGGGGGCAGCAGGCGTACAGATAATATGGATGTGACGTTAGATGAAAACTCCGGTGGTTTTAGGTGCGGAGAGCCTTAGGGGCTGGGCTTCGGCGTATCGCTGCGGTCGTCACGGTGGGCCTATTCTGGATGCGGTGCACCCGGACAGTGTATGTGCAGGGTTGTCGTGTTAGGGGTGAATCTAACGAGTTTCTGCTAATGCTGCCGGGCTGTAGGCGCCTAACGTCGTAGTACCGTATTAGGTCTCACGCTGGTGTAGCTGTGTCGTGTGAATTGCGTTATGTAGACAAAAGGCGCTTTTTTCACCGTATTTTGACGTCACTATTGTACAATAGTACTGATAGTCCTGCAGCAGCCTGGGTGGATCAATTAGCTCAGGAAACTGACCAGTATTTTGAACAAGCGAACGATTTGTTTAAGCGAAACCTGGTAGGCCGCTCGCGCAGCGTATGCCATAACACCGTAGCCTCCCCGCAATTGGAACTATCGAGCTGGTGCGAGAGAAATGAAAATGGCATTGTCACACTAAGATGTATCGAGTTATTCCAGATTTTCTGAACTGGGCAGCCACAATTTGAGTGTCGAGGTGTGACCGTTTTGCACTCGACCGCCTGCCTGCTCGGGTAGGCAGCATTGTTGGTATTGATCTAATGAAGGACCCGGCATGGCATGTATTACAATGCCGAGAAAAACATATATTTAAAATTTATTTGACATAACTGGCAACTGACAAATGGCCGGAGTTGCCCTTTAAGCGGCATAGGATACTTGAACTTATAACTCTTTTTTTAGCAGGTACTCAACCATTTACACCCTGGCCTCCATCTCCTAGGGTGTATAAGGTAAGGGGATATTACGAGCGAGCCTTCCACTAAAAATAATGGGGCTCACGTGGATATCTCATGCGAAGCGCGGAGCAAGCGCCCTAGTACACTAATGGGTTGTTGTGCGTCTGTCGAACACAATTTGCTAGCACTGCGTTAACTTTAACAAAGACAAGTACTTTCCGTGTTCCCCCCAAAATTACATTGCGGTTGCACTAATGCCGTGAAGTAATGAACCCTGAAAAGCTAGACACCGCCCTCGTCTAGAAAGTAGACAAGCAAAAGTGGACAGCAACACTTAAGCATTAAGCCAAACTCATAGAGGCGATGCAAACTTGGAAGAGAAGCTGTGCGCGGATTAATTAGAACGTGTCGCCGTTTTCCTGTTTCCTCTACTTTTATTGGCAGTCGGGTGGCTTAATCTATAACGGCAATATAATTTGTGCTCATGTGGCGGACCATGTTAAGAAGTCTTCTTAAAAAGCCCCTTGTTTCGAGAGCCGAAATTTCAAAGCTAGTCCACGCTGGCGTTTTCTCATCGCTTTGCTATAGGCAAATTCCCGGCTATTCCCAAAACTGCACTGTCGAAGAGGCTACTGCCCGACCGCCATTCTACTATAAGTCAGGATGAGAAGTGTAGAAAAAAATGGACCCGTGGCCGTAGCTCTGGAAGTCGTCTTTTTACTCTTCTGGGGCTAGCTTCAAAATCCCACCCACTTGTTCCTCTTACGCGCTTCTCCCAACCCAACCTCGTTGCCAACATATTCCCAGCCTCCAGCGGGCGCGAAACGACGCGTGTGGCACTAGGTGTCGCGCTACTGACAGCGGGAGAAATTCTTCTCGCCGCTTCTAAATTCTACAGCTTCTGTACTTGGCGGAAACCAGGTGGCCAGCTGCTAGACGCAGTGAGAATGTTCTGACGAATCCGTGTTTTCAGGGGTGTAGCACTCGTACATTCCCACACTCTTACATTCTTGGCTGTAGTCACAATACCACGCAAGCACTTCTCGAGACGGCGTGGAATATAGGCTTTGTGCTGAATCAGCTGATACATGTCATGATTTCGCTTTACAATTACTTGTGTGTTATGACCTTCGTCTGTCTTTTATTTTTGCCACTCAGTACCCTTCTGCAGGCGATCAAGTCGTGGTCTCGTTGCCAGTTGTTTGGGAAGGCGGCATCGGTAAGCAATTAGAATATTAGATGGATCTTTTATCCTCTCTTGCAAGTATTGTTATCTCATAGAGTGATGTTGAAATCTGCCGCAAAGGTGAAGCAGTGGAAGAAGTCTTGCAAGCGAGCAATGCGTACTTTTGTGTCCTACAGTCAGTACGATTTCACCGTTTGAATTCAGTTAGTTCTTCATAATAAAGCGACAATTATCTGATTGTTGATTTATTGGGTTTTACGTGCCAAGACTAGCTATGATTATGAGACGCCGTAGTGGAGGGCTCCGGAAATTTCTACCACCTGGGTGTTGTGACGTCGTACAGTAATACTGCGCACCGGCACCACGCACTGACACAGCGCGGTATATGGGCCTAACATTCCGCCTCGGTCGAAATTCAGCCACCGCGGCGGGGCAAGCGCTAATTACCCAGCATGTTCCGTCCCCGGCGTAGTAGCAGTCGACGTCTCCTGAAACGCCACTAGCTAGGCCTGCGTTTGCATGGATCTAGCTCCGGAAATGCAGGCCTAGCCTGTATTTCCGGAGTGCGGGCCTGCAATCTAGCGCTGGATTCACCCCGGATTACCCGCTAAGCTCCTGCAAGTGGAGAAATCTTGCCGGTGCTGGTAGTGGAGCTTGTGTGGGGGGTCTAAGCCTTCAAAACGCAAGTGTCTTAACCGTTGGAACTGCACACCCCACTTTTCCGAGATCTGACGGTACTTCCGCCATATATGCCATGACCGGCTTGCGCGGGCGCTGCCGCACTTAGTGGATAGCAGCGGGTTAGCCACCGCCCTTACGAAGCGAGCAGCACGTGTCGGTTTCTTTTAGAGCTGCCCTGATGATGGCCGGCGATGCTGATGGCGCTTGCTAGGCGCGACCGACGGAAAGAGGAGCCTACACCGATACAGCTTGCCTAGTCGAAGCGTTGATACCTGTTGCATTGTGATACCCTCAGGATTATCCCTTGCGTGACGCCACAAAGCGGACGCCTTTGCCGTGCGTCATGGAGTGGCCTCTACCCGGGCACAAAGAACCATCAGGATAAGAGCCTTGGCAAATGCCAACAAGGGAATTACAGCGGGTTATTTGACACTCTAGCAACACAAACACAGAGCTCACGAAGCGAGGAGTACGGATGCGGTGCTTTAGTAAGTGATGTGATTATGTCTGTCTATGCTGATGGTGCGTCCTAAGGTGGACAGGTAACTATGGGCGTTGGGGCTAATACAGCTTGCGTAGTCGAAGCGCTGATAACTGTTGCTTGCGTGACAGGCTTGCGTGACATCATGCAGTTGACGCAGTTGGCATGCGTGATGGAGTTATATGTTCCCATGCATCCAGCAGCATCGCGATTACAGCGCCGTTAAACACTTGCATGACTAATAGAAAACAGTTAGTAGACAATCTAGCGGCATAGCCACCGAGGCCACTTGCTTTTTCTGCACAAGAAAGCCTGCGCTCTTTCGCACATGTGCGCTCGTTTGTGGGAAACGCCTCTATAAGTTCTTTAGGCTAGAAAGATAGCGCCTAATTTCAACAGTAGAATTTCTTCCTTAGATACCTTCACCAGACCAAGCAGTTCGACGAGCTAGCTACAAGGGTCGCGAACCAGTGCGAGTTAGAAGGAGCAACACAACGTAGATCTCGTGCCGGCTTTTTTCTTCCCTGTGTGCTTTACCTGATGCTCTTATACCATTACAGCAAAATGTACCATTCATCCGTGGATTTATTATCTACGCCGGTGTATTTAAGTAACCGGAAGGTTTTTTTTAATACATGATAATGTTACGAGTCTTCCCATACGAGCAAGCAAAATACCACACACTTTTTCTTCACTTCGAAATGTTGTTGTGTCCACAGTGGCAAAAACCCCTGCGGAAACCTCGTCGGCAAGCCCCCATCGCAAACACGATCGTCTCAGTGAGTCCTACGTGCTCAAATCAGTTTTGTTGAAACAAAACTTGAGCATAGAAACGTGTACTAGACGAGTGACTGGTAAGGCAGACGAAGACTTCGGAGTCCCAGATGGTATGTGGTACCCGTGGCCGATGAATTGACGAAGAAATTGGTACGGCCTGTCTTACTGCTGGAGGAGTGTTTTGCAAAGGCCGACGCTACGAGAGAGCAGCCAGATCACGCAAGAGAACCAGGACTGAAATAGGCGTCTTGATAATTGCTGCTCGTAATGGCGCTTTTGGATGGTCTGAGACCCCAGAAGACAACCACGTCGGATCCGATGAGCTGTAGCTGTGAAAGAAACGGTGTCGTAAGCAAAAAGCATGGTTGATTTTGCATGAGAAAACAACAGTGAGCCAAAAGGTAAGAGTGCTCACGCCCGATTCGTAGATAGAATGGAACATAACCAATAGTATCGCGGCGTGGTGAATCATAGGCAAATCCTGCTGTCCGAGTCCCGGTGTCCTTCAGACCCGTACATAGAGAACGTGTCCATGGGTGAACGCTTGTAACACCCAGTAAGTCCGTTTGTCTTTGGGCGGTAGGTTATTGTCAACTTGTGACATGTCATGCAGGATCCAATATAATCAACTTCTTGCGAGAGCAGCAATGAAGAGTGATAAGATCATGACGGGCACCGTCATGTAAGATCGCTACATGAAACAGAAAAGAAGCCACATCAGTGGCCCACGTGGTTGGGGGCATTATGGCATAAGATGTGGTACAGTCCGTTGCAACAGCCAACCATTTGTTTACTGTGCATCACTTGGGAAAAGGCAGATCACGAGGTCTAGGCTTACACGGAAAAATAATTGGCTTGCGTTATCTATTAGCTGATGGCGGCTAGCGGTAGACAATGCAGGCTTGTCGCGGCATTGCCAAAGTACCGGGGCAGCAACATTGCTCCGAACAGAGGCGCACAGCCCAGTGCAGAGAAAAATTCTGGAGACTCCACGCATTGTTGAGGCCGGTGTCATGCGAAGCAGTCAGTGAGGCAGTTACGTGTGGCGAATTGTTTGGCATTCAGCCAACTGCTACCAGTGCGATCAAGTTCTTTGTGCAAAGAGCATGAGTATCTTTCCATGAGTGTGCTTAACGTGGGCTAACCAGGAAGACAGACAGCATCGTGCAACTGAATGGTAGCGCATGGTACGACGTAACTTCAGCACTCACGTTTGTCCAAAGGACAGACGTCTATTTCGTCGAAGAAAATGCACTATACTGTGCGCTGGTGTGTAATCATAGGTGTCGTCGTTACTCCTTGAAGTATTCGTAGAAGATTGAGAAAAAGTTGTACAGAAGCGTACCGAATGCTAACACAACATGAGCCTCATTCACAAAACATCTTTTTCGGCTGAATAGATATGAGCGTATTTGTGTTCTGTAGCGACTTGGATGACGGGTCAACTTACGCACATGACCAGTGCTCGTACGCAGGAAATTCAGCCGTCCACGTGTTTTAGAAATGTTTATATTTGATGAGCAAGCGTTTTAATAAAACAACAGTCTTCGAGTAGTTGCGCACAGCCTGTGCGAAATATGCTGAGACATTGCCAGCACGAATCAGGTAACCTGCCTTCATCGTCTTTGCAGGTTCAAGTGGCCTGTCAAATGAAATGGAAATTGATAGCTTTATTAGCCATCCTGTACACATACGCATACAGAGGGGGCATTGTAGAATAAAAGCTGGCCTTGGACAGCTTGACGTGTATGCAACCCTTTCCCTTGGCAGGGAGGCAGCATCGCATACGCGTACATACACATAATTTACTTACACATAATTATTCATACATAGCAATGCTGCAGGCGTTCGCTGCAACTCAGTGAAGCTGAACGCAGCCAATTCGCTAGCGTAAATTACGTCCTTCGTGAACTGTTTTAACGATGTTACATTCTGGCCAAGCATGTGGTATTATGTTCGGTTTCGAAAATGATGCATACCGTCATATCCATAACTAGGCACTTTAAAGATTCACGTTTTCCACATCACGATATTCGACGAAAGCATTGTGAGTTATGCGGTCTTTACGATTACGCAGACGTTTCCTTATTTTTTAAAAAAAACGCCTCTACTTCATATCCGTATTATGTAATCATTGTGAATTCCTTCTTCCTTTCTTCTGCAATGCAGGAATTGTTCGCAATAGTTTCCACATGTCTCCTTTCTCACTGACAGCCGTGCTTAAGCTTTACGGACACTCTTGGTCATCGTGCGCTGCTCCATGTTATTTTAGCTTCCTTCACGTATCCTTTATGCTTCGATATTTTACCCCGGCTCATTTCCTATATCCGCAAATAACGCAGGCGTAGCCATGAATATCCCCAATAGTCAGCTTCATTTATGTGAAAACAGCTCTGGTAATGTAGTTAATTTGCTTCAAATCTTAGGTAATAACGGTGGTGCTTTTCTTGATTGGTTCTCACTACTCTGTCCCTCTATTGAGCCTAATTTGACGGCCATGCTATCGAGTAGCGGCAAACGAAGCGAAGAAAACTGCATAATGAATCCTTTACTGTTTTCAGATGGAAATTTCGGTTGCCCGAACCCTACCTCCTGCAACGACGTTTGCCATGCGGTAGCTCTGCGCCCGGGGTGGTGCACCGGACCGTACATGCTTGCATGCAGGTGTGTCTAGCACATGGTGAGAATAAAAGCGTGGCTTTCCTTGTGAACCGTAAACATGCGTGAGTATTTTGGCGCTTGACTAGGGGCGAACACTTAGGCGCCTCGCCATTGCGCTTTCTCGTAAGGACCCAAATTAACAGGAAGAACCCGCCCTCCTTATTGTATGCCTTACATCAGCGGTCACTTTAACCATTTGTTAAGTGCGTTTGGAGACTTTACTAAGTGCGATACTTTGTCTTATGATGGACAGCTAATTCATAAAGTGTAAAGAAAGCACATTTCGTTTTGTTTATAATTTGTAAATGCCTGGATGCTCGACAACAATAACGAAGGACAACTGAATTTTCATATTACAGGAAACGAAACACCGCCTGCGAGGGGCGCATAGTGATGTGAAGCTTTTGCCAGTTCATGCTAGTAAATTTCCAGAACCAGAAGGTAGAAGGTAATCTGACGTGTGGTGATCTTGTGCTCAGTTCACACCTTCTCCTTCCTCCTAGTTCTTCACTTCCTCGTGGAGCCAAGCTCCCCCAGCCGAAGTTGCTGCTGTGAAGAAGGATAGGTGGAAGTCTTCCCCCAACTACCTGTCCGTCGTTGGTTGTGTTGTCTCAACTTGAAGGATGGAGACCAGCCTTTTTTTCACACACAAATACAACTCGACTTTATATACACAAGACGGTACATACACATTGACAGACAGTAGCCTCGGGTGGTAGGACCTGGGTGGAACCATCGGTTGGTAGGGCCTCGGTGGGACCGCCGCTCATATTCGGCACAGCCGACCAGTGCATAGTACTTCTCCTGCGACCTCAACCACCACCCGGACTCGTACTAGATGTCCTCTATTGCACTATCCGCGCCCTTGCCCCGGTTGGGAGGACCTTGGTGGAACGATCACTTCCATTCGGCAGAGCCGACCCCAGTGCATATCACTGCTTTTGCGACCGTAACCACCACCCGGACTCGTGCTAGATGTCCTCTCTAGCACTATCCACTCCGTCCTCGCCAACCTTCTGGCTACCTCCCAACCTTCTCCTCACCTTCAGCCTTCCGATCTCGCTTCCAACCACCCCCTGACAAGGACGAGGGGTCACCTTATAAACCCTGGTGGCTCCACCCCTGAATCCCTCACACCCCTAGCAACATACGGGCATCAAGCAAAGAGATCCCGGCATAACAACCAGTACACTGAAAGGGACATGGAAACCTACAGGCACAACAGCAAAAAGAACATATAGAAATAAATCCGTCCCAGCTGACTTAATCTGTGAACAATAACCTTGGCCACCACTCTACCCCTTGACGCTCCATTGGGTGGCTTGGCGCCAAACCAGCTGGTGACTACAGACAATCCCCCACAGGCCGCCCGAACTACAGGTTTCCCTGGGGCTGCCAAACACCTGTCAAGCCGGTTCCCAGTTGCAAGCTACCCTGTTTCTAGCTGTACCGAGAATTCCAATAATGGTCGCCTCCTGCCCCGCATATTCACCACGTGGCTGTGCGCCTTCTCCCGCGCATACTCGTCCATCTCGGAATGCCATAATTGCCGTCTTTTTCGGACGACCTTTGCGATGCGCATCAGCATTCTCAGCAAAATTTGTGCTGTGGTACAAAGGCCCCACTTAAAAGGGGCCCTCGAACAGCTTTCTCGCACATGTTTTCATTCGCGTGTTACGCAGCCTGAAGGGTGGACACGCAATTGCTACAAGAATGACAGTGATAGAAGCAAGCAGTGTGAAGTTATTAAGGAGAGAAAGTTCGAAATACAAGCAAACAAAAATTGGCCGCTGGCCGCCTATCTGCGTGCTTCGCTGCAAATGTCGTCGAAATGCTATAGTTTTCTCCCGGCCGCACTACGCAGCGATAAGGAGCAGTGAGATACGGACGCCATCTGGCAGCACCGTCTGGAAACTTAAGATTGTACAGAATACCTGCGCAACTGCCAGGTGGCAGCACCAAATCGTCGGCAGAGGCTTTTTTCGTCCATAGCGTCGCATTTTCAAAGCATCCTAAGAAACGCTAGGGTCAGTAAACACTAGGGTCCTTAGAATTACGTCTCTATATACCCTCTATTAAAGGAATGCACCACCTAATACTTACGTATTGATGTTGCGCCTCAGATATGCGTAATATTTGCTTTTTGATCGACAATATTCACAAGTATGAACGCAGATGGCTGGCCGTTAGGCAAGTGCTTAAACTTTCGCCGCGTGGGCTGAATCATGGTACAGACAAACAGAAAGGCAGACCAAAATTTCTGCATTCGAGCATCCCAAGACTATCGTCGTTAAAAATGTTGACCCTGAACTCCAGTTTCGCGGGCTCATGTGACCATATTTCGCTCCCCACGTGCGATATATCGCGAGGCTAATCGAATCGGTTAGAAGCGCGTATGTAAGGAAAGGTCTATGCCATGGTTGCCTGTCCGCTCCAGCGTAGAGATGACGCCGTTTCCACGTAAACAAACAACGTGGAGCGTGAGCGGGCTGCCCTGTCAGTTATGAGTTTTTCTAACCGCTGCGACTTGTGTGGGTTAGGGCGGGAGCTTTAGCTCCGAACGTAGGCTTTACGCGTCGTTACGGGTAACCCCTTAAGTGCTTTATTTTTTTGAAATTTTCCCGACCAAAAGTGCCTATTTTTTTTATTCCTGATTTCGAATCTGATTGTACTAAAGAGCAGCTAGTCGATGTCGAAAAAATATTTGCACCGCATATTTAGCCAAATCAACAAAATGAAGTTTACTTCTGAACAATACATAGGAAAACAGCTACCTGCTGCTATTTTCAGCCGCTTGGCGATTGGTTTTTTTCTACCACTAGTGATATAAGTTCATCATCCAGAAACTGCTGAATATATTCCATAAGGTCACCTGGCGATGACACGTTGAAAACCTTGCCTGGAATGGCCAAAATTGGAAAGCGAGGAGGCTTCGCAGGAGGATTGTTCACATCAAGCAGGATCCACTGGCGAGCACTCGCGATGTTCTCTTCAGAGCTGTCTTCGTCATCACCAGAGGAGCTGCTCAATTCACCTTCATCGCTCTCTTCACTTCCGGACCAAAATAAACACCAGTATCCGAATCATCATTACTCGAAGAAGATTAGGAAAATGAAAAGCTTCTTTTTCGTGTTGACATGCCAGCTATGCATGGGTCGCCGCCCCGCACGCCATCTTTTCACGCAAAAACCGTGATTTTTCCGCAGGGGAAAACTAACTCGTCGAGTAAATTCTGCCATCTGGCGGACGACACGCAATCTAAGCCGTAGACGAGCGCTTCTCGTCCTGAACAATAAAGGGGAGTACCTATTCCGCTAGGACGAGCTCTGCTCCTGCCAAAGCAGTATGGGGACAGTATGGGCAGGACTAGTTCTGCTCGTCAAAAGCACTTAAGGGGGTAATGACACTTTCAGAAAAGTGCCTTCGTCTCTGATCTCGCTATCAAAGCTACAGAGAGGCATCGGCCAACTGTAAGCCTGCCGCTAGCAAGGCGCGTTTTTTTCATTAAGATTTCACTCGGCGACGGGCGACGTCGGTCAATGGGGCGCGTTTCGCGTCATTGGCTTTTCGTTTGTCGTACCCCGGCCATTTCTGTTAATTTTCTTTACTTTCCTCATATGTGTCTTCCGCGTCTTCTGGAGACACGGGCACCCCGCTGCGGGGCTAAGAGGGGGGATGTTTGGACAGTGGTCGCGGCAGTGACGCAGGCGGACCCCGAATGGCCTGGACGTTTAGGACGCCCTGTGGCGCTCCAGGTGTACGTGTATACACGACCTTGTGAGCGCCCGCGCGCAAGGAGGAAGCGGTCGGTGGTTCAGAAAGCGGTTCTTCCGAAATTGACGGACGAGCTGATATGGTAGCCCACCCCCAATTCTCCGCACCGCGGAGAGACAAAGCTTCCACCTCGCTTGCCTGAATGGAGGCCCGGGCGGGCCCCTTTGGTGCGTGAGCACGCAGCGATAGCTGCACATCGGTCGTTCTGCAAACCGCACCTCGTGCATCATCACGACGACCTGGGGTGGCTGCACTGATCGTGGCGGCGGCATGAGACGAGCCGATGTTGACAGCCACGGAGACGCGCGAGCCGTTTGTTGTTCGGCGTCGGAAATGCCTGTTTTTGGTCACTGGGCTGTGGACCACGCGTGCCGCGGAATGACTTTGGTTCAAGCGTTCCTTCCTCGCACGCCGTGGGGTAGCATGCGTCTATGCACAGCGGGGTGCCGATAAAACGGGTCTGAGTAAGAGCCAGTACGGCTCGGCTTGTTTGAGATAACCAGAAGCAGACGCGCGGACGGTCCAACTTCCCAATGGGAAGGTTTTCTTCGGATAATAACTCTTTCGGGCGAATCTTTTGGGCGCCTGCTCGTTTCCGGTAACAGCGCCCGATCAGACGCGACACGTGCGCAAGTAACGCGTTTCACGTGCGCCATATCTTTACCGTCGCCCTTCGACCTTGGATGACATGGCTTGCTTTTATGTATGTGTGGTTTAGTGCTGATGAATGTGCTTTTTTTATTATTGTACAAATATACCGCTCTCACCGTCAACAGATTGGGTGGTGATTTCACCAATTGGACCGCCCCAATTGAGGAGGCGGGACAAAAGGTGGAATCGCTGCCCAATGCCAGAGCGAAGTGAATATGATTCGCCAACTGAGACGTTAAGGTGGAGCGGTTGTGTTAATAAAGATGGCTCCGCCATGGGACGGGGCATGCTGGACGGGTGGAAAAAGTGCTACGCACTGCCGGCTACGCCGGAGTATGGTCGCCCTACGTATAGTTCAGCATCAGTTTTCTTTTTATGTACCAGCCAACTCTCTGTATTCCCTTTTGTATATTGTATCTGTATTCCCTTTTGTTTAAATTGAAGTCTCTGAGCCTCCCCTTCAATTGCTACACGTTTGCCCGCGAGCCTATCGCCGCCACACCAGCGGCAGCCAGCTCCTTCCCAACTCGCCCATGCCGTCTCGGACGGTGCGTTTAGGACGCCGAGCGGGGAGCTGGAATCCCGGAGAAGAACCTTCGACACCACGGTCACAACTTTACTGGCGCAGTCGACAGGGTAGGCTCGTTGGGCGAGGAGTGAAGAGACGGAGAGATCAGAGGGCACCGCAACGAAGCAGATTTGACTGGCGTCACCTCCGGTGACGGCCACAAGCGCGGGCCTTCGACTGGAGACGCGGCGGAAGGCTGAACATCCCATCGCCATCTACGACGGCGACGAGGCACGGCTGGTTTAAGGCAGACCTCGACAAGGCATCCGCAGCAGCCTACCACCCATCAAGGCTCATGGGTGAACCACCGACGGCACTGACGGAGATCGACATCGGAACTGAGTGAGTTGCTTTGGCTCCATTTTCTTCCGCTCCTGTTGTCGTGTTCGAGCCGTGGGGAATGTCATATGATATGGCAGGAGTTAATTCCCGAGTCGTGTGGCCACAGTTAACCCAAGTGGACTATGAGTTAGGGCGAACTCGAGAGCTCACAGAAAGGGAAATGGAGTTAAATTTGATGCTGGCTCAGGAGCGCCGCAGACAGTTGCAACTCCTGATAGAGCTGGAAAAATTAAAGCAGGCGAAAGCTTCGCGTGCGGAGCTGTTAGGCGAGGTAGTAGAGTGCAGGACGCACTCTGAGCCCGCTGCGAACTCGTTAGCAGCGGGAAAGGCAACAGTGTCGGAGAGCGTATTGCGAACAGAGCGGGAATGCGCCGCCTCCTCAGAGCCCGAGAAGCAAATGCCGGGTGTGTTGCTCACGACACAGGCGGCTGGTCGCAGTGAGGTGCCGTGCTCTGACGTCGTGGCCGGGGATAGTCCCGATACTGCACCTCTGTGTTCGCAGTGCGTGGAAAACGAGACGCACGCTGCGTTAACGGCAGCACGAACTGCCCGACTTGAGACAGAGTTAGGCTCTGATCTCATAGCGGAGGCGAATGCTCGGGAGGATGCTGCTTCTCCGAAGCAGTATCAGGAGGTATCCGAATTGCAGGGGTCGTGCCCGAGCTTCGACCCGCTTGGCAATAGCTGTAGCGGCTATGAGGAAACGATGATAGCGTCATCACCAAGCGCAGGGGCAGTTGTTAAAACCAGCGTAGTGGAACGACTGTGCGGCGGAGATTGTGGTGCGGACCGTGTGCCAGGTACACATTCCGTGGTTTCCTGGTTAAAGCCTGTTGACACCGCCGACGCAGCACCGGTGGCTGGTGCATGTGAGCTGCCCGAATCAAACGAGGAGCCGCGGAATGAATTAGCCCATATAGGACATACTGCATCTAAGACAGTGGAGGCAGGCGCCGATACGTTTGATGCAGGGACCTTGCGGCAGGGACGATCGCAGGCACAGTACGGGGAAAACAGCCCCCACAACTTTGTGGCGCACCAGTTGTAATCAAACTTCTGTTGGCGTCGGCCCGCCGAGGAGATGGGAGCCCCTTTGTGCGTTAGCACCGTAACTGAGCTGACACGCGGAGGGCGGTCGATATTGTTAGCTACATTGAGCGATCGAACCATCTACAGTCTCCGTTTATGGGGAGTAGCTACTGAAGTGTCCTTCGCGCCGGAAACTGACCCTGCGGGGGCGGCAGGTGTGTGCAAGTGGGCGGTCCGTGGCTGCCTGTTAATTTTCAGATTCCTCGTGCATTCTTTTGATCCAGGGGGTCAAGAAATTTAACGCTAATCCTTGTGGCACTCGTAACGTTGCAGGTTATCCGGCAACGACAGAGCTAGCTGAACAGGTTTTACTATCTATAAGGGGTAGCATTGCTCACGTTACGGCTCGACGGCGATGAGCAGAGAGCGGTGGGGCTGGAGCAACTTCATTGTGTGATGGAAGTGCTGAACTATGTGGACAACATGCGCCACCGAGCAGTGAACATTGAACACTAGGTGTTTCTGTGTTGGACATTATCCAGCAGTGGTGGTGCTTCTTTTTTTGTGTGTGTTCTTTGGGAACTGTATCATACCTATGCTCTTTGATGATGTAACCTGCCAGTGTTTTGTGTTTAGCTCATGTGGTTGTGTAGTAGACGCTAGCATTTGCTTACGGCATTTTGCATTATAGATAACATTGCGATGGTCACGCTGAGGTAGCTTTGCAGGTTGATGTTCCGGTTTATTTGCATGCATGGGTGTTAGCGCCCGCTCCGTAACGTGTCGCACGTACCACGAGCTAACTATTTTATTAGCGGGGGCACATGACTTGAACTTTATGGGGTTACCTGCTGGTGTTTTATGATTTATTTCTTTCCTTTTCGTTTTTTTTTTCTTTTTGTTGTGGCAGTGAGATTATTTGCTTGTCATGCGGTGAGCGGACCAGGGCTAGTGGCAGTTCCGTACAGTTTGGTTACTCTTGCGGATTGCTTTTTTTCTAGCTCGCGTGAGTGTATCGCACTTGCCGAGGTTGCGTTGTGTTTATGCCACATTAGCAAAGGCGGCGGAGAGCAGTGTTTTGCGTTTTAGATTACTTTGCACAGCGAACAATGTTTCTATTTTGTTTATGGTATATCTATTTTTTACATTTGGCCAACGTCATTCTTTGATTGGCTAGACAATGAGTCTGTCGCTGGGGGAAAAGGAGGTTATCGCAAGCTATGTGCGCGGTTAGCGTAGTTGCGGTTGTGTTTGCCTCCCTGTGGTTTCTGCGCCTTCTAGCGATAATGGCAGCCGGCTTTTTCTTGGTGTTCCCGCTTCGGCAACGCTGTAACCAAGTCGTTGCGAAGTCTTGGGTGGGGGGTGTAAGCCTGCCGCTAGCAAGGCGCGTTTTTTTTTTTCTTTAGATTTCACTCGGCGACGGGCGACGTCGGTCAATGGGGCGCGTTTCGCGGCATTGGCTTTTCGTTTGTCGTACCCCGGCCGTATCTGTTAATTTTCTTTACTTTCCTCATATGTGTCTTCCGCGTCTTCTGGGGACACGGGCACCCCGCTGCGGGGCTAAGAGGGGGCATGCTTGGACAGTGGTCGCGGCAGTGACGCGGGCGGACCCCGGATGGCCTGGACCTTTAGGACGCCCTGCGGCGCTCCAGGTGTACGTGTATACACGACCTTGTGAGCGCCCGCGCGCGCAAGGAGGAAGCGGGCGGTGGTTAGGAAAGCGGTTCTTCCGAAATTGACGGACGAGCTGATATGGTAGCCCACCCCCAATTCTCCGCACCGCGGAGAGACAAAGCTGCCACCTCGCTTGCCTGAATGGAGGCCCGGGCGGGCCCCTTTGGTGCGTGAGCACGCAGCGATAGCTGCACATCGGTCGTTCTGCAAACCGCACCTCGTGCATCATCACGACGACCTGGGGTGGCTGCAGTGATCGTGGCGGCGGCATGAGACGAGCCGATGTTGACAGCCACGGAGACGCGCGAGCCGTTTGGTGTTCGGCGTCGGAAATGCCTGTTTTTGGTCACTGGGCTGTAGACCACGCATGCCGCGGAATGACTTTGGTTCAAGCGTTCCTTCCTCGCACGCCGTGGGGTAGCATGCGTCTATGCACAGCGGCGTGCCGATAAAACGGGTCTGAGTAAGAGCCAGTACGGCTCGGCTTGTTTGAGATAACCAGAAGCAGACGCGCGGACGGTCCAACTTCCCCATGGGAAGGTTTTCTTCGGATAATAACTCTTTCGGGCGAATCTTTTGGGCGCCTGCTCGTTTCCGGTAACAGCGCCCGGTCAGACGCGACTCGTGCGCAAGTAACGCGTTTCACGTGCGCCATATCTTTACCGTCGCCCTTCGACCTTCGGTGACATGGCTTGCTTTTATGTATGTGTTGTATAGTGCTGATGAATGTGCTTTTTTTATTATTGTACAAACATACCTCTCTCACCGTCAACAGATTGGGTGGTGATTTCACCAATTGGACCGCCCCAATTCAGGAGGCGGGACAAAAGGTGGAATCGCTGCCCAATGCCAGAGCGAAGTGAAGATGATTCGCCGGCTGAGACGTTAAGGCGGGGCGGTTGTGTTAATAGGGACATTTAGCGTGTCCGGTAAACCGCTATACGCAAGCGCTTTGCGTAGAGCGGAATACCGGGCGTAAACAGCGCATTGGCAAACATGGCCGACTGACCGCCCTCCCCTTACGAAAATCGATTTAGAGTTCCTTTAGAACTCCTAATGAGTTCCTATAGGGTCTAAAGGAACTCAAAAGGAACTCGCCATTTATAGAATGTTTTCCATAGGACGACTATAGAAAGTCTAAAAATACCTTCTATAGAAACACGTCATTTCACTCACAATAGAAGGCGTATTGACGTCATATGTACTGAATTCTATAAAGTAACTTTTATAGAGCGTCTTTAAAACATTTAACGCTTTCTTTCTATAGACTGCCTCACCATACGCGCTCTATAAGGGATGTATCTACTAAATTCTATAAAGTAACCTCTATAGAGTACCTTTAGAACTCTTAACGCTACCTGTCTATAGACTGCATTTCTATACGTACTCTATAAGGGATCTATAGACGGTGTATTAATACATATAACATTTTTATGAAAAAATGTTTCATCAGGGACCTATTTACGCCCACTGCAGGGCAAAAATCTCTTCCATAGTTTTCTCCAATTAACATGGTCATGTCGTAACTACGGCTATGTTATCGTCACAAACATTTTAATCTAATCCGACCAGCTAGCGTCCTGCCGCCTCCCGCCCCGCCCCTCTTTTTTTTGCTTCCCTTGGAATCCAATCTGCCGCCATTAATGACCATTGGTTACCTTCCCTTCGCACTACACTTCCTTCCCATATGCTAATTTCATGACCTTGACTTCGACAAGCATATGACTAAAATTTGCGCATGGAAATGCAAACGCGGCGGTGGCGCAGTGGTAGAGTATCGGCGTCAAGTGCGAGAGGCACCAAGTTCGAATCCCACTGCCGGACCTAAGACCATCGGTTTTTCTTAAAAAAAGCAGAGCGCCGGACCTCGCCTTCTGTTGAGTACACTACCCTCTCGAGAGGACATCCCCCAATGTGGCGAGCAAGTGGCATAAAAAGCGTTTTTTTAAGAAAATTATTGCGAAAGATTTCTATTGCCATCCTAAAGAAACATCATGGAACATCTCTATAGAAATTTGTCTTTACAGTCTCAAAAAGAACTCGGTAGAAATTCTCTATTGAAATGTTTCTGTACGTTCTTAAAAGAAACTCGATAGACATGCTCTATAGGAAACCATCTATAAAGTTTCTATAAGAATGCGGTGGCCAAATCACTTTTGGAACTCCATGGAAAAATTCTATAGGGCGTCAAAATAAACACCATAAGATTCTATCGAGCAAGTTCAAAAGACTTTCTAAAAAAACACCTTAAAAACTTTCGTAAGGGTCCGCTTCGAATCTTTCAAGTGGTCGTCGGGCGCTCTGTAGCCCTTAAGCAACTAACTGACGGTTGTATTTGCCTTAGCTTTGTATCATGCAGCTTCGACAGTAAAGTATCCGTGATGATTCTACGCCGTTTCTGAGAGCCAGACTGAAATTATCGAAGCTGTAGGCTTAGCGAGTGGCTTCCAGAATCTCGGAGGACATATAACGCAGGTTTGCTTGTTCTGTTTATCCCCCAAAGCTGGCGCCACTTCACTGCGAAAAACAACGCTACACGCTATCCGGTATCCGCTACACCTTTGCGTATACCGGTTTACCGGACACGCTAAATGTCCCTAATAAAGATGGCTCCGCCATGGGACGGGGCATGTTGGACGGGTGGAAAAAGTGCTACGCACTGCCGACAACGCCGGAGTAGGGTCGCCCTACGTATAGTTCAGCATCAGTTTTATTTTTATGTACCAGTCAACTATCTTTATTCCCTTTTGTATATTACTGTAAATACAGTTTTATTTCCCTTTTGTTTAAATTGAAGTCTCTGAGCCTCCTCTTCATTTGCTACACATTTGCCCGCGAGCCTATCGCCGCCACACCAGCGGCAGCCAGCTCCTTCCCAACTCGCCCATATCATCACGGACGGTGCATTTAGGACGCCGAGCGGGGAGCTGGAATCCCGGAGAAGAGCCTTCGACACCACGGTCACAACTTCACTCACGTGTTCCTGATTACTAATACGGTGCTAATAATTTTGCCGAATATGGCTATTGGAGGTAAGTCTATAGTCTTGGGTTTTTAATGAAATTTCGCCTCGACCAGACTTGGAAATAAAACTGTTTTCTCGGATCGCATATTGTTGTTCTACTTGTTACGCGTGTTCCTGATTAATAATACGGTTCCAATAATTTTGCCGAAAATGGCTATCGGAGGTGAGTCTATAGTCTTGGGTTGTTAATGAAATTTCGCCTCGACCAGAGTTGGAAATAAAAGCGTTTTCTTGCATCGCATATTGTTCTTCTACTTGTTACGCGTGTTCCTGATTAATAATACGGTTCCAATAATTTTGCCGAAAATGGCTATCGGAGGTAAGTCTTGGGTTTTTAATGAAATTTCGCCTCGAACCGAATTGGAAATAAAAGTGTTTTCTGGCATCGCATATTGTTCTTATTCTTGTTACACGTGTTCCTGATTAATAATACGGTTCGCATCGGTTCGCATCGCATATTGTTCTTATTCTTGTTACACCTGTTCCTGATTAATAATACGGTGCTAATAATTTTGCCGAAAATGGCTACCCAAGTCTATAGTCTTGGGTTTATAATGAAATTTCGCCTCGAGCAGAATTGGAAATAAAAGCGTTTTCTGGCATCGCATATTGTTCTTATTCTTGTTAAACGTGTTCCTGATTGATAATACGGTGCTAATAATTTTGCCGAAAATGGCTATCAGAGGTAAGTCTATAGTCTTGGGTTTATAATGAAATTTCGCCTCGACCAGAGCTGGAACTAAAAGCGTTCTCTTGCATCGCATATTCTTCTACTTGTTACGCGTGTTCCTGATTAATAATACGGTTCCAATAATTTTGCCGATAATGGCTATCGGAGGTAAGTATATAGTCTTGGGTTTTTAATGAAATTTCGCCTCGAACAGAATTGGAAATAAAAGTGTTTTCTGGCATCGCATATTCTTCTTCTACTTGTTACGCGTGTTCCTGATTAATAATACGGTGCTAATAATTTTGCCGAAAATGGCTATCGGAGGTAAGTCTATAGTCTTGGGTTTATAATGAAATTTCGCCTCGACCAGAATTGGAAATAAAAGCGTTTTCTTGCATCGCATATTGTTCTTCTACTTGTTACGCGTGTTCCTGATTAATAATACGGTGCTAATAATTTTGCCGAAAATGGCTATCGGAGGTAAGTCTATAGTCTTGGGTTTTTAATGAAATTTCGCCTCGACCAGAATTGGAAATAAAAGCGTTTTCTTGCATCGCATATTGTTCTTCTACTTGTTACGCGTGTTCCTGATTAATAATACGGTGCTAATAATTTTGCCGAAAATGGCTATCGGAGGTAAGTCTATAGTCTTGGGTTTTTAATGAAATTTCGCCTCGACCAGAATTGGAAATAAAAGCGTTTTCTTGCATCGCATATTGTTCTTCTACTTGTTACGCGTGTTCCTGATTAATAATACGGTGCTAATAATTTTGCCGAAAATGGCTATCGGAGGTAAGTCTATAGTCTTGGGTTTTAATGAAATTTCGCCTCGACCAGAATTGGAAATAAAAGCGTTTTCTTGCATCGCATATTGTTCTTCTACTTGTTACGCGTGTTCCTGATTAATAATACGGTGCTAATAATTTTGCCGAAAATGGCTATCGGAGGTAAGTCTATAGTCTTGGGTTTTTAATGAAATTTCGCCTCGACCAGAATTGGAAATAAAAGCGTTTTCTTGCATCGCATATTGTTCTTCTACTTGTTACGCGTGTTCCTGATTAATAATACGGTGCTAATAATTTTGCCGAAAATGGCTATCGGAGGTAAGTCTATAGTCTTGGGTTTTTAATGAAATTTCGCCTCGACCAGAATTGGAAATAAAAGCGTTTTCTTGCATCGCATATTGTTCTTCTACTTGTTACGCGTGTTCCTGATTAATAATACGGTGCTAATAATTTTGCCGAAAATGGCTATCGGAGGTAAGTCTATAGTCTTGGGTTTTTAATGAAATTTCGCCTCGACCAGAATTGGAAATAAAAGCGTTTTCTTGCATCGCATATTGTTCTTCTACTTGTTACGCGTGTTCCTGATTAATAATACGGTGCTAATAATTTTGCCGAAAATGGCTATCGGAGGTAAGTCTATAGTCTTGGGTTTTTAATGAAATTTCGCCTCGACCAGAATTGGAAATAAAAGCGTTTTCTGGCATCGCATATTGTTCTTCTACTTGTTACGCGTGTTCCTGATTAATAATACGGTGCTAATAATTTTGCCGAAAATGGCTATCGGAGGTAAGTCTATAGTCTTGGGTTTTTAATGAAATTTCGCCTCGACCAGAATTGGAAATAAAAGCGTTTTCTTGCATCGCATATTGTTCTTCTACTTGTTACGCGTGTTCCTGATTAATAATACGGTGCTAATAATTTTGCCGAAAATGGCTATCGGAGGTAAGTCTATAGTCTTGGGTTTTTAATGAAATTTCGCCTCGACCAGAATTGGAAATAAAAGCGTTTTCTTGCATCGCATATTGTTCTTCTACTTGTTACGCGTGTTCCTGATTAATAATACGGTGCTAATAATTTTGCCGAAAATGGCTATCGGAGGTAAGTCTATAGTCTTGGGTTTTTAATGAAATTTCGCCTCGACCAGAATTGGAAATAAAAGCGTTTTCTTGCATCGCATATTGTTCTTCTACTTGTTACGCGTGTTCCTGATTAATAATACGGTGCTAATAATTTTGCCGAAAATGGCTATCGGAGGTAAGTCTATAGTCTTGGGTTTTTAATGAAATTTCGCCTCGACCAGAATGGAAATAAAAGCGTTTTCTTGCATCGCATATTGTTCTTCTACTTGTTACGCGTGTTCCTGATTAATAATACGGTGCTAATAATTTTGCCGAAAATGGCTATCGGAGGTAAGTCTATAGTCTTGGGTTTTTAATGAAATTTCGCCTCGACCAGAATTGAAATAAAAGCGTTTTCTTGCATCGCATATTGTTCTTCTACTTGTTACGTGTGTTCCTGATTAATAATACGGTGCTAATAATTTTGCCGAAAATGGCTATCGGAGGTAAGTCTATAGTCTTGGGTTTTTAATGAAATTTCGCCTCGACCAGAATGGAAATAAAAGCGTTTTCTTGCATCGCATATTGTTCTTCTACTTGTTACGCGTGTTCCTGATTAATAATACGGTGCTAATAATTTTGCCGAAAATGGCTATCGGAGGTAAGTCTATAGTCTTGGGTTTTTAATGAAATTTCGCCTCGACCAGAATTGGAAATAAAAGCGTTTTCTTGCATCGCATATTGTTCTTCTACTTGTTACGCGTGTTCCTGATTAATAATACGGTGCTAATAATTTTGCCGAAAATGGCTATCGGAGGTAAGTCTATAGTCTTGGGTTTTTAATGAAATTTCGCCTCGACCAGAATTGGAAATAAAAGCGTTTTCTTGCATCGCATATTGTTCTTCTACTTGTTACGCGTGTTCCTGATTAATAATACGGTGCTAATAATTTTGCCGAAAATGGCTATCGGAGGTAAGTCTATAGTCTTGGGTTTTTAATGAAATTTCGCCTCGACCAGAATTGGAAATAAAAGCGTTTTCTTGCATCGCATATTGTTCTTCTACTTGTTACGCGTGTTCCTGATTAATAATACGGTGCTAATAATTTTGCCGAAAATGGCTATCGGAGGTAAGTCTATAGTCTTGGGTTTTTAATGAAATTTCGCCTCGACCAGAAATTGGAAATAAAAGCGTTTTCTTGCATCGCATATTGTTCTTCTACTTGTTACGCGTGTTCCTGATTAATAATACGGTGCTAATAATTTTGCCGAAAATGGCTATCGGAGGTAAGTCTATAGTCTTGGGTTTTTAATGAAATTTCGCCTCGACCAGAATTGGAAATAAAAGCGTTTTCTTGCATCGCATATTGTTCTTCTACTTGTTACGCGTGTTCCTGATTAATAATACGGTGCTAATAATTTTGCCGAAAATGGCTATCGGAGGTAAGTCTATAGTCTTGGGTTTTTAATGAAATTTCGCCTCGACCAGAATTGGAAATAAAAGCGTTTTCTTGCATCGCATATTGTTCTTCTACTTGTTACGCGTGTTCCTGATTAATAATACGGTGCTAATAATTTTGCCGAAAATGGCTATCGGAGGTAAGTCTATAGTCTTGGGTTTTTAATGAATTTCGCCTCGACCAGAATTGGAAATAAAAGCGTTTTCTGGCATCGCATATTGTTCTTCTACTTGTTACGCGTGTTCCTGATTAATAATACGGTGCTAATAATTTTGCCGAAAATGGCTATCGGAGGTAAGTCTATAGTCTTGGGTTTTTAATGAAATTTCGCCTCGACCAGAAAACGAAATAAAAGCGTTTTCTTGCATCGCATATTGTTCTTCTACTTGTTACGCGTGTTCCTGATTAATAATACGGTGCTAATAATTTTGCCGAAAATGGCTATCGGAGGTAAGTCTATAGTCTTGGGTTTTTAATGAATTTCGCCTCGACCAGAATTGGAAATAAAAGCGTTTTCTGGCATCGCATATTGTTCTTCTACTTGTTACGCGTGTTCCTGATTAATAATACGGTGCTAATAATTTTGCCGAAAATGGCTATCGGAGGTAAGTCTATAGTCTTGGGTTTTTAATGAAATTTCGCCTCGACCAGAATTGGAATAAAAGCGTT
>CM023488.1:77068461-77127654 GCA_013339685.2 Hyalomma asiaticum | reverse complement strand
TTGTACCCACACTTGTATCCCCCCCTATGTAATGCCCTTTTGGGGCCCTTAGGGTATTCGTATAAATAAATAAATAAAAAGGAGGACCGAAGGTTATTGGTGGGGAGAGGGGGTTGTGGGGAGTGGTGCAGGCAAACACGAAATCATGCGCGCCAGGCCGCTAGAAACTCCAAAGTGGGCTAGTGTGAAAAATAATCTTGAACACATTCAGCAGAGAGTGAATGTCACCGTGGTCTTTACGAAGCTAATGCACCCTCCTACTGCAGAGCGCTTCGGTACTGTCTATTGTAAAAGGAGGTAGCATTACAGTTCTCTTAAAAATAAATGTCAGCAAAAAATGAAACGTTGGCTAAATCTGTAAGACATGTGCCGTTTACGAATCATGCGCTGCCACGGTGCTCTATGCACTCAGCTACGTATCCGATGGACGCATAGAACCACGACCGCGGCAGCTGCGTTCCGATACAGGTGGATTGTTGAGGCCGTGTAGTGCGCAGTGTAAGTGCACCTTAAACGACCCAAAGTGGTGCAAATTTCCGGAACACTTCTGTACACGATCTCTCATAATCATATCGCAGTTTTATGTTAAACCACAAATATTACATTATATTGCGAATTACGCAACATATAGCTCGAATGTAAGTCTCTTGATCGAGATCGCTCATACCACTTGTTTGTCATCCAGTTGCTTTAGCGAGCACGCAAACTCTACTTGAGCTATGATAAATCAGTTACTAGAGGTAGGCGTCCTTATAAATATGCACATAAGTAGGAGTAACTCCTATGCTATATTAAACAGACTTACCGTGGTTGTCGATCTCAATGCTTCGTCCTGTTCCCTCCGCATTAACGACTTGTGTGAACAGCGAATAGTGTCTGAAGAAAACGGCACTTGTAAGATTTTAACATGGTAGTTCAAAGCACATAAAAAATTCAAATCAGCATAAATGTTCTTGCATGTTCAAAACGAATCATATCGCACGAGCATATAATTAATGAGTGCATACTTTTAAAAGACAATAACAATGCAACATGCAGCGCGCATCAAACATTTTGGAGCTTTGCGTGCACTAAGCCGACGTCTGCCATAACCTGAAGCTACCGAAATGTAAAGGGTATAATCCGTCCAGCCATATGTGGTTTAAAACAAACCTCGATGTTGTTTTTTTTGTGACAATTCTCTCCATATAGGGACATGTTAGGGTCGTTTAGGTAAGAGGACATCTATGTGTAAGGTATTCATGCGCAGTGGCACACGACAATGGATTATCTCTTAACCGGGGGCGTTCCATTGCAGTAAGGCGGAACATCTACAGGGAGTTCACAATTAATCTTTATGTTTTTCTTAAATTCGGGCGCTGGGAAGCATGCGAAAAAATTTTGAAAATAACTTACGTGGTCAGGGGGAGACAAAGTGAGATGATAATTGTTGCTGTCAGCAGCAAAATGAACTAAAACTTAATGAATAACGTTCTGTTCGCTGCAGTAAATTGGTATGTTTGTGTTGTAAAAATATAGGCAGTCATGTTTCTGCACATATTCGGTTGGAACATTTCTTATAGCATGGCTGTGGTGCGAGACATCCCACTGCAAATTTTACTTGTCGAGGGTCACGGGATCGAACCCCGGCCGCGGCGGCTGCATTTCGATGGAGGGCGAAATGTCGAGGCCCGTGTGCTGTGCGATGTCAGTGCACGTTAAAGAATCCCAGGTGGTCGAAATTTCCGGAGCCCTCCGCTACGGCGTCTCTCATAATCAGAACAGGTCTTGGGACGTAAAACACCACTAAACAACAAATTTTACTTGTCGTTCGTTTGATTATGCATGAAAGAGAGCAAGGATCAGCGCAAAGCTTCTCCCTAATGTAACGCGACACTTGTGTGCGGCGTGTTGCCTGACAACGGTGTGGAGGCACAGGGAAATATGAGAGTTGCCCTTGTCCTCACGGCTCGCCAAATCAAGATGTGACAGCGCGGTGCGCCGTGAGAAGTACGCATGATCCTGATAAACGCGATAACGGTACACAATTTCCTGCGACGATTTCCCAGGGCCCCCTTCTTGGCCTGGGAACTTATCTCACGGAAATAATGTTTTTCTCTCTCTCTCTTCTCTCGTAGACAATTTCAAAAGTCTTGCATAACTTTAGATCGCACTGGGACATCATCCTGTGAACGAATTATCTTTACTGGCATGTACTAGAGCGTTTCCGGCATTGCGATGCCTTTGTGCGGAAGGACAACAAGCAAAATCAAGGTAGAGTCCCTACGTGCTAATATGGCTGCCTCTGGCGGGACGAGGTATTCTGCCGAAGAAAAAATAGACGTGGTACTTGCAACGGCTGAGTCTAATGGCAACGCTTTGTTCGCAATGCGGCTGTACGCGGCTCGCCACCAACACCGTCCCCTTTCAACTGGGCTTACCTTCATAAGCGTGTTTCGCTGCTTTGGCACTGCAGGTTCCTTCAGTCATCTGAGGCAGACCAGGAAGTTGCCGCCGACGAAGACTTTCAAATGGACGTTGTAGCATGCGTAACATCGATGCAATAGCGCAGCATCCGACAGATTGCCAGTGACTGCGGTAGCAGCGTCGGAACAGGGGCAAATGTGCTAACAGAGCATAGGTTCCATACCCATCACGTGTACCTAATCTGGATATATATGCGCATCCCTTAAGGGAGGAGCTTTGCGCTTATCCCTACTCTCTTGCATGCGTAATCCTGCGAGCTAGAATTAATATTTAAGTCGGATATCTCGGAGTACATAAGTGCTGGAAGTAAAACTGTGTAGAAATACGACTGCCTTTATTTTTAAATACAAACATACCAACTTATTTTAGCCCATAAGTAGCTAATTATGAAGCTTTAGTTAAGTGGGCTCCTGACGGCGATAATTATCATCTCAATTTGTGTCCCCCTGACAACATAACTTATTTGCAGAAGTGGTCTTCGCGTGTCTCCCAGCGCCCATTTAAACAAAACCACAAAGGCTTTCTTTGAACATCCTCCACACGTACTTCGAACGCAAAGCCGGTAGTCTCGCAGCAGCGAACACAACTCAACGTAAAGTTAGGCTTCTCTCGGAAGTCCCGTATATCCCGCACCTATTATTATTATTATTATTATTATTATTATTATTATTTTAGTGAAACCCTTGAACATGTCGTTTTTAGATGCTGTCTAAGAAGGCACTGAATTAACTGTTCTTCCTGAAGCGCTTGCTTTCTGGTTCTACCAATGGAACACGATATCTTGGTTACCGCAGCCTTATCCTACTAATATCGGCATATAGTACATGGCTTCCCCACATGATAAACAACATCTTCACACTTGGAAGAGATCAAAGAAAAACTCTGTGGTTTATTTTTTATCACTATAGGCGTGCCGCTTCCCCAACAGAACTTATTCAACTTGCTGCCCTCGCAACATTCTCTAGCCAAAGTGCAATGGTTGGTATTCTTGTAATTATATTTCCACGAAAGCTTCACGATAAATTCCAGGTCATTCGTGAAGAATAATTCGTCCAGACTAATGGGTCATCAACATAAATTCACTTTAGAGGAATTTCATCGTACTAACAAGGTATTTCGACTCTTTTTTTCCACAGGCGGTAAGAGACTGGAATTGTTTAGATGAATTCATTGTTGTTCAATCAGTGATAGAATTGTTCACTGAACTCGCGCGCATACGCTGTTACTGATTGGCTTTTTTGTCATTGCTCTTATGGTCTTCTTGCCAAATTATTAGCCTTTAAAACTGATATGTAATTATAATTATCTATTTGTCTACCATTGAGCATATGTTTGTGATTCGCATCACTTCTGTGAATTTCGCTTGTTTGCTTAGTCCCACTCCTGTAATAATTGTTTTCGGAGACTGACAGAGATGAATATAAAATAAAAAATAAATAAATAAAAAAGTAGGGAAAGAAGTCGGTAAAGCAGATTAATAAAATCAGTAGCATATTAAGTGCACCACAAATTATCTGACACATGTAAATCGATAGGTAATCGCGTGGGAATATAAATAGTGACACACCATCATAATAGACAATAAAGAAATTATGATAATGAGATTACTAAGGCGATAAGGTGTGCAAGGATGAAGAAATAATTGCTGTGAGTGGAAGAAATTTTGATGATGATGAATATTTTAATACATTATACTAACAAACGAAGAACGCTCATTGCCCAGCGAAAATTACAATCTCTCAGCGAAAAACGACAAAGAAAATCTATTCACACGCGTTTTGACATGGGTTCTAATTGAACGAAGCAACGAAGGAAAATCGCTGAGCGACATTCAAGATATTGAGTAATCAAAAATAAGAATGACCCTAACAAAAAAGATCAATGATAACAATCAATATAATCAGTTCGAATATGGGTATTAGGTGAAACAAGCGCTAAAGGGTCATAGGAGCGAGACCTGGCAAGATGACAATGACTGAGCTACTGTCGGTATTCGCTAGGCGAATTTCACTGGTACCCACATAACTAAGGGAACACGAAAGAAGTTTACATCAACGCGCATTCTGACATAAGCAAAAAAAAAGAGTGTTTAGTGGTTTAGTTCGTAACGTGCAAATGTATACAAATTTTAAAATGCCCGGTTTAGCAATCACTGCCATTATTCGCAGCATTTGCCCGCGGAACAACGTTAAAGGAGTTAATGCACTGCCGTGTGCCGTCAGAGTACCGGGCGTCGGAAAAGGGTCCTTAATAGTAATGCAAAGAGTTTACATCAACGGGCTTAAGCTTCTCCAGTGAATCAACGGTATTGCATAGTTCACACGTATCTTTTCTTCGAATGCTTTGTTTTATATTATAGCGGCGAAGTTGCCTTAGCATTCCTGAGTTAGGTAATATTGCGCAGAAGAATGTGGCGCACGTCAACATTACCTAACTCAGAAATGTACCAATTCGTCGCCCAGCAAGTTCTTCTAAGGTAGCCTTAGTAATAAGGATATAACTTTTTTTTAACGTCTTCTACAGCTGCACGTCAGACGTCCCTGTAGCATTAAAATATCACCCCGTTTTCCGTGAGGCCTGTCACAGAGATTGTAACTATGTCAGTGAATTAAAAAGAAAATATATTTATCTTCATCCACATAGAAACCGATTGCCGATTGCCACAAATGCGCGATGATTTGTCAAGTATACTTAGGCGTATCTCCCACAGTATGTATATAAAGTGTACGGTAGTCGTATCTTCTTATTTTACCTTTCGGCTTTCCCTCAGCGAGTACCCTATAGCAAGCATAAACTCAACTGATATGCGTAAAAATACACACGTAGCAAAGCTGCTGGAACTTTGGGCCAGCAGTTGTTCCTCTAGGACCTGGGATGTGACCACGTGCTTGTTTGAAGGAATATTGATGGTTTTATTGGGGATGTATTCCTGATATCTTATTCCGGATGTTGTTGCAACACATTCGGGTGTAGCTTTGGATGAAAATATTATATTAAATTTGGTTATACCATTCCTGTCTGTGGGGTAAGAATGTCGAAGAGGTGTAACCATGGAGCAACGTTCTGTTCCAGTACAACGCTCAACAGTTGAAACGACGTGCAGTACTGCAGTCCCTTGCAATACTGAAGGCAACGCGAACATGTTAACATAGTGCACTTACCTGCGTATCCACTTTCTCCCACGTTTACCCTGAAAACGAAATATTAGAGAAAAGTGTTGTTTAGAAAAACACAATCTTCTTAGTTTTTTAACACTGTTTATGATTTCTGACCCACATGGCCTTAGGGAAACTCAAAATATTTTTCGCAGATTTGTAAGAAAGTGCACCAGATCACGGGATGTATGTTACGAGAAAATGAGAAATGTCTGTGAAAGCTGATGCAATGTGCATCTTATTTTTTAACCCTGGCGTTCTAGTACAGCTCACATAAGTACTCCTATTCTTGCTAGTTTAGGTGGAAGATTAACAGCGTCTCATATTTCTGCAAATGATTCTGTATAGTGAATAACTAAGAAATAACGGCAGTATATCACATGATTTCTTGTGAATGATCGTAAAGTATTAATATACTCTGGGCTAGTCTCAAATTAGTAGGTTGAGTAATCTGAAGTTCATAGTTTAATTATGAGATTTAGAAAAGTACAACTCAGTTTTTCAAAGAACATTATATCCCAGTAGTTATAGTCTGCTGTATTGACAAATACCGCTATTTTATTCATCTCAAGCGGGAAAGCTTAGCTCGAAAGTTACATGTACGTACTTTGTGGATAACACTTTTGACTCTGCACACGTTACTCAAGATTTCGAGGAAACAACATATCAGCGGTATGCTCCCCTCCTGTCTGTAAGCCCCGACTGCACGAACTGCAAAGAAGTTTAGCAGTTCAGGTTATATTGGTTATGAGAAAGCGATGAGGTTACTTTGTGGCGGAAATGCCAGGTTCTATACTTGATAGAATGCGAGGAAGTAATTCAAACAAAACGTCTTTCATGCATACGTGCATTGAAATCACATTGACAGTGACTTTATTCACGATTTCTGTAGGCGAAAAAGAAAGGTCAATATAATCCAGCAGGAAAAAAAGATATAACTTGTTTATTGTACATTTCCGGGTGTCCTTGGTAGACATTTCAAAAATCATAGCCTATTGGTGCTGCTGCGCTTTCAGGGCTTTTTAGGTGCGCAGCAGATGCGTGCCCCTCTATAATTTGCGTAGCTGACCGCCCGTTCATGCACTGATTAGGGAACGTGACAGAGGCTATATCGGTGAGGATAATTCGCAAAACTCTGAAGTATATCAAATAATGGCTTAGTTGTCGTGAACGAGTGAAAGATATTAAATGAAAGTGAAATAAAAACATATCGCACCGATATTTACGTGCAGAAATATAATACGATTACAATACATACCATAGCGGGGAAGCATAACTTTCACCACATGAGATCGTTTACCTCGTGTACATTGTGTATGTGTATTGTGTATGACTATATTTTTACGTAAGTGCACGAGATGTATGGCACGTTGCCGCCATCGAAGTGGTGTAGTGGTGGCTGCGCTTACTGGGTATTACATGATCTGCTGATTTGCCACTTCGCTATTTCCGTGGAACGAATGTGATAATCAAGCTCTTCATTAACATACCTGTGCCGTTGACGTCACTCGGACTACGTCGTACAAGGAGACTGTGCGGAGGCATCCGCTGCCATACATGCTTGTGAAGCCTGACGTGATACACTTCACTTTGTTTCGAATTAGTGCAGGCCATGATACCCCAACGAGGACCAGGGTATCATGCCCGCATAGCAGCTGCATTTTAGAAAAGACGACGCATTAGCGGAATACTAAAGTTCGTAGACAATGACCTAGGCAGCATTTAAGGATGTATTAGAAATGTACACTTAGAAATGAACCTAATGCTTTCTTCACAGCCGCTGAGCTTTTACCATTGTACTTCTTGAAATTGGTCCTGAACACCACTAGGCTAGCTACACTACATGTTTGGTTGGGATGTCTCAGCATAGAACGAATACTGCAAATTTCAGTGGCAAGGACGAAGCGCCTTGTTCTACTCTCAATCCGTTGTCCCCGCACATTATTGATGCCAGGGGACCATAAATAGGACTGCGTACAGGGGAGTACAATGGAGATCACTTTTACGGGCGTGTCGGGTTTTGAATCCCGTAAACAGCATCTCCTTCGAGGTCGAACCAAGCGGGCAGAGTCGACAGGCAGAATGAGGCAACACAACAGGAATTTACTACATTGCCATGGTTAAGCAGTGCGCATGATAGTAACGTTCAGCGCGCGCATAGCCGCGCATCATCGCCAGAGCGAAGAGCGACTGTCTGTTTGGGAGTGTTGCCTCCCGATATACCCCTTCCACCATCAGGGGTTACCGCCTACCAGCGTGCCATACTGTGCAGTCTTGTCCTAAATAGTCAGGGATATTACGATACCGAGGATCTCTCGAGGGACTATCCCCGCATTTCGAGTTAGTTTTACTGACGGCCGTGCCTTTAATTGAGACAACAGTGAGAGAACCAAACAAAATTTATCCACTGGAAGCTGCATTACATATGACGAGGCCCAGCGCATCGTGGAAAGAAATGCGAGTCGGCATGTTAGGTTTACAAATAGTCCTCATTGCATTCTTTTAATAGTATGAACATTAGTCTCCTAATTAAAAAGACAACATTCAGCAATCTGAATGACAGGAGCAGACTTCATTGCCTTTCACTCTGGAAAACCCATTGCCTTCATAGCACAAAACGACATACGGAAGCACTTATTCAAAAAGAATACGTCTAATTCTGCTTACACTCGCACATAATATCACAAATGTGCCCGACCATATTTTTTTCAGGGAAGTGTAATTTAGTGCCACTTGAGTAAGGATGCTTCCTCGGTTTAAGAGGACTGGCTAGGTAACGCTACTTAGAATGTAAGGAGGATAAAAGAGCCTTGGTAAACGCTGGCATCTCAAGTGCTTTCGGGCACACTTTATTTCTTGAGTATTCAAATTTTTATGCTACCAAGTACCGTGGTGATAGGCCCGGCAGTAAAAAGTGTTCTAAGCGATTTGTCAGTTTGTGCAATATTTATTCCACCATTTCAAGAAGGTCGGAATATATTACTGGGTGTCTCACCTGAATGAAACCAAGTTTTCATAAAAGGACGGAGCGTGCTAACCAGTTGCAACAACCTCAGCAGTGTTGAGGATCAAGTGCCCTTGTATTACACATTTTTCTTCATTTTTAAATGTTAATCAATTATCATTATCTCCTCAGATAACTTCTAAATTATTGGCTTCAACAAGAAATTGTCAATACGAAAGCTCTAGATCAACTTTAAAAATGACCGAATGATATGAAAATGACAGTGAATTTAGGACGTAAAACCCCAGAAGTCAAATATCGCGAAATAAAAAATTGACCACGTGATACCACTATTAATTCAGCATCCCACGGTCTCAGCAGGAAAGTGTACATGCACTTGTATGAAGGCTGTCGGAAACGAGCACATAGAGCGAGTGTCAACAAAGGTGTGTCGTGCTTCAATGTGATGTGGCATGAAGTTAGCATTCCATTCCACTCGTCAAATAAAGCCCGACATCTCAAAGCAACCACAAGCACGCACATAACCTCGCACATACATAAAGACACGCGCACAAAAGTAGGAAAAAAACTTGTTGGCAGCACGTATCCTCTGGCCACCGCAAACGCCATGCGTGTCTCGGACAGATGCAAAGTGAAGCAAGCGTTGTTCAATGAGGGGGTTCTGAAAGTGCTGAAGGAGAGGTGCTATCACGTGGTTCGTTTTTGTACTTCGAGAGCTTGAAGACAAGAAGATCCATAAATTGAACTCAGTTGCAAACACTCATTTCGGTCATTATGAAGTTCGTTATGCTACGTTATTGTCAATTTATTTGTGAAGCGGATTAGTTATCAGAGTTAGTTAAATATTTCTCCTAATATCTGACTTGGCAAAATAAAGAGAAGCCTTACACTAGAGCACTTGACCCTCAGCACTGCTGAGTTTATGTGAGCTCGGTAGCGTGCTGCGTCATTTTTACAAAGCAGGTTACAGCAGCCTTACATCTAGCCAGAAATGAGTAGCTGAGTTGAGTTATGTCAAATGGGAAGTTCTAAGCATACTTCGATAGAAGTTGCGCAACTGTATGCAACTGCGTATCTTACAAAAAGTGTGGTTGATCCCCCTGCCCCAGAAATCAGTATAACACGAAAGTGATACCTGTCTGCACACATAAGCGGTAGTCTGCCGGATCGAGGGGTGGTAAGGAGGCTGCGTACTCTGGACATGTGAACTCCTCGCAAGTACACATCAGAGGCACCTCGGCATAGTACAGGGATGATATTAAATGTGGTTCACATTAGGAAAGGACGCTAACTTATACCGCCCATGTTGAGAGCACGGCTAAGCGTCTGTTGGGGGAAGGGGAAGGGGACTGAAAGAGATAGAAGAGAAACGGCGTATTGGAGGGCTCCGGAAATTTTGACCACTTTGGGTTCTTTAACGTGCACTGACAACGCACAGTACACAGTCCTCTGGCATTTTCGTCTCCGTGCAAAATGTGATCGCCGCGGCGGGATCAAAGCCACGTTTTCTTGGTGGCAGCCGAGTACCATAACCGCTGCATATATTCTCTACAGTTGCACACAAGCGAAAGCTTTCGAACGACTCACATTTCTCCGGAAACACTGCATTGAACGCGCCCGCGCTCTGCGCAAACTAGCCAGAAACCAGGAGCGTTCGCATGCGATGAAACCTTGCAGGCGAAACCGAAGTGTTTGTCAGCGGATCGTTTTGTGAACGCACACTTTATTGTCCGAAATAAGGCGCACCATTTCTTTGTCGACGGCCGTCTTTGCGTTCCTGGAGTGGAGTCTACGCGTTCCTGATTAAAGCCTACGTGAAAGCTACCCAATAGTCCGTAACGAAAAAGAAAAGGACAGCGTGCCTTTCGACAGCAAACGGCCAACACAATATCAAACTCGCATATATGGATTGTTTCTTGGAATATACTAGCGCTTTTTGTCAAGCTCATGACAAGTCTATTATGATTTAAGGCTACCAGCCAGGCATTTATTGTTTTTTGCTGGCCGGAAGCAGTGAACTACTTTTGGGTTGAGGAGATACAAAGCGTAAACATGAGCACTAGCTTTGACAGCGTTGCGTCTGATGTATGAAACGGAGTATAGTCCCCTGACATGTTCTCGCCAAAACTAGGTAACGGCTAGTTACGCAACAGATAACGTGACTCAGTTCGACTTACAGAAGCCAGAAGAACCCACGCCGGCCAAGAGCTCTGTTCTTAGCACAACCTCTACAGGTGCAAGCCGCTCACTTTTTTCTTCTGTCTTTTATGTTAGTGATGCTTCGACATTTAAGGTTTTGCGCCCAAGTTTTAGGAAGATACTGTTGAAAGTCAGGTGCTCGAAATTATTCCGCCATCCACCGTTTAGGGCTGCCTTAAAGTGTAGTCAAGTCATGGCAAGAAAATTTAGTGGTGTGTTCATAATATTAGCTATAACGGCATAGTACACGACATAATATCAACCTATCATGGCACGACATAAGCAGGGAGAAGATTGGGCAGCCCTTGTGAGGTAAAAGCACCAGTCATTATGCTTTGCACTGTGTATATGAAGAGTACTAAGCACGCTATATAATTTCATCCATAAGACGCATAATGCGAAAGCGTGGCTAGCACAGCTTAGAAATTTTATCCCCATGGGGCTTGATCATCACTGTGTGACAATAGTGCAAAGCATTCTTCCTACCTTATAGTGGTGCAGGCACTTTCATGCAGCCATGAAGCGAACACAATCCACTTTTTGACTACTTAGTGTTCCACACATTGGAATACCTTCATTTCATTCACTAAACATTAAAGTAGCAAACGTTTTGTGCTTACTTTGGGATCCTTTTGAATCACAGCTAAATGTGAAAGCAGAAAAGAAAAAGAAACATGAAAAGTCTCAGATTAGGAACACAGCACATCACTGCATTCTTGCAGGGTTCTGAATAAAAATAGCGGATGCTCAGAGTGGCACGCGTCAACAAACTCTCCTTATTTGCATAGAGAACATTTCAAGTAATGATGTAAAGAACGCGTCAAAAACGGAGGACAATTTCTTAATGAGTTATACAGGTAAAAGTGAGTTGTGCTATGAACTGCAAACGAAGATGCAAGTCAGTGACCTAATATGCAAAGCCTGAAGCAAGTGGCAACGTACTAGTTCAACAAAACATTGGTTTTCTTGCAAATGTTAAACAGACACTGGAATGAAGGTGTTGCTGGCGCCCTCCGCCACGCCGTCGCGTACACACACACACACACACACACACACACATATATATATATATATATAGTTAAATAATGTATCCAGCACGTAGGAAAAATTGTTCTGGAAAAGGGCTGGCATTTCGGAAGCGGGACCGGCCACCGTCTGAGTGATGTACATATGCGACAGTAACGAGATATAAATGACCAATGACGTAACGGTGCACTGTTAATGGCTGACAAGCCATTGTTAGAAGCGCATGGGGAAACAGTACGGGTGATGGGACAAAACGGGAATGTAGGCATGCGCATTTATGGGCGAAAATGGAGCGAAAAAATGAAGCCACAATAATATGTGTCACCGGAGCGAACCATAATAACACGTCATGGGTTGAACTGCGAACAGAATATTGATCAACGTAAGCGCGTACGCAGCATCTCGACATGAGCCGACAAATTAAATTGGCAATTAAACTATCTGCGTGAATGTATACCAGTAATACCAGTGGAGAAAGTCAAGAGCAGCTAAATGGCTAGAGAGGAAAGTTTGCCAGCGCTTTCATTCATACCATTCATTTATACCATTCATACCATGGGAACGGAAACCACAATGAAGGATAGTAGCTGTAATATTATCAAATGGGTGGCCCGGAATGCGCACGCGTTTTGATAGCGGAAGCTTAGAATTAGTGGCAGCATGACACTTATGGTTGTTAAAACAGTATCTGAAGGGCGTTTCGGTGTGTCTAATGTATTGTAAGTTGCAGACGGAACATTCGAGCAAGTAGACGCATTTGTAAGTGTCACACGTGAAACTACCTTTAATGTTATAGATGAAATCGGAAGCAGTCCTTTTAGCAATATGTGACGTCTTCATATGCGCGCAAACCTTGCATCGCGGCTTCTAGCAAGGTCGACAACCGACATTGTCGGGAACACTTGTCTTAGATGAAGTTAGGATGTCATGCAGATTACGAGACCGCCCGAAGACCACCCGAAGTGGCACTGGAAAGATTACTTTAAGGTTAGCACTCTGCAGTAGTATGTTGAAATGGTTTTTTTTATGAATTGAAGAAACGTTTGGGCACCGATGCTGAGTGTGTTAGGACCAGATTACTTTGTGCTTGAACTGATGATTGCTTCTCAGCGTGGAACGAATCTTCGCAACGCACTGCATCGACTCTTTTCTCAGCATCCTCAAAATGCGGGGTGGGTATTCTTGCTGGATTAAAGCTTCGCGGAGTTGTTCAGAGTTTTCATAAAAGTCTGACTGGTCGGAGCAAATTCTCTTATAGCGGAGCGCCTGACTGTAGGTATACTGGTTTGCCAATGTTTTACATGCAAACTTTTAAAGGGAATATAACGGTGCCTGTGTGTAGGTTTCCTTTAGAGCTTAGTTGCTTAGTTTGTTGTCATATATTGAAACTGTGGCGTCCAGAAAGCTAGTGCTAGAACGAGAGTATTCATCCGAAAACAAAATGGATTGGTGAACACTGTTGAAGTCAGCATGTTCACCATGGGGCCAGATGAGGAAAAATTTATCTATAAATCGTCTGTAATAATGCACGCGAGTTCTAATGAAGTCATTTTCCACAACCGACATGAAAAGCCTAGCGTAATTAGGTCCAGTGCGAGTGCCCATTGATGTCCCACTTACTTGAAGATAATGAGAGCCGTGAAGTTCAAAATTATTAGGCTGTAAGATTAATTTCCATAAAGTAGCTAATGTATCAGTTCCAATGTGTTTTTCAGACAATCCTTCATACCCATGAAATACTGCCTGTCCGCGATCGCTATGGGGTATATGGGTATATAGTCAAACCAAACCTAAAGTCACGAGCAGGTAATTATGTGGTATAACGAGGTGATCAACTGTCCAGCAAAAATGGTTTGTGCCTTTGAGGTAGGAGGAGAATTTACATAGAAGACTAGTGATTATTACATTGGCGCAGCGGGAAAGTTCCTCCGTAACAGTGTCAATGCCCAAAACAATGGGGTGTCCAGCCCAGTTTTCTTTATGTATTTGGGCAGCAAATAGAACCTTCCAGGGACGGGATTGAGCGGGACGAGAGAGCTTACTGCCTTATCGACTAAATAATTTTCTTCTACGAGATCGTTGATAGTATCTGTACAACTGCTTTAAACTCTTCTGTGGGATCATAGTCTAGATGCTTATAAAAAATCGGATTGTTAAGCTGTCTGTGGGCTTCGCTCATATAATCTGTTTTGCTCATAATTACAACGGCCCCACCTTTGTCGGCTGGCTTTATCACGATACCACTGCGTTTAGCCAGTGACGCAACAGCTTTCCTTTCCTCAAGTGAAATGTTGGATTTAAAGGACTTTCGCTTTTCTGGGCTTTGAGGACATCGCGTTGGATGGCTTCAATATACATGTCTAGATATTTGTCACGTTGTATTGGAGGGGTCCAATGGTTGTTGCTAAACATAACTGCCTGCTTGTCGTTAGTGGACGGATGATTATGGAAATATTCTGTTAGGCGCGTGTTACGTGAAAAATTATCTAAATCCTTAGCCAATTGGAAATCATCATATCCGCCTTCTTGCAGGACAAAAGGTGAGGTCCCGTGACAAGACGCCGAGTTCGTCCCTATTTAAGCTAACATGCGAAAGGTTCACTATGTTGGTGGAATGCCGCGTGCTATACTCTAGCTCAGGAAACGAGTTTGTCAGCCATTAACAGCGCTTGTTGGCAATTAACACTGCTACGTTACGTCATCAGTTTTTTTTATCGCTACTGTCTCATGTGTGCACCACTCCGACGAAGGCCGGTCCCGCGGCCGAAACGTCAGTCCTTTTCCGGAACAATTTTTTCTACGTGCTTGATACATTTTCATTTTTATTAACTTTTTCCTTCCGGGTCCTGTGTTAGCACTTCATTGTTCCAATATATATATATATATATATATATATATATATATATGTATATAGATATATATAGATATATATTGTTACGAGGCCGAAGTCGTTTAAGAGGTGACGTTTATTCCGGAGGCTCCGAGCCGAACAGGATGGAGCGAGGCCAGGGGATGAACTCCTCTTCTTCTTTCTACACCTTGCTTTCCACAAGTGCCGTGACATTTCTCCCCGCGCAGACGAAGCCCGCCGGGCGAGTCAGTTGGCGCCTCGTGGGGTGTATGGTTTAAGCCGGGCGACATGCGTTGCCTGAGTTCGGGCCGAACGTCGGCCAGTAGCGGTGAGGCGTGCGATCGTGTAGTTCACCTCACTCAGGCGGTCAATAATCACAAAAGGGCCATCATAAGTAGCCAAAAGTTTCATGCATAGACCGCGTTTGCGCACAGGGGTCCACAACAACACGAGGTCACCAGCTACATAGGTAACGGGGCGGTGTCGGCAGTCGTATCTGGCCTTTGATGAGCCTTGGGCAGCGAGTGTCCGTAGACTGAGCAAGCCGATGAGCCTCTTCGGCACGACAGAGAATCTCTGCTATGGAACAGTCATCTGCAGACGAGAAAGGAAGGATGATGTCTAGCGCATGACGTGATGGACGGGCGTAGAGGAGAAAGAAGGGACTGTAGCAAGTCGTCTCGTGCCTCGCTGTGTTGAACGCATACGTTATAAACGGTAGAATCGCATCCCAATTTTTGTGGTCTGATGCAATGTACATCGCAAGCATGTTGGTGGATGTATGGTTGGTACGCTCTGTGAGGCCATTCGTTTGCGGGTGGTATGGAGTGGAATGCCGGAAGGTACAAACACATAAGCGTAGGAGCTGCTCTACCACGTCCGCAATAAACTGACGTCCACGGTCGCTGATGATGACTCGAGGTGGTCCGTGCCTAAGAATAACAGAACGCAGCAAGAAAAGGGAGACGGCGGCGGCCGTGGCAGATGGAATAGCGGCCATCTCGCAGTACCGGGTGAGATGGTCAACGCACACGACTATGCAACGGTTTCCTGCGGTCGATCGTGGGAAAGGACCTAGAAGATCAATACCAACTCGCTCAAAGGGGGAGCGTGGAGGTGATACAGGCTGGAGTTGACCGGCGGGAGCTTTCGTGGGATGCTTATAACGCTGACAAGTGGTGCAGCTGGCGACGTACTGTTCGGTGGTTTGACGCATTCTGGGCCAATAAAAACGTTCCTTGTTCCGGTACAGTGTCCTTGTTGATCCCAGATGACCTGAAGTAGGGTCATCATGCATGGCTAGCAGGACAGAAGTGCGGAGGCTTTCCGGAACCACCAGCAGGAGTTGTGCACCAGTTGCTGTGTAGTTCTTCTTGTACAATAAACCATCGCGAACACAAAAACGACGAGGTGGCGTAGAACTTTCTGCGGCTTGAAAGCATGACTGCAAGCTGGGGTCCTTGCGCTCCTCAGCTTTGAACTTGTCTAGGTCGGGAAAAGCAGGTGTGAGGGCAGCCAGGTAGTTGTCAAAATTGTCTGCATCGCACTCTGTGGACGGCAGTGGCATCCTCGAAAGACAATCTGCATCAGCGTGACGCCGACCAGTCTTGTACGATACAGCCAAGTCGTACTCTTGTAGTCTGAGGGCCCAGCGTGCAAGTCGGCCAGATGGATCGCGCAGATTTACAAGCCAGCAGAGGGAGTGGTGGTCCGTAACAATTTTGAAGTGTCGACCGTATAGGTAAGAACGGAACCTCTGAACTGTAAAGACGACGGCAAGGCATTGCTGCTCGGTTACGGTGTAGTGACACTCAGGCTTGCTTAGTGAGCGGCTGGCATAAGCGATAACGTGTTCTTTCTCAGCGTGTCGCTGGACGAGTACGGCACCGATACCCACACCGCTAGCATCTGTGTGGACTTTCGGTCGGTGCTGAGGAGTCAAAGTGCCGTAGAAGTGGTTGTGACGTCAAAAGAAACTTGAGCTGCCGAAAAGGAGCGTCGCACTCTGCAGTCCAGTGGAACGGTTCATCTTTTCGCAGAAGGCAAGTCAGTGGGTAAGCAACGTCAGCAAACCGATTAATAAAGCGGCGGAAGTATGAACACAGTCCCAAGAATCTGCGCAGCTTCTTCACAGAACGCGGTCGTTCGGAACGCCTTGACTGCCTTCGTCTTCTGTGGATCAGGTCGTATACCGTCTTTATCCACGAGATGACCTAAAACTAAAGCTTGCCGCTCACCGAAATGGCATTTTTTGGAATTCAAGACTAATCCAGCGTTCTTGACAAAGGTAAGGACAACATCCAGACGCTTATTGTGTTCGCTGAATGTGCGACCAAAAATGACAACATCGTCGAGGTAGCACATACAAATTTCCCACTTCATGCTGCGCAGAATCGTGTCCATGAACTGTTCGAACGTTGCGGGTGCGTTGCAAAGCCCGAATGGCATTACATTAAACTCGTAGAGTCCATCAGTGGTCACAAACGCCGTTTTTTCTTTGTCCGCCGGGTCCATCGGGATCTGCAATATCCCGACCGCAAATCCACCGACGAAAAATACGATGCTGAGTGCAGGCAGTCGATGGCCTCGTCAATACGAGGAAGCGGATAGACGTCCTTTTTAGTGACCGCATTGAGGCGTCGATAGTCCACGCAGAACCTCCATGTCCCATCTTTCTTCTTCACGAGTATCACTGGCGCCGCCCAAGGACTACTCGATTCCTGAATTACTCCTTTTTCTAACATTTCGTGAACCTGCTCATTAATAATCTTTCTTTCCGACGGAGAAACCCGATAAGGCTTTTGCCTGATCGGTTGTGCCGTGCCCGTATTGATCCTGTGGCACGTGCGAGACGCTGGGATCGTGGAAGCATTGGCGTTTTGCGCGATGTCGAACACAGGTAGGTGCCTTGAATGCACACTGGCCAAAGCATTGCGCTCACTGGTGCTAAGCGATTGATTGATCATTCGAACAACACGCGAATTGGTAGGCCCAATGCTTGTCTCTTTACTGGGAGCAGCTTCATCTGTAACCGTGGCAACCGCGAAAAATTCATCTTCTCTAAGGTGGCGAGTTTCAAGCCGTCAGGAAGTATCGCAGGTTCCGCAGAGTAGTTCACTGTCCACAAACCAGCGTGCCCGTGTTCCACTGGGACAAGGCAGTGGGGGATGATGATGTTCTTTTTAGCTCAGGTTAAAAGAATGGGCTCCACTGTGGCTTCAATCATTTCCGTTAGAAAGCTGGTGCAAGCAACTGGAACACAGACAGCTGATAAGGCAGGCACAACGGTATCTTCCCAAACAGAAAAGCTACTCTCGTGATAGGGATCACTGTTCTCCAAAAGTCCAGAAGGAAGGTCGCCGCATACTAACAATTCACCACTTTGGCAATCAACTGTGACTCCACACAGCTTCAGAATGTCAATACCTAAGATCACGTCGTGCGTGCATCCAGAGATGACTGCGAATTCCGTAGCAAAATGCCGACCACCCAAGAGTACATCAACAGTACACGTGCCAACGGGACACTGTGATTAACCACCGACTCCTACAAACATTCCCGCCTGATCCCACCGAAACATTACTTTGCGACGTAGTGCCTGTTTAAAGACGAGACTCATCACAGAAATAGTCGCACCAGTGTCTACTAAAGCCATTGTGGGCACCCCATCAACAAGCACACGCACCTTGTTCTTTATCAAAAAAAAAACGGGAGGAGGTATATCTTCGTGCAGCGAATTCCCAGCGGCCTCACCCCCATCGGCCGCGCTTGTTAGTTTCCCGGAGGTGGCGACGGCAGGCGCCGCCGTGGAGACGGTGAGCGGCGTGACCGAGGCGCTGACGGTGGAGTCAAGCTTCGATCGGAGGCGGGTGAAACGTTGCGCGAACTTCTTTGCCAGTAGTTATTATCCGGTGTCGCGTGGGCTGGCCATCGTGCTCCGGGATCCCGTCGGTCATTTCGCCAAAATCCGCTAGCAGGTCCTCCCTGATCGAGGTGGCTGTCGGTGTTCGCAGAACCGTGCTATGTGGCCGGGTGCGCCACAGTTGTAGCCCATAGTAGAAGGCGGGCGTCGACGCACAAACGGCTCTTCAAAGTAGCCAGGTGCGTAAGGATAAGAGCCACGGCCAACATCTCTGGCCTCCTCATAATAATCCGTCCGGGGTCGTCGGTAGCGGCTGTTGAAGTCGCAGCGCTGCTGGCGATCGGGCTCGTCGAGGAGGGCGCCACTGAACAATGGGGTTCTGTGTAGAAGTCGACGTCCGCAGCATTCACTGATTGCCATGTAGAAGCAGGCCGTGCACACACGGCGTCTTGCGGAGGGCACGCAGCTGCAGCGAAACGTGATGTGGATGACACCATTTCATCACGTCGAAGCAGCTCCTCACGGACGATTTGGCGTATTGTCGAAGCCAAGTCTGTCGACGAGATCACTTCCGACGACGAGCTCACGTCAACACTTGCTGCCGTCGTGACGTTGGCCAACCTACCGAACTTGGTCGTTATTCGTCGTGTCTTCAACGTCTCGAAGGTACGACAATGTCGGATGACGTCACAACACCGAATTCAAATTGTCCTTGCCAATTAGAAAGTGGTAGACGTCTTCGGCGATCCCCTTCAGTAAATGGCCGACCTTATCCTCTTCGGACATCCGCGGATTCACCAACTTCGTAAGCCTCAGTATCTCTTCAATATAGGCTGTGCAAGTTTCACCAGCAAGCTGGGCCCTTTGGGCGATAGTCAGCTCGGCCCGCTTTTTCTTTGCTGAGGTATCTGCCCCAAAGCAGTTCCTCAGCTCTTCAGTAAATGTGTCCCAGGTCGTCAAAGTGTCCTCGTGCTTCTCGTACCAGACGAGTGCGGTGTCAGCGAGAATACAACATTCGTCAGCCGTGTATCTACATCCTATTTGTTGCTTTTACTCACGCGTTCGTAGTGAGTTAGCCATTCGTCCACGTCTTCGCCAGGTTTTCCTCCGAAGGGGCGTGGCTCCCTGTGAGGCTGTGACGGGCCAGCACGCGTCGATGTCAAAGCGTCCGCGGTGGTGGACATGTCAAGTGGCAACGGCGGAGGACCGGCAAGGCGACGGCTGCGGCGAAGGCAAGACAGCAGGGCTTCCGTGTTCGAGCGTCGTACCCAGCACCTCCACCAAGATGTTACGAGGCCGAAGTCGGTTAAGAGGTGGCGTTTATTCCGGAGGCTCCGAGCCGAACAACAGGATGGAGCGAGGCCAGGGAATGAACTCCTCTTCTTCCTCTTCTTCTTTCTACACCTTGCTTTCCACAAGTGCCGTGACAAATATATATATATATATATATATATATATATATATATATATATATATATTGTTTCATTGATTTTCTAATGATCAATCCCTTTCTCCGCCTGTATTTAATAGCCTTACATTTCCTATAATGGATCCCATAATCATTGACTGGGTCTGACTGTCAAAACTCATCGAGATTTTTACAGGTATCCGCGCCTGGTTCAGATGGAATTAGTGCCCAGTTTTTCAAATGCACTGCTACTTATTCATCCATCATTCTTTCTGAATTTATCTAGCATTCCTTAGAAACCGGTGTGCTGCCCGGCGACTGGAATGTGGGGAAGATGGTGCCTGTTCCAAAACAAGGTATAATCCTTCAAGCGCTATCAACTACACACCCATTTCCTTAACCAGCATTCCCTGCAATCTTCAGGAGCACTAAAACGGAAAGGGGGGCTAGTTGGTTTGGCTGCATAATGAAACTTTTGCGCACACAACACGAAGCCACAACGAAGAAGTACACAAGGGCTAGCGCAACCTGAGCAACCTGCGCTAGTCCTTGTGTACTTCTTAGTTGTGGCTTCGTGTTGTGTGTGCAATAGTTTCATTATTCAGGAGCACATCATTTACTCCAATCTCGTGGATTTCCTTGAAACTAATAACTTTTTGAGCAAATATAAGCATGGTTTTCGAAAGAATTTTTCATGTGAGCCGCAAGTGGTTATGCTTACTAATGACTTGTTTTCAGCTCTAGATAAAGGATCTTCTATTGACTGCAATTTTCTCGATTTTGACAAGGCATTTGACAAGGTTTGCCACCGACTCCTTCTTCTAAAATTGAGCAGACTTAACATCGACCCCCGTGTACTTTCCTGGATTGAGTGTTTCCTCCATAAGCGAACACAATTCGATAGAGAACACTTCTTATAGATTAGAATTCTGAAATGTATATTACATTCACTTCTCATTCGTGTAGTTTCGCACTGCCACAGATTTTAATCTTTTTTTTTTGATCATTCCCTCATTCATTTGGTTAATGTTTTTTGGAGCTTTTTCTTTATTTTGTAAAACGTTCTAAGCAGTGCTTCATTTGTACTTATAATTGCTTAATTTTTAATACTTGTAGTTTGTATTACATTTTCTTGTATAACTTTTTCCACGTTCTTGACATGGTTGCATTTTACTTGTACATCTCACACATTTTTCTGTCAGGAGGTCCCCCTTCAGCCAAGTGCTCTGGGACCTCCTTCTGTATACTTATGTAAAGGTGAATGTTTTTATTAAAGTAAATAAACTGAAACTGAAACTGAAACTGCTAACAACTCCGCCTCACCAGCCTGTTTTGTGACCTCTGGTGTGCCGCAAGGCTCAGTACTTGGGCCCTTGCTTTTTCTTATTTACATTAACGATCTACCAGACAATGTAGCATCTAACATCCGCCTATACGCTGACGATTGCGTCATTTAGCGCGAAATTCATAATTCAGCTCATTCCCTCCTGCTTCAGTCTGATCTTAACGCCATTTCTTCATGGTGTACCCAACGGCTGATGAAATTGAACGTGAACAAATGGAAAATCATGACGCTTTCTCGTCGCAGTCCGGTTTTTGAATGTTCATACAAAATTGACAACTCTGTTCTCTCTTCCGTCACGTGTGATAAATATTTCGGTGTTCACATTACTAACACCCTTTCATGGCAGTATCATATTGAATATGTAGCCAATTCTGGTAATCGCTGCCTTGGATTTTTACGTCGCAACTTTTCTCGTGTCCCATCTTCTCTGAAGCTTATACTATATAAAACCCTTGTGAGATCTAAAGTTGAATATGCTTCATCAATTTGGATTCCATCCACATCTCATCTCACATACTTGCTAGAAGCCATTCAGAATCGGTCTGCCCGTTTCATCGTATCCGATTATTCCTGTAGTGCCAGTATATGCTCCATCAAAAGTAGTCTCGATCTGCCTGAACTGTCATCGAGAAGGAAGCTCGCCCGCTTGTGCCTCTTTCATAAAATTTACTTTGCCAATCGAGAAATAAAAAATGACCTCATCACACCGCCTGTGTACATGTCGGCGCGAATCGACTACGGCCGCAAAGTCCGGGTACCAAGTTGCCAGACTAACCTCTCCTTTAACTCATTTCTGCCAAGAACAGCGTCTGAATGGAGCCACCTCCCCGCCTCGGTCGCCAGCAACGCAGACCATTGATGTTGTCGAGCTGATTTGTATAATGTTGTATAACATTCAAGTATAACCACTGCTCCCTGTAACGCCATTTGGCATGAGAGTATCTTTAATTAATAAATAAATAAAAAAAATATATATATATATATATATATATATATATATATGTATGTATATAAACGCGTTCGCTTTTTTTTAATTTATTTAAGGGGAACGCCGTTATTCCTTTCTGTTATGCGCAGCGCAGGCCATGTTTACCTTGCATGTCGCTTCGGGAACCGTGTCGACCATTTCTGAAACTTTGCATGTCTGACGCGCACACACGAGTGTCTTCCAGAATCGCAGAGATAATGGACGTGTGTATAAAAGCCGACGCATTTCCCCGCTTGTGACCTTTTACCGTGGATCGACGACTCCCTTACAAAAATGTACTTTGCGTTTCAATTGAGTGCGTATCGAGTTCCTTTTGAGTCTATAGAAAATCATTTAAACGGCTATTTCTATGGAGCGCCCTCAATGAAATTTTAATTGGCATAATAACAGGAAGCGTCAATTGACTCTCAGTCGATACCAATTCAATTGGCAAAATTGACGCAACGTTTAATTGAATCGCACTCAGTGGAAATCTTATTGACCCTATAATGAACGCTGCCAAAATGATTTCATTTTAGTAACAACTATATTTTACTTCGGACGTCGAATTCACAACATTTATCTTTTGTATAATGTTTGCTACCATGTCCGACCGGCATTACGAATGACGTATAGCATCACTTCTGTCTGAAACATTCTCTCGTGGATATTTTTGGCGGAACACACTTTCGGGAATACTCACGGCGCATAAACTAATTTTGACACATTATATTTATAATGCTTACTGAAGCAGGCATCAATTACTTAAATCTGCAGGCAAGCCTGTCTTTTCAGGTACGAAATGCGTGGCGTTCATGATCACAATCCACACGGAAGATGTGAGAAAAATATTCTCGCTGATTCCGTGCGTATGAAATGTTATAAGCAGCGAATTTATTATGGCTAATATCACTGCATATCAACAAAGATAAAAAGATAGATAAAGCCTGTCACGCATGTTAACTACTGAGGGCATGTGAAACTTTCATGTGCCAGTCAAGGGAAACTGGTAGAGGTAGAAACAACTTTATTTTGGAATAGATATACAGAGGCACAAGAACCTGTCCCTGGGGGGGGGGGGGGGGGGCTCACCCCTCCGGCTGAGAGGCGCAGACGGCGAGCCCCTTTGTGCGCCGAAACTCGCACCAAGTTAGTCACGGTAGGCAGTCGCGGTGCGTGCCTGCACGTGCAGCGCTGTAAAAGATGGTGCTCATGTTTACTCTGTGCATTTCCGCGACCAAAAAGTAGTGCGTTGCTTGCGGGAGCAAAAAACAATATATGCCTCGCTCGTAGCCTCACGTCATAATACAGTTCTGATAAGCTTAACAAAACACGCTCGTAATTGCAGGGGAAACAATCGAAATGTGAGAGTCTGTGTTTTGTGTCTCTCGTGTGTGTGTCGGAGCGATACACATCTCCTTTTCTTTACGGACTACTTGTGTAGTCTTCCCAGTGTGTCAGTGGTGGCGACAGGACACGGTCGCGCAGGGCCAACGTGAGCCAACATGCGGCAGAATTTCTGAGAAGTGTGCGCGCGCGGTCGTGGTGTGACTAGGACGGCCGAAGGGTGATGTTACCAAGTTGGTGTTTTCTGCAAGCACACGGACACGCCGACCGAGCCCACCAGTGCTTTCAGCAGAGTTCAGCGTAGCAAGGAATCAACAGCCCTTTGCTTCGCACGCCACGGATAAGGCCACGTGTTAGCAAGTACTCTTAAGGTTCATCGGACTTCTTATCCCTTTTAAGTGCGCGTTAAGTATTGCTCATTCTCCTTGTATGTTTTGTTAATAGGGCTTTCTTGCATGTTTTTTTTTCTTTATCTCTCTGGCCTTTTCGATTTTATTACCGAAGATGCACACATGGCAGACGTCTATTCTTTTCGTTGGAATCTTACCTTGATCTTAGCAGTGTGTGTGTGTAGATCATGCAGATGTAAAACATGTAGGACTTTGTAGCGCTCGTAGTATTTTCTTTTCCTGCCATTACCTGCTTTCCCATGCCCCTAGTCTGTAATGTTGTACGTAGTCTGTAGTGTTGTGCGTACCTATTGAGTCATATGCCTGTTATGCTCCTAGTCTGTGTGCCTACTGCAGACGCAAGTTTATGAATATGAATCCGCAGTAGATACGCGCAGGCCTTTTTTTTCTTTTTTACAATTGCGGTTCGCATTATTGCGTACCAGCGTTTTTTTGATCGAGCTCAATAAAAATTGAATATCCAGTCTTTGCTGGTGTTTCAATTGCAACTCATTAGAAACGGGCAAAACAAGCTCAGTTGCAGGTCAATAGGTCCTTTTGACTGACTCAAAATACGCTTAAATTGAACGCAAAAGGAGACTTCCAATTGAAACACTGTGGCCAATCTGTTTATGATTTTCAATAGGAAAAGTTGATAGAAATTTAATTAGTACACAATACATCTTATGGAGGAAACTCAATACAGCTTGAATTAAATCTCTATAAGCATTTTTGTAAGGGCTGTGCGCGCCACTCGATTTGCTTTCTTTGATGGCCACAGATTCGCCCACTAAACAGTTCGACACAACACCTATTGAGCTCCGCTGCTGAATACATCGCGAACACCACGTGACATCAGTCGGAAGTGATTCCCTGTTTATGTACCGTACAACCCTGAGCCGTGAGCTAAGCCCACACCGACAAGCGGACGACTCGAACCCGACTCTGCGAGTTAGCCGCAGGCAGCAAGGACTACAGCTAGAATACGAGTCGCTTCCCGAAAAGGACAAGACGACGAGGGCTACGGAGAAAACAGAAACCACGAAGACGGCCGCAGAATCTCAGGCAACCTTACTTATGCAGCAACCTAAAGAGCCACCTACATTCCGCGGATCGTCATACGAGGACCGGAAAGCTAGCCCATCACCTATGACAGCGTCGCAGCCCTTAACAAGTGGGACGTGGAAGGTAAGCTGTGGCACGTTTACTTCTACCTAGAAGATGCTATGAGGACCTGCTTCGGGAACCGAGAGTCAAAGCTTCGAACTTATCACATCTTTCGCGTCGCACTCCTGGACACCTTGGCAAGCGTCGTGCGTAAGGAAAGCGCGGCGTCACTGCTGGAGAACTCGTGTATAGCTTGCGAATGAAAATGTAACGGTATTTACGGAGAAGATGACGCGACATTTTCGCCACGCCGACGCCGACATGTCTGAGGAGAAGGTTCGCCTGCTCATGCGAGGAGTGTAGCAGGAGCTCTTCGCCGGGTTGATAAGAAACCCCCCGAAAACGGTCCAAGAGTTCTTCTCCGAGGAGACGACCGTTGAAACGACCCTTGAAATGCTCACAATACAGTCGGTGCTTCTTCCCATATATGTATATATATATATATATATAGATAGCAGTGAAGGAACGGACGAACGTGCAAGAACTTTTTACTTTCAACGTTTCGGCGGGTAGTCCGGCCTTCATCAGGAAAAAAAAATCCAGGCGCTCTCTCGGTGTTACGATCATTAGAAAGTGAACATTCCAAGTGATAAACTTTGTGTCCTTTATTACAAGATCGGCCATTCCAGCCAGTTATAATTGCCTACTTCGCGCTCCTGGGGTTCTTCCCTCCTGGGGCGCGTTGCTGTGCAGCGGCACCACAGAGGCAATGGCCAAACCACATAAGTTACGGCACGTTAGTTTCGCCAGACCTAAGCCGGCACCACGGTATACAATGCGTAATTGATGGATTGCTCATTAAAATGTCTACGGACCCGGACAGCACTGGCGCGGCAGACGGCACTCGTCGTTCTCGCTGTCTCTCCCCTTTTCGCCCCTTTCTCTTCTTTGCTTCTTTTCTTTTTTTTCATTTTTTGTTTTTCTTTCTTCTTTTTTCCTTCTCTCTCTCTCTCTCTCTCTGTGAGTTGTTTTTGCTTGACTTGCTCATCTTTTGTTGCAGTGAAGTGCCTTCAACATTGCGATGGCACCAATGTCGGCGGCATTTCCGACCGTCCGCAATAGCCAGCGATATCGGGACTCCACTGGACCTATTGGCGGGCCCAGATCGAACGGGGCCGCTTCCTGCAACGACCACTGTGGCATAGGCAACACTGCCCGCCAGAAACATCCTTGGCTGTTCGGCAACACAATTCGCCGCATAGCCAAGGCCAACCTCCCGAAATAAATTCATAACCACCTGCTACGTCGCAGTCTGGTCGAGTGCACGGGCATAGCAGTGCTCGGGTGCGGGAGTTTGCTCAATTTTCGCCGACGGAATAGTTTATACAAAGCTCCACAATCTCGAGTTAGACACTGACAACTGGACGATCACCGAAAGGGCCTACTCTGACATAAAGCAACAATGTTTCGTGTCGGTTATTGGTTACTTTTATGTGAAGTATCTCGTGGTGTTATTCGCTCTTCAATGTATGCACAACAGGAAGAACACCGGGATAATAATTTATTCAACTTTTCAATGTGCGAAATTTAGGAGTTAGATATGATTCGCGCTGCTCGCTTTCACTTGGAGAGCAGATGTTTCCTTGAAGCAGTGTTACCCTAAATGAATCAAAACTGTGGCCTTCCGATCCAATATGCCTGGAGAGGAGGAGGTTTGGTTGTATCCTCACATGTGAACGGTGATTGTTGAACCTGATTGGGAAAGGTGTAGCGGTTTGTCCGATGCATTGTTTAGAGGAGACCCCACATTCCAAGAGGTAGACCGCATCTTGTTAGTCGCAATTAAGGTCGCCGCGGATTGAATGTGTAAAATTGCAGTGTGTGCATTGGCTATCGTGCTAGTTTGCATGTGTTTGCACACCATGCATCTGGTCTTTTCGCAGGGCTGACTTGTGTTGTTCTGTTTGCGTTTGAGTGTACAACATAGTCCTTTATCTTTTTTGGACGTCTATACACCACTCTAGGGGGAGTAGTGAAGAGCTTCTTAAGACGTTCTCTTTGCGCAGGGATATTGAAGTGTTTGTTAGTTTTGTTAATATATGACGCGTGACTGTGAATGTCAGAATTACGTTGCGCAGTTCTTGTTGGCTTTCTTTCTTCTGAATGTGTAGGAGTTGGTGGCAGTTGAGATATGCTGCTTTTGTATTGCGCCGTCAATGATGGGGCACAGGTATTGCTGCCTGATGAGGACGCTACGTAGGCATTCTGTGTAGTCTTTAAAGACTTTTGTTTCAGAGCACACACTCAATTGTTGCGCCTGGTAGTGTGGTATGCTGGTTTTGCAGTGCTGCGGATGGCGGCTTTTAAAGTCGAGGCATTGTTGCGTGTCTATGGGCTTCCTGTACACCTTGGCTATCCGCTTACCCTTCTCCACCATAACGTTCACAACGAGGAACTTAATTTCTGTAATCGCATAGGTATGCTGAATCTGTATGAGTGATGGATATGCTTTTATGCGCCTGGTTAAATTAGTGAATAAAATTTATTTGTTCTTCAATATTTGTCCATATGAGAAAGATGCCGTCCTGGTACCGCTTATGAAAAGCCGGGCGCATGGGATATGTTCCTAGAAAATTTCATTTGATTTCGTGCATAAATATATTCTGCATAATTTGGTACCACACGTGTACGCAGCGCCGTGCCGTTCATTTCGAGGAAATATTGGTTGGCAACTTTGAAGCTGTTTAATTCGAGAAATATTCTAGCAAGCATTTCAATGACGATTAGGGTTCAAGAAGCAGCTGAATAATTTTTAGTGTAGGTCTCCCAAGTGATCGAATACCATCACCGTGTGGTACTTTTGTGTGTATCGACGTGACATCTAATGTGACAAGGAATGCGCCATCAATTAAATGAAGGTTTTAAATTTCTCGCAGGAAGTCAGTAGTGTCAAGTAGATATTATGAATGTGTAGGCGGTATGTCCTTAATTAAGGAATCAATGCAAAGATATATTATTGCAGTAAATATTCCGGGTTCCTGATATGATAGATCTCCAAGGATGACCTTTCTTGTGGATCTTTGTTAACATGTAGATCCTCCCAGGTGTGGCATGTACGAGAATAAGCTATCTACAGAGTTTAGTACCAAATGCACCTGGTTTTGCGAGGTACTGGAGGGCGTACATCATGAATACTTTGTGTTCACTCGCGGGATCGCAATGAAGGGGCTTATAAAATTTCCTGTCCTGCAACTGCCGCACGCATCTGATATAATCTTGTTTCTTAAGCGTCATTATGCCATATCCCTTCTCGGCTGGCTGAGTAACAACGTGCTCGCGATTGCCTAGGTTTAAAATTCTTCCTGCTCTTTCTTAGACAAGTTAGGGGCGCTGGGTTTGAGTCTTACAAGCCTGAGTAATGTCACTTTGCACCGCTTCAATATACATGCCTAGGTCTTTGTCCCTATTAGCATCTGGTGTCCACACTCCGACAGTGGTGTGATAAAACTCGGTATTTGCTTTCTACGGATGGTGGGAAAACATCTCCGTACGGTGTAGGTTCCTAGAAAAATTGTCCAGATCGTTTAATATGGTAAATTCTAGGTATTTTCCGCTGTCCGTGCAGAGCATGAGGTCGCAAGACAGCATAGAGCACTCATCTGTCGTAAGCTCGATGTTGCAGAAGTTGACAGTAAAGTTGTGACCGTGGTGCCGAAGGTTCTTCTCCGGGATTCCAGCTCCCCGCTCGGCGTCCTAAACGCACCGTCCGAGACGGCATGGGCGAGTTGGGATGGAGCTGGCTGCCGCTGGTATGGCGGCGATAGGCTCACGGGCAAACGTGTAGCAATTGAAGAGGAGGCTCAGAGACTTCAGTTTAAAAAGGGAATGAAAACTGTATTTACAATAATATACAAAAGAGAATACATGGAGTTGACTCGTACATAAAAATAAAATTGAAGCTGAACTATTCGTAGGGCGACCCTACTCCGGCGTAGCCGGCAGTGCGTAGCACTTTTTCCACCCGTTCAGCCTTTCTCGTCCCATGGCCGAGCCATCTTTATTACCACAACCGCTCCGCCTTAACGTCTCAGCCGGCGAATCATATTCACTTCGCTCTGGCATTGGGCAGCGATTCCACCTTTTGTCCCGCCTCCTCAATTGGGGCGGTCCAATTGGTGAAATCACCACCCAGTCTGTTGACGGTGAGAGGGGTATATTTGTACAATAATAAAAAACACATTCATCTGCACTAAACAAGACATACACATAAAAGCAGACCATGCCACCCAAGGTCGAAGGGCGATGGTAAAGATATGGCGCACGTGAAACGCGTTACTTGCGCACGTGTCGCGTCTGCTCGGGCGCTGTTACCGGAAACGAGGAGGCGCCCAAAAGATTCGCCCGAAAGGGTTATCCGAAGAAAACCTTCCTATGGGGAAGTTGGACCGTCCGCGCGTGTGCTTCTGGTTATCTCAAACAAGCCGAGCCGTACTGGCTCTTACTCAGACCCGTTTAATCGGCACCTCGCTGTGCTTAGACGCATGCTACCCCACGGCGTGCGAGGAAGGAACGCTTGAACCAAAACCATCCCGCGGCACGCGCGGGCCACAGCCCAGTGACCAAAAGCAGGCATTTCCGACAGCGAACAACAAACGGCTCGCGCGTCTCCGTGGCTGTCACCACCGGCATGTTGCATGCCGACGCCACATTCAGCGTAGCCGCCCCAGGTCGTCGTAATGACGCCCCAGGTGCGGTTAGCAGAACGACCGAAGTGCCGCTATCGCTGCGTGCTCACGCACAAAAGGGCCCGCCTGCGTCACCGCGCGACCACTGTCCAAGCATCGCGCCTCTCAGTCCCGCAGCGGCGTGCCCGTGTCCCCAGAAGACGCGGAAGACACATATGAAGAAAGTAAAGAAAATTAACGGATACGGCCGGGGTACGACAAACGAAAAGCCGATGCCGCGAAACGCGCCCGATTGACCGACGTCGCCCGTCGCCGAGTGAAATCTAAAGAAAAAAAACGCGCCTCGCTAGCGGCAGGCTTACATTGACGATGGCTTCTCTTCGATTGATTGCATTTTTTTCATTTTCATGTAACCGCAGGTTTGTTAAAGTTCGTTGTCCAGTAGGGTGAAACTGACGAGGTGTAGTCTCTGCGTCCCTTCTTAAACAATTTCGTCCGTAATATGATGCCATCGTAGGTTAATTTTCCAGATTTTGCATTGCTCATGTCATCTGTCCGACGTTTTTCTAAAGTAGCAATTTCGCTGGCCTGTGACGCGGAAAGGACAACCACATTCTTTGGACGACGTTCCTCAACCATCGTCCACAGAAGCGTTTTTTCGTAGTGTTCAGTTATGAACTTGGTTAAGTGCAATGAACCCGAATTGCGAATGCTTTTCTATGTTTTCATTTCAGTTCGGGAAATTTTATGCACGGTGGTGGTCAGCGATAAACGCAGACCTCTCGGCGCGACACTAGCTTCTAGCTATATTTTGAGCGTCTTAGCATGAAGGTTATTTCGTTCACATTTACCTATAATTTTTGAACAAAACGCAAATGCGAGACTCTGAACGGAATAATGCGTAGCCTATTAATTGCTGCATCAGTTCGCTCCCTCCCCTGTGTAGCTCCCCTTTTATTGGTGCCGTCTTGGTGACTCAGGCAAGCCATTGCGCCTGCGTGCCCCACACAACACTTGTTTTTCACTTTATTTTCTTAAACATATTTTTGAAAGTTAGTGCTGTGCCCAGTCCTCAATTCTTCACTTAGTCTTTTTTTCTATAAGTGCCCTTCATGCTACAGCATGTTTAACCACCAGCTAGCCCACTCATACGTTCTATCATGTCTTGATAGAGCTTCGTGAGACTCGGCCACGACTGCGAGGGCGTCCCATCTTCCAAAAGGTGCCTCCGGTGGACTGCATTGGCTGTCCCACAGCATTCGACCTTGTCCCTATTGTGAACCGCCTTTGAAGTCTGCAGATGGTCGTTCCAGTGTCGAAGATTGGCTTTGTCGAACCGGTAGCTGCTCTTGAACAGGTCTGTTGGTCAGGCATCTAATCTATGCGAAGGTTGCTCCGGCGAGTCACATTGGATGTTGCGATATTGTCGGAGCTGCCCCTGATGGTTCACCCATCATGGTTCTTAACTAGCTTCGGCATATTGCTCGCAGCATACGGGGCTGTATGTATTGATGCGCCGTGGTAGCCGGAATACATCCTACGCAGTAGTGTTGCCATGCTCCGCAGCGATGACGATGACGACTCAGGCCTCTCAGGCGCGTTCCAGTAGTGAACTTTACTGCGGTTGAGTACGCATTGCTAGAAGAACCGCCGATTCGTCACGTTCTGTAGACTTGTTCATATGTGGAAAGTTCTATGCAATTGGCCGACATGGTTTGTACTGGCAGGCGGTCGCTTACAACGGCCATGTTCTTTGCCTAGGCTTTCCAGAACATTATCTGCGTCCACATGAAGCTGATGATTTGACTTGTGGCGTTTTACGTCCCAAAAACCAGCTGTGATTTTGAAAGACGGCGAAGTGGATATCTCCAGAAATTTCGACCACCTGGGTTTCTTTACCATGCAGTGATATCGCACAGTACACGGGCCTCATCGTGTCTCCATCGAAAAACAGCCGTCGCCAGTGGTTTCGATCCAACGATCTTCGCATCAGCAGTCGAGCGCCAGAACCATCAGGCCAGCATGGCAGTGCCACCTCAAGTTCGACGTCATAGTCGTTCATACAAGGCATATGGTATAACGTGAAATTCTTCGGCAAGTGCTACACATTTGGTCAACGGTACGTTGTAAGGGCCGCGCCCCGTTCGGCAAATCACTGCCGCTGGCAGCCACCGTGGAAGTTGCCCCGACCGTTTAAGAAACGTCTGCTTCATAAGATCCGTGCGCGAATCAACGTCGCGGCATGAGAGCGGATAAGTCCATTCTGGTGGTGTTGTTGCAGCATCGCTTAATTCGCAGAGACCTGAGGCGGAGTATCCCGATGGAATGTTCGTCTGCTGGTTGTGTGCCAGCAGGACATCCCACGAGAATCTCTTCCGGTGGGCTGCCGCGCGGAGCTGTTCCCTCGATGTGGTGCCTCTCATGAGCTCCTTCCTCGGTGGTGGGTCACTTGGTCTCGCTGGAGAGGGATTCATCGAGGCGAATCCGTCCGAGAGTGGCAGGCATACGGGCACACCCCTCCATGGCACCATCCTGGATATTGGCTAGGGCCATCACCCGCTTGTGAAGTCGTTCCAGGTCGCAGAACAACCGATCGCGTTGATACTCCCCAGCCAAGCATGGGCGTCATCCCTGAATTCGGCGAAATCGGTTAACTCCTAAATGGTTGCCGAAGGTGGACTGGCGGGCGAGAAAGTGGCATTCCGGGCCTCCAAACAGTAGATTTTTGATTGATTTGTGGTTTTTAACGTCCCAAAACTAGCTTTGATTATCAGAGACGCCGTAGTAGAGGGCTCCGGAAATTTTGACCACCTGGGGTTCTTTAACGTGCACTGACATCGCACAGCACACGGGCCTCAACATTTCGCCTGCATCGAAATGCAGCCGCCGCGGCCGGGATTCGATCCCGCGACCCTCGGATCAGCAGCCGAGTACCATAGCCACTAGACCACCGTGGCGGGGCAACAGTGGAGTTTTGCGTGAGAGCTGCTCAAGCACTCGCTAACATCCCTGTCTTTCCTCCTTTCCTCTTCCTTCCTTCCTTCCTTCCTTCCTGCTCAAGGCACACATGAGCTGCGCGGAGATGTCGGGCGAGCCGCTGGAAGAGCAGGTAGCAACGCTTGAGGAGTACACAGTGGGAATATCACAATGGCAATGACACAGCTCCAATCCACAATTGCAATGTCCATCAATAAGTATGCTGAGAGAGCGTCACTCGGGTCAGGTGGACATAGTCATCGGCCCGGGACCATACCGCAGCACGTGTGGACAACGCTACCAGGCAGGATGTTCCCGCGCGCAGTCTCGGTGACGAAAGGTGTCGCTGCGCTGGCGAAGTCGAGGAGGCGTAGACGCAATCACCGCGCGGTATCTGAGCCATATGCCACGGCGGAAAGTCGCCAGGTTCCAGTGCTAACATCACGTTGGCGGTATTCCTAAGTTAGTGGGCACCACAGGGACGAGTTCTTTATGGTTGCCACTGATTAGACACAGACACCCTTGTGAATTGCATTTGGTCGACTGCGCCATCGCAATGCAGGAGACACAGAGAGCGCGCCTTTGCTGAAGGCTGGCTGTTCTATTTCTGCCACATCTATTTATATTCCCCAGTCAGCTATTCTATTTGTATTTTCTATTTCCATATAAAAAGAACTGGATAATCGCTCCTTATGTGAAGAAATGTTCCAAAAGCCATAGGGGAATTCATATTTAAATGTTTTGCATAACTGGTTTTACTCAACAATAAAAATAACAAAACACAAACTATTCGGCACCTATGCGGGTGGCATCGCCAGTACATAAATGGTATCCGATGAAAGCATACATCCAAATTATATGTTGCCGTAAGCATCCGGCAAGGAACCACGATTACTATTGCATGCAGATTGACTGCAACGGATGAACCATGACTCTATAAATTTCCTTGGGCCCCATGGTTGTTTCTTTGTCAGCGTCGTCATATTATTGTAATCGAACACGTGTCCTTTCGTCAGGCAGCGTTCCACTAATTCTGTCTCAGCAGTGCTCAATGTGTAGCTTTGGTGACGTCCCTGGCGTGTTCCTTGAGGCGAGTATGACGTCGTCGCCCCGTCTCACCGATGTAGCTGGCATCACAGTCCAGACAGCTGATGTAAGCCTGCCACTAGCAGGGCGCGTTCTTTTTTTTAGATTTTGCTCTGCCACGGGCGAAGTCTGTCAATAGGACGCGTTTCGCGGCATTGGCTTTCCGCTTATCATACCCCGGCCGTATTTCTTGATTTTGTTTATTTTCCCCCTTTGTATCTTCCGCGTCTTCTGGGGACACGGGCGCCCCGCAGCGGAGTGAAGAGGGGGGATGCTTGGACAATGGTCGCGGCAGTGGCACACAGACCTAGGAGGACCTGGACCTTTAGGATGCCCTGCGGCGTTCCGTGTGTTCCTGCATGCACGACATCTTGAGCGCCCGCGCGCGCAGGGGGGGAGGAGGGCGTTGGTTCAGAAAACGGTTCTTCCGAAATTGGCGGACGAGCCGATGTGGTAGCCCACCCCCAATTCTCCGTGCCGCGGAGACAAAACCACCCCGCTTGCCTGAATGGAGGCCAAGGCGGGCCCTTTTGTGCGTGAGCACGCGGCGATAGCTGCATATCGGTCGTTCTGCAAACCGCACCTCGTGCATCATCACGACGACCTGGGGTGGCTGCACTGATCGTGGCGGCGGCATGAGACGAGCCGGTGTTGACAGACACAGAGACGCGCGAGCCGTTTGTTGTTCGGCGTCAGAAGCGCTTGTTTGTGGTCACTGGGCTATGGCCCACGCGTGCCGCGGAATGGCTTTTGTTCAAGCGTCCCTTCCTCGCACGCCGTGGGGTCGCTGCGTTAAGTACAGCAGGGTGCCGACAAAACGGGTCTGAGTAAGAGCCAGTACGGCTCGGCTTGTTTGATGATATAACCAGAAGCAGTCGCGCTGACGGACCAACTTTCCCATGGGAAAGTTTCCTTCAGACAATAACTGCTTCGGGCTCCGAATCTTTTGGCCGCCCGTTCGTTTCCAGTAACTGCTCCCGATCAGACAGGACACGTGCGCAAGTAACGCGTTTCACGCGCGCCATATCTTTGCCCTCGTCCTTCGACTTTAGGTGACATGGCTTGCTTTTATGTATGTGTTGTTTAGTGGTGATGAATGTGTTTTTTATTATTGTGCAAACATACCCCTCTCACCTGTCAGCAGACTGGGTGGTGATTTCACCGATTGGACCGGCCTAATTGAGGGGGCGGGACAAAGGATGGAATCGCTGCCCAATGTCTGAGCAAAGTGAAGATGATTCGCCGGCTGAGACGTTAAGGCGGCGCGGTTGTGGTAATAAAGGTGGCTCCGCCACGTGACGGGGCATGCTGAACGGGCGGAAAAGTGCTACGCAATGCCGGCTACGCCGGAGTAGGGTCGCCCTACGTATAGTTCAGCATCAGTTTTATTTTTATGTATCAGTCAACCCCCTGTATTACTTTTTGTACACTGCTGCAAATACAAGTTTCATCACCTTTTATTGAACCCGACTTCTCCGAGCCTGTTATTCATTCGTTTCACTTTGGCCCGCAAGCCTATCGCCGCCATACCAGCGGCAGCCAGCTCCTTCCCAACTCGCCCATGCCGTCTCGTACGGTGCGTTTAGGACGCCGAGCGGGGAGCTGGAATCCCGAAGAAGAACCTTCGGCACCACGGTCTCAACTTTACTGCTGAACTTGTAAAGAACTCCGCTTTGATCGTCCGGGACGTGTGGTCCTTTGGTTTCGGGAACACATTTGCCAGTGTGCGCTTTGGTTTATACACCATTCTAAGCCCCAAAAGTCGCAAGGGCCTACGCACTGCTTCTGACACGCCTCGTACATAAGGAATGCACTCAAAAGAATTTGCCTTATCAGTCGTTTCTCGCGAGGTCTTTGCATGCGACGCCGCGTATCGTCGACAAACCGCTGAGGTAGCTCCGTTTATTGAAGACAATGGCAACATTAGTTTCTTCATGATTCCTCAGGGTCAGCGTCCACGACAGTGCGTTGCAGCGTGACAGAAGTGTACGGGCAACAATATATTTGTGTTCCGCAGGGTTGTGGGAGTCAAGAGTAAGCACATTGCACTGTCGCAAGCTTTGCGGTATACGGATGTCTCCAATGAACCGCCCTCCTTCCGTCGCGCCAGTTCATCTAGAAAGGCTAATGTGTCGCCATTCTCTATTTCACAATTGAATATAATGACAGGACGAACGCTACGGAGTGCCGCATGCATAGGATGCAAATCGTGCTTTTCTACAATGAAGAAACAACTACATAACCACAGTACTTGAGTATATTTTCACGGAGAATGGCAATGTCAACGAAGCAAGTAGTTTCCACGTGTTCCATTAAAAGATCTCCCATGATTACCGACACGGCGCTCCCCATCGGGACATCTTCTATTCGGTGGTAGACAGTAACACAAGACACACAAACGGGAGTGTAACAAGCGCCGACCCGGACATGTGAAGTTCCATGCGTAACTGCAGGCGGGGTTAGGAAAGCAATTCAAGACATGTCCCGCGGGAAAGCAGCTGGATAATACGGCATAACCGCCGACCTAATCAAAGATGGAGGAGACTTCCTAACTAGAAAGATCGCGACACTGCACACAGAATGCCTCGAAGCATCAAATGTACCAGTAAGTTGGAAAAATGCCAACATTCTATTACGCAAGAAGGGAGATGTAAAGGACCTGAAGAACTACAAGCCGATAAGTCTACTCTCCGCACTATACAAAAAATTCACAAAGGTTACCTCAAATAGAGTAAGAGCAACACTTGAATTTAATCAACCAAGAAAGCAAGCAGGGTTCAGACAAGGATACTCTACACTAGACCATATTCATGTGATCAATCAGGTAATCTAGAAATCCGCTGAGTACAACAGACCCCTCTATATGGCTTTCATAGACTACGAAAAGCCCTTTGACTCGGTAGAGATAACAGCAGTTGCCGAGGCATTGCGTCGTCAAGCAACATGTGATTGCTACGTAAGTATAATGGCTAGCATGTATAAAGGCTCTACAGCCACCCTACTCCTGCGTAAGAAAAGCAGGAAAATCCCGATACAGAAAGCTGTGAGACAAGGAGATACAATCTCTCCAATGTTATTTACTGCATGCTTGGAAGAAGTCTTCTAAAGACTAGACTGGGACTGAAACAGGGCTCAGGATTAACTGCGGATATTTGAGTAACTTACGCTCTGCCGACGACATAGTACTCCTCAGAAATGATGGCGACGAACTACAGTAGACGATTGTACACTTAAGCCGGGAAAGTGCTAAGGTAGGATTAAAGATGAACATGCCGAAAACAAAAGTAATGATAGGTGGCACGGCGAAAAAACGTGTCCTTCACAAACGAAAACCAGACACTGGAAGACGTACAAGAACGCACATATCTAGGACAGCTCCTGACAGGAGAACCTGCTCATGTAAAAGAAATACACCGTAGAATAAGCATGGGATTGCGCGCACACGGGAGACACTCCTAGCTCATGAGCGGAAACTTACCATTACCGCTGAAGAGAAAATTATATAATTACTTTATTTACTGACATATGGGGCGGAAACTTAGAGAATTACAAAGAAGCTAGAAACGATGAACAAATCGCCAAATGCAATTTAGAACAGTGACTGTCGCAGGAGCCAACGTTTCGACAAGCGGACTTGTCTTCGTCAGGGCGGCAACTGTAACAGTAGAAAGAAAGTTAAGAACCACACAGCGGGCGACGGAAGGAAAAATGATAGGCGTTACTCAAAGAGATAGGAAGAGAGCCGAGTGGGTTAGGGAAGAGTCAGGGGTAGCTGACACAATAGTCGAAGTAAAGAAAAAAAAAACTGGACAAGCTAGTGTAATGGGCAGGCCACGTGATGAGAAGGCTAGACAAGCGATCGACAGTTAGAACGACGGAATGGATACCAGGAGAGGGTAAGCGCAGCCGTGGTCGACAGAGAGTAAGATGGAGAGACAAAATTAAGAGAGAGAGAGAGAGATGATGGGCGGAAGGCAGGGAGGTTAACCGGAAGGAAGATATCCAGTTTGCTACCCTGCACTGGGGAAGGGGTGAAGGGAGACAGGAAAGGAATGGAAGAAAAGAAGAAAGCGAGAAAGAGAGAGGTCAACTCGCGCACACACACAAGCACGGCATGTGTCAGAGACGGTTCATGAGGCCCGTTGCGCGCAAAAACTTGAGCACAGCCTTCGTGGCTTTCCGCTGCGAGACACTATCGTTCCGGCATTCCAATATGGTTTGCTCGGACAGCGGTTGACCATCAAGGCGTGATAAGTCTGCGGCGAGAGTCTGTCGCTGGGAGCAGTACCCAGGGCAATCGCAGAGGACGTGTGCAATCGTTTCCTCGCTGCCGCAGTGAACACAGGCAGCACTGTCTTCCAGTCCAATGCGATAGCCGAAACTTCTCGTGAATGACGTGCCTAGCCACAGTCGGCAAAGTACGGTCGTTTCACAGCGGGTAAGCCCATGCGGAACTCGAAGTTGCAGTGATGGGTCGAGGCGGTGTAGGCGGGTATGTAGAAGGCCAGGAGTGTTCCACTGCGCTGTCGTCATATCACGCGCAAGCGAGCGTAGTTTTCTTGCTGCATCCGTTCTTGACAGTGGGATGGCTTGCAGCACTCCAATTTCGTGGGCACGTTTCGCAGCATGATCTGCGTGCTCGTTCCCGATTATTCTAGAGTGGCCTGGTAGCCACTGAAACGTGATGTCATGGCCTTTGTCGGTTAATTGGTGATAGAGCTGTCGTGTTTGAAGCACTAATTGGTCTTGCGGCTCGCTACGTAAGACCGATAAAAGGCACTGAAGGGCTGACTTGGAATCTGTAAAGATGGCCCATTTCTGTGGTGGCTCCCCATCGATCACGCAAAGTGCGGTGCGTAGTGCCTCAAGCTCCACGGCAGTCGATGTTGTGCCATGAGACGTCTTGAACAGTACATCTACTGCTTTGGCAGGGAAGGTCACAGCTCCTGCAGATCTGCCTGCTGTTGTTGAGCCATCAGTGTAAACCTGAAGATGATTCCTGTAGTCCTTATGTAGCATTAGCAAAGACAGCTGCTTTAAGGCCGGCGGTGAGAGTTCCGCTTTCGTCCGAATCCCTGGCACTGTCAGCCGGACCTTTGGACGGGCCAAACACCAAGGAGGCGTCGGAATTCTCTCAGCAGGAGTATAATTTTTTGGGAGGCACTCGCGGTATGCCGATAGCCTCTTACAAAAAGAGGCACCGGGTCGGTCTTCTGGAAGCGAGGCGAGGTGGTGGGCAGGAGCACGAGCAAGGTGTCGAATGTGTGTCCGAAGCACCTCCAAAGTGATGTGAGTGGTGGCAGGAAGGTCTTTGGCAATCGCTATAGTTTCCGCTGTTGAGGTGCAGCGTGGCAATCCGAGGCAGATTTTGAGTGCCTGGCCCTGCGCGCTCTCGAGTGTGCGTAGGTTACTTTTACAGGTATCAGTCAGCACCGGTAAGCTGTATCTCAAGTACCCGAGAAAGAGCGTCCGGTATAGGTGTAACATGGCGTTCACTGACGTACCCCACGTTTTCCCTCCGAGGAAGTGGAAAACTTGTGAGGTGGCCGTTAGGCGCTTCTTGAGACCGGCCACATGGGGACTCCAGCAGAGGTCCCGATCGATGGTTACTCCCAGGAACCTGTGCGTCCTAGCGTAACAAATATTTTGTCCCTTAATAGATATGGCATATGCTGTCATTGGCTTTCGCGTGAAAGCGACCAGCGCCGATTTTGCAGGCGAAATTTCAAGACCTTGTTCATTGAGGTATGTCGATATCGAAGTCGCGGCTTTTTGGAGCCTCGCACGTATCTGAGGACGTGTTACGCCTGACGTCCAAACACAGATGTCGTCAGCATAAATCGATATCTGTACACAACCTGGTATGCGTTCCACGAGACCAATCATAACCAAATTGAATAATGTGGGACTCAAGACGCCCCCTTGAGGACAAAATTAAGAAATTCGCATGCATCTAATGGAATCAGATTGTAAAGGACAGCAAAAGATGGAGAGCATCGGGAGAGGCCTTCGTCCTGCAGTGGAGATAAGATGGGATGATGATGATGATGATGATGATGATGAGCTCCACCAGTGAAATATGTTTGCTTCAAGCAGAACCTCACTAAGATCATTACGTCATCTATAGTCAGCGAAGTTGAACTGGCGAAAGTAAAATCACGCTGTACGCGTTTCTCGGTTACATCTGTAGCCAGTTTGATTGGCATATTGGTGAATAAAGACGTGACATCAAAAGTTCCATAACATCTGCATCACCAAGCTGCTGTTGACGTATCGCGGTAGCAAATTCTTTGGAATCCTTAACTGTGAACGTGTTTCGTTCCGCAAGTGGATTTAAAATTTCAACAAAAAACCTTGACAAGTTGTATGTAGGAGATACAACAAAAGTTACGATAGGCCTCAGGGGCAGGCATCTTTCTGAACTTTTGGCAGTCCATACGCTCTCGGCCTGCCCCGTCAGACGAGAAAAGATGGTGGCATAACGACTGGTCAACATTTCCTTTCGTTTTAGCTTACGCAAATAGTATGCCAACTGTTTTTCAGTATTTAAACCAGGATCATGTTGCATCTTTTGAAAGTGCAAAAGATGGTCCAAAATTTCTTGCATTTTTCTTTCATTGCCCTTTCCCTCCATGACAACAATGCCATTACCCTTAGCGGCTTCCAGGACCCACGACAGATATATCTGACCTCAGATCCTCTAGCGCAGCACGTTCGCAACTAGTGAGATTCGACCGAGGCGTCTGGAATTAGTCAATACGTTCATAATGCGGCTACGAGCAAGGCCTACAGCCGCAGTATCTTTCATGTGACGGAAGGATTTCTCCGTTTCTACAATAACGTCACGTTTTCGAATCCCCTGTGGGCTATAGCAAAGTTCATCCCCTTTGAAAGAACGCTCACTTCGTCTCGTGACAGCTGTTTTCGAGACAGCTTCTGTACGCTTGCCGCCTCAATGTGTCCTTGCGGAAGACTGGACAGCAAAACAGACAGTTTCTTGTCGTGGGCACGTGTACATTTCTCTCTTTCTAGAATTTCCGCCCTTGCTCTTGCTTCGAGAACCTCACTAAAATCGGCAGCCGGAATCGGAAAAGTGAACAGGCCAATGAGTCGGTGTACTTCTGAGGCTACATCTATGGAGCCGATGACTTTTCGTAACTCTCGGACACCTTGCGTGGAGTCTACATAAGTTTACCCTATATAGGGTAAAAGCAAAGATGCTCAGGCATAACGACACTTAGGTGTCTGCTCCAGGAGCAAACGCCGTGAAAACGAATGGTTGCACTTCGAGTACAACATAGGAGCTTGTGTGTTGCTCGTCAGAGAGCATAGGGTATGCGAGGCTATTGGCACAACGCGTCCGCTGATACAAGACCCTCTACAAGTGCATGTGCATGCACTTGTAGAGGGTCTCCTCGAGCTCTGGCAATTGGCTCCGTCGCCACATGGCGTTCTGAATGCCGATGGCAATTTAGCGGTCGGTAATCACTGATCCGTGCCCTGAGCTGTAACAGACCGCTGAAGCTCTCTTGAAAAACCAATGCATCCCATCTGTAGATAAGGGACTCAAGGCAGCGTTTTGTGCTCGTTATAGTGCGAATGTTTTGTCCATATAGTTAGGAGTAAAATATTTAGTGGTTCGAGTGCTTTTATTCGTCAGCATCATAAGCCGAATACAAATCAAAAGCTACTTACCGCAATCTCTGAATCGCACGCATGGCTGGTAGAATCGGCGTCGATAGTAACCATCTTTGCAATGACACACTTTTTCTGCAATAGCGGAGCATTTTTTCTGCTCTGCCCGCGGACACACTCTGGGATATGGTTCATCCTTATGAGTGCAGAAGTAAAGCTTATCGTGTTCTTCAGCGCAAACTGGAAAAGTGAAGTGGGGAATATAGATAAGGCGTCCCAGGAATTTACGCACCAAGTTCTAAAGCGAAGCCGTATACCTCTAGTTGGTTCAAAAATTTTATGTAATATTTCGTAAACAATCGAAAGAAAATGGCACATCTTTCCTTGCAATGACGCACTCAGCATACAGATCAGTATTCGTTTCAATGAAGAAAACTACAAAAGAAACAAATGTTGATGCCCGTCTGCCGTGCGATGTCAGTGCACGTTAAAGAACCCCAGGTGGTCGAAATTTCCGAAGCCCACCACTACGGCGTCCCTCATAATCAGAGCTGGTTTTTGGACGTTAAACCCTAAAAAACAACACAACAAGCATCAATAACACAGGATGGCTATCAAAGCGCCGGTGAACAATGGCAACACCCTCCAACGCCTTCCCGGTAAATACTAAGTTTCAGCTGCTTTTGAAAGTGCAGTTTGACGTCGTCTGAAGCCATCGCGTGAAGAGCAGACCCCGCGATCAATGGTAACGGCTCCTGCGAAAAATGCGCAGCACGTTCAGCCTCCTCGCGTGTGTTGTCCGGTTTGATAAGCAACTATCCGACAGGATAGCAATCATTGAGTGGCGTAACCATGCTTTCATATAAATTGAGGACCCGTCTAGCAACTCCTTCAGTTCATTGTAAGACTGCCACGCGTGCAGTGAGACCACGAAACGATTATGATTACGATTACTATTAAGCAATAATAAAACATACCCTCTACATCCCCCAGTTAGCATGTGTAGTGTTTGGACAGGATCGGTGGCATTCACGTCAAATTTTTTTTAAAAACTATCTCTGTAGTGTAGCGGAATAATCACAAATAAATCTTCTTGGCAGTGTTGTTTACTTGCTGCCTGAAATTTTTTTCATCGCAAAATATCAATATTTCTTTGTGCTTAGTCAATTTTTGAATACTGCTGTCGCCACTTACATGTCAGTTAGAAAGTTGTAGGCCACCCCTTACAGCCCCGAATCAAGTATTTGTTTCATGTTGAAATTGTTCACGTCGATGTGCTTCCGCGAAGAAAATGGAAGCTCTCGAAATACGCGAAATACGAAATAAGCGCGCAATCTGGCGTTCCTCCTCGAGCGCTCCCAAGGGAAACTTGCAGGTGCACTTGAAGGCGTGATACAAGGTGGCACGCGCTAACGCTTGTCTCACTGCCAGTTTAAACGTGAAACGTATCCAACCATCCTACACAGCAAGGCCTGTACTCTGCGGCGATAAGTGGGTGTGTCCCTGTTTCTATAAAATATCTATCGGAAGCGTTTGAGCAGCTGCGCGTGAGGGCGCGTATATTTTGTGGACTTCTGTATCTTTCTCGAAAAGGAAAATGTGAGCTATTCCGTAATTAAACAAGTGCTTGATACAGGGGTTATTTGAGGCACCTTGCAATTTAACCAAGTAAAGGAAATGATAACAATCAACAAAAACAGGAAATATCTCATATTTAGTGATAAAAAATTACTAGCAACTACACAGGAATAAAACGAGCACATACCACATAACTTGGACGTTTTGCTACCCTGCTCAGATATTTTAAAAGCCTGGTCGATAGGTGGGACACACTGCACATATCTTCCTGGCCAATGATACTATTCGAAGGTAGTGCAATGAAAGAACGTTGCGATGTCCATCAAAAAATTAACACCTCATATAAATAATATTACGCGGAAGATTTTGTATCTTAGATCGCAGCTAGACACAACTAATCGGCTCTAGTATTCATCGATTGTTGTCTGAAATAAAGAAATAAATATGGTTGATCCCTCTGCCATAGCAATCTGTATAATACGAAGTGAAACCTGTCTTCGAGAAGTTGTGGAATGCATAAGCGGCAATCTGGCGAATCGAGAGCCGGGAGATGTACTGTGAGCATGTGCACACGTTAAATCTAGACATCAGAGGCACATCGACACGGCACAGGGTTTCTCGACAGTTGCACACGAGAGCAAGTTTTCGAGCGACTCACATTGCTCTGGAAACACTGAATTGTACTCGCCAGAGTCCTGAACAAGATTCTCATAAACGAGGATCGTCCGCAAACAGTGACACCTTGCAAGCGAAACCGAACGTGCTGTTAGCGGATCGTTGTGTGACCGCACAGTTCGCGTGTGAAAGGCCAATCATTTGCTTGTCTACAGCCCTCTTTCCGATCCTGGAGCAGTGCGCGTCGCCATTAAACACACCTGGCCACACAAGACAGATTTTGTAGCGGCCGCGTTTGCACTTCGCCCCTGGTACGCGCCGTCACGACGCCGCCACTGCCCTAAATTCCTCGGCGCTCGAGGGGCTAACACTACCGGAGCGCTGACTGCCGGCGCGAATGAGCCTGACAGTCTGGTTCGCTCTGTCTATCGTTCTTATTTGGCGCTACCACCGCAGCAAACCTAATAGAACCAAAAGTGCAGTATAAGGGAGGGGATATTAACTTAAGAGTAGCTTTGTTTATTAAACACCATAGTTCTCTGTACTAAACATATTTGCTTTAACCGGACGAGAATTAAATGTAACTGTTAAAGCGCTATTTCACTAAGCGAATATATAAGACCCATCTATTCCTTGTATGAGCGATGTTGCGGTGGTGCATCGGTAGAGCTTGGAGCTCCTTTCTTCAAATCCCTGTTGTAGGTGGGTTCGAGTCCGCCTGGGTGGAAATTGTTCCTGTGTCACCTGGTTCCGTTCAAAATATTTGCATATTAAAGTAACTGTATTTTTGCGGCTCGTAATGAAACGAACTGCTCAAGGGAAGCCTGTATTTCCTAGCCTGTTTAGAAACAGTAGTAGGCCTTGTCACCACCACGTCAACTCTAGTTCCAGGAAAGTGGTCTTCAAAAATCCCAGAGAAGTGGTCTTCATGGTGCAGCCTATGGAGCAGAGAAAGAGACTAGTGCAGTGCAGTGCAAGCAAATTCTTAGTGGTGCTGAGATTTGAACCAAGGCGCCACCTCCTTAAGCGTAGCAACCCTCATAGAGCACACCAAGATCAAAAGACGGGGACACATTTTAACCATATAAATTTATTGGTCTTTGTACCGCCTTGCTACAATGACTTTTCATGAGCTTCAACGAACGAGCACCAGAGAATAAAGAAATAAAAAAGGGGAGGAAGTAACGAAATGAAAAAGGAAAGAAAGAAGGAAATTACCAAAGCAGGAAAACAGACGGACAGTGAGAAGAAAGGAAACAAACGAAGAAGGAAACAGAACAATAATGAAATGGAGCGAAAACGACAGAAAGAGAAAAATTGTGCACTTTGCACTATTGGTGCAGATCTCGAAGCAACAGCGGAGCTACCGCTCGGACTAGGTTCTTCTCATAGTTGTAGCTTAACCTAGAAAGGGCATTCGTTTTGCGGGAACCCTTGACGTGCCTTGCTGCTCCGTTATTTTACGTACTTTCGATCACCTTGCTAGGTGTGGCGTGATTTTACGGGATTTCAATCACGTGTATGGTGTAACATCCTCTTATGCGGTTTCGGTCGCGTTGCTAGCTGTTGAGTGAATTGGCATGTTTTCGAATACGTGATTAGCTGTTACACGTCCTTGTAAGACAGTATCTCAGCAAGGCGAGGTAAGCTGCACCTGCGCCTTGTCTTTCTCATTCTCTGTGTTTCTTTCTCTATGAAAACGCCGCCGTGACTGCAAGCGGCGCGTCGAGCCTTGTGCGCCTCATACGGTGCACTACTCACGCGATCGGGCCAGATTTCTGCGAGACGCCTCCCGTCGCTTTACCGCACTTAAACCGTTCCGCTGTTATAAGTCAAACATAGAGAAGTCAATCTTCACTTCCGCCCATTTACTTGGCGGGCAAGGGATAATTGGTCCCTCCAAGAGGTGTCTAGGAAGACTAGGTGAACAAGTATACAAGCCAATGGTGGCAGCAAATGTTTTTTAGTAGCAGTAGTAGTAGTAGTAGTAGCAGTAGTGCTTTATTTTTCTTCGCAAAAATACACTTAAACAATTATGTGGACAAATAGCCAAGGAAAGCTAGTTTCCGGTCCAGTGTTAAAAATCAAACGGACAGGTCAGATACAGAGTATAAAAAAACGGTACTCAATACTATTTTATAATTAAAACAAACCATATAATCCTCATAAACAAACTTTTTCATAAAGCACGTAATATATCAATGCAGGTTCGTTAGATATCCTGGCTCACAATAAAAAAGTGCTTACTAGAGTGCTTAAGGTTGCGTGCGGTTTTAACCTCTAGGGGTAAGGTGTTCCAGATTTTTGTCCCATTGAATTCAATTACTCTTTCGCCGTATACATAGGTAACACATAGGTAAATTCAGATTGCCTTTTAGAGCGTGTCTCGTACTCCTGGTTGGAAAAGAAAATACATCTCGAGAAATAGGAAGTTCGTACACACAATGTTAACTGAAATTGATATTTTGTGATTGCTAGAGCCTTTACCGATAACACATGCTGAGTTTGGAAAATGTCACAGGTTATTGTACTGATACTGCTGCTCTTTGGTTTACTAATTATTTTCAGTGCCCTTTTCTGTAATGTTTGTAAAGGTTGTATGTATGTCTTGTAAGTGACGCCCCATGAATCTAAACAATAGCCAATATGGTTATGACAAAAATGTGGCTATGACAAAACTTGCACTCCACTGCACTAGTCTACTCCCTAGGCTGCACCATGAAGACCACTTCTCTGGGATTTTCGAATACCACTTTTCTGGAACTAGAGTTGACGTGGTGGTGACGAGGCCTACTACTGTTTCTAAACAGGCTAGGAAATACAAGCTTCCCTTGAACAGCTCGTTTCATTACGAGCCACAAAAATACGGTTTCTTTAATATGCAAATATTGTGAACGGAACCAGGTGCCTCAGTGAGAGACAAGAGCCGGAATCGTAAGCAATTTTCACGTTCCCAATGCATACTGCATGTTTGCAGGTTAGCCCACTTACCAAAGTGATGCAGCATATTTTGATCGTCAGCGAAAAAGGGAGCACATCGTCAGTAAGTGAACAAAATCTATGAATCGGGAAGAGGCTTGCCGAATCTAGAGAGGTTTTCATATTTTTTATTTGCGGCACAGGAGAGCACATTCCATAAGGAAATAGATGACAGCGCATTTCGCTTCGCATATGCGGTTTGGGTCCAGCTGAGCTGGCGACACCAGCCCGACGAGGCCTGTCTTTTCTAATCTTTTTTCTAATGCGAGATATACAGACTACCACTCACGATACTCCTCAGCTTCAGCCGTCTGGACAGGCGATACCACACTAGGCGGCACCACTATTTCATTGAAGTCAATGACGCTATACCGACACTATAACAATACACATTGTGCCTACTGCATTTGTGTTCGAATTTTTTCAACCCTCTACTTTGGCGTCTCTCATAATAATGTCATGGTTTTAGTACGTAAAATTGCAAAAGTCACTTATGGAAGTACATTTCCGAAAGCCCAAAATGAGGGAACGTTTCCTACAATCTCGGTTTTAGACTTGTGTTATGGCCGATAACTATAGAAAAAGAATCTGCTATATTTTAGTGAAGTTACAAATAACACGTGATTCGTTAAATTCGTACAAGTCGTGGTGAGGCTGTGTGTGTCTACTGTGCCCAGCTGTCTCTCGTTATGGCTCTGTAACGAGATATGAATGTCATACTCACATTCCACAGAAAGCGATTCGCCACAGAGAAGTGCCACTAATAGCGCATACGATGCTGCTGCCATTTTTCTATTTACGTCACCTTATCTGAAAATAGCAATGAATAAATCGAGATTTAGTGCTCAAATTTCTGAAAGGAAGTTGCAGCGCTCTCAACTTTTGCTAACATATTTTGGGGAAACTATCTTATACAATTTATACAGACATCACACTACAACCAGGGTTTTTTCTTACGCTGTCCTAGTTTTGTTGCCGAGCATTCAATTCAGTCTTTCACCATTCGTAATGCAGACGTAGCAACGGTATGTGATCTATATGACTGCATTCGGCTATCAGACGTCGGCTATAATTAAAATGCAATAATCAGACGCTAACCTCGCATCCCTGGTATCACACATCCATCTTAACTCGCTGTATGTTCAAAGAGTACAACGGAGTAGGTAAAATGGTAAAGAACTGAGCATGTCTTCAGTAAGATTGCACGCATGGCTGAGACCCGGGAGGCGGCGCCTCAGCAGCCAGATTTCGCGAGCCAACTTCCTCTGATACCTTCTGCACCACGCCTTCAGGGAGGATTGTTCCCACGTGGTAGCCGAATGTCGTGAGTTTGCTGTGCGGGAATATTTAGCAACGCCTCTCGCTGCAAGAATCTACCTCTAGCTGCCCCGCCAAGGCGGGTCTCGGCTATTGCACTCGGCCGCTGATACAAAGGTCGCGGATTGAATCCCGGCTGCGGCGCCTGTATTTTCATGGGGGCTAAATGTTGAGGCCCGTGTACGTGTCATATCAGCGCGTGTTAAAGAACGCCAGATGGGCGAAATTTCCGCAGACTCCACTATTGCCTCTGTCATAACCATATAGTGTGGTTTTCGCATGTAAAAACCCCACAAATCAGCCAATCAATCTACCTCCTGCTAATCACGTGGCAGGATCAATTTTCCAGGCTTCTCTGAAATTTATGACTGGGTTTCAGAATTGTAACGAGCAGTTGTTTCTCAACTCATTTGAATTCTGCATTATTTGGCCTTCCGTTAAAAAGCTGCGATGCCCTGACCATTCAGAATACTACAAAGAAGTGACCGATTCGGGGCCTTGTCAGTTGCCCTAAATATGATCGCGCCCACCTATCTCAGCACGAAGATAGTACCGAAATTACCTTTACCAAATCACTTGATGAATCCATTATTTAGGCAAAAGTATCTGAGAGCAAGTTAAGACGCATAACAGTGCAGCTAACACGGGCACGCATTGATGACTGCCTGTCTCTAGGGCTCCAGGGGAAACTCCACAGTGTGCAGCAATCGCACGCAATAGAATGAAGTCAAATCGGCGTATAATCGACATAGAATACACTGCTTTGACAGTTTCGCGTAACATGACTTCGATAAGGTTCTTTTTTTTTGGTTCAGTCATCGTCTGTGTAGTTGTGTCGTTCATTTTTCTTCGGCTGCTTCATAAGCATTTTTGATCTATGAAGTTTGTGAATGCAGTTAAACGTACCCAACCGGTGTTTGTGCCTTCGGAAAGCAGGCAAGGCTATTCAATAAATAAAATATTAAACACAAGAGGAGCTTCATCGTGTTTTGCTTTTGGGTCTTAAAGTCCAGAAATCAACAAAATCACCATTATTTTAATAAAACTTCTGCTTGAGCTAATTGGTTCATATTAGTGCTTACGCTTACAGGGCGCTAAATCAACATACACAAGAGAGGGACACACAGGCACACAGAGCGCCACTACCAACTGATTTATTCAGGATGGAAGAAGGGCGACTATTTATACTAAAACACATGCGCAACACGGAGCAATCATGCAACAAAGCAAGTTTGTTTATCTTATTTCGCATGGACTTTCGCCTACACTACCGCATGCACTATCGTTTCGCATGCACTTGAAATAAAATAAACAAACTTGCTTTGTTGCATGATTGCGTTGTGTTGGGCATGTACTTTAGTATATATAGAGAGAGGAATAAGGAAGGGAAGGCAGGGATGTTAACCAGTCATGAGTCCGGTTTGCTACCGTACAATGGAGGATGGGAAAAGGGGAATAAAAGTATTTTAGTACTTATACTTTAGTATAAATAGTCACCCTTCTTCCGTCCAGAATAAATCAGTGGGTGTTGGCGCTCTGTTTGTCCCTCTCTTCTGTATGTTGATTTAGCGCCCTGTAAGTATATGCGAAATCGCCATTGTAGCATGTCCACACATGCACCAGCCAGAGAATTACAAGTTTAGCCAACTGCCCTGCCTTCCACATTTAAGCAGCCAATGGATTATTTAAAGACATAAGATTCGCCGTTCAAACCTAACCAACGTAAACCGCGGACCACAGTGTATCGGTGTATCGGTCACGTGGATTGTCAAAGTGAAGGGTGCTCTTTCATGCCAAAGAAGCCAACCGAGTCATTTAATCCATCATACTTAAAGCCCATTGGGAAAGATCATGAAGGCACAAGTGTACATCATACTTCTCCCTTTCCTAATCTACAGTTCACAGAGAAACAGCTCGGTACTCTTAGCCAATGAGTTGAAAGTTTCCACGGTAGCACACACTTACGGGTGGTCGAACCTGTCACTAGGATCAGATCAAGATTAGCGAAGATTGGACAGGTACTCCTGCTAGTGGCATCATGTTAAATGACGAGCGACGAGCTTCGGTGAAGTCCTTGCGTCATCGTTTAACTTGTACCTTAAGTAACAGCACCACAATCTGTTTTGCGTGACCGAACATCAAAGTGCTATCGCACTTCACACTTCTCAAGTCCGAAAGCGATGTGTTGAACATTGCGTGCAATACGGGTAATAGCTCTCTTGTTTCTTGACAACATGAACAAGGTGTTTGTGTTGACATTAAAGTAGCATGGGACGACCAACAGTGATGTGAGATAACTTATAAGAGTCATATGATAGAAGAGCACCTCTTTATGAGTATACCTTTGATCTGTTATTGCTCTCGCCACGCAACCACTTGGGATCTGCCCTAGACAAGACACTAAGGAAGGATTCGGGACGTCCTTCGTGGAGTTGCCCTAGTGTTGTCCGAATAGCCGTTGTTGCTGAGTAAGGATTCTTCCTGGCATTTCTCCACTGGACGATGCCATGCCCTGGTACTGACCTGCAGCAGCAAAACGTGCCTGTGGTGCTGAGATGACCTCACAGCATTCACCAATGACCTGGCCCTGACCGGACGTTCGACCCGCCTTCTGCTCGGCCAGCGGCAGGCGAGTGGTTGGCGCTCATGCCATTAACTCAACCACGACTGAAGGGCCGAGACGTACTGCATTAATATGTGATTGCTACCAAACTGAACTGTCTTTCGCAGTTGAAGCAGCCGAACGTACATTTTATGTGTTTGTGTAGTTCTGTCTTACGACCGGTACATAAAACTGTTCCTGTTCGTGTCTCGGTATTTCCTGCGTGCATCGTGTACTCTGCGCCCACATTTGCCAACAACAGGTCTGGCCTGTAATACTCCAGCCCGTGTATTGCGGTTGCCGTATTCCTCGGGCTCCAGCAAACGTCGAGCTATAACAGGCCGTAAACAGGACTGGTCTGAAGAAGCGTAACTTGAGCGATTCATCCAACTTTGCCCAGGCATCTTTATCGTCCAAGTGGTGACACAACTATGGGACTGTGTGTGAATGCATCTTCATGTGAACTCCATCCCAATATAGACTGTTTAATTAACTACACGTCATTGCCCTCTCTACAGAGCTGCCTACTGCCTTTCCTAAGAACAATATGGTGCGCTGCCGGTCGCGCTTCGAATGAGTATTGTTCCTTTGGCACTCCTGTGTACTATACACGCTACACACCCTCACCGAAGCGCTTGTAGAAGGTTCCGCACCTAAATCAAGGTTTGCAAGGTATATAATGCGGATGTCTAATATTTGTGAGGCATACGTTCGTACATTGCTTCTTGGTAGAAGGTCAAGGAAGCAGCTGGTAAAGGCACATAGGCAGCTGCTTTTGGAGAAATCAGCGATGGATGGCGTTATGGCCTCGCACACGTCGCTGTGAAACAGCGTTTGTTATACGGCGCCAATTTTTTTAACAGCCGTAAATAAGAAGAATTTTTAATAGCACACGGTCTCACCTACATGTTAATCAGAGTTTTCCCCGATTGCTTGTATGCGATCGAAAGTGCGCAGGAACAGAATACATTTTGACGCGGTGTTGGCATAGCAAAGGAAGTATGGCTCTAGCCAATGCCTCCTTTACTAGATGCCTGCGACGTCGCCCCTTTTCCCACTAAGGCGGTATCTCGTAGTTCAGCACAGTCGGCGCGAGAGAGCGCTCGCTAGCGAGAATATTTCCGGTTTGACCGGAACTGACGCCAGTACGGCCTGTGGCACGCCGGCGGGCCAGCGCATCAGAGGCGCTGGCTGCACAAGCGGCGCCTCTAATACAAAGGTATTTTAGAGGCACTACAGTTTGAAGCGGCCACCGCGAGGTAGCGCTCGCAAGCGGGAGCAGGGGGAGAGTAAACAGGAGAGGGCTAGGGACCAGTTTTTCCGCTCACGTTGCAGGTATTGTTTAAAGGAGGCATTGCTCTAGCAGTATGCCTCTAGCCCTTGTGGTTCATGCTTCGGAGGGCAAGGCCCCGTCGTTGTGCGTTACTCGGTTTTCGGGAGCAAAATAAGCCCCGCTGAACTTTCTTCTCCAGACACTGCAGAGTTCATGTTCTTCACTCGAAATAACCATCATTTGGTACCTCCCAGCCTCTTCGAAATGCGAGGCCCAATAGACGATTTCGTAATTACCGCCATTAGAAAGTGACAGGCATGCGCTGTGTCTCCAGTGGACGAGGTAGTATAAACACCGCCTATTATCGCCAGAAAAAAGTAGGAACCTTTTCTTCAACGAGAATATGGCGATAGGCGAAGCTTAGCTTGCGCTGTTCTTTTTTTCATATGTCCAGAAACACTGGTCCTAGCATAAAAGAGCTGTGGCTGAGTACACGTTCGCTAAACCCTGTGACGAGAGTCACGGGCATGGGCCCTGGCGCACGCCCCGGACTCTCGTCACATGGTTTAGCCACTGTGTACGGATATGGTGGGTTCATATCCGCATAGGTGTTGAAATATTCACACCTCTTTCACTTGCAAAGCACGTACCGAAAAGCGTGCAGGCGCTGTATCTAGTGTTATATTGCACATAAAACCCAGCTATAAATCTTGTGTATGTATAACCTCCAGTGGATAAATCAGGTAGCGCGCCCCGCCACGGTGGTCTAGTGGCTAAGGTACTCGGCTGCTGATCCGAGGGTCGCGGGATCGAATCCCGGCCGCGGCGGCTGCATTTCGATGGAGGCGAAATGTTGAGGCCCGTGTGCTGTGCGATGTCAGTGCACGTTAAAGAACCCCAGGTGGTCGAAATTTCCGGAGCCCTCCACTACGGCGTCTCTCATAATCAGAACTGGTTTTGGGACATAAACCCCACAAAACAACAAATCAGGTAGCGCCCCACAGTCGCTGCATGGCGGTCAGTGGTTTGAATCTGCAGCGTGTCCAGCTGCTCTTTTTTCTCAAGGCTTGGCTCGCTTTTGGCAAAGAAGAGAGAGATGTGAGTAAAGAAGTGAAAGAGATACAACTTGTCACAACTTGTGATGAAAAGGTAGATTTAACAAGCGCGCCGTAAGCCCCGAAGGCAACCTAGTTAGGTGGGCGTGAATTGAACTTCGGCCACACACGTGCCGAACGTGCCCGCTACCCACTTAGTACATATTGCAGGTAAACCTAGCGCATCAGACGTTATGGTAATGGTGAATCCCTAACGCCGTTGGTGGTCCCAGTGTGTCGCAGCCGCTAATGTACTAACGTAAACAAAAGTGCACATGCATTTCTACCTCTAGGTATGGTTGCCTCCGGATGTGTTCGATGCTGTATAAATACACTAACAGACATTTAAGATGTGCACATCAGTCCACCGTGCAACGCCTTTCTCTTCGACAAATAGGCGCCTATGCACTACTCGAAGTGACGAGCCATAGCCGACTATTATTGACTGTTCGGGCTGGCCTTTGGTTTTCATAGGCTGAAGTGTTGCATTCAAAAACCAGCTGCAAACACCCGCAAAGTCCAACTCGGGCACCGAGGCTACGAGTCACGTCAGGTCGTGGTATTGAATCGTGATGCGGTGTTTTCATAATAGTGTTTCAAGCGTCAGTCATTTATGTTCGTCCTACACTTACGTTACCCGATTTTGCGTGTTTACCAAGTGAATTAGACGACCGTAACAGCAGTTAGGCGCATGTAAGCCGGTAAATTAAACAATATGTAAGTAGACGGACACATAGAATACATAGGAAGATCATGAAGAGCAAGCAAGACCGATAGATAGATAGATAGATAGATAGATAGATAGTAGATAGATAGATAGATAGATAGATAGATAGATAGATAGATAGATAGATAGATAGATAGATAGATAGATGGAAGAAATTGGCAAAGCTCCCTCAAAATACTTCGCTTTTAAATAGGTGGTTACAAACCCCAAGTCTCCCTTTCGCAGTATACTGCTTTGTATTGCACAGAGGGAATGTTGTCAGGCGTATTTTTCAAATAGAATGCTAGAATAACATAAAATTGCCATACTTTTACTTCCAGCCATGAAGGAATTCCCCATGATGAATCGGTACTTGTAAAACGCAAGATTTTGCGTTAGCAGAAGCCACCTTCTCGCTTGATAAGCCTTGTTCTAGACAAGGGTTTCACGACTTGCAGGACAGTGTTATCAGTTACATAATTCGTCTCAGTTCACTTGAACATGCATGAGTTTTAATCCATGTAAAATTTCGGTATTATCTTGTTACTCGTGTTAGTGATGAAGCACAACCTTTACAGGTATCTAAAGTAGCCTTGCGCATTTAGCGTGATAGGCTTAAAAGCTCAAAATCAAAAGTGACTCAGCTGCAACAACAAATTATCCAGCGCTTAAAATTATAAGCAATATCGCTGGCAATCCTTACGTTAGAAACGTAAATACAATAGTAAAAACGAAAGGGCAAATGAATACTTACCAAAGAACAAAAGCTGCCCTTCATGGTCTGGTTCTGTTTATACAACTATTTAAGAGAGATATTTCAAGAGTTCTTTATAAAAGTAGGTAGGTAGAGACGAACTCGTCCACCCTCATCGCACGACAAGCCGCGGCAAATATGTACTTACGATAGTTATGCTGCACGTTTATACACATTGTCATACCTCATTGACCCTGCTTCATCACCCTAGAGGGTACTGCCCCTCTTTCAATGACGCCAAAGTCAAGCTAGTCGCCCTCTTTCTCTATTCTCGTGTCATCAATATTCGGTCCTTATCACGTCGTCGGCAACAAAAGCACTATAGCCTCTGTGACACGCCTTTTTGGGTCTGTAATAAATGAGAAAGGGCCTAAATATCTGCACTGTTCATCCAAAGATTTAGGTTACTGTACTTGTACCTTCGAGATAATAACGTTGGTGTTTGTATTTGCGACATTATAGTAGCCGGCTTTTATTTTCTACGCTCGCTTACCCTACCATCGTCGTGACGCGTACACACATCCAGGGGCAGTTTTAGTTTACCAGTAAACTGAGCCTTATATGAACAAAAGTTTATTGGGACGTCTACGGAAGGTAATGTGTCTACTGCCTCTGAAGTTATACGGACAAGAAAACTAGTGCAGTGTTTACACGTTCTTGCAACACTGAGATAAGGAGTCTATTTTCTTACTCTCCTCAGCGTATTACGCCCTTCTACATGTCATATAGGTTGCAGTGATGTGATTATGAATGTGTCTAGCTCTGCTATTTGTGATCAGATGCTATGATTCGTTCTATTAACCTAAATCATTATCCATGCATGTTTATGTACCCTCCAAAGAGGCCACCGCTAGGAAAAGGGGGCATGTGGTCAGCCATATCTATTTGTAAAGAAAGTAGGTTTTCAATCAGATTGTAAATATTTCTTGGAATTGCCAATAAAATTGATCTATAGTAAACCTTAGATGCAAGCCACGAGCTGTCCAGTAGCATCACTCTAGTTTCTCCAAAAACTGCATTTGTGGTGTCAGTAAACCAAAATCTTGTGCAAATTGTTTTATGGTTGTTTGTTATTTTGAGTATTAGCGAGGGGAAAACTTGCGACTTGGTTTTCGTCTAACAGTGCCCCAAAGTTCGTACTTTACGCATGCCGTGTGTTTCTAGTGATCATCTTCAGCCTTTGTACGCCCATTACAAGGCAAAGGCATGTACCGTATATCTCCCACTCTCTCGGTTAAATGCTAACTGCGACAACTTTATCCGTGCAGACTAATTGGTGGCACCTGCCCACCAGACTTTTTTCCGACCCCTGCCACGCTGGCCTTCTCTAGGGATCCATTCTGTTACCCATAGTGACCAACGGTTCCGTTACTTTCTAGCTGTATGCATGCACTGCCCAAACATTCTTCTCCATTTTTACGGGGTTTGCCCCTTAATACGCGTTAGTCCTCGGAACACTTCGCTGTCTTTTTCTGCCATTTTCCTTAACTTTACAGCTGTCATTTTCCGTTGTACTGCTGGCTGCATCAAACCTCACTTCAAGTTGAATACTCCTACTCAGCCTGGAAATTTATGCGCCGTTGTTAAGCGCCGGTAATATGCAGTTGCTATGCACTTCCCCTAGAGGGACATTGTTAAGCTCCATTCTTATTATAGAATATCTGACGAATGCGCTCCCCCCCTCCCCCCCCCCCCCCCCCACTTTCTTATCATTCTAATTGTTACAGCCTCGTGGTGCGGATGAACGATGACTACTTCTGAGCAGGTACATTCGCTTCCCAAATGCAGTGTCTTGCCACCTATATACTAGGGTTGGTTTCGCCCAAGGCTATGTAAGATTACGTTACTCTTTCGCACATTGATTCTTTTGTCCATTGTCCTATTTGCCTTTCCAGTTCAGCTACTATACTCCGCAATTTTTCCCCCGAGTTACTTAGCGTGATATTTAAGGACGCTCTTCATGATGTTTGGTGAGTTCGGACGAGAAAGGATTCAAGCGAACATGTGAGAGGAAAACAAAACTAAACAAACTATGTTTCACACTAGAGAGAAGAGTTCAGAGAAGGATCGGAAGAAAAAAACTATAAATCAGTGCTATTCGGCAACCTTAATGCGACATACTCTGGAGGCCGCCCTGAACAAAACAATGTCCAACATCCGGCTACACTAGCATACAACATTCTCCAAGCAAAGAGTTCTCGTATAATAGAAAAGACGGCAGATATCACGTGCAGTGGGAATCGAGGAAATGCGAAGCACGCATCAGGAACGTAAAATGGATCTGCGTATTGTTGTCTCGCTATACCAGCTTTGGTACATATGAAGTTAACGAGAACGGCTGCAAGAGCACAAAGACTGTGACATATAAACCATGCCGTTAATGACATGCACATCATGATTTTCATGTTACGACCTGTCATTCACGTTCGTCATGCAGTCATGTTGTGCCATACCAATTTTATTATACATCCCATTAACTAAACAGCCAGGAGAGCACCAAGACCGTCGCACGTAAATCATGCCGTTCAATACTGCATGTCATGATTTTCATGTTATGACCTGTTATTTATGTTCTTCATGCAGTCATGTTGTGGCATACTAATTTTCGTATACATTCCATTAACAAAGTGGCCAGGAGAGCACGAAGCCATAGGCGGCTAGGTAGATAGATAGATAGATAGATAGATAGATAGATAGATAGATAGATAGATAGATAGATAGATAGATAGATAGATAGATAGATAGATAGATAGATAGATACCTTCAATGTCACCGAAGTTCGCTAAGAAGTGGTTCGCATTTAAAAACGAAACAATGCCTCACAGTTGTGGTTCAAAATTCTCGCGGCATGATGCGCTGTTCGGAGCAGGCGAGGGCAGTGGTGGCACAGTTGGTCATCGAGCAGTGCAGCGGCTGTCGGCACAAGGATGTGCTACCGTGTGCGGCGCCGCTGAGCAACACGTCACAGCCAGCAAATGGCCGCTACTCTCGGGGTCCAGGGCCAGTCTCAAACCACGTATACAGCACTGGTTAGGTCTCGTTGCCGAACCTGCCATGGCAAAATGCACACTGGTAGGACCCGCTTCGCAGGCCTCGTTTTAGAACCTGGAACAGGCCACCGGAGCAGGAACTAGCAGGTGACTCCTGCTCCAACGCCCGCCTCAGGGACGAGGATCGTTGCTCTTCCTCTCAAGCAGAGCACGGGTTCGCTTGTCTGCTGGCTTCCTTGCTCGAGCTCCCCTGCACGCCTTGTAGCCCGTCGCTTGTACTTTTCTTTCTTTTAAGCTGCCGCACGAGCCACGTGTCCTTCAGTCGCCTTTTTCACGTCAATTTTTTCTTCATAGCGGTGCCGGCATGAAAGTCTTCCAAATGTGTGAAAATGTTCCTGCACACACAATTTTTTGCAATAATTTCGTACATTCTCTACAATTATCCCCCCACTGCAAGAAAGTTGTTCGGTACAACAACTTTTAGAAGCACAGATGGTTGAGGTGCACACTTACGACAATCATTGGGAAGACAACAATCATTAGCTACAGGTGACAATCCACTTTTGCGAAAATGTCACAATAAAATTGAACATATGACCTCATTGTCAAGTGGGAAAACAAACGACAAATGTGGTAGTCAAGTGCGGCTGAGGTATTTGGCACTTATGTTATCGGTACCCGTAATGTTCTCGGCCATGTAGACATTTTGGGAGTTAGCGAGACCAGTGGGGCAACAGTGTACAAAGTAACGGTGGTTCACTTGAAAGGAAGTTTGAAGTTGGCTTGCTTGGACCCTACGTTTTTTCTGTTCGGTGGTTTCTTTCCCTACGTCGCCGATCAAAAAATAGGCATTTCCTGTTGTGCAACCCAGTGGAGCGCAACTGACGACACGTGCTTGCGCCATTTTCTGCGGGGTTAAGTTCTGTTTTCAATTCCCTGGTTGACGGCTTGATAGTTACTTCTTGGCCCCGATCTCTGCCCCAGTTTCGCAGTATGGCTTGCATGGGAACACTATAAATAACGTTGCCAAGCACAACCTCGTAGAGTGGGTCCGCCATGTAAACAGCTAGAACCTGACCCTTGAACAGTGGGCAATCAATGTGTATCTCCGCCTCTAACAAGTTCCTCGTATATTGGTCCAGTAAGCAAATGGTTCGGGTTCTACCAGTCATTTTGCGGTCTAGGACAAGTGAAGGCTTTACGACAACTGTGTGGCATCTAGCACCCCGCAGTATGTCTTCTGGTTTCCTTTCCAGATAGCCCTTCACTGTCGGCATCTGTTCCAGCCCGAGATTGCAAGCCGCATTACTTTGCATGCTCTGGCAAGTTGTGTTGCTTTGGGTTCCATTGCGCATGTCATGACAGAGGTTCTGATGTTGCTTGTTCTGCACAGGTTCCATAGATTCTTCATGCTGCAATTTCTGGGATCCTAGGACGGAGCACGATACTTCTGTATGTTTTCCTGTGTTCGAGGGGCAACTATCATGTCTGAGCCCAGTCCTCGTACAAATACAGCACGACGTAGACTTTGACGCTTGAGACTTTGTCCAACAATCGGAAACTCGATGACCCGGGTTATTGCACAGGAACCAAAGCGGTTTTCGTTTGTTTTCGCTTGCAATGTCTATTGTAGCAGCGGCCATCACTTTCCCCTTTTCGTCCTTCCCTCTGGCGAGATTCACGCAGCCTTGGGCTTCCAATACTGATCTGCTGTTGTAGCCAACGTTCTAGGTTGCTGCATCCTCGCTTCCTCAGCAAGATCGCTAGTGTCTCGCCGCAATGCCTGAGGAATTCCCAAAGACTATCTTGTTTCGCC